>CM065120.1:24595000-25795000 GCA_033026305.1 Cirrhinus molitorella
TTGTTGTGTTCTTCCTATGTTTCAGGTTTAGAGCCTCATCAGTCTCTCTCTGTGGGATATGGGACCCTTGCCTCTGGAGTCTGCTGCTAAAGCACTTGAAGATGGTCTCCCTGATTACTGGG
The DNA here is from genome assembly GCA_033026305.1 of Cirrhinus molitorella. NCBI lineage: Eukaryota > Metazoa > Chordata > Actinopteri > Cypriniformes > Cyprinidae > Cirrhinus > Cirrhinus molitorella. The sequence continues at coordinate 24,595,123 of CM065120.1, forward strand.
CCCCTGGTACATGACTGCAACCCCTGAACTGCTGTGGTCCCTCTATGCAGGTAGATGCATCATTTGATGTTGCTCCAAGGAACTGCCTGTTTTTTGGCGGGTGAGTACGACCCTTTTTTGTGTGTCCTGCCTACTTTGCTATGTTTCGGGGACCTTTTTCTGTTGTGCTTTATCTACTTCTCGGTAGGTCCTCAATGAGTATCCCCCTCTGGTCTGATGACTACGGTTTTGGCTTGCTCGTTTACTCTGGATCTGTTGTTACCTGCCTCAGATCCCTGCGGAACCTCCTGGCTTCCAGGTCCCCTATTAAAACATGGTATCCTAGGACTCGTAGTCCTTCGTTTAGGTAAGCTTTCTGGATGTCTTTCTTCATAGAATGCACCTGGACATCGCTGGCAGGACACCCTGCCTTAGAGGCCCGTCTTCTAGCCACCCAGCTTTCTCTAGTGGATTTATAATCATCCCTCTGCGGAGTGGGTTTGATTATGAGGTGTTTTTGCGAAAACTCCTCCTGAACTGTTGCCTCTGAGGAGCGACATTTCTCCAGGCTTCTGGCTCTTCTAGACTCTGCGGGGTCTGGTCGAGTCAGAAGTCCATGCTTCTGTGAGACAAAGCATGATCCACTTTGGGTTGGTTATAACCAATGTCCCTCGATACTACCCCCTACAGCTTGAGGGCAGGGGATGCTGCTTCTATGCAGGCATGTCGAGTGGAATATCTTGGTCCCTTTCTCAGGCCTCTTCGGTAGGGTATGGCATGCTATGTGTACGGCTATGCTCCCCTATCTGCGGAGGGGTTTCCTAAGAGCTTGCCACCCTGTGAAGCTCAAGATATCTCGCTCCATGGCAGTTTTACCAGTTGACTAGCAGCTTGAGAGCTACCTGTCCTGGTTGGGTGGAGCAATGCTCCCCTTGCCTGAGGGTTACCTATAGATAGCCCTTACTGCCCGTCACTCAGAGCCCTGTTGAGTGTGACCTCCCTGGCACACAAAATCTAAAATCCATTAGTGGTAGGTATGCACACAAGTCTTTGCGCACCTTTCTAAAATCCACATTAGTGGTAAGTGCACACACATGTCTTTGTGCACTTTTCTAAAATCCTTTATGGTATGGGCTACGCGCTAGACTTCGTTCCCATTTTCTGAGTAGGTCACGCCCCGGTTACCTTGGGCCCCTCTCTATTTATGTATCCTAGCAGATACCTCTTGAGCTTCCACTACCTAGGATTTGCCGAGGCATTCCTTGGTTAACCCCCCTCCCTAAGTAACGGTTCTTCAAATCCATGTTCATGGTAAGTGCGCAGACAAGTCCCTGGGCACTTCGCTAAATCCACATGAGTGGTAAGTGCGCACGCAAGTCTCTGGGCACTTCTCTAAAATCCACCTGAGTGGTAAGTGCGCACGCAGGTCTTTGTGCAATTTTCTAAATCCTATATGGTATGGATTACGCGCTAGACTTCGTTCCCATTCTTGAGTTGGTTACGCCCCGGTCTCCTTGGGCTCCGCTCCACCCTCGTATCTTCTGATACCTCTTAGCTCTAGGATTTGCTGCGGCACTCCTAGGCTTAGACCGCCCTCTGAACAGGGTATTGCTACCTGTGTTCTGTAAGTCGGCTCCTGAGGGAGCAGACCTTTCGGAACTACTCGTAGCTCCTTCTAGACAAGCAGGCCCAGTTTTCACTGGGCTCCTGCTGTATCCCCCTAAAGGAGTCTGCTCGATTCCAAGCCTGAGCTCTATCCTTCTGCCCCCTTTCAGGTAGTCAGGTAGTGGCTCAGGCCTCTGGCCGAAGGGGGTAATGTCTCGACAGCCGTCACTTAACGTCTCTGGGGCAATTCTCTTTAAGATAAGTGAATTGGTACTTAGTGCTCACCTCATTAGCATGCACTCCCCTCAGCATGGCAGCGTGGGTATATCCGTTCCCCTAGCGCCCCCTAGAGGACGCAGTTCGATGTTCCCTTGAGAGGGAACGTCTCAGGTTACGTATGTAACCATGGTTCCCTAGATAGGGAACGAGACACTGCTTCCTCTAGGCTGGTCGCCATGCTTCGGACGTAAGCTTCAGACGAATAAGCGAATGATGTGTTCTACCGGCGGCCTTTTATGCTATGGTGGCGCCTGGTAGTGACGCGCCGGCGGCGACGAGTCGTGCCGAGAGTGACGTCATAGGCTGTCGCCGGCCACCGCTTGTAGTTTTGGATGTATGCTTCAGACACGAGTCACGCTGACGGCGTTCCCCTAGCGCCCCCTAGAGGACGCAGTGTCTCGTTCCCTATCTAGGGAACCATGGTTACATACGTAACCTGAGACGTTCTATTCATCAAAAAATAAGTAAATAAATAAATTCTGAAAACAAAAATAAAAAATAAAAATGAAAATGAAAATTGATCTTAGAAAATATTCTAATATTATGAGATACTGGATTTTTGACTTTCATGAGCTGTAAGCTCTAATCATCAAAATTTAACCAAAAAAAGCTTTGAAATATTTTACTTTACAAGTAATGAATCTAGAATATATAAAAGTTTCAGTTTTTGAAATAACTTTTTCACAATATTTTTTTTTTTTTTTGAGCTGCACCTGTATTTTACAATAGAAAACAATTATTTAAACTGTAAAATAATATGTTCTGTTTTTATTTATTTGTTCATTTATTATCTGCAACATTTTTCATTATTTTTTTTGTTGCAGTTTACCATAAATGGAGAAAAAAAAAAAAAAAAAACTTTACCATCATGTCAGAATTATAAATGTGTGCCCGTGGGTTTCTTACTCTGGATAAATGGAGAGTAATCATTCATTTTACTGCAGAAACCTGAAGGTGCGACTAATTAACTAATGAACAGAGACAGAAATAGGAGAAAAGGAGACAGAAATGAAAAATCAAAGCGTACAAAGCAAAAGATGAGAGAGAAATGAAAAAGTCTTGATTGTAGTCCAAGATCAAAGCCATAGAAATAAATGAATCTTTCATAAAGGACAGGGCAATAAATGTCTTTGTTTTCCTCATCAGTAATCTGACCCTGTCTTATTGGGGGTCAAAAGCTTTAAAACAACATAAGCCTGCATCAAGAATGTATCAAAGTCTGACTGACTTGCTTATGGTAATATAGTGACATCGGTTTATTTTCCACTGAACCCCAAGACCTGTGTCCTTGCATGGTGGAACACTACTTTTTTAAATAGGTCATATGAGTGTTTAATTGAATTCTTCTTCTCTCTCGCACTGCACATCATCCATGATACACACACAAACACACAAACAAGCACCCCACCACAAACAGATCAGACTCAGCCTCTAGCTCTCTCATGAGTCATATCTTCACCTACCAACACACTCAGAAAATGCCACTTATAGGCAAAAAATAAGCTTTGAATACCGCATATCAAGAGTTTTATTTATTGTATTGTCAAGGGCTCCAGGGGATAGAGGCTGAATTATAACCCTGAATCAGTAAATGATGTGGTTCTGCTGAAACATATTTCAGAGCATTTGACTGCCAGGTAAATAAAATATGTTTAGCATAAAAAGGAGACGTTTTTGCTCCAAGCAGACTGAGCTGGTTTGTTATCCTGAGGAAAGAACCACTGTAGAGTCTGTTAGATAGATCATCACATGTTGTTCTGAAGGACACAGGCTTTTGTGGAGACTCTTTATGGTATACTTCAACTCAGCTATGACAATATAAGACCTAAAGCACATTTTAATTATGCTCTTTATGTATTAAATTTTTTTTATTAAGTGTAAAGTTTAGAAATCATATTTAAGAGCTTCAAGTTATTTAAACTTTTCTTTTGCTTTTAATAGGAAGAATTGGCATAATTATTGTTTGCTTTCATGAGGCAAGTCTCATAATTTAGCATGTATGTGGATTTTTTTCTTTTTTTTTTTTTTCTTTTATTAAACTTTTACAGTCAAGTTTCAAAAAGAATGATGCTTCTGGCACAGGTTGAACATTAATAACATCAAATGTCTGTGTCATAGGCACAAATAATTTTATATATTTATATAGCATGTCGTCACAATTTTTTATTTTTATTTTAGTAAAACAAAAGGCTCAGAATACAGCGTACATATCATAGTCACAGTGAACAGAAAGAACATGCAGATTCTTCAGAAATTCCTCCACAACATTTCAATTAATGTAATCCTTTATTACAATAAAGCAAATGTTGTGCACAAACGTACTGCAATTTATACAAAATAGTAGTTAAAATTGCCTTTAAAATAATGATTGTAAAAGAAAAGGCAGCGGCTATCTGCACAAAGTCAATATAACAATGGATTGTATTTACACTATGTAAATAAATATGATATATATATATATATATATATATATATATATATATATATAGTTGCATAAGTTATAAACATTGTTTTCTTAGTTTTTGACTGCCTGTGCAACTTTTTTTTTTGTGAATGGCTGTAGTCGTATGTTATCACATTATTAAATTCAGGAATTTAATAATGTAAATGGAATTCATTCCATTTGCATACGGTTTATTGCACAGACAACAAATCAAAGTACACTGGCGTGAGTCGACAACGGCAACAGGAGTGACGGAGACAAAACAAAGAGTAGTCAGAGTCCAGGCAAAAAGGTCAGGGCCACTAGCAATCCAAAAGAGTAATCCGTACAACGAGCGAGGGGGTCACAAGGGCAGGCAGAGTTCATCACACGAGGGTAAGCAATCCGAGTCGAAAACCAGTGAGTATAATCCAGATATAACGCTTAGAGTTGATGGCCAGAGCAAATCAATACTTTGCGACGAGCTCGCGAAATGGCGTCCGTTTTAAGCTGTGGGAAATGGCTGCCAGGGGTGAGGGACCCGAAACCGGAAGTGCAGCCCAGGTACGGGATTGTGGGTAATGGAGTCCGAGAGAGTTAGAAGTCCGAGGAAGGTTCCCGCTGGCGGCGGTCAGAGGGAGCCACAGAGACCGCGCTCGTGACAATACCTGGTAATTTGCCCTTTTTTGTTTGTTTGTTTGTTTGTTTGTTTGTTTTTAGCTGAGTTGACAACTGTAAAACACAGCGCTCATCACTGTTTCTATTTACCCAGACGTAAATAGAGGAGGGGCGGCTGAAGAAGTCGATATGACTGGTTAGTGCATTTTTATATTTAGTAAAATTCATAAAAAAATAGATACTAGTAATACATTGCTGCCGTGGATATTCCAAATTATAAAATCACATTGATTGAATATATATTGTTAGGCATATGGCCTATTATTTATTTACTTATTTTTATTTATTTATTTATTTTATTATTTATTTATTTATTTATTTTTTGCGTTTATGCAATATACTGGAGCCAAACCTAAGAAAGTAGACAATAATAATCCACTTCGTTCCTGGACATGCATTTTGAGTAGTTGTAATTCATAGACGGGGATTATGCTATTTATGAATGAACATGCATGTGCTCCCTACTTACTAATGACAGGAAATCATTACCATACATGTTTAACAATCAAATTGGATGTTTACGAAGCGTTTGTGAATCAGGAGGAGAGTTTTTGGGAAGGTGTGTTTTACACGCAAATTACTCAGAATTTACTCATATTAAGTGACCTTAACTACTATGTGCTTACAATTAAATTACTCATTTGTTACAATGTACTTATTGTGTACATACATGTTTTTACATTGTACTTATATTTTAAAAATGCCTGCATGTAATTACATCTGTAATTAATTTCTGTATTTACATAAGTAATTACACTGTTGACCCATCCCTAACGCCTTAACCCACCCCTAAACTTACCCATACCACCAAACCTGTTCCTAACTTTACCCATATCCCACCTCAGTGTTTTGCAAAACAATTTGAACACAATAAGTACATTGTAATTATTTTTTTTGATGTAAGTACATAGTTAGGCCAAAAGGTAGGCTAGAAAGTTCCAGGGCAGGCAGAAGCAGACAAGACAAGAATAACTAGGCAGGGAATAAAATAAATGGATAATTAGACTGGGACTTAGAACTTAGAAAACTTGGGATGGCTCCATTGTGAAGCTAACACTTGGTGTGCTAAACGCTGTACAATACTCAGCAAAGAGGAAGAGGAAGTCCAAGGTTAATACAGTGTCTGATTGGTTGCAGCTGTGTGTGTGTGTGTGTGTGTGTGTGTGTGTGTGTGTGTGTGTGTGTGTGTGTGTGTGTGTGTGTGTGTGTGTGTGTAATCAGTGCAATGGATGATGGGAAATGTAGTCCAGGGTGAAGAGCAACAGTCTGTGTAGTGTGAATGTCAACAGAGTGAGAAAGCGACATCTGGTTGCGAGCGGATGGAAGGCCATGGACCAGATTCATTAAATTTATCTTATTACAGTGTGGAGAGTTTTGGTCTGAAAAAAAGGCAGATAGGCTGAAGAAAAATGTATGCAACTCCACTGTTTGACAGCTGGTGCCACTTATGAACAGCAGAAATAGAGCTGTTTCCATGGTAACCGCTGTAAACTAATAAACACTGTCCTTAGAAACACTGCTTTATTAGGGATTACACGGAGGAAAGAAAATGGCACTGAAACTTTTTTCACGACAGTCCCCTTGTGCATTCATTGAATTAATTAATTCATACATACATTATTTTATTTAATGTCTTTAAGCTCTCTGCCTTCTGTCAAATAAAAATTAAAGCTATTTAGTTTTTATTTTTAACAGCTTTACTTGTTTTTTTTTTTGTTTTTTTTCCCTCTCCAAAATATTTATAGTTTAAAGATGAAGTTTGACTGCTTTGGCCATTTAAGGTAGAAATTAATAGTTCTGTAATGGTGCGCTGTCGGTGTGTACAGAAACAAGCACTGGTGTATCCAGTGTACTTCTGATTTTTTTGCGGTTGAACTTTTAAAATCATTTAAATGCTTAAATTGTCAAAATGAAAAACACATGAAAATTATGAAATTTTCCAAAAAAAAAAATTCAAAAAAGTGGCAGGAATTGCACCACTGCTTATATTAAAACCCAAACCTTACCGATAAATATGCATGAGGCATGAGGAACTACGCTTAGGAGCCACTTTTTGATTATTTTCTTTATTTTTATTGAAAATAAATGCCTTTCAAATGTGAAAAAGGGAGAAGAACAAGTTCGGCAAAAGTCAGACTTATACTCTAGTCGATCACGTCAAAAAAGAAAGTGCTATACATTTTACTACCTAAGCCACTGGAGCTGGAAGTTGGTTTTAAGATTTATTTTTGGCATTTTTTGTCTTTATTGTTATAGGACAGTGTAGAGGAGTCAGGAAGCAAAGTGAAAGAGATTGAGGGGGCGAAATAGGAAAGTGTGTTTTTTTTTTTTTTTTTTTTTTTTTTTTTTTTTGGGAGTGTGTGTTTTTATGTCATTTTATGTTCACACGCTGCCCACAAGGATGTCAGCGCTGATATAATGGACATATTTTGCAATGTTGTCTAACCCTACTACATATTGGTGGGCAAAGTTAGTGTCAATAGCCAGTTAAAAATAATAATAATAATAATAATAATAGTAATAAAAAAATAAAAAAAAAAAAACATAAAAAAAGCATAATTTCCCACAAAATTTGCATTTAATCCAAGTTAGGATTCTAGTTCTAATAAAAATGTTTGTATATATATATATATATATATATATATATTAAAAAAAAAAAAAAGATAATAATAATAATAATAATAATAATAATAATAAAACATTTATATATATATATATATATATATATATATATATATATATAGAGAGAGAGGAAATATGACCTTTAAGACTGAATGTCAGTTGTCAGAAAAGAGAAAAGTTTGCTTTAAGAAAGGTTTGTATACTTCAAATGATAGAGCCAGAATGAGCTAGAGCTGGAGAATAGAATAGAATCAGCTTCATTCATCCTTTTTATCGGCCCAGATAAGAGTGGCAACTGAAGTGTTGTTGCTCATGTTTATTCTTCGTGACGGGGAGCAGGGAGCTCTGCTTTGTTGTGTAATGAGCCTCTGTCCCAGCCACAAAGGTTTTGCTTCTGCCTTCAAAATTACTGATGCTCTAAAGGCCAAGCACACGACTACACTGGCATCACTGTATGATGTGTGGATCAACCCAACTCTGACTGTGAATACATTCATGAGCTCTATGCAAGCCAGCTCAGATCTGTGTATGGCTCATGCAATGAACGTCAGAGCAAATCTGCAGGGTACAAATGAGGGAGGGTTCAAAATGTTATTTCAAATAAACACGATAAGTATGACTTGTGGAAGAGCAGGGAGGAACATTATAGATGAGATCATTCATAGAAACCTGTTTGTTATATCTATTTTTCACTCTCATTTAAAGGAATTCAATATGTTAATATGTTCACATGTTCATAGCTCAGAAACAACCTGATCTCATGGCGAAAATGTACCTGTGGGAATTTTTTTCATGAGATATGAAATACGTACCAGTAAGTACATATCGCCTAAAGAGTGTTCGGTTTTGTTCCCGAAACAGATGAACATACATATGGTGTGTTTAATGGCAAAGGATAGAAGGTACAGATGTACTACAATAATTATAATACAATAATTACTGTTTTATGATTATTGTAAGGGGTAGGTTTAGGGTTGGGGTAGGTATAGACAATAATAAAACACAATCTAATAGGTAGAAAGTTTTCGCTTGCAGCTGTATTAAACACATTTTATGTGGCGTTGGTTTTTGCACAGTTCTGACTTGAAATTTCCATTGAGTGGCGCTATAACTCTAATGCTTCATCACGTGTTAAAATAACATACCATACACCTAAACCTACCCGATAGTATGAACAATAGTAAATGTGACGTAAAAGCGCAATCGCAAACATACCATTTTAGCTTAGTTTTTCAATCTTTCAGCTCTTTCCTCGCAAATCATGGGATTCGTACCCAAGGATTCTGCATCCTAAGTCCAATTCCATGCTGGCTGTGCTACCAAGCAAGCTTGTTATGTCTAGTGTTCTGATCATTTATGTTACCCTGTTGTTTACACCTACCCCAACCCTAAATCTACCCTCACAGTATTGAAAATACAGTGTTGGTAGCATTATTTGCCAGAACACCGGAAAGCGAAACATATGGAGCTGTAAACGTAACTGTGTATGAAAGCGATTACAAGTGCCTGCTGTTTTACTGCCTCTAGTGTTCATTTATGTTGGAAACTGCAGTGTATTGGTATTGGTATGGATTTCGCATCTTGCAAAAAAATTCCCATAGATACGCTTTCGTCATGAGACCAGGTTGCCCAGAAAGGTAGTAAGGACATGATTAAAATAATCCATGTGACATCAGTGGATTAATTGTAATTTTATGAAGCTACAAAAATACTTTTGTGCACAAAGAAAACTAAAGAAAAAAAAAAAAACTTTATTCAACAATTTCTTCTCTACTCTCACGTTCACAAGATTACCACAACACAAGTTTGTAGGCCTGTTGATGCAAATTTAGCATTTATGAATTTATATGCATGCAGATGTAGGCTACGTTGCTTACATTTTACTGTAGGCTATGCAGCACTACACCGTATTTGCCAGTCTACCGTTAGCATGCCAGTCCAGCATTGCCAGTCTGTGTGTTATGATGTCCTCAACCTGAGCCTGGAGCAGCTTGAAAGAACAGCAGGACAGATACTCAAGCACAATTTAGCTTGTAAGCAAATGATCCCCATCGCACATCCACTGATGTGCAGCTGACAGAGTGTGAAAGGCTTTACAGGGGATTTGTCGCACAAGTCTTATTCATTTCCGTGCCCAATTAAGGGTTGGCGGCCGTGACATTGCAGACGCCTCAGTGAAGGAGCAGATCAATAATATTTCCACCTTAGAAAGCTGACTCCCCTAAAGCCAAGACCACCAAGGTAGTTTACCACAATGCCCCTCTGTTTCCTGGTCTGAAGAAGCTCCATTTCCTGGCCTAGAGGAAGCAAGGATTCTTTGACACAAAATCTTTCCTGCTTTCCTCTCTCAATCCCTCAACTGCCAATGCCCAGGGCCCAATTAACCTGAGCCAGCGTTTTGTCACAGCCCAGACAATACCCAGGCAACACCAACCAATAAAACATGCACAACACCGTCCATAGAGCCCCATTCATGCTAGGCCTACACAAGGACAGGGTCATTAATTATTGAGGAATGGTGAATATTTCACGCGTAGGGAGAGTCATGGCTTGACCCTACAGACGTTTTCAAGGTAAATATTTAAAGATCGATACCTTGCATGCTGGGAGAGAAAGTGGTCCCTGAAGGTGTGAATTGAATGCACGAAGTAGAGAGAACGTTGTTTGGAGAACAGTAGTCATTTGCTGTGCTATTGTAAACTGTTTCTCCAGCGGGGACACCTTGAGAGATGCTAGAAAACATGTTGGAAAATCAGTGCTTTTCAATGAGCAGGCATTCCTTTTTCTTCCTTTCTATCGCACCATGGGCTCTCAGCAGGAAGGGAGGATAGAAAATCCAGCAGCAAATCCAAAACGTGGACTTAACCTCTCTACATGGTCTATTATGTTGAAACTGAACCTTTTAAAGGTTGGGGGATGACTAAGCCAAATCTTTCGGCACAAAGCACAGAATGAGCAATGATATAGTTAAATGTCAAGTAGTGAGATGTAACAATTCTCGCAGATAACATAGCTGTGTAATATTCTCCACTTATTGAGACACAATACAACCTCTTTGTTTCAAAAGGAGACATGAGAGGTGTGGGTTGGACTGTTGCCTCCCGGTGTATGCTGGGAGCTGATAAGCTGTAAGCTGCACTCTTTGATATGTGGATGACATTTTTTATTTTTTATTTTTTTTTTTGATGTAAAAACACTGTTCATTACTTTCATTATTTATTTATTTATTTTTTTTTTTCTGTTTGATCACTTTTTTTTTTTTTTATAATATGAGGTAATAGGACAACAACTAAGGCTGGCACTTTTAAAGCAACTTACTATAGAAGAACAAAAGCAATTTGTCAACAATATGCCAGGGTTATTAGACAGCTAGATTTCTCAACCTTACATGATACATACTGCATCTCAATTTATTTACAAAATAATAATATAGTAGTATAATGGCTCTTATAATGGCATATTTTCCACATGATCACTAAACAAAGTAGCGAAGTAAGAATGTGTTTGTCACGAACTGTGCTGCTATGGCTCCCTCCGTTCACCTTTAGAGGGAGCCTTCAATATATGGACCATCTTTCACTACATTTCCCATAACCCCCTTGTTGTCACCCTTCACCTTTCACCTTAGTCGGCCATCTTAGTTCACACTCTCAGTATAAATAGCCCGGTTCTCCCACTGTTTCCTTGCGAAGTTTTGATTAGTTATTACTGTCATTTCTGAGCGTTATTTCCTGGTTGCCCTCCCATTGCCGAGCTCCTTTGTTCCTGGTTTCCCGTGACTGTTCTCCGCCCGCCTAATGACCCCTTGCCTGCCCTCGGATTACTCTAGCTCGCTGCCGGCCCCAGACAACCACGCTCGGATATTGATGCTTCCCTGTTTGTTCTCCGTGGTTCCTGTATGTTCCCACCTGACCCCGCCTGTCTGGCTATGTTTTCTGCTATCAATAAAGTTATGCACATGAATCCTACCTTGTCAGACCAGTTTGTTACAGTGTTAATTGTTTCCATTTATATGAATCAATATATCTAATAAACAGTAATATTCACATGCATATATTTTAATACAATGTTTTAGTGTATAGAAAAAAAGCCACTCAGAGTCTTTTGTGAACATTTCTGAGTGATGAAGTAAGCAAAACATTAATTCAGAATCTTTAATCTACTGACTGAAACAGACAGAACTGTTTCATGGAAATAAATCAAGCTTAAGATCTGACACCAGGACTAATGTGGTATAATAATAATAATAATAATAATAATAATAATAAACACATACAGTATACAATTTAAAATACTTTACAAATACAGTACACATTTTTTACAGCACATTGCACAAACTTTAATGGCCAAATGGTGGTTTAATTACATAAAACCAGGGTTTCTGAAATTGGGATTTGCAAATCCATGAAGGTTTGTGATTTGCTGTAAGACTAATAATTCTTTATAACAATAAATGTAAAATAATAATAATAAAAAATAAAAATAAATAAATAAATAGATACATAAATAAATCTAAATAATACATAAAACAATCATTGAACATTTTATCTGTTCACCTGCATAAGATAGCCATGAACACCCAGATATGTCATTAAATAAATATATATTTCTTAATTTTATATTGCCAATAAATGATTTGCAAAAAAATGTATGTATAAATTTTTGCTAATGTTCCACCAAAATAACAATAAGGAGAGAACAGCATCATCTACAAAACAAATTCTAACTTATGTTGACTCTTAAGCATGTCTTGCCACATCTTGCCATCCTTTCCTCATGCCTTGTTATGAAAGGAAATTATATTTCTCTCCTAATGCTGTAAGTCAGTATACATGTATGTGTTTCCTGGAGAACATTATTAATTTTAGCATGCGTTTTCAAGTGCAAAATATGCTGTGACCTTAAAAAAATGTCAGTTCCACAGATCATTTTGTGCTTTTCAACTATTCTGATGGTTTGCCAGACGAGTTGTGAGATTGAGAGTATACACAACTGTCCACTGAGCTTCCTTGATTAGAGAAGCCTGCAAGGTTGTGTCCCTTCTGACTTCTTTGTAACTCATTTGCCATCTGCTTATATCTCTTCCTGTCCACCCCCACAGATTCCATCTTTCATTACTCACGGCTTCTAATAAATTAAATGTGTAGGACTTCTGTTTGGGCTGTGCGTGTGTCTGTGTGTGTTTGATGTTTGCCTGAGATGTATGTCTGCCAGAGACATCAGAATAAATGTGGCACCCCTGTTGCTCTGCGATAACCCAGGCTATTCGACTGCACCTGTTTCTCTGCGTGGCGTGGTGCTCTGTGAAAGTGGAGCACAAAGTTTGGAAAATAAATACAGTGTCCAAATGGCACTAATGTGGCCCAGCTTGTGCATATTTATTTGGGTGAAAAGTGGTTGTGTATGACAAATCCACACAGAGAGACAGTTTTTTTTTCCCTTTAATAATACTGCAATTTGCCATAGCCCCTAATTACCTATACAAACTAAGAGGAAAGTTCTGCAAGTACTTCACTGACACGAAGCACTTAATCACAAGTCTTTAGAAAGAGAAATAAATATACTTTCATAGCTTGCTTGAATTGTAATGCAAATCGCATGCCTGGTATAGTCTGATATATGCACTAAACAGAATTCACCAAAGTTAATAAACGTAATAACGCAATTTTTTAAACTCCTTGAATATTAATCAGCATTTTGACTTTGTAAAATACTGTACACTTTCAAAAAATGTATATATTATATTATATTATATTATATTCAACAGTTCATTCTGGTCCTCAAATCTGATTTTCCCAGCAGTGTGATATTCTAGTTATAACAGAACTTTAGTTTTAGTTAACAATGCCATTATTTAGACTTCAAACATGTGATTTGAAGGTAATGCCTATTCTAAAACTTTCTTCAGTGTTTTATTTATTTATATATATATATATATATATGTAACTTTTAATTGTATATAACTTTAATGTTGTATCAGACCACTGCCTTTGCACTTTTTACTGAATTGCCTAGCAACTTTTATGATGGCTGTTATTGTTTATTAAATATTATTAGTATATAAATCAAATTGTATGCAAATAGTAGTATTTAATAATAGTTTTTAGTATTGGGAAACGGTGTATGTTTGTGATGATGATTAGTTTAATTGTTCCACCATTAGATGACAACAAGAGACTTTTATATTGAAAGAGACTGAAACAGTGTTGTAAACAAAGGAGGTTATTTTTCCTTTTAACAAGAGTTTGTAAGATGCAGCCAACAAACACACTGAGCAGTGTTGTCATCAGAAATTACTTTAGTTTGAATGAACACTGAAGACATCTGTTAATGTTGTTTTTTTTTGTTTTTTTTTTTTTTTTTGTGAATATGAGATTAAGCTGAAAAATTAATGCTGTATCAGATGCAGGTAATCAACTTACTTAGTCCTTCTCTCTAATACTTTACATAATACAGTGAGTATATACAGGGGTCATATGATGTTGCTAAAAAGAACGGTAATACTTTACTTGAAGGGGTGTGCATAAGACTGACATGAATATGAAGGAGGTTTTATGCATCTTTATAACAACTGTTATTAAGTGTCATTCACTCAGTTATGTAGTTTTTAATGCAAAGATGACATTATTTTTCATCTAACCCTGACCTAATCCTACCCCTATCCTTACCCTTTACCGTAGCCCATAACAAAGACATCTCAAACAATGTCATCTTTGCATTAAAAACTACATAACTGAGTGAATGACCCCCTTCAACTAAAGTGTAACCAAAAGAACATTGTGTATTTGGTGTAATGCAATGCGTTTACGTGATTTGAAGTCCAAAAAACACATTATTTTCCACATACAGTACATAATTGTTTTTCCTCTTTGTCCCACCTTTCTGAAAATCTAGATTTTTATAAAGCTCATTGTTCTGAAAATCAGAGTGTGCTCTGATTAGCCAGCTATCCAATGCCTTGTGATTGCTGAATACCTCAAGCGTGTGATGGAAATGTTGGAAATGGAAATGACACAGAAACGTGATGACAAAAAAAACAATAAACTCATTATAAATTAGCTATTTGTTGCATCCAGTGAGGACATAATTACTGATTATAATGACTCATACCGTCTTTTTATGCAGTCCATTGCATCACACGACATAAAAAAACACCATGTCTGAATTTCTGATCGTAGAAATAACAAACACTACTCTACACTGCTCAAAACTCACTTTTGAATAGCCAGTAGCAAATTCGTCAAATATGAAGATGTACTTACAGGCTGTGAGTCAGAAGTGCCAGACTGTTAGACAAAGTTAGAATTGTCACACTTTAGAATGTGCACAGCTGGCATTGTAGGCTACTCTCCCAGGTTCAGGAAACAGTCCTCTGTAAAATGCACTGCACACACTTGAATCTTTGCGTTGTACTGTTCTGGTGTTGTAAAAATAACCACTGATTTTTAGTGGTGTACTCATTTGGAAGGCCAAACAAAAGTACTTTTGCTTTTGCAAAGGCGGCAACTACAACAACTACTACTGTTGCTATTGTCACTGACAATGTCTTCAGGAATACCATAGTATCTGGAGAAGTGATTAAACATGAGTATGGCAGTCTCCATAGCCTTGGGAAGACCCTTGAGAGGGAGAAGACAACAGGATTCAGAGAATCAGTCAACCACTACTAGAACACATGTTACTATCTGAGGCAGGTAGGTCAGTGATAAAATCCACTCCTATGTGTGACCATAGGTGATTGGGAACAGGCAACAGGAGAAGTTTGCCAGATGGTAATTGGCGAGGGCTCTTGGCGATGACACAGTCAGAGCAGCCCTGGACAAACCTTTTCACATTCCTGGCCACGTTGGCCCACCAAAAGTGATCCTTCAGCAGCAATAGGGTGCTGTTGGCCCCTGGGTGGCCAGTGCCCAAAGATGAGTGAGTGGAGTGAATAAGGGGAGTGTGTTATGCTCTTGAGACACCCCAGCGGAGTGGTGCTGGAGTCATTGGATGAGGTCTCTGGATTGGGTTTCCATTGGATTGGATTTACTATGAGTTTCCTGGGGATATAGGGTTCCGGTTCCTCACGGATTTCCCCCGGCTATTGGAGGCAGTTGTGAGGCTTTCCTCGGACAGAAGACGTCACTTAGGGGCGTGTAGCAGGATGGAACATCCACTGACTGTTGTTCAACAGGGCTCTCGATGGAAGTGGAGTTGATGGTAAGGGTTTCGGAATGGTGTGGTAATGACTGAGGTTTCTGAGGAAACCAATAAGGAATACAATTCAGGACCACCTATCTTCCAGGAGATGATGAGATTATGTTGCACAAACCATGGGCGCCCAAGAATGACATCAGCGGTGGAATCCTCCAGAACCAGGAGTTTTCTGGTTACCGATTGGACCTGGTAGGTCATCTTGGTGGTTATAGTTGGGAGTTTGAGCTGGTGGCAGAAGCTCCCGGAGATTAAATTCCCGGCTGACTCAGAGTCGAAGAGGGCAGATACTAGAAGAGAAACAGTAAGCATAACTTTTGTGGTGAGGGCCTGCATGTTGACAGTGGATGGTTGGTTGACACTCACCTCAGGTTGTTGGATGAAATGCTCTAAAGCCCATGGTGTCATCATATGCAGCAAGATGCAGCCGCACTCTTGGTTCCAATCCCTGCTGATAGGTGTTTAGGAGCAATCCGCTGGCAGGAGAAATCCATTGTACTCCTCTGCCGCACCAGAGAGGGTGTAGGTGAGAATTTGCCGAAGGAATGGATCATGTTGCTGTAATCCAGTATGCTGGTCTGGTCTTGTGTTACAGAAGGAGACTCACACAGAAGATTAGAATAATACAGATGGTGTTTATTGACAGCAACTGAGGTAAATGGAGTTATGGCATGCAAGTAGGCAATTTAATGGAGAAGTTGATGGTACTGAAAAGGATGGTAATGAGAGTTTTTGACTTACAGGAGATTGTCAGAGGGGGAATGGAAGACAGCACACACTTCAATAAGCAATTCAGGGAGACATGATGAGGAAACAGCACTGGAGAGGAACAAATGAGATAAGTACACAAGGGAGGCAAGTATATCCAGGTAAGTAGGAGTAGTCTAGAGCAGTGGTTTTTAAACCTGTCCTGGAGGCACCCCTGCCCTGCACATTTTGCATGTCTTGCTTATCTAACACACCTGATTCAAATCATCACGTCATTAGTGGAGACTCCAAGACTTGATTTGGGTGTGTCTAATAAGGGAGACATACAAAATGTGCAGGGCAGGGGTGCCTCCAGGACAGGTTTGAAAACCACTGGTCTAGAGAGTCCACTTTGTATGAACGAAACCGGACCCTGGAGTAAAGTGAGGTGTGCTAATGAAGCCATCTTAATGAGGGTGCAGATGCAGTGCAGGTGTGTGCAATCAGTACTCAGGTGAGGTTGTGCGCTGTGATTGGGTGGTGAGTGAGCTTGGCCGTTCTGTTACTACAGCAAGAATAAAAAGTTACGCCCTCTTTCTTTGCGTATACATTTGGGTGGTGTTATGAAAATCTTACCACACAGTGACGAAGATTTGTGGGGACATATTTGAATGAGCTGTTTTAGGAAGGCATGGCTGAGTAGAATATCTCTTTGGGTTTGAGACTTTAATCTTTGCAACTTTACAGATCTTGTTTCAGCTGTTAAACTGTCAAACCGAGACTTGAATCCATGGCGGAAGGCAGTAGTTTGCACATAAGAGGGTTTAAAGACACGCTGTTGCTGTCCTTTTGTTGTATAAAGGAAACACTATTATATTATATTATATTATATTATATTATATTATATTATATTATATTATATTATAAAATCTCTTCAAGTAAATATTTTACATCTAAGGTTAACTAAGTAAATGTTAGTTAAAGCAGTAACTAACAATGAGCCATACCTTTGTTGCAATAGCCTACATATTAATCTTTGTTAACATACAAATAATACAGATTCATTGTTAGTTCATATGTTAGCTTAGGTCTATTAAATAATGTTAACATATACAATGTTTGATTTCAGTATTGTATTAGTAAAGGTCAAAATTAACATTACCTAAGATAAGATAATAAATGTTTTAGAAGTATTTTTCATTGTTAGTTCATTTTAACTGGCAACCAATGGAACCTTATTATAAACTGTTACTGCAAAATTTCAGAATCTGTTTTTGATTATTCATATATAGCCCTGATTATAGAGGCTAACATGTACTGGGAGTCGTAGAAATCCTCTATCTACAGACACACATGCTCAAGGGGCAGTATGAAATGAGATGATTATTTCACATCATGTATGCGGTAGCCCGGGGTCAAGATGCCACAGTGAATGAGGAATGATTATTCATTACTTGGAGCCTTATCATTGGCTAAAGAGAGAGCCTCTTCTGCATGTCACAAGGTGATCCTGAGCATTCTATTGACCTGCACGGGCAAACAACTGATGTGTATAAATTGGATCTGTAACAACTATGGACGTTTAGTTTCAGACCTGGTTACGAGAGTGAATTTGTGCTCGCTAATGTGGTGCTGGTCGATGGCGGATTCATTTTGCCGTTTAGCCCAGGTCTCTTCCTATTATATCATTGAAATGAGAGTGGCTTTTCATTCTGTCAGCTTGGTTTAAAGTGCTTTAAAAATGGGCAAAAGGCAAAATTTCAAAACTGACTGTTTAAGAAAAGAATACAAATAAAGACAGACTGCAAGCGAAATGCAAAAGTAATGTAACGTTTCTGTGGAGAACTGTGATGCTTATTTCAAGTCTGAGTTAGAGACCTGCACTCCCGTCATAGGGACCCACGGGACCTGATGGGTAGAGACTTGTGTGTTTGCGTGATGCAAGAAAATAAAATGATTTGCGGGACTCCCGCAAAATAGAAATATCTAAACATAAAATATCTAAAAACACATAAACTGTTATTCATCTATTGTACAAAAGCAACAAGAACAACTAATATAGCATACAAATTATTAACAGGCGCAATAATATGCGTTTTCGCTTATTAAAACATATGTTTGCAGCTTGAGCAATGTAGCGAACTGTTGATTTCTGGAATGCATTGGCCAATCAGAGGTTTTTAAGTTCTAAGAGTTTTATAAGATCGCAATGAACTGAGATGTCCACTTTAAGGGAGTGCTGTTTGCTTGCATTCTGCCATGCATGCACACAGCAGTCGATACTTGTTTTTGTGTTAAGAATAGGAGTGGTTTGTAAATGTTGATGCTTAGCCTAAATAAATATTTTATCGGAAAGGTTTAAGCTGGGATCTTGTGGAACTTATGATATGTTATAGAACTATTTCATATAAATTTCATTGATGTAATAAAAAAAAAAAAAAAAAAAAAATCTATATAGGTTACTTTTGTGCAGGCTTTTGCAGGTGGAAGTGGGAGAAAATAACATATTTTTGCAGGAGCGGGGCGAAATAACATATTTCTGCGGGAGCGGGACAGAATCTTGCGGGAGCAGGACTAAAAAAATATTCCTGTGCAGGTCTCTAGTCGGAGGGAAAATTTAGAAGGATGTAGAAGTATTTATGTTGTGTAGGTTTAAAGGAATAGTTGTGATGGATTGTAGATTGTAGATTGTGATCACGGACATGTCCGAGTCCGAACTGTCTCCTCATTTCAATGTACTAGTGACTGGTGCAATCATTAACCAACTCACGACTCAAGATCAGTGTACTACTGATTTAAAGGGACAGTTCAACCAAAAAAAAAAAAAAAAAAAAAATCTGTCAGTTAGGACATCATTAAAATAGCCCATGTGACATCAGTGGATCAGCCATAATTTTATGAAGCTATGAGAATAGTTATTATTTTTGTTTTCTCATACCTTCCTAAAATTAAGGTTGAACCACTGATGTCACATGGGCTATTTTAACAATGCCCTTACTACAACTTTTAGGTTTTAAATGTGGTAGTTGTTTTACTGTCTATGCAAGGCCAAAAAGCTTTCTGCTTTCATCAGAAATATCTTGACCCTCTATGGTACGGAATTGCCATACGGCAACATTTAATTTCTACTGATTTCCTTGTTATTCTGAATAAAATACAATATATTGGAATATGCTAATTACAAGGGCCAGCCCTAAGGTAGTCAGTGATGTGCTGTTTTTAAGTAAAATTATATTTAAATGTTCCTCCAAAACAATTTTTCCCACTGTCACCCTCACATGGAGGACACCGGTTGAAGTGCTTCATCTTTAGTTAGTAAATTACATATTTATATTCACAAATCTAACATAGTTTTACTGTAAAATCAATATCAATGTTGCCATGTAGGTATGTTGACATATGGCAATTCTGTACCACAGTGGAATTGAAGTAATGTATTTCCCCATTGGCACATTGTGTATATGTGCCTGCATGTGCATGTGGCAGATCTTGATGGACATTAATATTGGATGCATCAATTTCTAAAATAAATGTGCATTTGAACTGAAAAGAAAAATCATAATTTAATAGAATATCTAATTTTGGCCATTTTCCATTGTGGTACAGTGTTGCCATATGGCAACGATTTCCTAAATACCCCCCAAAAAATTATTTTTTTCTCAAAAATCTTTTTAATTTGTGTAATTGAAGCTATTTCATGTAATAAAAATGTATGTGAAAAAAAAAATATATATATATATATTTCATGGTTGGAACATAATGCGTACCATAGAGGGTTAATTTGTGTTCCGAAGATGAACAAAGGTCTTACAGGTTTGGAATGACATGAAGGCGAGTATTAATGACATTGTGTGTGTGTGTGTGTGTGTGTGTGTGTGTGTGTGTGTGTGAACTAACCCTTTAAAAATGAGCCACTGTTATATTTCTAATCTGTTTTATTTGTCATAAATGCTTTTCAGAAAGATACATTTTGCCCATTTCACGAAACCCTCAGTATGGTGGCTTCTGCCGCTTCTGTCAGAAATCATTCTCAAAGTCATTCAATTCTACATGATTTAGTAAACTGGTTCATCCAGTTCACTAAAAAGAACCAGTTCAAATGAATGATTCTTTGTTGACCGGACAGTAAATAGTGACCACTTCTATCAAGTTCCAAAATATCGCTTGAGTCCACTTGACAGCTACTTCTTGAAACTGCTTCCCACACTTAGAGTCTCCCAAAACAGATGAATATCAAGTTTTAATAAAGGTCCAACCTCTTACTTGGACATTGCTGGTTTAGCTAGTTCAGAAGCACAATGTGAACACCAGTGTTGCATTTAGGACACCAGCATTTAAAATACAACATATGCTGGTCTTGTCAAAAGGGGCATCATTTTGCTTTCCAAATAACTCTAGATAGCATCCCTCGGGCAACCTGGGTTTATGGGCCACTAGATTGCTGGTATTTTTATTATTATTATTATTATTATTATTTTTTATGAAATGCATGGTCATATAACAGCATTACCCTCAACAGAATGTTACATAATACACTGTAGCTCCTGTGCACAGAACTGTAAACTCTATCAATACTTTGTTAAACACATTTTGTACAGTAGATCGTGATGTTCACTGACATTGCGTTTTACAAACAGAAAGGAAACCGCGTCCAACATAATATTGCACATTCTATTTCATGCACTATAACAAAATAATTTCCTTTTTCTGAAACAAGTCCTTCTAATGGTTTTCTTGGATGGATGCCAGCAGAGACAGAGTGGATCCATACTCCATTAAACAAAACAGAAAAATAATAAATAAAGATGAATAAAAAAAACTAACAAACCAAAAACCACTGAAACTTGCACTCAGTTAAGGCAGTTATTAACGTGAATGCTCCCCAGGACAAACGCTCAAAAAGACAAACGACTTCTGAATCACTCAATGAAATACGGTGGAAATGTAATCACTTTTGCAAACCAAAAAAAAAAGAAGATTTAATTCTCAAGTCTCCATGTTATACAGTCCTTCAGGCCTTCTGGGTCATAAAAATTATACTTTATACATAATTAAAAATGATACAGTGATATCATGTAAAATGTAAGCATAAAACTTTTATGGTTCCTCAGTGTTACTAGTTTGATGTATATTTTAATGCTGTTGCTCAAGTTGAATCAGAGAACAGACAAGTGCGATCTCAAATGAATGGACCAAGGTTTACTTTTCACAGTAGATCTGTGAAAAAAGATTGGGAAAGAGACAAAGAGCAATTGTGTGTGTGTGTGTGTGTGTGTGTGTGTGTGAAAGAGAGAGAGAGAGAGAGAGAGAGAGAGAGAGATTTCTCTCAAGCATGCCTGGTAGCAGATGACCCCCAGAGTATTGGACCTGGCAGCTCACTACAATTATCATTCAGCACAAGTGAAGCACCCTGTTTGATATCTGCCAAGGTAATTTAGTGGGAGAGATTGCGCTGTGTCCTTCTCTCGCTCTGTCTCTCTCCTTCTGCCTCCTTTCTGCCTGACAAGCAGTCTCTCCTTCCCTCCCTCTTGTATCCGTCTCTGTCTTTCTCACTCTTCCCTTTTAACTCCTTATACCCGCATGGAGTTAAAGATCTTCCAGCAGCATGTTGTTCAATCTGCCTCTCAGAGGCGAGATGGAAAGTCCTTTCCAGAGCGCTTATTTGCGGCTGGATGCCTGGTGAGAGAAATTAAGTGATATGACATGAAATTGTTTTCCCATGGTGCCTTGGCCTTTCACCAGCGTCTTCCACCTTTTACTCGTCTTCTAGGAACTCCAAACAGGGCTGAGGACTACAACACAGATATGCATATCAATACAGCACCCGCGTTCACGGGCACAGGAAATGAGCTGAATGATGTATGGGACGAATCCCAAAGTGTTGTTTAGGAGTAGGTGTGAAGCCGTATTTAGAAGGAAGTCATCATTAGGAGCATGGCTTATTGTTCCCCTGGAGGACAATTCTCTTCTGAACTCTGACCACAGTTATGATAGGCTAATCACATTCCAGCACAATGTAAAATGTAAATGCATCACCTTTTGGTGACTTGTACATAGTCTTTTTATCCATATGGATGAATCTTGTGTTACGAAAGGGCATCAAGAATTTCTCCCAAAAGATTTTTTAGCCAGCACAGCCCATTGGTATGTCTGCAAATACATCTTTATATCTCAGTTTGACCTTATCTCTTTCTGCACAGTGTGGTTATTGATCATACTCTGTAGAACAAAACAAGGACCCCAGATAACATAAAGTGACTGGACATGCTGGGCATTCGGTTGCTGTGCGATAAAGTCACATTAACGAGTGTCCACTGTTGGTGTTTTAATGCATTATGTACGTGCTGGTAGTATTTTTGTACAAGGCAATAGCAATAATGCATGCTCTAAATTGTCTCTCTTAATTGGATTTCTGGGAACAAAAAAAAAAAAAAAATAGCATTCATGCATTTACAATTGCGGGACAATATTTGTTCCTGGAAATTTTCCCATTCGATTTTTTTTTTTTTTTTAATTATTATTTTTTTGGAGCTTCCCTGGTAGTGGAAAAAGTGTACTTGTATGTTTTTCTGTGTAAATTGCTGAATAAATGCACTGGGAAAAATATGAAAAAAAAAAAAAAAATACATAAATAAATAAAAATAGGCAGCAGTCCTCAGGTAAAGATTGAAAGAATTGTGGAGTACAAAATTGAGTTAAAATTTCTTCTGATGGAGTATTTCTTTCCTCTGAAGGAGTATTTATTCTAGCCATTAGCAAGGCATCATGGTATTATGTATCATGGTTTCTTCATGTATTTCTTGGGGACCCAAAACAAAAAAAGCATTTTTGCAATTTTACCATAATTTTCCAGAAGTTAAAATAACTTTCCCCTCAAAAAAGTTTGTTTGTCTTTGCACAGCATACTATAATCACCACAACAGCCAATGTATTTCTGTGCCCTGTTCCAAGTAATGTTTTTAAACTCTTTAAAATAAAGTGCTAGATTTGTTTTTTTTTTTTTTACACTTTTATTCCAGAAGACTATTGTTTTAGTCATGCCATTTGATTTCAAATGGTTTTGAACTTCGGATTTCATAAAATGGAAATTGTACGTACCAACTTATTTTACCCATATTGGTTTCACTTTTATTAACTATCACTAGAGTGTTAGTAGCGTATTAGTAGACTGGTAGGGTTAGGGTTAGATTAAATTGACATGTTCTTGCAAAGTTACTTATAGTAAGTAGAATGTTTGTTGGGAGACCATCACAATTAAGAGTTAGCAGATATTATGCAGACAGTCTACTAATACTCTAATGAGAGTTAGTTGACATATAGGTGCAACGTTACTTATTGTCAACAGAATGTTCAAAAGGGACCATCAAAGTGTTAACCAAATATTTAGTTAAGTGTAATTATTCCAGGAAACAAAATCGGAAGGTTAAAACAACCACAGCACAGACCATGCAACTTTCAGGGTTGTACAAATTCAGTAATTACAGTACTCACCTTTTGTAACCCTGTGTGCCACTTCAGAGAAAACTCATGCAAAACTGTTAATAATTGCAGAATTCTCAATATACTTACTCCAAATTAGCCTAAAGGTAAATGAAGGGAAGGCTCATTCAGAAAGTTTTGTCCCTGGCCTAAAATAAAATAAAATTTAAAAAATAAATAAATAAATAAATAAAATAAAATATAATATAATATACGCAGGACTTTTTCTGTTGCCTTAAAAGAATAAAATAAAATAATGGCTTTTTATGAGGGGGGTAACCTGTAACTGCCCTATGCACTCATGTGTCATCTGGTACGTTAGAGGATTACACAAGAACTAATAGTTAAACTGTTCGCTT
Organism: Cirrhinus molitorella; assembly: GCA_033026305.1. Taxonomy (NCBI): domain Eukaryota; kingdom Metazoa; phylum Chordata; class Actinopteri; order Cypriniformes; family Cyprinidae; genus Cirrhinus; species Cirrhinus molitorella. The sequence continues at coordinate 24,619,429 of CM065120.1, forward strand.
AGTGTACCAAAGGCTTCCTATATTGTGAGAAGAAGGTTTATACGTTCCTATTGTGTTCACTGTCACAACAGAATTTTAATCCTGACAAGACTTTAAGGCAAAGATTAGGCAGGAAATGGCTCAGCTGGAAGCCTATTGTTCCCTTCTGAATCACCAGAACGGAAGGACTTAAGTGTAGAAAACAACACATTAAAATTATAAGAAAGCATGTATATCCTTCAAGACTCCTCTGAGTCCTTCTGTATGTCAAACATTTCAAATAATTATATGAACGGAAGCTGTTAGAAGATTGATGACCTCAGCCAATCTTAACATACTTCTTCATTAAGGAATGACTCATTCATTTATTTATTTATTTATTTATTTATTTGAAAAGCGGAGGCATTGATTTTCCAAAGTCATAAGTAAACCTGGGTGAATTGTTATATGCTGACTTTCACTGGACCTTAACATAATAGTTTTCTATAGTTTTTCTGTGTATACCTGCTATGGCCAGTGGTGTCTCTAGACCCTTTTTACTAAAGTATAAGTCCCAGTGAAATACCACTGTGCCCCAGTAAAATGTTACTGATAAATTCATATGAATCAGTGGGATTGACGTGTACCAACTTGAGACAATTTTTCTCTTATTTCAGCAATCAAGTCATGTGTGTTTTCTATCAGCTGTTTGGCATCAGAACTAGCAATGCCAGCTTTGCAAACTAATCACTTTTTTGATCTAATTGGTTTAGAAAAAAGGTCTGAAATGTTTGTGAGATCCAGTTTGATTCATTCTGACAGTTCACTCAAGCATTGAGACGTTTGCAGCGGTTTCTCAGTAGCAGGATATTTTATAAATTAGGAAACAAAAATAGTACTGGATGAGGTGCATATTTACTTATTCTACAAACAAACCATGCAAATATCTTCTATCGTTTGTCAGTGATGAAGTGGCTCTATATTGCTCTCTATATGTGCTGCTTGTGAACAACTATGTACTGCAAATAAAGATGATTTATACCTATCTATACCCAAAAACAGTATTTATATTTATACAAAATATTAAAGCTTTTTTGATGAGGAGCCTCAGCCTGGTCTCATTTATATGTAGGTAGTAGTACATAACCCTTTTTGCAAACTTTAATTTTAGTTTAGTATTCAATTTGGACGTCTGCATTATCATTAAGATATTTGTATCAATGCATGTTTATCACTTTATCGATAAGCGATTTTGATTTTTAGACCCCTTAACCTACCCCCAAACCTAAATCTACCCATTTATAGTGAATATAAAAAATATATAAAACATAATTGACTGAAATATGCAGGGAAATATAGCATTACAAATATATTTTTATAGTCACTAATCCCACTCCTACATCTAAACCTAAAACAACCTGTCATAAAATTTCTTGAAAAGGCAACTTTTGAATTTGTAACGAGTGCATCAGTGCAGGTTTTGATGCTTACGGTCGCTGCTCAGGATAGAGATGAAGATCACAGAATAAAGGCTTGGATTTGGTTCTGTTCCTCACAGTCATATGGATTCTGAAGATTTGGATTGCAGAGCACAAATTGATTACTTATGTAATTTTGGTTTATTTTATGTTTTTATTATCAGTTACAGCATGTTGTTGAAAATTCCCTTTTGATAGATAATGACTAAACGATTACAGAAATTCTATTCATTTTCAGTGTTAAAAGCTTAGTCTTGTTCAACATTATGTATTCTTCTAAACGAGTTGGCAGAGAGCTCACGCAGAACACTAATAATGCATTTGAAGACATAATGCCATTGATATGACAACTGAATACAATACAATTACTGCCACAATTTCAGTATTCATAAGGATTCATTTGTAAGTTAGTAAAGTTGGTCATACTTCAAATAATTAACTCTTTAGGTGTCGTCAATACGTCAGTATTGTACATTAAAATGCTGAAAATATCTTAGTATTGTACAATGCTGTAAATACATCAGTATTGTATGTTTTAGGGTTTGTAAAAATGTTTGTAGAACCACATTTTACGTAAAATACATACAAATTATCATGAGATCACGTTGGGGGCCTATGTCGCAGTACTGATGAAAGCTTAGAAACATTTGAACATAAAGCTCAATGTTAATAAAATGCAGTAGTCAAGTGGTCAAGAAGTTTAAATATACTGTTTTACTGTTTTAAACTTGGTAGTTTGTGAATATGCTAAACCTGTTTAATGCTTCAGGTAGAATGTCCTCGCATATGCAGCACAGACATTAATCTAGCCAAGGAGCTCAGTGAGATGCATATGCTTAGTGCAATGCATCAAATACTCATACATTTCAGTGTGTTCATCTCATTTTAAAAGGTGAATGTCTAGCAGAGATAGAGGATGGCTGTGGTGGTCTTGTAAAAATGACATATTGATCAATATTTCATCATACCATGCATGCAAGAAAACATTTGGTTAGTATTTTCAGTATCTTCTCATTTTGCTTTAAGGACAGCAGCACTTCAGCTGACATGGACTCTACGGGTTTCCACAAAGTGCCATGTTATCCAGCGTGATTCAAGAACGTTTCAAAGAGAATGTGTGCTTCAATAGAAGCAAGGAAATCTGAGCTTTTGTACAAAAAAGTTCACATGCTCAATGCCACATGCTTTTTTGATTATTAACCTTGAAATAGTGGAGAATCTTTAATATTTCTAATTCATTGTGACGTTGCTGCATTTATTTTTTGTACATTTGTAAATGTTTAGATATCCTTCTGCTTATTCCAAGGTTTTGTATAGTTTTAAATGTTGTATTATTATTTTATTTATAATATAGTATTTATCCTCATATATAAGAAAGAAAGACACATAAAAATCTGAGATTTTGAGAATTTGTTCTTTTCAGAAAATTATATTTTTCAGTATGTCATTTTAAATCCAATGATTTGCTTAATAGCTTCTAGTGACCTTGAGTCACCTCAGTTCTGTTCAAAACCCACAGAAAGCATGGTAATATGCATGAATCACCAAATTATTCTAAAGTTTTCATTAGGCACCCAATAGCAGGTTTCACAGCATGTCCATTTTGAACTGTAGGAGGAAAAGAAAACGGTGAAAGACAGAGGGGGGTCTGCTGTCTCTGATCATGTTATTAAAATATGGAGAAAGATACTGCAAAACTACAGTGCAAAAGAAGATTCTGCCCTTCTCAGCTTTGATTACCGGATGCCTATTAAGACAGTGATTCATTCAGATAAAGTATGACCCACTTTAAGTCTGGAAAGACCTTTCCTTACTTCTTCAAAATGTAATTCAGTCATGAATAATGATGTATTACAGTCATATTTGTTTGCCTCTGCATCTCTCTCTGGTGATTTTTAATTACATTATACAGTTTAAAAGGTGTATGAGCAAAGTTTAACAATAAATATTGTAGTTTTGCCTGCATTTTTTCCCACTTACATCTTCATTGCTTTTCTTAGGTCAAGCCAAGTAAACTGGCTTGATATGCTTTCTTAAGACAGATGAAGGCTATCCACAGTCTAAAAAGGATTTGCAGTAGAACACCACCAATAGTGCAGTGCAGAGTGCATCTGTGGTTAAAAAAAATCTCCATGGGCCACTATAAAGAATTAATCCTCCCTTCAAGAATGAATATCCATAAAGAGCCTTTCCATATTTTAAAGATGTGCATTTAATTGGCTAAAATGAGCAAAGTTATACTGCAGGCTTTGTAATGAATTTCTCCTTGTGAAGACCGTGAGTCATCTTATTCATTTTCTACACTCATTTCTTCCTTTTCCCACCACTTAGTCCTGAAGCTGTGTTTCAAAGCTCAGCAAACAGAATGGGACTTCAAAGTTAAGCAAAGCAGTGAGAGAGTAAGAGAGAGTTAAAAAAAAAAGTGAAGGGAAAAAAAAGTAAATAAATACCCAGCAGACAGCAGACATTCATTTCTCGGCATGGTTCTGGCTGTGAGTTTCAGGCTCTTTAGGGAGATATGGATGGATTAGCAGAACTGAAAGTGCTGACCGGTGCCGGAGTGTACTCTCGAGGGACTGCACAGGGGAGAGCTTCAATAAACAAGGTCAGTTGTAGTATTAAGCACCGCAACACACTGATCCTGCTGTCTTATCGCCTTAATCAATATTTTAATCGATCAAATCCATCTGTGATATTGCAGCTCCAGAGTGTAGCACATGCACTGGTGGGATCTACTGGTGGCAACATGTCCTCCAATTTATACGACCGACTAAAGTCGTTTTCACAAATCCTCAAATACGTCTGTGTAAAGCGTATTCAACATTTGCTCCCTTATCAGTAACAGGTATCTAACTCAACCTTAGCATTATGCGTAGGTCAATTAGTAGCGCGTTGCACTGCGGAATGGTATAACCATATGAACACAGGTTCGATTCCAGAGAACGCATATGTTTTCATTGTATGTTTTTTTTTTTTTAAATATGCACTAGAAATCATGATTTTGCACTATTTCTGTAAGGGGTAGGTTTAGGGTAGGGTTAGGTGTGGTCATATATACGAATTACACCTAGTAAAACACGTTTAAATTACCCTGAAATCGTATAAAAACTCATACGTCATTCGATGACGTCAGATCCAACGCGACACTGTCATTATTTTTACGACCGCTAGAGGGCGCTTAACTTTAAAACGTAAGAATGGATCGTATTTGGTCGATTCAAAAACGTACAATTGGGTCGTATTTTCTTTGAGGACAGTCTCTTAAGGGGTCAAACAGTGGATCAGGGTCAGTTTGATTTCTATAAGTGAACAGTTCAATCTGTTCAACCAATTTTTCTGTTTATGTATGATTCAAGAAATATCCTGTTTAATGACACACATTAGTATACTAATATAAGTGTATAAGTATACTAATAAAACATGTTTTGCACCCAAATTACAAAGTGTATTATATCTTTAGCAAACATTTAGCTAAGCTTAACTACCCACCTTTTACACACGTTACCAGCAGCTAAAAGTCCAATGCTCATAAAAGTACTAATATATCATGTTTATAAATATTGACAAATGATGAATAGTCTCAAGTTTAGATTGGGTATTGCAAAAATGAATACATTATTGAATAAATTATTAAAAGGAACTCTGAGTATAAAGACTTGTATGGCTTAATATAATGCAAATGATCTACTACATATTTCAGGTATCTTACTGAAATATGTAGTAGTAAACCCATAAAAGATTTACATTATTTAAAAAAAAAAAATGTTTTATACATATTTTTGACTATTGGGGGTGACATTATTTCAGTGATATCAAATGGTTGCACTTGGTGCTCCATGTTGCTATTTTTACCACAACACAACTTTGAATACACAACTCGGAATATATATATAAAAAAAAAAAAAAAAACGGTGTGCAGCTTTTGGTTGTAATTTTCAGTCAGAGGCTTTCACAGCTACTGAAAGAGCTTACAAACAGCAGAGACAAGAAATGCTAGATGCCATCCTGGCAGAATGTAAACATGTCAACACTTATCATGAGACTACAGCCACTCAAGTAGTTTCTCAGCGCAGATTTCGCTCGATATCTGTAGGCGTTTAAACTCATTGTGGGGGGAATTGATGGTACAGCATTTAACCATTTAGCATCATCAAAATAATGGTGCCCCCCATAGTCCAAAATATGCTTTTTTTTTAATAGGGAGGTTTGGGGTGAAAATTAAAATTAAATGAAAAGATTTGATTGCCTTATTAAATTGAAACCTGCTCATGTTAAATCATTTTATTTTTACACCTTTTTACAGTGCTGCTCACAATAATCAATCACACACGACTGTTTAGAATGCAGTGGCCAATCAGAAGCGTTCAGAATAGTCATTGCTGAAACCCAGAGTTTTGTTCAGACTGAAACTCGAAAACTCCCTCATCATAAGCAACAAAGTGCAGTTGTACGAACTATGTAAGTAAGATATTCATTTATCATACAGTGTATGGACAGCTTTGATTATAAGAGGAGTTATGAGTGACATTAATATTAAGAGACTTGCATTTTAGACTCCATATTTGCTGCTTTTGTTCTATTTCGCCAACAAAAAATGGTTCCAAACACAGCCACAGCTCTGTTTTGCATTTCCAAACAACATGACATTGTTTTGTTCCTGAATGAATCAACCATTTAAATGATTTGGTTCAATCGCAATGACTCACTTATTAACAGTGACTTGCCACTTACTGGCGGTTTTAATTTCACATTTAAAGTACTTTTTTTTTTTTTTTTTTTTTTTTTTTAAATAATTTCAAATATCAGCATTCAACGTTTTAGGATTCAAATATCAAAACATTATTTATGCATTTTGTATCAGCAGGTTAAATGCATTCATGTCCTGCATTAAACAGTGAGTAAATACATATAAATGCAAATTCAGATGTAGTGTCTGTGTTTTCTCTGCATTGAAAAGAAGAATTTTGTTGATAATGATTTAATTTCTGTGGTAACAGCGTAAAATATTGTATTATTCTATATGACTTTATTGATTACATAAAAATAATAATAATAATAATAATAATAAAAAAGCAAAAGATAATGCACACTTTCAGGAAAAATAATAGCTTTATAAAGGTAAAAAATGCCTATAAAAGGTAAAAATTACTTTAAACTTGTTAAAAAAAATATATTAATTTCCTCAGCTAGATATTTAATTCTTCTTTGCTTAGTGATTGTTTGGTACACCTAATTCACTGATTATTGAAAAAAAAAAAAAAAAAAAGCTTTTATCTTAGAATTAGGTTTTCTCAATGATAACAAGGACAAGACAAAAATATAAATCATATTATAGTTTAAACACTGTGTTAATCACTCGGTAATGTTTAATAAGTACATTAGTATACATATTCGTCCCTATTGTGACACATATCCAAGTGAAACGACTTCTCGAGTGAGAAAAAAAAATGTGGGGCGAGTCTTGATTTTGTCTATAGAGGATTGAATGGATCATTTGCTAATTGCTGCAATCTAATGCAAGGGTCAGTTTGCTGGAGGGGACGGATTATTGGACAATGTACACGTCATCAGAGAAGAGATGTTGTTGCAAGGGGAAGTGGAGGGTGCATGGATGTAAAAAGAGAGAGAGAGAGAGACAGTGTATATAGTACTAAGTACAGTAATATTCAATTTAAAGAATAATCAACTATTTGATTTAGTAGTCACTTTAAACTGAATATAATACAAAATGCATACATGCATCTAGTTTATCTCTGTGTTCTATGTCTGTTTTATAGCTTTATGTCTGGCTATTGCTTAGGGTCTATTTCATGATGACTTTTATTTTGAAAGTATCTTGTTTGTGGTTCCTTTCACTGTGGGGTGCAATCAAAACCGTCAAAGGTTGTGTCTATGCACATATGCAGTCTGGTATCTTCAACCACTGTATCTCATTTCACTGGTTCCTGGCAACACCAACCAAGACTGACAATTTTTTAAGACATGTCAAGTCAAAACAATTACCAACTTAACTAAAACACATAATGAGACCCCTGTGCTCTTCTTAATTCTGTTGTGCACTGCATTCCCTATCTGTCTTTGAAAACAAGAACACGTTCTGTGTGAACAGCTGTCTGATCTCAGTAAATGTGGTTTGGCAAGAAACACCGCCTGTATAGCAGCTGGGGCTTGCAAAAATGAAGGTGGTACTTCTGGCTTGAACTGTTTGGAAAATTCAATATTAGAGAATTTACTCACAGGTCAGAGGATAATATCGGTGTAAATGTGTTTATTTATTTTAAATTTATTGACAGCAATATAGACAATATTATAGATCAAATACTGATTTGTAATTTATACACTTTTTCTACATCATATTTTCTTGATGTGCACTTGGTGAGCAATAAAATCAGTCACATCAAATACAAAGACAATCTATTTTACAGTACTTTAGAACTATTATCTTTATTATTGACAATGAATGCTTGTCAATCATGTCTAAAACAGTGGTTCTCAACAGTGGTTGAATAAAACAGCCAAAGTGGAAAAGCATCAGTGGTCTTCCACATGAATAGAATGAACCATATAAGTATCATGTAGGCCATTGAAACTGGCCCTATATGTCCTTGTCTATGACATCATTACCGCTTAAATGAGACTAAAATTACCAGAAAATATGAGGCCAGAATCCACTCAAAAGAGGTTATTATCACTTACCCAGCAACAGTGCCATTGCAGTCACCCCTCGCCCCCTTCCTCATTCCCTGCCTGTTGATGAGAACAACAGTGTTGGAAAGAACGATTATATTTGCAAATTGAGGACGGTGACCTTCTTCGGTGAGGAGACATAACCTTGTCTGTGTTTATGGAGGCCTTCATATTACGGCCGGATCCATACTTTACCTCAGCCTACTGAGTGGAAGTAAAGGTTAAAAGAAGGGCAGAACGGAGGCAGGAGGATGAGCGGGTGACATGCTGGGGCCCAGAACTATCATTAGAGTAATGATGGAGGTTGTGCCATGCTAGAGAAATGGACCAGGATCCTCCCTGGAAAATATGTGTCAAATGATATATTCATCAATCACGTGCATTAGAGAGATAGAGAGGGGGAGAGAGGGTGATGTGTGACTGTGTGTGGTGCATTTCTTGCAGATGTTAAAATGGCAACAAGAGAAAGTATGTGTGTGTGTGAGAGAAAAAGCAAAAAATGTATCAAAAGATAGAAATGAAATACATTAAAGGTTTAGTTTACCCCAAAATAAAAATTCTGTCATTAATTACTCACCCTCATGTCATTGGAACAAACACGTAAGACCTTCACTTTTATCTTCGGAACACAAAACAAGAAATGTTTGATCAAATCCAAGAGCTTTCTGATCCTGCATAGAAAACAACACAACTACCATGTTCAAGGTCATTAAAATAGTCCATGTGATATCTGTGTTTAACTTTAATTTTATGAAGCTACGAGAATACTTGAATATGTGTGATAAATCAATCAATAATCAATAAAAATAACAACTTTATTCAATTTATTGTGTGTTCACGAGAGTACCACAACTTGAATGTGTCAGTTTTGTTGAGTTTAGTCACAATGTTGGCACAATATTTCCTTACACACACACACACACACACATTTGCATTTAATCATTTAGCAGATGCTTTTATCCAAAGCAACTTACAAATTAGGACAATGGAAGCAATCCAAATCGACAAAAGAGCAATGATATGGATGTGACAAATCTCAGTTACCCTATCGCTGTACATGTGGCAATTGTTTTTTGAATTATATTAAAAATAGAAAACAGATGTAATCGAAAAAGAATATATAAATGTTATAAATCTTTTTTTTTTTTTAATTGCATAATAAATAGAAAGAAAACATGAATAGAATGCAAAAAGAAAAGATAGTGTTTGCTTTTTTTAAGAAAACAAGCAGTAAAAAAAAAAAAATAGAATGCAAGTCTTAAAGGATCAAGGTTTGTTTTTTTTTTGTTTTTTTTAAGAATATAATTAGAATAGAGAGTGCTAGAGAGTCAAATAAAGATGTTTTTTTAGCCATTTCTTGAAGATGGCTTAGAACTTGAAGATGGCTAAGGGCAGGTCTTTCCAATAGGAGGGAACAGTTAATGTAAAAGTCTGTGAAAGTGATTTCTTGTCTCTTTGGGATAGCACAATAATGTGCCATTCACTTGCATAACGCAAGCTTCTAGAGGGCACATAAATCTAAAGTAGTGAATTTAGGTATGGGTGCAGAGCCAGTGGTGGTTTTGTAGGCAAACATTAATACCTTGAATTGTATGTGAGCAGCTTTTGGTAGCCAGTGCAAATTGATGAAGAGAGGTGTGACGTGTGTTCTTTTCGGCTCATTACAAATCTTGCAGCAGCATTCTGGATTAATTGTAAAGGTTTGATAGAACAAGCTGGAAGACCTGCCAAGAACATTGCAATAGTCTGCAAAGCAAATCTGCAGGACCTGGCAGTTTTATCAGTGTGGTCTGAGAAATCACAGCTCCAAGGTTTCTAGCTATTTTTGAAGGAGATATGGTTGATGTGAATAACTGGATGGAGAAATTGTGATGAAACAATGGATTAGATGGAATCACAAGCAGTTCTGTCTTGGCAAGGTTGAGTTGAAGACAGGCTGAGATGCGAGCAGCCATCGTCAGATCATTAGGATGGAAAGAGAGGTAGAGTTGAGTGTCATCAGAATAGCAGTGATATGAAAAGCCATGCTTCTAAATGACCTAGTGATGCCATGTAGACAGAAAAGAGAACTGGTCCAAGAACTGAGCCCTGAGGCACCCCAGCAGTTAAATGTTGTGACTTGGACATATCACTTCTCCAAGATACCTTGAAGGACCTGTTTGAGAGGTAAGACTCAAACCACTGGAGAGCTGTTCCTGAGATACCCTTTGCCAATAGGGTTGACAGGAGGATCTGGTGGTTAACTGTGTCAAAAGCAGTGGACAGATCCAGCAAGATAATTATAGAAGATTTGGAAGCCGCTTGTGCCAGTCTTAGGGCTTCAACAACTAAGAGCAAGGAAGACTCAGCTGAATGTCAACTTCTGAAACCAGACTTGTTGCTGTCCAGGAGGTTGTTCTGTGTGAGAAAGGTAGAGACTTGGTTGCACACCGCTTGTTCAAGTGAAAAGGAAGAAGGGAAACCAGTCTGTAGTTATCTAAAAGAGATGGGTTAAGGGTGGGTTTCTTAAGTAGTAGGGTTATACAAGCCTGTTTAAATGATAAGAAAAAGAAGGAGATGAGATTGAATAGGATCAAGCGGACCAGTAGTTGCATAATTTGAAAGGATGGGTTTGGAGACTTCTCTCTTAGAGAGTGAAGAGAAGGATGTGAACTAGTGTATGTTTGCTGGTAAGTTGTGTTTGACAGTTTGTGGCATGGAGAGTTTTACACTGATGGTTTTAATTTTAGAATAGAATATATATGAAGTAGCTTCCGCTCTACCACATATATGAAGTAGCTGCGTAGTACATATCTCTTGATATGTACTTATTTATTTACATGACATTGATAATATTTTAGACAGCAGGGAAATTTTATAATTCTAAATACCAAATTCCAATGCCACTGCAAAACTACTATCCAAACAGTGTTTCCCAAACATTGATTTATTTGTGGAGGCACGTCAGTAATGTAAAATCTTGCCAGTAATGCCTGATAAAGTAGCATTTGTGATTGTGCAGTGTTGCTTTGTGTACAGCTGTTACCGGGGAAACTACTATTTTTGCTGCTCCAAAGTGACACCTAGTGGCAAAGAATGAATTTACATTTTCATTTTTAAACCAACTATATATGTAGCCCACCCACAGGGGAAGTCCCACCACACATAGAGTGTAAGTCTGTGGGAAACACTGCCTGGCAAATATAAGTTTGATTTTCTCTTTGTCTTCTGCTGTTTGACAGGGAAGATAATACATTGTTGAATAAAGTCACTATTTTAATTTTCTTTGTGTACAAAATATATTATTGTAGCTTCATAAAATCAGGTTGAACCACTAATGTCATGGACTGTTAAAATTATGTTCTTACTACATTTCTGGGCCTCAAACGTGTCAGGTACATTGCTGTCTATGCAGGGTCAGAAAGCTCTCGGGTTTCATCAAAAATATCTTAATTTGTATTCCAAAGATGAAAGAAGGTCTTACAGGTTTGAAATGACATGAGGGTGAATAATGACAGAATTTTTATTTTAACATTAATGACACAGACAGCAGCAGAAATATTAGGCTACTGTTACTTTAACCCTTCAACTGTCACCACCCGTCAGCGGACTTTACCATATTACAAATAAATTCTAATCTAATCATGACAAACTATATATCATTGGAAAGGTCTAAGACTCCTAAGTAGATATTAAATTACAGTTTAAGTCTAGTCACGTTTCCTCAATCCGGCAAACCCGCGTGAGCATCGAAAGCCATAGAAATGGTTATCTCCAATATTTTGATTTTGGACTGCAGTACCCATTTCAACCGCTAGCTGTCAATCTTACATACTGCACCTTTAAGATACTAAAAAAAAAAAAAAAAAGTACAAATACCAGGGCATGTCAAAACTTCTTCAGGGCCCCAAAACACCCTCAGACCCCAGAGGATAGAAATATCCTCTATACCAAACCCAACCCCAAAGCTTATGATAGTGTTAACAAATGCAAAAGTAATATAATGCATTTGTTGATGCAGCTGTGCTATTTTAACTTTCTTATGCGTATTTGAGCTGTTTTGTCAAACCGTAGTTTCAAAGGGTTCTTACTGGAGCTCTTTGTCACTCAAGTGCAATGCCGTATTGCGTGAGCTACCAAGCCAACCTACTGAATTAGAAAACTAAAGTATCAGTTTTCAAATCGAGCAGAATTTATTTTGAAGTCATATCTTAATATTCTGCAAGTAACTGTGTAAAAATTAGTCTTTATTAAACAAAACTCTGTACCTGTAAATCATACTTTGTGTGAAAAGGAATACAATTTGTTGATGTTTCACTGCCTCTAGAATAAATTTCAACTGAAAACTGCAGTCATTTGTGCATATGTTTGTTGTTGATGTTGTTGTTGTTGTTGGTTGTTTGTTTGTCTGTCTGTCTGTTTGTTTGTTTGTTTGTTTGTTTGTTTGTTTGTTTGTTTGTTTGTTTGTTTGTTTGTTTGTTTTGTTTTGTTTTTTCCACAGTTTTGCAGCACTGTATATAGAGGCACATATTTCCAGTGAGCCTATGTTGGTTTGCATGCTATCTGAGAAGGACACTTTGGGTGTGTGCGCACAGAAAACCATCAGACAGTGTGCAAGCACCAAATCGAATGGTTTAAACTTTAAAAATTAAAGTTGCTTGAATGCTTCCGGGCCTGTGAGAAATCATGCTTTTTGAGGTTTAAAAATCGCAAGTGCTAACATTTTGAGTTTGATTAATCATGTAGCCCTAATATGCATGTGTGTACATGCTCTGTCCGCTCCCGCTCCACCTTGCATGTTAAATGAACTATTCCTGCTCACCATGTGCATGTAAATCTCATTAGCCTTGTGAACATCATCTGCTGTCAATCCATATTCCAAGGTATGGATTCAATGCATTACATTGATTTAGACTGCAAAACTGAGACAAGGCTTTCGTCTCCGAATTACTGTTGGGCTATAGGTTATGGCCCCTCTCGGAAACAAGCCGAAGATTTATGCTCAAGCTTTCCTTCTGTTATGGTGTGACAGGGAGAGGAATGACCCAGTCCATATCTGTTTCACTTTTGGGTCTTGATCGATGGACCCTTCTATAAATGACTCCCCCAAGATTTATCCTCTGTAAAAGAGTGCATAGAAACTTTATGTGCCTTTCAATTGACAGTGGTGACTTATAGGAAATACGGAAAAACATACTGTATTTGTACGCTTTTGTTATACCCCGAGTTAAACACATTAGCTCTGTTTCACAACCTTGCAAGCTGCAGTGCTGTCTACTGCCTACCTCTGAGGCAGCACACTAACTGAAATGAAACTTACTTGGTGACTTATCTGGAAAGTTTTAGGCAGCAACTCATGAAGAGACATGACTTGTTACTGATTCTAGTAGAGCTGGGAAAATGTTATGCTAATGGTTTAATACTCTAATTTAAAAAAAAAATACTACAAAAAAAAAAATAAATAAATAAATATTGGGTGAAACACTCAAGTTTTAGTTACTGTAGATTCATTTTTTTTTTTTTTTTTTTTTTTGTACAAGATACCTTTTAAATTGCAGATTTTACATGAATTAATTTATGTTTTGTGATATTTAAAGAAAATATTTATTATTCCTCTGGTGAATCACAACTTTAATTTTCAAATTAAACTTAAAATAAAATTAGTCAACCATAGGAGTACAGTTAAAACAAAAAACAAAAAACAAACAAAAAAAAACCTTTTGCTTATTAAACTTCAATTCTGATGAAATCATAAATATTAGAACAGTTTCTTTATTTGATTGTATTTACTTGGTAAAACAAAATTGATGACTTGGGAGGATATTATTAATAATGTTGCAGCTAAAAGTGGCAAGCAGTTGAAAGCGGCTTTAAAATAAGTTTTTAAAAAATAAAGCTTTTAAAAAGTATGAAACATCTTGAAAGAGGCTGAGATAGATTAAATACAGATTAGAAAATTATTTATTTCCAGTATTCACAGATTTCAAAGAAATATTTTTGAATGACTCTTAAATATGTACTGCTTTATAAAATGATGGAGAGGGAACCAAATGAATATGAGCAGGGAGCAACAGATCTGTACTGATTTGTTAACCAAATTAATAGACAAAATTAATGTGACCACAAACACTGATAAGATTAAATATTTATTTATTACATACACATTTTTATACAAAATGAAGCTTGCAGTGAAATGTAAAAATGTTGTGGATTCAAATAATCCTCATGATTTTCCAACACAACATCAAAAAGCTCTAAAAAATCACAAAACTATTCAGCTAGATTATCACCAGTTTGATGTGGAAAACAAAAAGCCAGATATGAGTTTAAAGTGAAAATCAGAATTAGAAAAAAAGAAGAAATTCAACATGAAATGTGAATACAACACCTCAGCAACCACTGAATAGAATTAATGAATATTTGGAATGAGAAAACAAGGTTATCACTGAAATTTATTTATGTTTGCAGAAACACTGATCCCCAGGAGGCTCGTGTCTCAGTGTGTGATCTCAAAGCCATGCCCAAGGTCTTCTAATGAAGTGTTTTGCACCCTAATGACTCTAATAAATAGCTTCATGTATTGGCTTAATGGAAAACCAGATATATTTTTGAATGAAAAATAAAATAATGAACAGATAAAAAATAAATTAATTAATTAATATAAAATAAATTACAATGTAGGATTTACGGTTTAGTGATTTGCTAGTGAATTTCAGAAATAATTACAAAGAAACATAGTTCAATTAAACATGAAACTTTGCAGTAAAAAGACAAACAGTATTTTATTCCAATATCTTTGTTTTATTTACAACTTCTATATATATATATATATATATATATATTGTACAGTGATGTGTATGTATATATATATATATATATATATATATATATATAGTACAGTGATGTAACACTGACAGCTGATGTGTAGTTGCCATTACAATATAGAATTGATATAGAATTATTACAGATTATATTAATAAGGTCCTTAAGATGGCCACACACTGGATTATATTTAAATCTTAACCAATTTTAATACCATGGGAGACCACAGACATGAAGACAGCTTTAACCTTTTAACCTTAATTTGTAGCCTTACAATCATCTGAATGCACACTAGACAATTTGGCCAGACTGTGAGACCACACACACTTGATTGTGGGAACAATTTCACAGTGTCACGCAGAACAAACGTGAATAAAGAAGGAAAACAAACGGAGGTTCTGTTTCACAGTAAAGAACAGTATAAAAAGTATAAAAATAATACGGGTGATGCTTATTCTCAGTACTCTGCTTTCGTGGCATGTTTGTGGCTTCCGAGTTTCAACTATAGAAGCACCCGCCATGCTCACTCTCATCGGGTATTATGTCAGAGGCAGCCTGATCAAGAATCGTAAAAATGGTTTGAGCTGGGGGATGCTCCGTCTCAACCGGGAGTAGTTAAATAATCGTAAAAAAAAAATGCAACAAGCCTTGAATCTGGCCACATCCCCTGATCATCTGGGGGTGTGAATTGGCCTTAAAAGATTCTAGAGTGTGGCCAGCCTTAGCTGGTTTTAAATTCCTGTCTCCATACATTGAGTCCTTTCTATATTGACCTATGAACTGTAGCTAAAACAGGACAACAATAAGATAAAAAGAGCCACAGAGCCACAGCTGAGAATTTTAGTGACATTTTGTGAACAATAAGGCAAGGAATGCATCACAACCTGTGTTTGAAAATCTCCTTGCACTGGCTCCCAATTGCGGCTCGTATCAAGTTCAAGACTCTGATGCTTGCATATAGGACAACCACAGCTACTGCACCTGCTTATCTGCACTCGCTATTGCAAATCTACACCCCCTCCAGAACTCTGAGATCTGCTAGTGAGCGACGCCTTGTGGTACCATCACAGAGAGGTGCGAAATCACTATCCAGAACATTCTCTTTTACTGTTCCTGGCTGGTGGAACGATCTTCCTACCCCTATCCGGAATGCTGATTCCCTGACAAGCTTCAAGCGACAGCTTAAAACTCATCTCTTTCAACTCTATTTGCTGTTACCATAAAAAAAAAAAAAAAAAAAAAAAAAAATTATTAATCTCTTTATTCCTTCCCTTTCTAGCTTGTACTTGTCTGAAGCACCACTTGAAAGCTGGTATTATAGCACTGCCTGTGTCTGTCTCCTTAAGAAGAATCGCTCTATGTTCTCCCAACTGTATGTCGCTTTGGACAAAAGCGTCTGCCAAATGCCTAAATGTAAATGTAAATGTAATGTAAATGAAAATTTTAGAGACATTACTGCTCACACAGCACGAGGGATAAGTAGCAGTACTCAGTTGTTGCCACTGCCTAAGGCGGGGAGAAGTAAAAGTGGCTTTGTCACTATTTTGTCCCCAGCAGGGAACATAGTTTTGTTCTGTTTATAGACAGTCTACATATTTCAAAATAACACAGTTTGAACAAGAAAATTGACAAAGAAAAGAAACAAAGATTGGAGCGTTTTGGGTGTCTGGAAACAGGACAGATGAGCAAAGGCTGTGTTCGGAGATTTACCTGTCAGGTGTGTTCAGTCCAGATTCCCACTTCATTGCACAATGCCAATAGGAGTCAAGGCACATGGAAAGGTGATGAAAGCAAAAAGGAACACAAAGAGAACACCATTACAAGTGCTTTGGTAGATACAAATGAAAAAGAGTGAACTTTATGCCTTTCACGATCTGGGAAGTTTTTCTACCCTTTGCACTACTTAAGTAGCTCAGTGTGACTGGTGGGAAAAGTGACACACGGCTATGTACCATGAATAAGGCAAAAGCTGTCAAGACCTCTGTCGTGTCTGGTTTGGAGATATATGGTTTAGAAGGCAAATAATCTGTTCAAGCTCCAGATGTTTTCTCCCAGAGTGAAATTCTTATGGAAAATGATTGCATTCCTCATGTTTGAGAAATGATAGACTTCCTTAAGCTGCATTTATACTGAGCTTTGATCCCAGAAAATTGCTGTCAAATTGCCAGTGATGATTTTGTGAGATTGCAAGCTGGAGCCAATTACGCTTATGAAAGGTCTCTCACAAATAATACAACTGGTGGATGGACAATATAACATTAATCTGGATGTTCTCAACAGTCACTGAAAATCTTGTGTTGTTTGAAACCTGTAAGACCTTTGTTAATCTTCGGAACACAAATTAAGATTTTTGATGAAATCCGAGAGCTTTCTGACCCTGCCTAGACAGCAACACAACTGACATGTTCAAGGCCCAGAAAGATAGTAAGGACATTGCTAAAATAGTCCATGTGACATCAGTGGTTTAACTGTAATGTTATGAGGCTACAATAATACTTTTTGTGCGCAAAGAAATCAAAAATAGCTTTATTCAGCAATTTCTTCTCTGCAGTGTCAATCTTTGGAGGCCTAGAGAATTTGATCAGGAGCTGAAAGAGTGCAAGAAAGTGATTTTTTTGGGCGGCTTAATCCTCTCAAAAATGCACCAATACTCCACAGCAATGTTCAAAAGAGAATACAGGAAATGCTAATAACAACAGTACTCAAACTTTTCTTTTATAAAATTCAGGCTTTGATATTTGCACAAGATGTGATTGTGTGCAAAAGGATGCTTTAAACATCATAGCTCTGCAATACATAAGCAAAGAGGTAAGGGACTTTGATTCGGGTAAAGATATATTGTTTTATAGAGAGAGCTTTTGGTGTGCAATGGTGTTGAATCAGAATCATTCATATTTGAAGTCCAGTTTTAAGATTTAAGGCCACTCACCAAGTGTTGGAATTTTTTCAACTCCAGTTGAAAACATTTCTGTAGATTTAGGCTCAAATCTTCTAAAAGAAGATGGGATCAGAAGATGTCTTGTGATGTCAAACTGATGGTTTTGGACAACTAGTTCTTTATTATACATAATTAACAGGAATCACAAGTACAAGTTTCTTCAAGTTTAAGTTTGGTCTAAAGTTAAATAAAACTTGATTATTATCAGAAGAGTGTAATACTGGAGTAAGTATAGGCTAATGTCCTCAAGTATTACTCTAAAGGACTTGAAATTTAACTATCTAGTAGAAGGCAATGCAATTCAGTAAGCAACGTTTATGTTTTTTTTTTTTTTTTTCAATGCATCCAAACTATTAACTTAACTATGCCTGTTACATGTATGTAACATTGGGATAGACTGAATGTCTCAAGAAGAATCTAACAAGTGGATGAAACTATTTCAAGCAAATATTAATTTACAGATAAATGCTGGAAACACAGTATAATAGTACCTGGTAAATGCAGACTGTTAGGTGAAGTTTAGCAGAGTACAAGTCCATCCAGCTCTTTAGAAAATAATTAAATTTGAAGAGGTTCATTTTTCTTAACTGGGATGTAAAGAAATAATTTATATCCTACCACATAAAACAGAACACACAACAAGCAGCCTCTGCCATCCAGTGGCATCTGCAGTGGACTAAAATAACACACAAGAGGCCACTTACCTGCATTTCAGCAAATCATTTAGGACTACTCTGCACATATTTTGTCATCCAATTAATATTAATGTGGCAAGTCAATTGCAAATTGTCCCTACACCATTGGAAAGTACATATGGAAAGCATAATGCATTTTGCAGTTTAAGCAGAATGACTAAAGCCTAAAAGTATATATATTTGATAGTAGAATAAATTAGTGTTTAATGACTTTAGTGTTATATGCATCAAGCCAAAATGAATAGTTAACCAACTACAGTCAATAACCAATACAGACAAACTAGACACGATCATATGCACTCTTTGCAGAGGCAAATACTTTATTTACAGAATATACATTTGACAGATATTTTAATTCAAAGAAACTAACTATATATTGTTTTCATATATTATTAGCTTGTTCACTGGGAATAGCTAGCGCCATGCTGGATTTATTTGAGCTACAAGAACAATTGAGTTTGCTGAAACTGATGTACATAATGATTCTCTTATTTCAGCTATTTGTGGTGTGTTTTGAATGTGGCAGTAATAATTCAGTAAATTATAAATTATTAAAAAACAAATTCATGTCCAGGCCTCTGCTGAAAGTCACTTTCTCATTCTACCTTTTATTTATTTATTTATTTATTTACATTTGTATGTCTTTTATCAATCCTTTTACATCACATATGTAAACAATTACAGTTTTTATTGTCATAAAATAAGATAAAAACATCCTGACATTTAAACGCAGCTCAGAGGATGACTCAGGCTGTTTTGTGAAATTGAAAAACATTTAAATAAAACTTCAATGTGTTTTTTTTTTTTTTTTCCACATTAGCTTATCATTATATTATGTGTCTATTCTATTCTATTCTATTCTATTCTATTCTATTCTATTCTATTAAATTAAAAGTAGCAAAAGCTTAGTATTTAAGCAAAACTTCAGCACTATTACTGCTGACAAAGATGATATAACTATAATAAAGATTAGAATAGAATAACAAAGACATTTTTTGAAAAGCTTTTTTTTTTATTAAAAAAATAAAAACATAAATAAATAAAAACTCTGCATTTAAAAAAAAAAAAAAAAGGTGCACTTCCTCAGAAATATGTAACTTTGGTGCACAGTAAACACAAGAGACTAACTTGGGGTCGAGAAACAGGACAAGAGGCTCTCTGGGAAGATGCTGCTAATGACTGTACTCACCCTTGAGACTGTAGTGCAAATGGTGTGGTAGGCTAAGAACATGGCAGATGAGCCAGCAGGAGGGAAAGTCAACCTGCAATGTGCAGGAGGTGAACAAAGTGCACAATGAGGTTAAGAAGAACCTGGACAAGGGAGAAAAATAGGAGAGACAGCTAAAGTTATAAATTATGATGCATACAATGTGTTACAGCCTTCACACTCAATAAAGAAATTGTTCCCAAATTGAAAACCAAATTTACTGTAAATTTCCTCACCCTATGTACAGTACACCTGAGATGTAGATGAGTTTCTTTGTTTGTTCATGGAAACAGATTTGGAGATTCTGGAGTGAATAGGTGCCAAACACCTGGTAAATCATTACAATAATCCACAAGAAATTCACACAATTCCACTCCATCAATTAACGTCTTGAGAAGTAAAAATGTGTGTGTTTATAAGAAACAAACCACAATAATGTGTAAACCTTCAGCAAATTTGCACTTTTTGGTGAAACATTCATTTAAATTTGCTCAGGTGCTGATGTTACTGCAATAAATACAAACGCATTCAAAACTATTTAACCAAAAAGACAACTTTTTCTAGGATGCCATTTAACAACTGTAATTTTTGTCATTTTGTTCATTAGTGAGTACAAAGACTGAGAGCAAACATGTACAATGTAGTACAAATGCTGACTGTTATAAATGATCAGGATGCTGCTTCTGTCATATACTGTAGTTGATATGAACTGTATGAGAGCACAGCCAGACATCAGGATTAGTGACTTCCAGGAGCCCTGAAACATCAGCCAGCTGAGTTTACACAGCATTACATGCAATAAACCTAGTCAGCAGGAGATCTCTTGTAAAAACTGCTTAAAGACCAAAGACATGTTTGAAGCAGTGGTGCAGAGAGTAGCATGCTGCTCATGACATGTAAGAAGCTGTTATGCTCATGCAGACTCAAGTTTAAATCTAACCTGTTTCATATCCTGGATCCATTCCCCTGCTACCTCTCGATTTTCTTCCTGGCACAGATCGGATATGGTCCACAACCATGTAAGTAGGAAAAAATCACATGGAT
Source organism: Cirrhinus molitorella (assembly GCA_033026305.1). NCBI lineage: Eukaryota > Metazoa > Chordata > Actinopteri > Cypriniformes > Cyprinidae > Cirrhinus > Cirrhinus molitorella. Next base: position 24,640,237 of record CM065120.1, read on the forward strand.
TCCGATATTCTCTGATCGGTTTCAGGCCTCGTTCATATGTGGAAATAAATCAGATATGAATCGGATATGTGCATTTGCGTTTGCTGTGTAAGCGGACAGAACGATTATTCCCCTGTATATGTGACTCTGACGTCACTGAAAAATTATTATTATTATTATTATTATTATTAATTTTTTTTATTTTTTTACATTTTGCAGTACAGTCATATCTGTAACAAATAAAACATATCTAGTGGAGTAGCAGAATATTAATTTTGTTTGTGTTAAATAAAAGGCAATCTGATGCTGAAATGTGTTGCTGTTGAAATCACGCACAGATGAGCGCTTCAGTCCTGTTCTCGATAATCTCCTGATCCATTCCATTGAAACCATAAAATAAAGTGACCCAAAATGACAAACATGTCCCTGCCCATGATATACAATCACTGATGAACGCATCTGGTTTTAATGAGTAACAAAAAAAAAAAAAAAAAAAAAAACAGAAGATGTGATATTCTTAACAAATATCTTGCAAGCTTTCAGCGAACCTGCTTTCATAATCACTGTCCTTCTGCATTAAACATTTCTATATGAATTCCATGTTAATAAATTAAAATCAGTGTAATATTGAAATTGATTGTGATGTCATATGATATGTGCTGTCTTTGGTTTGTTTCACCAAGTGCAGTGTAAAATGCACACATTGGATACAGGTCACTTTTAAAAGAAATGCAAGTGCATCGTCGAGAAAAAAAAACAAAAAAAAATCAGAACTGGACATCAAGACCAGCCTGAATAAGCATATGTGATCTACTATGGTTTGTGAATGTACAGTTACAAACCAAAATGCAACCAAAAAGCTGCAATTGTTACTGTATTGTTTGGTCTCTACCTGAAACACCCCGTCACACACACAAACACAAAATAAAAAAGAACCTGTTCAGCCCAGTATGGTTCTTCAGTATTTCTTTGGGGAGGCTGAGGTATCACTGCCATATAAAAAACCTGCTAAGCCCCTGTATAGCTCTTTAAAGGTTCTCTAACTCTCTCTTAGTCTCATAGTTTGGTTGGGGAAAGTGTTTTAAAAAAACAGTATTACAATACAGTACATTTCCTGAGGATAACATGGTCTCCAAGGCAGAAAAGCATAACAATGATTTAAAAAAAAAAAAAAAGTAAATATCCCATTGTAGTAAATATCCATTCGTAGCAAACTAAGGGTAAGCAAATAAGAGTAGAATAACACCTAAAATCCAAGATCCTCTTATGGTTCTACAAAGCACCATTTGACAAAATGAACCACTTTTAGTGCTATTTAGCTTGTACGCTTGTTGTATTTTGTTAGGTGAGACTTCAATGATATGTGTTATGAATGATGCTAAGCAAATCACGTTCAAGTAAAATCACATTTTTACTTTTATTTCACTTTTTTTTTTTTTTTTTTTTTTCTGATAATGCCGTTTTTAGCTGTCCAGATTTGAATCCTTATTTTAATTTTGCGTATTGTAAAATTATCGTTTGAGCATAGGCACTGTGGTCCATTCTATTAAAAATGTTTGGCCTCACCACTTCTGGGAAATAGAATTATGAATTAAACGGATTGTGAGAATTCATGTTTAGTTGTCTGTCTTATTGCAGGCTGAAAATGTGTATGCCATTTTACAGCAGCATTGGTGTAAAATGATGTGGCAGTGGGAGCTATGTTTTGTCCAGGAAATCCTCACGAAAGTGTTGTTAAATTATTTGATAGTACAGAAGAAAGGCTGACTAGTGAACTGTACATAAGTGAGAAATAGCTGGTAGCGGAACTGGAGGATGTGAGTGGTTGCTGAGATTATTTGATGTGAGAGATCCTTGTGTGCTTGAGAAGCTAAACTGAAAGCTACATCAAATGCTTTTAGAACACATGAGGAAGAAATGCTATAGTGTAGAGAAGAGATATCCCAATCAAACTGAATAATGTTCTCCTGAGATTTTATGCAGCAGTGTGCAGGCAGTAAGTATAAGGTTTAGATCTGTTGAATTGCTTGTACAGGTAGGTTATTTATGCAAATTAAATTTGGAAGTGACACTAAATTCCAGTTGTAAGGCCACCGAGATTCAGAAAAGAATGCGGTAGTGCAGATAAGATTGAATCCCAGCAACTGAGTGAGCAGTGCCATAATATTCCCAATGGTAAACTCGGTCAGAGATTGAGATTAAGAGGTAGGGTTGCTGAGATAATCACCAAAGCACTACCAAGACAACCGAGGCAGGGATGGAGCCACATTGAGAAAATGAAGAAAATGCTCAGCAGCACACTGCACCTGGTTCTCAGGGAGGAGGATATAGTGATAGGAAGGGAAATGGGCAGAAGACCACACATACATCGAAGGGAAAGAATGATGCACTAGCTGTCAATAAAACTGCAACAGACAAAGCAAGCAGCATTGTGCAGTATCCACCTAAAATTGTGTTTATTATATCCAGATTTATATCTCCAACTACTTGATGGTTTTATGCAATGTTTGTGGAATGCAGACAGTTTGCAATAGAGTGCAACAGCTGGGTTCGTAAAATCACATTTATTTTTCTCAATAGAAAAATTGATAAACCTTTTCATGACAGATCATGAGTTCAAAGGTTATTGATTGATGCTATATTAGTCTGTGTAATTTTGCTTTCAAAAAAAAAAAAAAAAAAACATATTTCACAGCCAAATTACAAATCAAGAACTGTACTGCTCATGAAACTGGAACAGAAAGATCAAACAACATTTGCAATTGCAATGGGTGGGGGATATAACAACAGAAAATAGTTTTTGAAAGCCTTTTTGGTTGTCAGTAATGGGCAATTTGTTTTGGCACAAAACAACAAATTGTTAGAAGTAGATGACAGTAAGAATAATTCTTTTGCAATTGCCAAATTCTTTGAAACACTACAGAAGGTGTTTTGTATATCACTTTAAAGACTTTCTGTCAAACTCACTGACATGCAAACTGCACTGACTAAATTAGATTAATAACTACATATATGTTCTTATCGGTGTTTGTTTGATATACAAATGTTTTTAGAACCCATTCAGTTTAACCTTTTTTATCAGTTTATGGACTTTTATTTGGCACAGAAAAGACAGAGGGTATTAAAAATAAGCCAAGACAGACATGAACTCAAGTTGTCCACACAGATGTGCAAATTAATTACGGCGAATGGTAATGATGTGTCACTTTAGATATGTCATACCCTGTTTACAGCTGCAGTAATGTTTTTTTTTTTTTTTAATTCTGAGAACCACTTGATCAAGGAATTCTTCATGACTTTTCACTGCACAATACTAATAACAGTGTAGTGTACACTGCAACAAATGCAAAATGAACAAATGCATACTGTAGAACTTGTTTAGCTCTATAGCATGTTGTTGTAGATCTGTAAAGCATCATTTTCAGATTTCAATAGCAGGTAAATTCTGTAATGTGCCCAAAGTGTGAATCCGTCAAAAGTCATGGAAAGTGAATAACGTGTTCCACGGATCCACGAAATGGACATAATTAACCGCTTGCTATGTTAGCCTGTTATACGACAGTACATAACATTTAACTAACTACATAAAGTAAGGAGAGATGACTGACGATGACAAATGATTTGGAGATTCTGAGCACCACTGACAAACATCTAATCTTGAAATCTCGAAAATGAAAGTAAACCGCAAGTAATCGTACATTTAAAAGCGATTTCAATGCCCTGCATATTATCAGCTGCTCCCCAAGGGCCATTTTACTTCTTTCATGTCACTACCAAAACAGGGTATGTTTTAGTCCATTTGCTGAGACTGATTTTAACTGCACCTCTACATTTCTGATCAATATTCCTGTGTTCCCTTATCAGTCGGTCTCTCCGAGTCACGTCGGAGACCGACGGATTGGGATCTCGCTTAGAGAGACCGACCTACTTCGTGTGTATTGAACACGCCAATGCAATTGGCATGCGCTGATTGTGCCCAGCTGCAGCTGATCACAGCGTGAGTATATAGAGGCGGCTGGCACAGCGCATAGTCAGCTTTTCGCTTCGGAGCCGACTTCACTACGGAGTGTGTTAGAAGCAACATCTTTTCGTTCTTTTCTGTTGGTGGCACGGCGTTTCAGCGGCGTTGGTCCCCGTGTCGAGTGGGTGAGCACACATTAGGCTGCACTACTCTCCTTCTGTGTGCTGCGGCCATCTCCCCTGGGCGCTTCAGCACAAAAGAGCAAATTCTAAAAGAGTGCTACACGGGCCGTCTTTTTAAAGACGAAGGCATTTGTAGATACGAGAATGCCTTTCCACCCGTGCGTTTCTGGATGCGGCCGTTTCCTGGCGCCGGGCGATGGTCACGATCGCTGTCTCACGTGTCTGGGCATTGCGCACGCTGAGGCGGCTTTCGTGGATGAGTCATGTTCTCTGTGCGGGAGGATGACCATCTCGGAGCTGCGGACCAGACTCCGTTTCCTGCAAAGGGGCGGGGTGCCAGTTCCTTTGCCGCGATCCAATGTTCCTCCCGGTAAACGCCGGGGAGACGTTGCGTCGGGCAAGGGGCTGACTGGTCTAACGGTGACGGTGGAGAATTCCCCGGCGGGAGATCCGTCGGGGGTCCCCCCCCCCACCGGCGCTCCGGTACCATCAGAGCGCTCAGAGGGGCAAGCTGGGCCTTCACGGGTACCGCTCGTTTCCTTTGGGGCTCCTCCCGACGAACAGATGTCGACCGCGGCATCGGATGGGGAGTCAGTAGTCTCCGGGGAGGATGTATCTGGTTCAGGCCGGTCGTCCAGACGATCGTCCGTTCCAGATACGGACCCTGAGATGATGGCTATGCTTTCCCGGGCGGCCGGGAAGGTTGGGATCGAGTGGAAACCTCCATCAGATCCCGAGCCTTCTCGCCTGGACGATTGGTATCTTGGGGTGGCTCGCGCCGGTTCTCGGGGCCCCACCCCAGTGCCTTTCTTCCCGGAGGTGCATGATGAGCTTACTGGGACCTGGAAGGCACCTTTTACTGCCCGAAACAGTTCCGGAGGTTCATCCTCCATCACCACCCTTGACGGCGGTTCAGCGCGGGGGTATACGGGCGTCCCGCCGGTGGAGCGTGCAGTAGCGATGCAATTGTGTCCTGGTGCCGCTTCCACCTGGCGGGGCGATCCGTTGCTCCCCTCCCGGGCCTGTAGGCACTCGTCGGCATTGATCGGCAGTGCCTATGCGGCTTGTGGAGAAGCTGGTTCCGCCGTACACGCTATGGCGTTGTTACAGGTCCATCAGGCCAAGGCTCTGAGGGATCTGTGCGAGGGTGGTCGCGACCCAGAAGTTCTGAAAGAACTTCGTATCGCCACGGACCTCGCGCTACGTGCGACGAAGGTGACCGCGCGATCTCTGGGTCGCGCCATGTCCACTATGGTGGTCCAGGAACGCCATCTCTGGCTGTGTCTGGCTGACATGAAGGATACCGACAAAGTTCGGTTCCTGAATGCTCCCATCTCCCAGACCGGCCTTTTCGGCGACGCGGTGGAGAACTTTGCCCAGCAGTTCTCTGCCGCCCAGAAGCAGTCTGAGGCGATAAAACACATCCTGCCCCGGCGCGCAGCTGCTGCCTCCACCCGGCCGCCGGCCGCAGCGCCTCAGTCTGCTCGTCGCCGAGGGCGGCCCCCTGCTTCCGCCTCCGCTCCACCGCAGCCGCCGCAGCAGCCTTCACAACGGCGCCGTGGAGCCGGTCGCAGGGCAGCCCCCCAGCCCGTCCAGGCCCCCACCAGGACCAGTGGGAAGCGAAAGAGCAAGCGACCCTGAGACGGGCGACCCAGAGATGGAGGAGACAGCTCTTCGGGAGATGGTGGATGCACCACTCCCTCCCCCGGAGGAGGGCCGGGTGGAGAATCTTTTGTTTCATTTTTCCCCGCCACTGGCCTCACGGTCAGTGGCACTCAAAATCTCGACAAAAGAGCAGTTTCCTCTATCTCTGGGTCACCAGAGCGGTTGGGGTGCGATGCGTGGGCCAATCCCCGACATCGCTCACCCTCCTCTCCCGCCAGCTGCCAGCTGCGGATGGTTAGAGAGTGTACACAAGAACAACGGCACTACTCCCGTCCCGGCGGCCAGAACGCAGGTACGTGTCTCACACACACATCACACAGACACACAGACCCCGCTTCGGACCGGCATAGAGACGCCCGAGCGGGGTCCCTGCGTTCCATCTCGCTGCCCCACCGCGGGTACGCCGGTGGTTCCGTTGGTGCCTCTCGTACGGTATCTGGAAGCATGGTCAGGTCTTCCCAGTCCGTCACGATGGCTTCTGCGGACCATCAGGCTCGGCTATGCGATTCAGTTCGCCCGGCGCCCTCCCAAGTTCAGCGGCATCCGCTTCACCTCGGTGAGGGCTGCGGATGCTCCTGTTCTGCGGGCAGAGATCGCTACCTTGCTGGCGAAGGATGCGATAGAGCCGGTCCCTCCAGCCGATATGAGGACGGGGTTTTACAGCCCCTACTTCATAGTACCCAAAAAAGGAGGTGGGTTACGACCAATCTTAGATCTGCGCGTCTTGAACCGAGCACTTCACAGGCTCCCGTTCAAGATGCTAACGCAGAAACGCATCTTCAGATGTGTCCGTCCTCAAGATTGGTTTGCAGCGATAGACCTGAAGGATGCGTACTTTCATGTTTCGATTCTTCCGCGCCACAGACCATTTCTGCGGTTCGCGTTCGAAGGACGAGCATATCAGTACAAAGTCCTTCCCTTCGGGCTGTCCCTGTCTCCCCGTGCCTTCACGAAAGTCACGGAGGTGGCCCTAGTTCCCCTCAGAGAGCAGGGCGTTCGCATCCTCAACTATCTCGACAACTGGCTCATACTCGCGCAGTTGCGGGATCAGTTGTGCGAACACAGGGACATGGTGCTAGCACACCTCAGCCAGTTGGGACTTCGGGTCAACTGGGAAAAGAGCAAACTCTTGCCAATGCAGAGGATCTCTTTTCTCGGGATGGAACTGGACTCGGTCGAACAAACAGCACGCCTCACGCAGGAACGTGCTCAGTCAATGTTGAACTGCTTGAATACGTTCAAGAGCAGGGCAGCGGTCCCACTGAAACAGTTTCAGAGGCTCCTGGGGCATATGGCAGCGGCAGCAGCGGTAACTCCGCTAGGGCTGCTCCATATGAGACCGCTTCAACATTGGCTCCACGACCGAGTCCTGAGGAGGGCGTGGCAGCGCGGCGCTCACCGGGTCAAAGTAACACCGGCCTGTCGCCAAACCTTCTCCCCGTGGTCAGACCTTGCATTTCTTCGGGCTGGAGTGCCCCTAGAACAGGTCTCCAGGCATGCTGTGGTACACACAGATGCCTCCACCACCGGTTGGGGGGCCACGTACGACGGGCAGCATGTGTCAGGGGTCTGGACGGGCCCTCAACTTCACTGGCACATCAACTGCCTAGAGTTGCTTGCAGTACGCCTTGCCTTGCTGCGTCTCAAAGGGCGTTTGCGGGGCAAGCACGTGCTAGTCCGCACGGACAACACTGCGACCGTTGCGTACATCAACCGACAAGGTGGTCTGCGCTCCCGTCGCATGTCGCAACTCTCCCGTCTCCTCCTCCTCTGGAGTCAGAAGCATCTGAGGTCGCTTCGTGCTGTTCACATTCCAGGCTTGCTCAACCGCACAGCCGACGAGCTGTCGCGAGCTGCGCTCCCTGGGGAATGGCAACTCCACCCCCAGTCGGTCCAGCTGATTTGGAGACATTTCGGGGAGGCTCAGGTAGACCTGTTTGCTTAACCCGAGACGTCCCATTGCCAGTTGTTCTACTCCCTGACCGAAGGAACTCTCGGTTCGGACGCGCTGGCACTCAGCTGGCCGCGGGACCTACGCAAATATGCGTTCCCCCCAGTGAGCCTAATCCCACAGATACTGTGCAAGATCAGGGAGGACGAGGAGCAGGTCCTGCTAGTAGCACCATACTGGCCCAGTCGGACCTGGTTCCCAGAACTCACGCTCCTCGCGACAGCCCCTCCCTGGCCTATTCCTCTGAGGAGGGATCTACTGACTCAGAGACGGGGCACCCTATGGCACCCGCGCCCAGACCTCTGGAAATTGCATGTCTGGTCCCTGGATGGGACGCGGAGGTTCTAGGTGATCTACCCCAAGGAGTGGTAGACACAATCACTTCAGCGAGAGCTGCATCCACGAGACATGCTTACGCCTTGAAGTGGAACCTGTTCGTCGATTGGTGTTCCTCTCACGAAGAGGACCCCCGGAGATGCCCGATCAGAGTTGTGCTGTCCTTTTTGCAGCTAGGGTTGGAGCGAAGGCTGTCTCCCTCCACCCTCAAAGTTTACGTTGCTGCTATCGCTGCACACCACGACCCAATAGATGGTAAGTCGGTGGGGAAGCACGACCTGGTCACCAGGTTCCTTAGGGGGGGCAAGAAGGTTAAATCCTCCCAGACCCCCGTCCATACCCTCTTGGGACCTGTCCCTGGTGCTCACAGCGCTACAACAGGCCCCATTTGAGCCCTTGCAAGCAGTCGAGCTGAAGTTTCTTTCAACGAAAGCCCTGCTCCTGCTGGCATTGGCCTCCATCAAGAGGATAGGGGACCTGCAAGCATTTTCGGTCGACGAATCGTGCCTGGAGTTCGGGCCGGCAGATTCCCGGGTAATCCTGAGGCCCCGGCCTGGCTATGTGCCCAAGGTTCCCACCACTCCCTTCAGAGACCAGGTGGTGAACCTGCAAGCGCTGCCCCCGGAGGAGGCAGACCCAGCCCTAGCATTGCTTTGTCCCGTCCGAGCCTTAAGATGCTACGTTGACCGGACACAAAGCTTCAGGACCTCAGACCAGCTCTTTGTCTGTCACGGGGGACGGCAGAAGGGGAATGCCGTCTCCAAGCAGAAGATGGCCCACTGGATAGTGGATGCCATCACCCTGGCTTACCAAGCTCAGGGTGTGCCCTGCCCCCGCAGGGTACGAGCTCACTCAACTAGAAGTGTTGCATCATCCTGGGCGTTGGCACGAGGCGCCTCGCTAGCAGACATTTGTAGAGCCGCGGGCTGGGCGACCCCTAACACGTTCGCTAGATTCTATAGCCTTCGTGTAGAGCCAGTATCCTCCTGTGTTCTCACCTCAAACGGGTAGAAGCACTGAGTGGCCCTGGCTCAGGTCGGCTTGTAAACTGCTCCAGAGTGTCCAAAGTAGACCCTGTCGAGCTCCTCCGTCCCCTCGGTGCTAACGTAGCGGAACGTTCGGTGCCAGGCCCTCTCTCGATGAATCCTAGAGAACCGGGTTGGGCTAAGGGCCATATGAAAGACCTAATTGGATCTCATATGTGTATATTCCATGGTATAAGACTTAGAGCCCGTGTTCCCCGGCGAGTAATCGCGTTTAGAGGATGTAACATCGCCTCAATATTCCATATGTTCCAGAAAATGAGTCATATGTGTATTGCCTTTAAACCTTCGGGAGATTAGGCTCCGCATCTCCAGTTCCAGCTTCACTGCAGAAGAGTAGTGTTAAGACATATAGTGACTGGTTTCTTGTTGCGAGCCCCCGCCTAAGCCACAAAGGGGGTGTAGAGGCTTGCTCAGGACACTGGGGGAGGCCAGTAGACATGGCGTTTTCCATAGGGATCCCAATCCGTCGGTCTCCGACGTGACTCGGAGAGACCGACTGATAAGGGAACGTCTCGGTTACGTATGTAACCCTCGTTCCCTGAAGGAGGGAACGGAGACGTCACGTCCCGTCGCCATGGCTGCTGTCCCGCCGCTGTACTGCCGAGCCGACTCGGCTCCTCAGCGAAAACCTGACTATGCGCTGTGCCAGCCGCCTCTATATACTCACGCTGTGATCAGCTGCAGCTGGGCACAATCAGCGCATGCCAATTGCATTGGCGTGTTCAATACACACGAAGTAGGTCGGTCTCTCTAAGCGAGATCCCAATCCGTCGGTCTCCGACGTGACGTCTCCGTTCCCTCCTTCAGGGAACGAGGGTTACATACGTAACCGAGACGTTCCCTCTCTCATTGCTACAATGGTGTGAGTAGATGTGTTCAGAAATCTGAAAAATCTGTTTAACTTTTAACTTTTTTGAGTTATTCCATAACATTTAGTTTGTATATGTGTACTTGGTGGAGTTTTGGTAGTGACATCATTGATTTTTTGGTGTTTTATGCCATGAAATTTTCACTACCGTAACATAGTTGAAACATCGATTGAAGTCATTGTTGTTTCGGTAGTGAACACATAATCCTTTATTTGGGGGATTTTAGTACAGTATGTGTTTTTAGTATGTTTTAATAGTGTTCTGGTATGCAAGTTAAAATTCTGTAATGTGATGTGTTCACTATCAAAGCATTACTGTCACTACTATATTCAAACTATATATATATACAGGTCCTTCTCAAAAAATTTGCATATTGTGATAAAGTTCATTATTTTCTGTAATGTACTGATAAACATTAGACTTTCACATATTTTAGATTCATTACACACAACTGAAGTAGTTCAAGCCTTTTATTGTTTTAATATTGATAATTTTGGCATACAGCTCATGAAAACCCAAAATTCCTATCTCAAAAAATTAGCATATCATGAAAAGGTTCTCTAAACGAGCTATTAACCTAATCATCTGAATCAACTAATTAACTCTAAACACCTGCAAAAGATTCCTGAGGCTTTTAAAAACTCCCAGCCTGGTTCATTACTCAAAACCGTAATCATGGGTAAGACTGCCGACCTGACTGCTGTCCAGAAGGCCATCATTGACACCCTCAAGCAAGAGGGTAAGACACAGAAAGAAATTTCTGAACGAATAGGCTGTTCCCAGAGTGCTGTATCAAGGCACCTCAGTGGGAAATCTGTGGGAAGGAAAAAGTGTGGCAGAAAACGCTGCACAACGAGAAGAGGTGACCGGACCCTGAGGAAGATTGTGGAGAAGGACCGATTCCAGACCTTGGGGGACCTGCGGAAGCAGTGGACTGAGTCTGGAGTAGAAACATCCAGAGCCACCGTGTACAGGCGTGTGCAGGAAATGGGCTACAGGTGCCGCATTCCCCAGGTCAAGCCACTTTTGAACCAGAAACATCGGCAGAAGCGCCTGACCTGGGCTACAGAGAAGCAGCACTGGACTGTTGCTCACTGGTCCAAAGTACTTTTTTCGGATGAAAGCAAATTTTGCATGTCATTTGGAAATCAAGGTGCCAGAGTCTGGAGGAAGACTGGGGAGAGGGAAATGCCAAAATGCCTGAAGTCCAGTGTCAAGTACCCACAGTCAGTGATGGTCTGGGGTGCCATGTCAGCTGCTGGTGTTGGTCCACTGTGTTTTATCAAGGGCAGGGTCAATGCAGCTAGCTATCAGGAGATTTTGGAGCACTTCATGCTTCCATCTGCTGAAAAGCTTTATGGAGATGAAGATTTCATTTTTCAGCACGACCTGGCACCTGCTCACAGTGCCAAAACCACTGGTAAATGGTTTACTGACCATGGTATTACTGTGCTCAATTGGCCTGCCAACTCTCCTGACCTGAACCCCATAGAGAATCTGTGGGATATTGTGAAGAGAAAGTTGAGAGACGCAAGACCCAACACTCTGGATGAGCTTAAGGCCGCTATCGAAGCATCCTGGGCCTCCATAACACCTCAGCAGTGCCACAGGCTGATTGCCTCCATGCCACGCCGCATTGAAGCAGTCATTTCTGCAAAAGGATTCCCGACCAAGTATTGAGTGCATAACTGAACATAATTATTTGAAGGTTGACTTTTTTTGTATTAAAAACACTTTTCTTTTATTGGTCGGATGAAATATGCTAATTTTTTGAGATAGGAATTTTGGGTTTTCATGAGCTGTATGCCAAAATCATCAATATTAAAACAATAAAAGGCTTGAACTACTTCAGTTGTGTGTAATGAATCTAAATATATGAAAGTCTAATGTTTATCAGTACATTACAGAAAATAATGAACTTTATCACAATATGCTAATTTTTTGAGAAGGACCTGTATATATATATATATATATATATATATATTTTTTTTTTTTTTTTTTTTACAAGACGTTTCCAGCTCTGACTTTGGACCAATTTTAGAATGACCCACACACAGTATAATTAGCCAGAGTAAGTATTGCAATTTACATTTATTCCCTTTAGGGGTTCCATAGTACACATCAAGTCCTTTCCAAACATGGTATTCAATTTAGATTCTACAGTATTTTATTGTGAAATAATACAGCAATTTTGAGCAGGATTTTTTCATCAGTAATCCGATGAGATGCCACACTTTCTCCAGAATTTGACTTAACTCTTCCCATTTGCAATGGAACCTTTATTGACCACAGTTTACTCTTATAAAGTTACCTGTGTGTACTATTATTGAGAGCGGCACCCACCTTAGTAAATTGGGCATATAGGCCTATTACAAAAATTATGTTGTGGCCACACAATGTGTAGTCATGGTCTCTAGATCATATCTTGAGGAAAGACATTTTTCTTGAGAACTTGAGTTTAATGTGTAAACAAATCTGTGAGACTAAATCAACATGGGATCAGAAATAGATTTTTAGAATTTATGTAAACATTCCTCAGCAAAACATGTTACATGTTTACAATTATAGTACTTACTTGCATACTTACTATAATTATACATCTTACTTTCTAATTGCTACCAGCAAGTTAGTGTACATTTCACAGTGTTCGTTTTACAGTATCTTGAGTCAACAACATTCAATCACTGGCCTAAATTGCAGTAGCTTTGTTTTACAAGAACACACATATTGGCGTACCTGCATAAAAGGCGTCTGACAAAAGCAAAATGCAATTATGCATTTTATTAATAAGATTATTCCAAATCTCAAATGCAGAAAGGGTGTCCATAGCTAGATGGATATCTTGTTTGCTTGGCTGAAAGCATTACATTTCTAAAGACGTCTCGAGAAGTGTGCCAGCTGTCCCTGGGGCTTAATACAAGCCATTTCCATCAGCCACCTGTGACAAGCCAAGGTGAACTAAACTGTGTTTGAAGAGTTTTGATAGCCGGCTTTTTGTTCAAGTTAAATCAAAGTTCTTAAGCTTTTCTTGCATTTCTGAACTGCCAGAGATGTGTGAATGAATGGGGACTTTGATAAGATTGAACTGCTGATGTATTTTGTATTTCCTCCTTTGTTCTCCTTTTTATTGGACTTTTTTGTCTAGCACAACAAAATACAACTGTTATATTTTAGCCTTTGATTCAAGTTTTGCTTGAGTAGATGATTTTCACTTCAGGAGAACTCAGTTTTTTTTTTGTGGGAGTACTTCAACTGAATACTTTTATCATCGCTATTGAAATGTTTAGAATTGAGAGCTACACAAACTAAGAAGATTGTGAATATGACAAATACACTGTGACAATGGTGACCTGATGCCGTTGACTCATCACTGTGAATTCTAAACACAAAAAAGGCTTGGAACAATAAATGGCTAATTACAGCTTTTCTGTCAGCTTGGTTTTTAACATTTATGGAAGACAGAGGTAAACTGATAGTACAGCATATACTAATTAGCTGCTAAACCACTGTAAATCTGTCATATCAACTTAAATTGCCTTTGTGGTAATTGGCAAACATTTTTCTCAACATTCTACAGCTGTCACCATGTAGAGGCTTTCATGTTAAAAGTAATTATTCTGGTAACTTTTTCACAACAAATCAGTGGTTCATCTAGAAATTGTTTTAACACCATGTGCTATAAATATAATGTAATGATTTTATTAAACATTTTTGGTTCATTACATTGTTCTGTCACAGATTACGTCTGTAAGTCTAATGGAAATGTGGATCACTTTGTTATTGCACATAGTTATGTATATCTGTTATAATTTCAGTGTTTCAATTTCAAACTTCCAAACACAAAATTTATGAGAGGAGAGTAGGCTATTTAAATAAATCATGCAAGGTGATTTACTAAGGTTTGCTGTAGTCAGTTGGTACTTGCACCGTTATTTTACACCCACAAAAACATGTCTTAACCCATTTTGTACCTCGTGTTATTAGTAGATTACCCAGACCTGATTATCATTGGCTGCACTCTGCTGCTCTTGGTAGATTGCATTGGTTATTATGGAAATGGGAGCAGTGATCATCTTTTTTACTCCATGGTGTTGTATATCTTAACAAACCGGTTTTTGGACAAGAAAAAAAGTAAGGGTGCGATTTAATATAATCCACTGGGAATTGATAGGATCATTGGATCCTTGTCATTTGCTTTTGCTGTTATCTTATGTGAGTGACAGGCTGTCCTGTCCTCATGCCAGTAAACACATCATCAGCGAATAAAATAGAAGTTGCAAGGTGGAAGCTTAAGATTTGATTAAAGATTACAAGAGCACATGAAAAAATGTGCGTAACAAATGCTGCAATATTCCATATAAATAAATAAATTGGTGATTTTAACTATGGAGCATGGTGATGGGCTAGAGAATCGTCAGTAGTAAGTCTAAGGAGTGTGGTTAGTACACCATTAGGGTTGTTGCAACAATGTCTGTAACTCATTGCTTAGCATATCTGTAATCCTGCCAGCTCTGTTCTGATTCCATTCTTTCACCACCTGTGCCAGACAGGCACAGCCTGACAGCTGTGCAGCACTGCTCTCCTGATACAGGGCTGCTTTAGTGCAAGAAACTGGGTCAGCAGGTGCTACCCTTTTTTTTCCTTCTTTCACACACACATATGCAGACGGTCTCTCTCTTTATATAGCTATATATGCATTCCCTGCATTTCCCTACTGTGGTATCAGCGACCTACTCCAGACAGTGTAGTTGAAAAAAAAGAAAAAAGACCACAGTATGAAAAATGTTTATTTCACAACATTTGACCTGAGTAGGGTTCACTGTTTTTAACCTTAACATTCACCAGGTCAGAGTGTACCTTCCTGTAGGCAAAATAAATGGGTCAGGAGGTTGTTTTAAAGAGAGAACTGTTTCTTCCAAATGTATTCCTCACTCATCTATATAGAGAAAATATGTGAAGGCAAAATAAACTGCTAAGTGATATATATATATATATATAGCGGGGAAAATAAGTATTTGACACATCAGCATTTTTATCAGTAAGGGGATTCTAAATGCTGATGTGCTCCTGGGTAATGAGAAGCCTTTATAGGCCATCAATTAGGACTAAAGCAGCTGATATCAATTAGTACTGATAGGGGGCAGGGTTTCTCTCTCAATACTGACAGATTTCAGGTGATCTCCTGGCTTTCTATGCCATTTTGCACCTTGTTATCTTCATGTGTTCAATACTTATTCCCTGTGTCATTTAACTTTATTTATTATGACTCAACTTGTATACTTAAATATTCTGATTTCTTTGTATGAATTCAATATTTGGCTTGATGGCTACATCTGGTGGAAATTTTGTGTCAATAGCCCACTTAGAAATCCCCTTACTGATAAAAATGCTGATGTGTCAAATACTTATTTTCCCCACTGTATATATATATATATATACACACACACACACACACACACACACACACACTGAAGGAAAAATGTATGCTGATTTTGTATGTTTGCCAACCAGAGCATGTGAGCGGAGCGGAGCGTGAGCGGTGTGGGGAGCGGAGCGGTAATATTTCCTTAAGAGCGCAGAGCGCCTTTCTGAAGTTTCCGCTCCGCTCGCTCAATACGCTCAGCGCCGCTCGCTCAACCCAGAATACCCTTTGGTGATTTACTTGTTCGCGATCGATAAGCTGTAGAGATCGAGAACAGTAGAGCAGTTATGGAGTTCAGATATTGTTTCAACGAACTTGCAAGCCTTATACATAAGTGTAAAGTACTACGCAAACATGGTGTAGGCTAAGGTTATATTTGGTCGTACGGAGCCCCGATCATCACGGCATGCAGACAAAATCACGGCCACGAATTTAGAGCAGTTCAGTTTTTATGCGAATTAAATTCATTTTTTCGTTTAGTCTAAATTATGGCCACGAATTAAGCATTCGTTCTCTTGTTTAGGCTTAGCTGCCAGCCTGCCACGAATTCATTCGTTCGTTAATTCGTTCCTTCCCTAGATTTGGCTTAAATTTTGGAACGAATTATTAGGATATATTTCGTAATTAGGCCTACTTATTAAAATAATTATTGCTTAAAATTAATAAATAATAGGTAGACCTAGGCTACAGAATGTAGGCTAGATAGGCTATATGCATCAGTAATTTATAATCTAATATAACGCACGCAGATTTGTTCTTTACAAAAAAAAACTGCAAAAGGCCAAAGGGAGATAAACAATTTTTTCCCTCTCCATTGTCCCCAGTTCCCCGTGTCCGTGTGTTTACTTTAACAGGCTTTATAATAGAGGTGAATTTTGTAAAGATCTGCGCACAGTTCATCTCATGTGTGTCCGTTTGTGTTTTAAATGTTCTATTACACAACAACGGCAGCTATTCACGGAAATAAAGTTAACGAAAATCAAATACAAGTTTTTGCATTTTAGGTAGGTTTGCTAAGGTTATTCGTGTATTTAATAGCCTACATTTTAATTAATACAATTAAGAAGAATGTAAGAATTTTGCTCTGAAACATGCATGCTTAATTTTAGACAATTATCCAAGAATTTCGGTACAAACAGTAAACAATAGGCCTACTAGAGAAATTTTATGTCAGAGCGGGATCTGAGCGGGATTTGGTTTACCGGTGAGCGTGAGCGGAACATTAGCGGAGCGTTTTGCTTTGGCCATGAGCGACTGAGCGGAGCGCACGCCCCCAGAGCGGAGTGCTGAGCGTCACGCCGCTCCGCTTCGCTCACATGCTCTGTTGCCAACTGACAAAGTATGATCAGAGTATAATTTCAGTGGTAGGCTTATTTGAACAGTGGGAGACAGAAAAAAAAAAAAAACACACACACACACACACACATTTCAAACATTTATACATTTTAATGAATGAAACAAGTATTTGACCCCTTTGCAAAACGTCACTTAGCAAAACCCTTGTTGGCAATCACAGAGGTCAGACATTTCTTGTAGTTGGCCACCAGGTTTGCACACATCTCAGGAGGGATTTTGTCCCGCTCAGTAAGGTTTTGAGGCTGACTATTGTTGGCTACTCGAACCTTCAGCTCCCTCCACAGATTTTCTATGGGATTAAGGTCTGGAGACTGGCTAGGCCACTCCAGAACCTTAATGTGCTTCTTGAGCCACTCCTTTGTTGCCTTGCACTTTCACCCAGTTTTCCTCTGAATCATTTAGATGTTCATTGGCTAACTTCAGTCCTGTCATTGACAAGATTCTCCTGTGTAGTTCTGAGCTAATTCCTCACCGTTCTCATGATCATTGAAACTCCACAAAGTAAAATCTTGCATGGAGCCCCAGACCGAGGGGGATTGACAGTTATTTTGTGTTTCTTCCATTTTCCAATAATCGCACCAACTGTTGTCACCTTCTCACCAAGCTGCTTTGCAATGGTTTTGTGGCCCATTTCAGCCTTGTGTAGGTCTACAATCTTGCCCCTGACATCCTTGGACAGCTTTTTAGTCTTAACCATGGTGGAGAGTTTGAAATCTGATTGACTGTTGACAGGTGTTTTTTTATACTACCTTTAAGAGAGTGCTCCTAATCCCAGTTTGTGACCTGTATAATAGACTCCTGAAAGCCAGAAATCTTACTGATTGATTGGGGATCAAATACTTATTTAACTCATTAAAATGCAAATCAATTTATCATTTTTTTGAAATGCATTTTTCTTGATTTATTTTTGTTTTTGTCGTTGTTGTTGTTGTTGTTGTTACTGTTATTCTGTCCCTCACTGTTCAAATAAACCTACCATTACAATTATAGACAGATAATTTATTTGTTTGTTTCCAACGTACAATATCAGCAGGGGATCATTTTTTTTTTTTTTTCCTCATTGTATATATATGAGCAACATTACACAAGTAAACATGAGATATGGCTGTATATCAGCTGTGATTGTAACCGTAGGTGTACCATATCTCACATTTAGTACTACTACTTCTGTGATATTGCATTTATACAACAGTTCAGTTGCACAAGTGTGAAAATAAATAAAATAATAACGGAGTGTCTTTTAAACCTTTATTTTGTGCAAAGTTACTTCCTTCCGCTATGAATTAAAATCTAAATTTGACCATTTAACAGCTGAGCCCAAGCTTCTGTTACCAATTCCATAATGTCAATTTAGAACTAGCAACAAAGGATCGCTGAGTTGTTTCATTAAAAGCTTATTGTATTGCTGTATTAAAAGCTCACTGTATTTTGTGGAGTAGAGTATTATGAGAGAAAGATTGACTGGGCGAGTGTGATTACCTGCATCTGATACAGCATTTATTCTTCATCTCAATCTCATATCAATAAAACATTAGTTTGAATATCCACTGAGAAAATCCGCTGTGTTATCTTTGTCGTAATGTTAATATCTTTTCATCTCTTAAGGATGATTTCTTATGACAGCTTTGCTCAGTGCATTTGTTAGCTGGGTCAAGTTGTTGCTGAAACTAAAAATAACTTTTGTTTATTTTTCAGTGTAGCAGATTTTACTGTCCTAAAACTACATTTCATGACACCAAAACAGTAATATTTTTTAAATTGTGTGGATTTTGTGCGCCCGCCTTGACATTCGGTGGGAGAAATATGGCAAGCAGAGTGATACATGATACAAACGATGAAGCGTTTGAAGGAGCTCTGATATTGCTCTAATATTGCACTCTTATCAGCTAATCAGATTTGAGGACCAGAAATAACTGTTTTGTGTTTGTGTATATATATATATATATATATATATATATATATCAAAGTTGCAAACAAAGATTATTGGATTATACTGAAAGGACTGAAGATGTATAAACATACTCCAAAAATAATTATTTACAATAAAATACTATTTCAGTCTTTTTACTTTTTACACTTTCTTTTTACTTTCAGACCAAAGTTATATTAAGGTCAGTGCTAGTCATTTCAAAAACAAAAGGAAGAGCATCCAGAGAAATTACCACATTACATACTTCATATGGTTCTGTCTGATTTTCTTGTATGGCAGGAGGAGAAGAAAGAGATGAATCCATCCTTGAAAAGAGAGCAGATGTACACTGACCATTAACAACAGTGATTCAGTGGTCCCTCTGGCCTTTTTGAAAGCGGGTCTTCTCTTTGGCACAGCTGGGCTTGGTATATTGCTAAAGATCGTTTAGCAAACCCTGAAAGATCCAGGGCAGTCTGCACACCCCTCTGTAATTATCACCCCATATGTGGCTGCCTGTAGTGGATCGGCACCAGATAGAGGCCTGGTGGGATCATTCCACACCTGCAACCACCTTTTGGCCTGTTGAAGCTCCAGTCAGTCTGGGGGAAAAAAAAAAACACCTCTATGGCTAGAATTGCTTCTCTGATGCAGAGGCAGTAAGATGAATATCCGTCATGGCTAGAAGAAAGGTGACTTTAGCGTGTGCGATAAGGTCAGTTGAACTGAGCTGAATTGAATTTGCTGGACCGTTTGTTTTACATGCTCCTGATATATTAGCACTGCAATGTTATCCCTCCATCAGGTGCTATCTTGAAACAGCCATGGTGACAGATTTCAGGTTAGGATCCAGAGAGGAGAGCAGACACAAATCTGGTAAGTTTTCATCTCAAAACAGCTGCAAATCTAAAATGGAAATTAAAAAAAAAGCTGTGAAACTCTCTTCCCCTGCACAGTGATCTTGTTATTGCCGTTTTGCGGTGCAAATTGAATGCGGCTTAAGCTGAGTGATGGACCACAACAAGACAAATCTCTCCACCTCTAAAACTGCTGACTTTCAGGCAAAGTGTTAAAAAAGAAGGGTAAAAAGCTGGGGAGCAAAAGAAAGGATCGAGGGGGAGAAGCGGTAATGGATTCTCAAAGTGGAGAGCCTTTACAGTGACAGCATGCAAATGAATGGTGAAGAAATAATCCACAAGGTGTTATTGAGCTCCAGGCCGAGAGAGAGTAAGTAATAAGAAAGGTTCTCTCTTTCCGAATTCACTGCTGAGCCTCAGTAATGTGGGCCTGGTAATTAGATATTGATTCCTTCTGCCGATGAGTATTCTGAAATGTTGTCGTTTACCGTGATAGCTGGAATACATAAAAGTCTGAACACATCTTGTTAATGACCCCAGCACAACGTAATCATAGTTGTGTGAGCTCTGTGTGCAGTCTTTGATAAATAATTATAGAACTTTAGTGGAGAAGGGGGCCAGTTGGTGACTTGTAACCTTTTTTGAAAGAAAGATCCATAATTCAGATGGCTGCCGATGAGAGGAGACATTAATGTATCATCGGAGCGCTTCATTATTTTGGATAAGGCTGGCTGTGGGAATTATCTGCGCAAAGAGAGTATTGGAATGAGCAAGTAATTTAGCTTTAGAGAGAATGTGGCGTCTTTCATTGAGTTCTGACTTTTTCAAATTGCCCATCTCTGACGCGTCAGCCTGTCTTGTATGTTTTTTGTTTTTTTTTGTAGTATTTTAAAATAGATGTACAGTGGGCCACAACTGGAAATTTCTCTCCTGAGAGTGATACCATGATGTACAGATTTGATTTTAACCCTCTATGGAACTAATTGCGAATTCACAGCTTAAAAACAAACAAACAAAAATAATAATAATAATGGACTTTACATTTTACATATTTCTAGGAGCAAAATCATATTCCTCATTTTTTGTTTTCTATATCTGACTCAATCAATTTTGATTTCAATCAATTTTCATAGCACAAGTGAAAGTCAACAAGACTCTTCTTTTTCAGTGTACCCCACACGTAAATAGATGTTGACTTGTGGAGTCATCATTGGAGCGTCGCTGCCTTTCAGTATAGCAATGCCATTGCGTATAACATTGCCATCTTTTCTTGACCTTTGGTTGTTGCATGGATCACATCTTTCAAACTGACATGCAATAATGTACCCAAATGACTGACTTCCACAACAACCTATTATTCATTACTGCCGTGACCCTCATTACTTCTATCCTCCTTTGGTCCTCAACAAATTATTTTATTACTACAGCCTGATTTTCTGATGACTTCCTACTATCATCACCTTCTGAAAGTACATATTTGTAATTTTATCTTCCAGAAACCTTACAAAAATGAACCTAAACACATGCATAAAGGCTATCCTAATTCTGGTCAATAGTGCCAGCTACACCAAATATACATTCCATAATAGGACTTAGTTATGCATAGTTATGCATAACACTTAGATTTTTTGATCTCAGACTTATTGTTTTTACAATAGTGCATTGAAAAGGACAAAAAAAAAAAAAAAAAAAACTTTAGAGAACATATTTCGATGTACAATTTTATATATATATATATATATATATATATATAATTGTAACACCTCCTTTACTGCATTGTTACCAAATATATGGCAAATATTTTTTTTGTTTTTTTATTACTTTACTGGTTGAAAGGGAAGTCACTAAAATAAAATTCAGTTGATACTGTAATTAGTATTGTATTTTAAATGCAAATTTCTTAGCGTCATTTATAAATGATATCTTGTAGAGCAGGGGTAGGCAACATCAGTCCTTGAGTGCAGATGTCCCACAGAGTTTAGCTCCAACCCTGAAATAATAACTCACCTGCCTGTAGCCTTAGTAATCCTGAAGACCTTAATTGCTTATAGCTTGTTCAGGTGTGTTTGATTAGGGTTAGAACTAAACTCTGCAGGACACTCCAGGACCGATGTTTCCTACCCCTCCTATAAAGGGTTAAATATGCATAATCAAATTAAATGTATCAGGACTGGTTAGGAGACACACAAGATCTAATGATGTATGGACTGTCAAGACTGCTTTCAGGTGAAATTTGGCATTACACATATTTTGTGCCACGATTGAATATATACGAATGTTTGAAATCTGAAAGCTGCAGCAGAGGAGAAACGTATCACTAAATACCTTCAAATTTATATAATCTTTCAAAATGAAAAGGTGAATTTGTTGTTCTTGCCATTATAGAAGGGCTCAGCTTGAGCTCTAACTTACTTCCTGGAAGCAAGAAATATAACTCGAAGTTCAGAAAGCAGCCACTTACTGTATTTATTCTTAAAAGGGACACTGGATGCAAAATTAACTTTTTTGGTGTTTGCATATAAATGTGTCTTAGTAGTATGTGGACACAACTACCCTACAATGACAACAATCCATTCACTTTTTTTAATGTCCAAAAACCCTAAACAGTCTCAATTATCAGGCCATTTTGACATCATACTGCTCAAGCCCCACCCTTGATCGCTGACGGACTGTCTCATATAAGAATATTTCCATCCTCAGCCTGTAGCCTTAGAATGCTGTTCACCATTTTCTCCACGCTCAAACAGCTGTAGCGACAGCAATGTCTTGTAAGCAATGCAGGTGTTTTGTAGTTGGATGTTCAAGTGAACATAAGAGTCTTCATTTTCTTCTTAGTTTTGTTTTTGATGGTAACTCACCACGGAATAAAAAAAAAAAAAATCTGACAGGGGTGGGGTGAGTGGTAGCTCATTTGTCATTAACCCCTCACAGACCCCTCTGGGGTCTGAGGGGGTTTTGAGGCCCTGGTGAAGTTTTGACATGTCCCTTTTTTTTTCTCAGTCTCTTAAAAACACATTAATGGCTAAAGTCTGATTACATTACATTACTAATATGTAAGCAGCATTAATGTGTTTTTGACGTTTGTGTGTGGTTAGTGGAAAAACAAAATAAGGCCATAAAATACATAAATTTGTTGGCAAGACTTCTGATAACTGGATTTGGTAGACTAGAGTTTTTTTTTTCTACAAAATGATGTAAAAATCACCCTGTTTACTCATTCACTGAAAACAATATATTGATTTAACTTTTGTAAGACATGTTTTGAGTTTGAAAGGCCGTATGCAAGAGAGTGACAATGGTCATGAATATTTAGTGATTCACACCTGAGAGACAAAAGGCTTCCCATAATAAGCCATCAGTCAGTATTGTGTCTGTGAGGCAGGTAACAAAGAATGTGAGAAGAGGAAAATAATGGCGGTTTTGATTATTTGTATTTTATTTACAAGACAGTATAATCAAAATATACACAGTAAAGGCCAAGGACACATCATTGAACATACTGGGTAACACTTTATTTTGATAGTCCACTTTAGATATTCTACTAACAGTAAGTAACTTTGCAACAAAATGTCAACTAGCAGTTAGTAGAGTATTAGTAGACTGTCTGCTTAATATCTTCTAACACTTTCTTTGTCAACTTATTCAACTAACCCTAAACCTACCCTAATCTAACCCTAAAGTCTACTCTGAGAGTTAGTGGACATGTAGTTGCAAATAATGAGATTTAGTTGATATGTAGTTGACAAGTAGTTGACATTTAGCTACAAATTTACTTACAGTTAGTAGAATGTCTAAAGTGGACTATCAAAATAAAGTGTAACCACATACTGATCAAACATTCATAGACCCTAACATTCATAGTGTTATATTTTATAGAACATTAAAAACATCCTGGCATGGTGAGACATGCAATGAAATGACACATATTTCATACATGTATTCAGGAATTATAGTTTGGGAAAAGTCCAACCTGTAAAATATTTACAAGGTATGTTATAATAACGCAATAACAACATAATGCAAGTAATGGCATGCACCAACATGCACTCTCTGTGAACAGAGCTGTTTTTGATCAATCAATCACTAGGAAAGTACTTCCAAGCTTTGGCCCACCAGAATTTGTAAACTCCTCACAGACTGTGTTAAATTGGAAGAGTTGTTTGGCCTAGTTTGGGGAAAACACAAAACGTGAAACACAGATCTCCCTAAACAGCTCAGAACCCCGCAGAGGCCAATTTCAAGAGAAGCAACAGAGATTAAGATTTATGTTTTTGGTTGGGGGAGGAAAAAAAAGAAGTGTAGAAAACTCTAACAAGAGTCTCAATTGGTTCTCTGAATAGTGCAGACTTCACATCTGAATGAAGCCCCAAGTGTCTTTGGGCATTAGATTTGAGCAGCAGGAATCCCTACACATGCTCCTATTAGGCCTTGCAGCAAAAGCATATGTATAGCCGAAAGGAAATAATAAATGTGGTTAGATGTCTTCCATGTTAAAACAGTATACAATATAGCCTACAAACAGCAAAATATAGTAAATACAGCTAATGAAAATGTTAACCCTCTGCATTCAGAAGGCTAATAAGCTCAAGGACACAAATGTACAGATCCTATATTCTCAGTAGTCATCATGAATCAACATCTTTCAGCCTGGCTACACTTCAGCAATCCCCCAGCAACACTGACAAATCTCACAAATAAAACGAACCAGACAAGCCAGGGATTTTGCATATGGTGATTTAAATAGCCCTAGAGTCAGCAATCTGTCTGTCCCAATGGTCCTCTGCTTTGGGAGTGAGGATAGATGGTCAGGAAAGGCAATGAAGACTTACTATAACCCTTACAATAGAGAAGCCAACAAATGCAAGACATTCATCTTTGGAAAGCAAGGATACATGACATGATGGTCTTTTATACAGCTGAAACTCTATTTCATCCAAACAAACAATTATATATTGGATTCTGAGATGTTAAGAATCAAGAGTCGACTCCAACAGAGTGGAATTGATTCTACTCCTGGCCTGATATGCTTGGAATGCGTCCATTTCTTTGATTTGCAAAGTACTACATATCCCAGAAGAGACTTAATAGTTAGGATTTTAGTTCATCCCAGTGAAATTAATCTTTTGACTCAACAAGATGATTTCAGAACTGTTTGATGATTAATTCAGTGACTCTTTCTGCAGGTTACATCATTTACACCAGTAGATGGCAACCAATCTGAGTCTTATAAGTGAGTCTTCAAACCATTCACTCAACAGATTTGTTGAAAACGTACAAAGACTGAAACAACATAACAGCTTTAATGCAAAATTTAAAAGCACTGCAGTTAAAAGACTATCATTTATTTAGTGACCAACACAACTTGCATCTTTAAAACAAGAGGGTTGTGTTCTTATAGCACAAAAGCACCATTAAAAAATGCAATGAAAAAGTTGATATTAAAGATTCTCAATTTCAGATGGATTGTAATTGCTTGAGGCTTTCACCTGTAACACACTTTAACTTTAAGAGAGAAAGTTTGGGAGAAACTGCTTTGAAACTATTCATACTTCTAAATAAGGTGTGTGCTTAGAAACAACGGTATTGCAATATATAAGAAGAAAGTTGTAGGCCTATATTATACAACCAATAATACCACTGGCAGTTTATTCACTCTTTAAGTAGAGCCAAGAAATGGGGTCAAAAGTAGCCTACAGTATGAAACTGCATAGACTAGTTTGATAAGAAACACCGAACACCCCATCGGCCATAAGTCCTGCACCAAACTCACAGAAATAACACATGAGGCTACTTCTGTATGTATTTACAGTATATAGATGGCAAGTTTTAATTAATTAATATTTATATTTGATTTCTTTTTTGGGAGGGGGCTTTTTGCGCTAAGTGGAAATAGTGATAGAAGCTACTTATATTAAGTAAACATAGCAATGGATTCTAGCTACAGATTCTGTTTAGACATAAAATAGCATAGTTCTCTATTTGTACTTATTTTTTTGCAAAAAGCGGCAATTATCTGCACCTAATGTACAGTATTGTAGTACATTATAAAACAGTATGCAATAATAACATATTGAGTGCAATTTATATTTTAATTCAAATTATTAAATGGATGCCACCTTATTGGGACAATAAAGCCCTCCTTGCACCTACCCTAACCCTAACTGATACTTTATTTTCAACTTTTCAATTATTGCTTTCATTTTTATTGAAAATAGATGCCTTTCCGACATGACATGATACTTAAAGGGGGGGTACAATGATGTTTCATATATTCAGAGTTGTTTACAGTGTTAAAGAGTTGGATTCTCATGCTAAACATGGACAAAGTTTAAAAAAATAATTTAGACGAATGACGGAGAATTTCTTTGCCGAAAATCGTACTTCCGGGTTGGTACAAGTTACGACTGTTTTTTTTTGTTTTTTTTTCGATCGTGGCTTTAATGACGTAGACAGTGGTGGAACTCCTTATATGAGCATTTCTCCCAAAAAAGCATGCCTGCGGCGCCCACGATCAAGTTGGCTAGACCGTGGGAAAGAGAGTGCGCACATCAACGCGCTTCATTCGGCTGCACTCAGTGCACTGCTGCAAGGGATTTCCTTGGGAAGAATGTCTCTTAAGAAGTGTGGTTTTGGTTGTAAAGAAAAAGGTAACTTTGCTCAGCTTCCCAAAGAACCCAGCGTTACATGGACAGTGGATGCAGTTCCTTTTTCCGGGGCAGCAATGGACGTGCAGCATGTGCAAAATTGGTGTAATACAGATTTCCAGAAGTTTATGCTCAGTGAATGTCTCATGAAAACGGCAGTGAGACTGACCTCTCTTGTAATGCAGTGAGAGATTCACTGCTTTCATTAAAATTCATACACAACTTTCCAGTGGAGACTCTGGTGGGTTTAGAGCTACGCTCAGCTTTCAGACAAACCAATTCAGTTTAACGGTTTTATTGCCTGCCTCAGCAGTCCCAAAATGTCTGTTTGGAGACATCTTACACCACAGCAGCTGAAGAACCTCACCTAGTTTCATCTCTTTCTGTAAGATAAAGCTGCCCACAGTTCCCTTCTTTCTCCACTCTTTTGCTTCAGTTGATGTTTTTCCCCCAATCTCTCACCCTCTCTCTCTCTCTCTCTTTCTCTCTCTCTCTCTCTCTCTCTCTTTCTCTTTTCCTTTTTTGTTCTGTATCTTCCC
The DNA here is from genome assembly GCA_033026305.1 of Cirrhinus molitorella. Classification (NCBI taxonomy): domain Eukaryota; kingdom Metazoa; phylum Chordata; class Actinopteri; order Cypriniformes; family Cyprinidae; genus Cirrhinus; species Cirrhinus molitorella. The sequence goes on from CM065120.1 coordinate 24,666,953, forward strand.
ACTGTCCTCCTCTGAGTATCAATATTGAATATTTTGTGTGATCCTGTGGCTAGTTCAATATTTCAGTGAGCTCTTTCGGGTCATGCCCCCCTTGGGCCCTGCCTCAGCAAATAAGATATTGAAGAAGGTACAAATGAAGATGCTGGTGTGTAGACTTTGGTACACGGTGGTATGCTGTGTTTGCACAGAGTCCTCCTGTGGGGGTTCATGAACAGACTTTCTGAGACAGTGAAAGAAGACTGGGACAGCGGCTGTTCTAGTCTGGTTCCTCTGAAAAGTATCAAGAGGACACACAGATGGAGGGCATCCAAAGAGAGAGGCTTCATGGAGAGTACAGGATATTCCTAATGGAAAAGGAAATAAATCTATTTAATGCATTATTATTATTATTATTATTATTATTATTATTATTATTATTATTATTATTATTATTATTTATTTATTTATTTTTATGAACATTTAATTTAAACATATTTATTTCACTAATTTTAATTTATCATTGTCACACTGTGCTAATATGCAACAACAGCCATTTCCTTAACAGTTGTATCTCAATTTTTCCCAAACAATAGTAGGGAAAAAATGATTTCATACTAATAAAAGAAAGGAGAGAGCATATTTAATATTTCCCTGTAACCTTGAGTGTTGGAAATTAGAATTATAATGTCATAGTTTGTTCAGTCCAATAAAGGATTTTTGTTTTCATATCAAGAATGCATTGTTTTTAACACATTTCACTATATTAAAATATTCTGAATATTAAGCATTATTTGCAGCAAAATGCAACTTTACTTTTGTTGTTGTTATTGTTGTTGTTGTATAAACTACTTTTTATGCAAATTATCCACATATCCTCCAATTATTTTTTTAAAAAGTTATATTTATATGTGCCTATGTTGCCTATTTTAATATTTCAGTTAATGCAGTGAATCCGTAAAGTATTCACATTCGCTTCACTTTTTTCCACATTTAGTTATGTTACAGCCTTATTTCAAAATGGATTAAATTCATTATTTTCATCCAAATTCTACAAACAATACCCCATGATGACAACATGAAAGAAGTTAGTGTGAAATCTTTGCAAAGTTATTAAAAATTGTATCGAGGAATTGTATCACACTAAACTATTTTGGGTGCAATGTGCAGTTTGTCCTGTGGGTAGAATGGAAAAAAGTAAAACATCACTTTATAACCAATTGCACACCATTCTGTTGAGTTTATAAATACCAATCAGAGACGTTCAGATTATTCATCCCTAATCTGTTTTGTTCTGCTCACTGGTGGGTTCTTTCATCAGAAGCAACAAAGTGCATATGTTCGTACTATGTAAGTAAGATATTAATTTCACAGTATAAACATCTTAAGCAATTGTAATTTGACTGAAGTCAGTGAAAATGTTCTTTTTTTTTTTTGCTCTCTCTGTAAAATGAAACAGTTAAAATTCATAACTTACAATGTTTTTTTGTTTGTTTTTTTTTTTTGTTTTTTTTCATTATGTAAAAAGATGGGTCCAAAGTTAATATATTACACTATTAGACAACTTTGCCCATTACCCATTATAGATCAGCTAACATGATCTATAAAGGTGCAGAATGCATTTACTTATACATATTTGAGAAATTTCATTATATGAAGAGTTCAGATGCAAAAGGCATCTTTCTTTAAAAAATGCATTTTTATCAGGCTCCAATGTATAGGTTTCTACCTAAGTACCTTTACTTCTGTTTGGGCTGAGGCTGGGCTTTAGCGAGTTTGAAGTAAAATTATTTTATGGATGTGTAATATGTATCAGAGGGGGTCTCGCCCGGGGAGTAATTCAATGTAGAACCGCCACTGATTGTTATAGCTTGCTTTTAGACATTGCAGTAGTACATGACATAGTGAAAAATTGCTAAAATAATAATACTTAAAGCAGGTTAACATGAATTTTAAAAGTGTGCCCCCTAAAAGCACAAGTGACCCCTGCCTGCTCAATCTCGAGTGTCATGGCAACTACCTATGTACATGTGATTATTTTATTTTATTTTATTTGTATTTATTTATTTATTTTATAAGTTAGCAAAGATTTCAAACAAACCTTTTAATATAATAATAATAATAATAATAATAAAAATAATACTTTATGGTATTCATGAAATGTCTGCAACATACGTTCATAAAAACATAAAAATTCATCACCGTTTCGGTGCTTGTCTCTTTAAATTATAATGAGCTACTGCTCACCCCACCCCTCTCTTCCATTTTATTTATTTATTTATTTTGTATGCAGTGGTGTGTTTGCCATCAAATACAAAACTATTCCAGTGTGTCCTCATTGACTGAGGACTCTGTCAGTGGTTGTGGGTGTGGACCTGAGCATTATGATGTCATACTGCTAAAAAAATCGAAATGGCTTGATAATTAAGACAGCTTAGGTTTTTCAGGGATTATAGATGGAGTGAATAGATTTTTATCATTGTAAGGTAATTGTATCCATACACTGCTAAGACACATTTATATGCAAACACCACGTAAAAGTGAATTTTGCATTCAATGTTCACTTTAACACTCTAATATTTTCAGTAGTAGACTTTACTGGTGACCAGTTTATTTGAGCAGGTAAGAACCTGTTACCTGATTTCTTGTTTCCTGGAGCCTTGGTGAGTTCCCTTCATGAGGACATTTCAATTGACATTTTCTGTGCCAGACATGTTTATCAATATACTATCCTGTCCATCACATTGTAGTGCAAGGCATATGCATTATTGATGTTCAGAGGGATCGTTCTCATTGGATGGCTCTTTAGCTTGATACAGAATGATGGCCTCTCAATTTCCCTTTCAAAAGGTCAGGGTTCGAGCTTTCATGCATCGATATGCCAAGAGGATAATCTTAAATATCACATAAACATGCAGAGGATGTCGGTTAGTGCAAAAATAAAACTGTGGAAAATAAAATGCCTTCAGACAAGGCATTGCAATAAGAATGAGAATGGTAGCACATCTGATTTATATTCAACATATATAATTGAATAGAGGTGGCTTATAACCTCTCCGTTTGTGTCTTTTCTCATTACTTTTATTCTCCTATGATCACCTTGGATGCGGATGGCTCCTCTGGGCACATAATTACCCATGATTTCATTGAGGATCTACTCGTGCGATGTAACAAGATGAATGTATCACATTTTTGCCTCATTTATTTGCCAATATTTCAAGGATGCTCTTCAGAGCTCCCAGGTCTGATGTTCTATGCTTTTAATGGAAGCTCTCGGCACTGTAGTTTTGATGTACTATTTTGTTTACAGAGGGACTGAATCTCGGTATTTGAACAGGAAGAATAAGGTGGGGCGAGGAAAAAAGACAAGACGGTCTCACAAAATCCAAGCCTCTGAAATTAAGATTAATGGCCTGCTGAGAGCTGCTTCAAACAGAGATGTGAACAATGGAGTTTCTTCACAGGAAGAAGAATGTTATGGAAGAGACTATAATGTTAACACAATTTCTGATTATGTACAGTAATCATCTCAAATGTCATCTTAGATGAGACTGTTCAATTTTAGAATGTAAATTAATTTAGACATCATATTCAGAAAGTGTGTTATAGCACAAACTGTTACTGGTGTGGCATACAGTCAGCACAAAATCTTGCTTAAATGTTTCCTAATGGTGCCTATAGTTCTTTTAAAAGCCAACAGTAACACAAAGCACCGAACAGTGGCCTTGAAAAACATTCTTAAGAATGCACATAGGAATTCTTTCTCTCTTTCTCTGTTTTTTTATTTACCTGCACACTGCCAGAGTTGGTAATCTACTTCCTGGTACTCAAACATGACACTCATCAATCATGAGGAGCTTGACGCTTGTCTTCAGTGCGATGGGCATTTTCCTCTCCTCTCTGAAAAGGCTGGAATGAACATATTTTAAAAATTCTCCTCCATCCGTAGAGGAACTCCAGTGTGCAGGGAACACTGTCACTGGCAGTGTGAACTGAGGGAGGCAGGCAGCCGTGTGACACCCAGATGATAATGGTTGACGATCATCATAATGCTGTCGAATCCTCATCTCTGTCACTGAGTCGTGCCTGTCTAACATGGCTGCCAGTCACTGTGTCACAGAAAAATATGCCTCTCAGTCATTGAGTGTTTTATCAAGATGTCTGTATCCTTGTGTCATTTGAATTATTTTTTCGAACGTTATTCAAGGTGTATGAGAAAAATCATACGTTGCACAAAGTTCCACAAATACTACAAGGTAGTTATTGAATAACCACCCTTTTTACACATTCTCAACTATGGATTAACAACACTCAGATATCTAGACAAATTAAGTTCGATGCAGGATATGTATATTTGAAATTCACATTATATATCATATCTGGCCATAAATATTCCATAAATTGATTTCTTCAGCCAATCCGTTGGCAACTTGAACCCAAAAGTTTTAAGATGATATACTATCTGTCAAAAGTTTAGAATAATAAGGTAAAGTTTTGTAGAAAGCTTATAATGCTCTCCAAGGCTGCATGTATTTCACTTAAACAACAGTAAAAACAGTAATGTTGTTAAAGGGATAGTTCAGGTAAAAATGACAATTGCCCTAAGATTTGCTTAATAATGGCAGTGAATAGTAGTTTGAAACTCTGAAGCAAAAAGTGCATCTATCCATCATTAAAAATGACTCCACATAGCAATGTGTTTATGTAAGAAAAATATACATATTTTAAACTTTATAAACCGTAATCTTTAGCTTCTACTAACTGTTATACCTGTGAGAGTGGTGCTCTAGTTCATGACAAATGATGTATCCATAGCGTAAGCTCTGATGAGAAGTGATGACAGTGGAAATGCAAAACAAAACATTGGTCATGAAAAGTACAAAACGAGGATAATAATATTCAATACTTCAGCTCCCATCTAAAGAAGAGGCATCCACATAGGTATCGTACATTGTGTTATATGATCTTAGCTATCTACTTATTAAAGTTCATGCACTGACATTTATTATTTGGTGAATTTCTTTTTAAAATCAAATCATTAACATTGACTATCTGCACTGTCATTTTGTATGTGAAAAAAAAAAAATCAGATCCAATTTTGTGAATAGTAAAGTCAATATCTTGGATTTCTACATTGGTTGACATAGTAATGTGACATAAAAAGTAGCTGTCAGTGTGTGGAAATAGAGGATAGAAAACTGAAGATTTTACCTCTGCTCATGACTCATGTCTTCATCTGATCAATGCACAAGTGTTCTTAATGAAACATTATTCCATTTACTGAAAAATAATTATTTTAACAAAAGTCAAGGGTAATATGTGAGAATAAAATAATAATAACCATAGTGGTGGTTTCAGTCAAACATTTCAATAATAAAATCACCATTGATTCCATTAATTCCGTTTATTCTTAGAATTATGAATAAAAATAAATGGTGTTTTAAAAAGCAATCGTGACACTTAGGACACAGTAGGTGTTTATGACAGATTGCCTTGTTTAAAATAGAGAAAGACATTTGATTTGACATTTAAATCAGAGTAAATTTATTCCAGTTTATAAACCTAAAGCACTCAAAGAATTCAGCCACTTACATGCTGGGAAACCAGAACTGAAAAAAAAAAAAAAAGTCTTAGGTTACGTACGTAATCATGGTTCCCTGAGAAGGGAACGGGACACTGCATCCACTAGGGGGTGCTATGGGGAATGCCATCAACGTGACTTGTGTCTGAAGCCTACATACAAAAATGATAAAAGCATTGGCCGGTGACAGCATATGACGTCACTTCTTGCGTGTCACTACTGACACGACCATAGTATAAAAGGGCACATTTTTCTTCATCTGAAGCTTACGTCCTAAGCATTGCTTTACATACGTAACCTGAGACGTTCCCTCTTGAGGGTACATCAAACTGCATCCTCTAGGGGATGCTATGGGGAATGATTATTCCCACACTGCCATGCTGAGGGGAGTGCATGCTATATAAGGCGAGCACTAAGTGCCAAGACCCTTAAGCTAAAGAGAGTAGTGATGTTATCCCCTTCGGCCAGAGGCCTAAGCTGTTACCCAAGACTTAACTGTAAAGGGGTCAGAAATGCTGGACCCGGGGTAGAGCTTAAGGCTTTGAATCAAGGATATTCATTCATGCCGATATGGCTAAGTGCCTAGGCTTGCCTATCACGCTGGGGCTACTGCTGACTCTGTATGGGCTAATTCCTTCAGGAATTGACTCACAGAATATGGGTAGCAGCACCCTGTTCAAGGAAACAGATGGCGCTTTTCCACTGCATAGTACGGTACAGTTTCAGCTCGGTATGGTACTTTGTTTTAGAACCACCTCAGCTGAGGTTCCAAGCATACAATACCAATACTAAAATGTGACGTATAAACACTGCTGAGCACTGATTGGTCCGACACAATCGTCACTACCAGCATCATCGGATTTGTGACACAAGATACAAAACCCACTATATTTAAATAGTCTGCAGCAATCACCGCTGTATTGTTGGTTTGCACGACTGAACAGTTTTTATATCATTGCTAGAAAACCTGAAAATGGCAGTATCGTGGTCAGCAAATGAGGTGCAGACGTTCCTCTCATTGATAGCCGAGGAGCAGATAGTCGATAATCCCACCCACCCACTTTACAAAACTACAGTGGAAAAGCAAACCGTGCCGAGCCGTGCTGAGCCAAGCTGAGCAGAGCCATATCACGCAATAGAGGCAATAGAGTGGGGCCCAAGTCTAGCATGTAGCCCATACCATACAGAATATTAGAAAAGTGCCCAGAGACTAGCATGTGCACTTACCAAAGCATGGATTTTAAAAATGCCAGAGAGGACATGCTCAAACGGGGGCTCCAGGTGATAGGCAGTGGAGGGAATCTCAGATGCCTAGTCAGGGGCAATACTTAGAGCCAGCCCTCAGGTGAAGGAAGCAATGCTACGCCCAACCAGAATAGACAGCTTGCAAGCTGCTAATTATCAGATAATGCTCCCATGAGCTGACACACTTGACCAGAGTAAGTGATTAGTGCTTAGGGACAGGTTTCTAACTCCTGAGAAACAGGAGGAACACCTGATCTGCCAGGGGTGGGGAGCTCTTAAGAGACCCTTCCGCAGAGAAGCGAGCATTGCTATGCCCCGCAAAAGAGGCCTAGGAAATGAGATCCACTCAGAAAGGGGGTCAGACCTTTCGTTCAGTATAGCTGCATAGCAACGCCCCTGCCCTCTGGCTGAGTAAGTACACTCCAAGGGGCCTAGCTATTACCGACCCAACCACGCCTGGGGAGCTATTGCTCCTCAGAGTCAACACTCAGAAAGGTTTCCACAGAAACACCTTATACATACTAAAGTGGAAAAAATGTAACCAAACCCATTCCACAGAGGGCTGACTCACTAGATCACCTAGTGTAAGACTTGGGGAGAGCCACTCTGTTTCTAAACAAGACGGGGGCTCTCACCCAGATGAATGCATGAAGATTGGGTGAATGGCCTGATTGCCAGAAGCGCCCCAGGGCAAGAATAGGTAGAGTGTCTCGGTAGGTAGCCTCTATGCAAGGTGTCGTGCCAGGAAGGTCCAGGGGCATCCCAAGAAGAGAGATGTACGGAGAGCTTACCTGGAAAAAGTCCGCAATTTCTGACAATACAGAGCTGAAATGGGGACCTGAAGGCCAAGAGGTTCCACAGGGACCTAAGGATTGGCCATCCAAAGACAAATGAAGGCAGATCCAGAATAGATGAGCAAGCCATAACCATAGTCCGTAGACAAGAGGGTGTACTCACTGAGGACCTACAACAAATAAGGCACAACAGACAAGTCCCAGAAATGCAGCAAAGGAGGCAGGACACAAAAAGCAGGATCATACTCATCCATCCAGATCAGGCAGCTCCTCATGTTATTGTCATATTATATTAAAAATAGGTTCCGTCCAAACTTTTGCTATAAAATTAGAAGGACACAATTCCCTAGAATATCATTATATGCTTAAACATTACGGATTAGTACTCATGGAAATTATTAAAGTAGTCAAACCTGTTCATTAGAAAGGGGTGTCCCAATACTTTTGGCAATATGTATGTTGGTCTAACAGTGAGGGCCAATGGTGGATGTGGCCAATGTTAGCTTATGTGATTGCATGTTCATCAAGAGACCATCACTATTGTTATCTACACCTCAGCAGGTGATCTACTGTGACTGAACAGAGCTCATCTTGCAGAGTCATTCCACAGAGTGGAGGGCAGCACTTAAACTACTCTTCAGCCAAATAGCCAAACCGTTGTGTGAGAGAAAACGGCAAAGGTCCTTAGTATTACTGAAATAGAAACATCAACAGGGTTAGAGGTGTTTCAATTTAAAGCTACAACCCCCATCAGTCTGTTGGCAGTTTCTTTAAAACATTTGCTGAAATTTTACTTGTAGCCTTTAGAAATGAAATGTGTATTCATATAAATAAACTGAGAATATCCTGTTGGCCTGTTGCTTATATGCATGTATTTATTACGAATTAAAGACATAAGCAAACTATGTGGTTGTTGTTGGTCTTGTAACAATGCTGAACTATAAATGTCATTTAAATAAATGTAATCACTCTAGTAATGGTAGTAAAGCAGAGGAATATGCCGTTATCAGCTGATTTAGTATCATACAAATTCTCTGTTAAATATGAGACTAAAATGCCTAGATCCATTAAGGAGCTTCCATTTTGAGTTACGACTTGTGAAAATGTGGTTGTCATCTCAACTATGCCATTTAGTGCAAATGATAGGCTGGCTGCTGAAGGTGAGAGTGTCTTGTTTCATCTCTTTTCTCCCATCTTCTTCTTATATTGTTCTAAAAAATGTTTCTTGAGCAAATGTTGCACACTATTACTGATACTACATATTCATGATTTTTTACCAGTGTACGAAAATTGTCCATCATTTGCAGATTTTTTTTTTTTTTTTTATCAGTGATGGAAAAATCTGAAGGCTGTCCGTTGCTTTGACAGATTACACTGAGGATGATCTACTGTAATTAGTAACAGTAATTCCCACCCCCATCCAGTTGGTGGCGAGAGCTCTCCAGTGTAGTAGCAGAGCACAGGATCCAGAACAAAAATGAAACTGTCACAAATCTTTTGCTATGCTTTTGACTGAGCACAGACGAGTAACCAATTTAAGCTAGTGATTTATCACGCCACATTAAAGAGTGCCAAAACGGTATTTATTGCTTGAATTTCCTAATGAAATGGACAGGTTTCGAAATCTGACACTTTGTTTGATATCAAAAGTTACAAAACACAAAATTTAGGAGGAGGTGCACTATGTTCTGTTCATTCATCAACTGAAAACAGCATAGACCAAAAGATTGATTGGGATTTAAGAAACAATACTGGTTCACAAAAATTAGAATCTATTGAAAGTGTGAAATTAATATATATATGAAACATTGTTGACCATGAAAAGTGACGCACAGTCTCTGTCCATCTGTTCTCTTCAAAATAAATGCATAAGCCTATAGTGTGCTGTGGGTTAATGATTAAAATGAAAATGTGAACAAAAATAAAAGCAATTAAATGTGTTATTATAATTAAAATATGAAAATCAAAATGACGGGTAACTATAGATTATGTCAGAATTTTTATGACCCTGTCTGTCAAAATTACGGACATTGTTAAAGTCTAACAATAACCATTGACTGGAACTGTGCATTAAAGTGCAATATGTATTTATTTATTAGGCTTAATTGCTGAATTTCTAAAACACACCTAGAAGAAAAAGATCACCAAAGCAATGCTGACAACTACATCTAAAATTGCATCCAGTAATGCGAGTAATTTGCAATGTGCCATTTTCTTTCCTGGCAGGTGTTTAGATTAAAATGTCAAAACGTTTTTTTGTAACTAAAAGTACAGTTATAGTTCAGGAAGAGGAAACAGATGATCAGACTAATGCAGTGGCACAGGTCGACAGGCAAAGAGGCGCTTCACAAGAGCTCTCAACAGGAAGCAGAGTAACACGAGGCGGCACAATAATTGGACTGAGACTATAAACCGGCACACACCTTCAATATTACTGTCATAAGAATATAAGACAGCTTCTCTAGCCAGGTATCAAGAGCTAGTTACCTGCTGGGAAACAGTGTTTTGATGTGCTCACTTGGGCTTATTTCCAGGACAAGGTGAGGGAACAACCTAATTTGGTGTGAGATTTTGTGGTCAGCAGAGTTTGCATAATAGATGAAGAGTCAAGAACAGTAGCATTAGGTTAGTGCTATACACACAAGCAAACAAATACATTTACATCACACATTGTTGACTATGGTGTTCGTCTGCTTAATAGTCACTCCTTTTTCTTTCACTTATCCAGGCCAAAAGCTACGCACTTTCATAAGCTCTAGATCAATGCAGGAAATGTAGGCAATATTGAAAAGTGTCTATAATTCATGCCTCACTCTGCTTATTCTGCAAAACACAGCAGTTTCTCAATCTGGAGTGTGAACTCATGGGCCTCAGTGTGTCCCTAACCTGCCTCTGTTTATGCAAGTTTATCAGGCTTTATATTGCCTCCTCATTGCTCTGGTATCAAATAATATTTCAAATTTTCCTTTCTACTGACAAAGAGATTTTTTATTTATTTATTTTTCTTTATGTATTTATTTAATGCCTCCCATGGAAATTATGTGTTTGGGTTGACAAATTCTAGATGTGTGATTTCTTGTTTCTGGCCATGTTTTTGAGCAGAGGTGTCAAGTAGAGGTGTACGTAAGTAGAAATTTTGGGTATCTATACTTTACTGGAGTAATTATTTTTTACTTTTTACTTCTACTCCTTACATTTTCACGCAATTGTCTGTACTTTCTACTCCTTACATTTTAAAAATAGTCGCGTTACTCCTATTTTATTGAGTTATTTATTTATTTTATTTTTTTTTTTTTTTTGATTAATCACTTGGATTAATAATTCATTTTGACAGCACTAATGTTTATTGTATATTGACAAGGGTAATTACAACAAGGTTAATTGTTACTAAGCCTGCCCTGGGTACAACAAACAAAAGGTTTCAGGCAATGAAAAGGGCAGATATCTGCACATCTAATTGGATTGAGGAATTATCATGTCTCTAAATCCTTGTCTCAAGACTTATTTTTATTGTCAGAGTTTCTCTTTATCATTAAAAAAACAACAGTGTGTAAGAAATCCAAACTGTCTAAACTGATTGAAAATAAAAAGGGGTAAAGAATCTAACAACTCAAAGTTGCCACTTGAGGCAACTTATTATAACACTCTGGTCTCACGGGACACAGTAGGGTTATTTTTGGTGTTTAAATACTGTATATTCTCTTATTCCTGTTAAATAGTCCCGCCAACTACTAGTGATGCAAAGTCTAATTCATTTCCGTGAAACAGTTATTTTGGTTCCTTAAAGCAGTGGTTATCAGTCACACTCCTGGTGGACCCAGGGACATTTTGCATATCTTCCTGATTGAGATCATTAGCTCTTTAGTTCAGTTCATGGATCCCTCTCCTAATAAGATGATAATCTCAATCAGGTGTGTTAAGGGGGGATACTGCAGGCAAAAATGCAGTTCCCCCTCAGTCGTTCTCTACGACGTTACATCAATGACGTAATAATGGGGGATCGGCTACGAGACCCTATCACCTCTGAGCTTAAGAGAAAAAGCCAATGAGAATTGGTGAGTGGAATTTGCATGCCGCGCCACTCCCCCGGACATACGGATATATAAGATGGCGGCGTGCATCCACTCATTCAGATTTCTGCTTCAGAGCCTCGCCTTTGAAGCTGACGGAAAAGAAGAAACACTGTTCCTGCTTCCTGGTTCCTGGTTCCTGTGTATCCAGTGTTCCTGAGTTTCCTGCTCGATCGTGTAACCGGCACTGCCGGCATCTGTGCCTGACCAGCAATCTCCTGGCTGTTGCCTTTTCCCTGGGGCACGCCGATCTAAAAGAGCAAATTTCCTACACGGTCGTTGATAGCGCCTTCCAGGATGTCTGTCCGACCGTGTGCTGCTGGATCTTCAATAAACAAGCTGCAGTTAGTCCAAAATGCAGCTGCTAGAGTCCTTACCAGGTCAAGAAAATATGACCATATTACCCCAATTTTAAAGTCTCTGCACTGGCTTCCTATTAGGTTCCGTATCAACTATAAAATACTACTTCTTACCTATAAGGCCCTAAATGGTTCAGCTCCTGCGTACCTAACTAGTCTTCTACCTCGCTACAATCCATCGCGCTCCCTAAGGTCGCAAAACTCAGGACTCTTGGTAGTACCTAGAATAGCAAAGTCCACTAAAGGAGGTAGAGCTTTTTCACATTTGGCTCCCAAACTCTGGAATAGCCTTCCTGATAATGTTCGGGGTTCAGACACACTCTCTCTGTTTAAATCTAGATTAAAGACACATCTTTTTAGCCAAGCATTCACATAACGCATCTCATAATCTTTTACTGCTGTTATATCTGATCAATTGCACATTATGAATCCTTAGCTTTGGTTGAACAAATCCTTTTGCTTGGTTTGAACAGCAGCTACGCTAATTATGTTCCTATTGTTCTCTGTTTCTGCCACGGATTGACATCCCGTGGTAACTAGGAATAACACAAGCTACAGTCTGGATCAGGAGCACCGAAGAAGAGATGATGATGCCAACCCCTTGGAGGACTTTAGATGATATCAGCCCTGAAACACCATACATCACTACCGAATTTTACTACAGTGATTTGAGTGCAACATATAATCATTAATGTTAACATTATACAAATTGTACAAACTTTAATTATTGTACAAATTCTAATTTAACAAACATTATTGTACAAACTTTAATTATTGTACAAACTTTAATTTAACAAACTTTAATTATTGTACAAACTTTTAATTTGCTGTTAAGCTGCTTTGAAACGATTTGTTTCGTGAAAAGCGCTATACAAATAAACTTGACTTGACTTGACTTGACTTTCTGTCATCTAATGACGGCCACGAACGCTGCCTCTCGTGCCTGGGCCGAGAACACGCTGAGGCGGCGTTTGTGGATGGATCTTGTGTTCATTGCGAACGCATGTCCATGGCCACGCTGAGATCGCGCCTCTCGTTCGCGAGGTGGCGCCCTTCATCCTCTACCCCTTCCAGTTCGGCGGGCCGCTCTGGCTCCTCGGCTGCATTGGTTAGAGGTGAAGGAGATCTGAGGGTGACAGTGCCAAACGTTCCGTCGGGCCAGCCCCCGCGGAAGTCCGGCCCCTCAAAGCGTGGTTCCGTGGAGATGCCAAAGCTTAGCACTCGTCCACCCGTCGGACCTAGTGTTACCTTTGGCGCTCCCGAGGAGGACAGAATGTCTATCACTGCATCAGAGGAGGGGCTTACGCCTGCTGATGCTGACGCTTCTGCTGAGCAGCCCCCCACCACGGCGGCTGCTCAGTCGGAGGCTGACGCTGAGCTGGCGGCCATGCTCCGTCGGGCAGCCGTGAGCATCGGGTTGGAGGTGTCTAAAGCGCCTTCTCCCGAGCGCTCGCGGCTTGACGATTGGTATCTGGGCACGAGTAGCGACGTTACACCTCGCTCCGCCCCAGTGCCTTTCTTTCCCGAGGTGCATGAGGAGCTCACTAAGATGTGGAAAGCCCCCTACTCGGCTCGTACACGTCAGGGCTCCTCCCTTCTCACTACCCTCGATGGCGGGGCAGCTAGGGGGTACGTGGATGTCCCCCAGGTGGAGCATGCGGTTGCGGTGCACTTGTGCCCGCAAAACGCCACCACCTGGTGGGATCGTCCACGTCTCCCGTCCAAAGCCTGTAAGCTTTAGTCAGCACTTGCTGCGAAGGCTTACAACGCTGCGGGTCAGGCTGCCTCAGCCCTGCATGCAATGGCCACCCTGCAAGTATATCAGGCCAAAGCACTCAAAGAACTGCACGAGGGTAGTTCTGACCGCAGGTTGATGCAGGAACTGCGCTCGGCTACCGACTTCGCCCTCCGGGCGACGAAGGTAACAGCGCGGGTCCTCGGTCAGGTGATGTCTACCATGTTAGTCCAGGAGCGCCATCCCTGGCTGAACCTGGCGCAGATGGCTGACGTCGACAAAGCTCGCTTTCTTGACACACCCATCTCCCAGGCCGGCCTCTTCGGCAACACTGTCGAGGACTTCACCCAGCAGTTCTCGGCAGTACAAAAGCAGTCAGAGGCCATTAGCCACATCTTGCCCCGGCGTGGTTCCAACAAACCGTCGGGTGCCAGGCCTCCGGCTGCTCATCGCAGAGGGCGCCCCCCTGCGGCTGCGGCTTCTGCTCCGCCCCCTGCACCACCGGCTGAGGCTAAGTCTCCTCAGCCTGGGCATAGAGCCAGCCGCAGGAAGGCGGCGCAGCCCATCTCTCAGCGGCCCGCTAATCCACCCGCAAGTCTGCGAAGCGGCCCTGACACGGGCTGCCCGGAGATGGAGACGTTTGCTCTTCGGGGGACACCTACATCAGTCCCCCCAGCCCCGGGGGAGGGCCGGGGCCAGGTACCATCGCTGCTGCCACTGACCTCCGGGTCAGCGGTACCCACATATTCACAAAAATCTCATCTCTGGGCCTAGTGCCCCAAGTTTCGTTCCTGAGCGACGCCCTGCCTCCTCGAACTCGGAGCCTGAATTCGCCAACGCGGGAACCAGGGAAGGTGAGTGCTGCCCCGTGCAGCTCAGCTCTTCTCCAGAATGCCCCGCTTTCTGGATTGAGTCCCCTTCCCCTTCCCCCCTCCGGCTGCCCCACCTCCGGCACGTCAGTTAATGCTCCGTTGATCCCACTGGCACGCAGGCTGGGAGCCTGGCTAGCGCTTCCCAGCCCGTCCCCTTGGTTGATCAGGACGGTACGACTCGGCTACGCGATTCCATTCGCGAGGCGACCGCCCAAGTTCAGAGGCGTCCGTTTCACATCTGTCCGCTCGGACACGGATGCCTCTGTTCTGCGGGCGGAGATTGCGGTTCTCCTGGCGAAGGACGCAATCGAACCTGTCCCTCCAGCCGAGATGAAATCGGGATTTTACAGTCCTTATTTCATCTTCATCTTCATTTGGGTTACGACCGATCCTGGATCTTAGAGTGCTGAACCGGTCCCTTCACAGGCTACCGTTCAAGATGCTTACCTCGAAACGCATACTGTCTTGCGTACGACACCAGGATTGGTTTGCAGCCATCGACCTGAAGGACGAATACTTTCATGTCTCGATTCTTCCTCGACACAGACCGTTTCTTCGGTTTGCTTTCGAGGGTCAGGCATATCAGTACAAAGTCCTCCCATTTGGCCTGTCCCTGTCTCCCCGCGTCTTCACCAAGGTCGCGGAGGGTGCCCTGTCTCCCTTTTGGCGGAATGGCATCCGAATCCTCAACTATCTTGACGACTGGCTTATTCTAGCTCACTCGCGAGATGTGTTGTGCGAACACAGGGACCTGGTGCTACAGCACCTCAGCCATTTGGGGCTTCGGGTCAACTGGGAGAAGAGCAAGCTCTCCCCTGTGCAGAGCATCTCTTTTCTCGGGATGGAGCTGGACTCGGTCACCATGACAGCACGCCTCACCAACGAGCGCGTCCAGTCGGTGCTGAACTGTCTGAAGTTTTTCAGGCACAAGACAGCGGTCCCTCTCAAAAACTTTCAGAGGCTCCTGGGGCATATGACAGCCGCAGCCGCAGTTACGCCGCTCGGGCTGCTTCATATGAGACCGCTTCAGGGCTGGCTACACGACCGAGTCCCGAGATGGACATGGTACCGTGGCACATTCCGGGT
This sequence comes from Cirrhinus molitorella, assembly GCA_033026305.1. Taxonomy (NCBI): domain Eukaryota; kingdom Metazoa; phylum Chordata; class Actinopteri; order Cypriniformes; family Cyprinidae; genus Cirrhinus; species Cirrhinus molitorella. The sequence continues at coordinate 24,682,671 of CM065120.1, forward strand.
GGGTGTTACTCCGGAGTGTCGCCGCCTGTTCAGCCCGTGGTCAGACCCTGCTTTCCTCCGGGCAGGAGTGCCCCTAGGACAGGTGTTGACGCATGTGCAAGATCAGGGAGGACGAGGAGCAGGTCCTGTTGGTTGCGCCGTTTTGGCCCACCCGGACCTGGTTTGCTGACCTCATGCTCCTCGCGACAGTCCCTCCCTGGAAGATTCCCCTGAGGAAGGACCTTCTTTCTCAGGGGGATGGCACGATTTGGTACCCGGGTCCCGACCTTTGGAACCTACATGTGTGGCTTCTGGACGGGACACGGAGGACCTCACTGGTCTACCCCAGGCCGTGATAGACACTATCACTCAGGCTAGAGCCCCCTCTACGAGGCAGGCCTACGCCCTGAGGTGGGGTCTGTTCGTTGACTGGTGTTCCTCTCACTGAGAGGACCCACAGAAATGCTCGGTCGGAGTGGTGCTTTCCTTCCTGCAAGAGAAGTTGGAGCGGAGACTTTCCCCTCCACTTTGAAAGTGTATGTCGCAGCCATTGCGGCATATCACGATGCAGTTGATGGGTCATCCCTAGGGAAGCATCACCTGATCGTCAGGTTCCTCAGGGGTGCGAGAAGGATTAACCCTCCTAGATCGCACCTCGTACCCTCTTGGGATCTCTCTGTGGTCCTCCAGGGCCTTCGGGGAGCTCCCTTCGAGCCGCTCAGTTCAGTCAAGCTGAAGTTCTTGTCTCTCAAGACTTCGCTCCTGGCTGCGCTGGCCTCCATCAAGAGGGTTGGGGACCTGCATGCATTTTCGGTCAACGAAGAGTGCTTAGAGTTCTGGCCTGGTAACTCTCACGTTATCTTAAGACCCCGGCCCGGTTACGTGCCCAAGGTTCCCACCACTCCTTTTCGAGATCAGGTGGTGAACCTGCAAGCTCTGCCCCAGGAGGAGGCAGACCCGGCCTTAGCGTTGCTGTGTCCCATTCGTGCCTTGCACATCTACGTGGACCGCACCCAGAGCTTCAGACGCTCCGAGCAGCTCTTTGTCTGCTTCGGGGGACAGCAGAAGGGGAATGCTGTCTCCAAACAGAGGTTGGCTCACTGGGTAGCTGTTGCCATCACCTTGGCATATGAAGCCCAAGGTGAGACGTGCCCCCTAGGAGTTCGAGCTCACTCCACCCGGAGTGTTGCCTCCTCCTACGCATTGGCGCACGGCGCCTCTATAGTAGACATCTGTAGAGCTGCGGGCTGGGCGACACCCAATACGTTGGGTCTCGGCTGCGTAACGCAGTCCAGGATTGTGGCGTTTTCCAGAGGTCCCCATTATGACGTCATTGACGTAACGTCGTAGAGAACGACTGAGGGGGAACGTCTCGGTTACGAAGGTAACCCTCGTTCCCCGAAGGAGGGAACGGAGACGTTACGTCCTCTTGCCACAATCCTGGACTGCGCTGAAGCCGGGTTACGGCTCAGCTCCTCAGCAAATCTGAATGAGTGGATGCACGCCGCCATCTTATATACCCGTATGTCCGGGGGAGTGGCGCGGCATGCAAATTCCACTCGCCAATTCTCATTGGCTTTTTCTCTTAAGCTCAGAGGTGATAGGGTCTCGTAGCCGATCCCCCATTATTACGTCATTGACGTAACGTCTCCGTTCCCTCCTTCGGGGAACGAGGGTTACCTTCATAACCGAGACGTTTTTTCATGCACCTCTCAAATTTGAGATTTTGGGCTTTTTGGTTTTTCATAAAGTGTTTTTTCAGACTAGTGGAAAGAAAACATCCAAAAGACACTGTTAAATGTTTCTTTCATAGCACTTTGTCTATTTGTGTCAATAGATTTCAATTACAATACATATTTTTTTAAAGGCCGTTTTCTCAAAATGAGTTTTTTCTCCTACACCATAAATCCATAAATCTCAACTTCAGTAGCACTTAACACCAATCTTTACATTTTTATTCCTGTCTATATCCTGCAGGTTTTTACAGAAGGATTTGTTCATATATAATTTGCTTGATTATACAACATTTTAATTTCTCATCCATAAGGGAGACATGCAAAATGTGCAGAGCAGGGGTCCCCCAGGTCTGGGATTGAGAATCACTGCCTTAAAGGATTAGTTCACTTCCACAATAAAAATGTGCTGATAATTTACTCACTCCCATGTCATCTAACTAGTTTGTGTATTTCTTTCTTTAGTCAAAAAATAAATAAAACATTTTTCTCTATATAGTGGACTTCAGTGGGAGCCAATGGGTTGAAATTGCAGTTTCAATGTAGTTTCAAATGTTTTACAATCCCAGTTGAGGAATAAGGGCAAAAAAAAAAAAAAGTGTCATTTTCTAATAAAAAAAATGCAGGTTTGAAACGGCATTCCCCTAAAGTTAGCCTTTTATAGTGTATCCCACATACATACATACATACATACATACATACAGAAAGAAAGAAAGAAAGAAAGAAAGAAAGAAGGCCTCCCAGCATATGCTGGTTCGGTAGGTTTTGAAGCATGAAGCAAGTTTCCCACTGCATGAAATGTTACTAGGCAATACAAGCCATCGAAATGGGACTTATCAAGGACATGAGAAAATAGAGGCACTTCATTTGTCTGATAACTTCATAGCTCTAAGCACTAGAGCTCAATGTTTTGGGCAGACCTTTCTTCAGGAAGGAAACCTTGGAACACTTTCTTTGTCTTGATGCCAAAAGAACCAAGATTAATGAAACCACACATACACACACACACCTACTCATGCTGAGTTTTCACTTTAACCTTCTTGACAGTCCTTTCCAAAACTTCAAAAGCTTCTTTGCCCTTTGAATTAAACTCATTTTAAAATGACATTCAGCAAGAATTTTGTTTTTTTTCTGATGACATTATGTCTCCAGAATCTCTTCTACCTCATCTGTGGTGGTGACTTGCGACACTGGGCACTAGCATAAATGTGGCAAAAATTATTTACTGCGCTGAATATTAAGCATTAGGCTTTGCTTCTGAACATGTAGCTCAGCAGTTTAGCAGGAGATTTATGCTGAAAGTAATGTAGATGGCTGAGAGTGAGGGGAGATCGGTATTTCAACACTGACTCCGTTCCAATGAGATCCGAGCCACCCACACTATATTTACAGCACTGTGCTGAGAAAACCGCACAACATACACACACACTCACACACACACACACACACACACACAGACAGTGGCCTTCATATGGGCTTTATTATGAGAGGGTCACTGGCATTAGTCTCTCTTACAACACAGACCTTCTGCTATTGTTCTGATTTATGTAGTTTCTTATTTATCCCTAAAGTAGTCCATAAAAATTCTGGGTAACACCTTGTTTCTGACAGTGTATACACCCAAAAGCCCTCCATAAATGTCCAAATGGTCTCCTGTTCTGTCAGGTACTTTCATTTGGGGAGCAATTTTGACAGTAATTTTTATTTAGCGGTGCACTCAACTTTACGCTTCCAATTATATTTATGAAATAACATTTTATTTTGTTGACTTTTTGTTTATGTTGTACACTCATATATTGCCTCTAAACGAAAACACTTTTAAAATGGAACACACTTACCACAGATAAACTCTAACCAACCTTATAAATCTTCATCTTTGTGATTTGCTTTTTCCCTATGCTGTTTTGTTCCCCAGAAAGCTTCTGTGCCACTAGAAGGTCAGATGTAGGTGAAATGCCCGCCATTAATTAAATTTCTATCTGCATTACTGTGCACCAAATACTGTAACTGCTGTGTATCTATTTACCAAACAACTCTATATTCTGTACCCTCATGTAGGTCATATTTTAAAGATGCTATTAATCTTCTTTTTAATTATGAATATAATGTTGTAGTATAAATCCAGATTAGATGGAAAGATTGATCATCCTTCCTCAGTGCCCTGGCAAAGTGCTTGCCTGGATAATTAAAAGGAGAATATGAGAGAGTAGAATAGGAGGGGACAGGAAAACTGGCATGTCTCTGTATCTCACCCACTCATTCTCTTTCTGTCTTTAAGGCAGCTGTCTTGCTCAATCTAATCAAGGTTGACAGCCTACATAGGTTGTACTGTCTATGTACAATTGGCCAGTGCTGAACTCTGAAACTGTGCTTTAATGATCACAATGCTTTAATTAATAAATTAATATATTATTTTGTGAGCTGCTGTGTAAAGTAAATGTGTGTGCTTTATTTATTGTATTTTACCTGGTTTAAGAACAGTCTGGACGATGCCAACCATAACCATCCTTTTTCATCTGAATGGTAGTACAACATGCCATCTTTCTCATGGTCACTCAGATCTAGACACAAACGATTTGTGACACTTAATTAGCAACTATCCTCAGCTGTAATGTCAAAAACACCAGACAGAATAGAATACAAGTCATTGCATGCTTTTTTAAAATACTAAAAACTAAATTAGGAACCAGTAAAATGAGTACTACCAATACACACAAGTTTTGTGTTGGTAAGATTTCTTATGCTCACCAAAGCTGAATTAATTTAAGGTAAAATACAGTGAAACATAATATTGTGAAATATTATTACAACTTAAAACAAACTGTTATCTATATGAATATATTTTAAAATGTAATTTAATGCTGTGGTGCAAAACTGAATTTTCAGCAGCCATTACTCTAGTCTTCATTGTCACAAGATACTTCAGAAATCATTCTAATATGCTGATTTGCTGCTTATAAAGCAATATTTGACTAATGGCTAACAGAGACTTGATAGCCAACCAAAACCTTGTCAGACATTTGGAGCCTAACTTAACATTTCTCTTAACAGTGTGGAACAACACTTTTTTTCTCATGAATACAAATTGTTAGAAAATCAGAAGACAGGCAAACGCATATTTTGAAAATGTAAAAAAGCTGGGGTCAGTTACTGATGGTCCCATAGAACCAAATATCCTGAGCAGCAGGGTGGTTTATGTCTGGACATATAAACATTTAATAGACACTCTGGTTGCAGAGTCTTTGCCTGAGAAATTGGTTCTGCCTGAGAAAAAGGACACAATGACTGTTGCCAGGGAAACAGAGAATCGTAGTATGTCCATCTAACTTTGTGATTTACTTTTTTCACTGAGATGTATTCAGTTCTGTAAACCATTTTATTTTGAATTGCATGTTTTAAAAGTTAATTTGTTTTGTCTGCTGTAAGTCACATGCCACTGTAATAAAATATATTGCCCAATATCAAGAGTGATATGTAAGGGATAATGTACATTCAGGCAGATGTTATTGCAGAATAAGCTTGACAGACTTATGTTGTATAAAATTGTAAACTGAAATATTTGTACACAAAGCTTCCGTGAAGAAAGCAAACTAGACGAACATTAAGAGATATATGGTACCTCGGAAAGTGGTGACTGACCAATCAGAACTGAGTATTCCACAGAGCCGTCTATTAAAGGGTTAGTTCACCGTAAAAAAATATATGAAACGAAAATTAGCCCATTATTTACTCACCCTCCAAGCATCCTAGGTGTATATGACTTCATTCTTTCAGGCAAATCCAGTTGTAGAAAATTAAAAATTAAAAATTAAATTAAAATTTAAATAAAAATTAATTAAAAATTATCCTGGCATTTCCAAGTTTTAGAACTGCATGGGTGGGTGTTTCTGTTTATCAGTCCAAAACAAGTCCAATAAAAAAAAGTGTCTCACACAGCTCCAGGAGGTGAATAAAGGCCGCCTGTAGCGAATCGATGGATTTTTTTGTAAGAAAAATATTCATATTTAAAACTGAATGATAACTTTAATCTAACTTGCACCAACCGGTCTTACACAGAAGCAGCTCCAGACGGATGACGTAGGACGTCAGTGGTGCACCGTGGAGAGATCAAAACAAAACGAGGATTTGCAAAGAAAAATGTTGAAGGGTTTTGGAGACTGTTTTTTTTCTTTGCTAAAGGAAACTTAGCTGTACTTTGCTCCTGTAAACAAACATTGGTTTGTGCAAGACACCGGTGTACGCGCAACATCTTATGTCATCCGCCCAAAAGGGCAAGCTATACTGCAAAAAAAAAAAAAAAAAAAAAAGGCTTATTTTACTTAGTATTTTTGTCTTGTTTCTAGTCAAAATATCTAATAAATCTTAAATTAAGATGTATTTACTAGATAAGCAAAATTACATAAGATATTTAGTCTTGTTTTAAGCAAAACATACTTATATATATTTTTATATTCTTCTTCTTATTATTATTTTCACCCTGGAAACAAGTTAACCTTAAATTAATTTTACTTATTTTAAGCAAACAAAACAAAAGCACATATTATTTTTTATGTCTGGAGCCATGTGAGGCACTTTTTTATGGATGGATGAACTTTATTGGACTTGTTTTGGACTGATGAAATGAAACACCCACCCATGCAATTCTAAAACTTGGAAATGCCAGTATAATATTTAATTTAACTCTGATTGGATTCATCTGAAAGAAGGAAGTCATATACACCAAGAATGCCTGGAGAGTGAGTAAATATGAATAATGAATAATGTTCATGTTTGGGTGAACTAACCCTTTAATGGCATATACGTTACATTATATACTGTATAGGTAATATATAATTTTCACATTTGTACATTCTCTGTACAAATAAATTAATTTATAACAGTTTTTGTTGTTAATTGGTTTCATATGTTTTTTGTTTGTTTGTTTGTTTGTTTGTTTTTTTACAATATATGATATTTATATGTACATATATCATATTTCCATATTTGTATATTTAAATGGGGGAAAAAAAATATGGTAGCTTCCGCACTCAAACTCCATAATGACAGTTTTTTTTTTATTCTAGTCTATTCATAATGCATTGCAATAAAAAAAAAAGTGAATGATCCAAAGGGTTATGCAGACAAATGTACCAGACTTATTTCTTTCTTTATTTATTTAGACAATGGGATCCCACTCAACCTCTACATTAAATAGATGCAGAATAAATCACATTACAGAACATGGTCAGCCATAGAATGAAACACTTCTGGAAGTGGCAACTGATAATGTACAAATACATAAATATTTAAAGACATTAGATTAAGTAATTGTTAGTAGTAGTAGTAGTAGTAGTAGTAGTAGTAGTGGTAGTAGCATCATGACATTGTAACCTCAGATATTTTCAAACTCACTGGGATGCAATGACACGGCAGTAACATTATGAATATAATCAGGGTTGTGCAACTTATTACTTTAATTGCCAGTTTGTTTTAAAAATTACGAACCTCGTCACCTGCCTCCTTGCAGTATGCCCCAATAACAAACCAAACCTACGCTCTTAATTATTTTCACACAGCACACATATTTTGACCAAGCAACCTCATCAAATAGACAAATTACAGTAAATTACAGTAGCTGTTACACATTCCATTAGCCAAACCAACAACAATCAAACCCTGGAACCATTTAAAAGGGCCATGTGTCATGTTCAGATTGAACTACTGTACGTTCTGTGTGTGTGTGTGTGTGTGGGTAGCACTATTACCCCTTTACCCATATATATATATATATATATAATATATAATATATAATGTATGGCAGAGCATCTGTTTTTCTATGTGCAATTACTTTTGTTTTTCTTTGCTATTCAATTTGTTTTTATAGATGGTGTATTCCTTGGGCAAAAACTGTTGCTTACAAAACATGGAACAGTTGCTGTAGAGAGTATAAAATCAGTGTTAGTAATTATGCCTGCATTCTGCCGGAACTAAACCTACACACTGTTGTTTTATATATATATATATATATATATATATATATATTTAATCCCTCTTTCACTATAAATGTTTGCATTACAGAATGTAAAATATGTTTCTTTCTTTCTTTCTTTCTTTCTTTCTTTCTTTCTTTCTTTCTTTCTTTCTTTCTTTCTTTCTTTCATGAAGCATCCCTTATGGAAAGTTTATATGTGACATGTATAGCCTTATCGAAAAATTGACATTTATTTTAGACAGTATATAATTTTCACATATCTACATTCTCTGGGCAGATGTAGGTTTAGAACATATGAAAAAATGTCCATAGTATAATTTGTATATGTATGTTAGTAATGTTTGTATTATGATTTTTATGTATTTGTATGTGCTATTACATGTGGTAACCAAATAGGTCACCAATATATATTTTTCTTTCTTTCTTTCTTACTTTCCTACTTTCTTGTTTTATTTATTTCATTTATATTTACTTATATTCAGTGTTGGGAAAATTTACATTACAATAATGTGTTACTTATTTAAAAAATAACTAATTACGTTACTTTGCTGCTTTTTGTAAAAAGTAATGATTTACATTGCTTTTGCATTACTTTTTAAATCTGATATATTAAGTCAAGTCAAGTCACCTTTATTTAGTGCTTTTTACAATACAGATTGTGTCAAAGCAACTTTACATTATCAAATAGGAAGATAATATATTACTAATGCAAAAAGAAACTTTAAATAATTTTAGCTGAAGGAAATTAATCAATAATTCCAAATTAATAACAAATTTAATTGTCTCCAACTGAGCAATCCATAGGCGACAGTGGCAAGGAACCAAAACTCCATCTGTAGCACAGATGGAGAAAAAAAAAAAACCTTGGGAGAAACCAGGCTCAGTCGGGGGGTCAGTTCTCCTCTGACCAACATACAAGCAGTTTATACCTGTAGAGGTGGTCTATATGTGCTGACCCACCATCTGGATACGGACTGAATCAGGGAACTCCAGTGACCATCTGATCAGGATACAGACTGGATCTGACCTCGGAATAAGCAGGAGACAGACTAATATTAGTGTAGATGCCATTCTTCATATGATGCAGCGAGTGCATCAGGTGTTATGGGAAGTGTTCCCGGTTCCTGTTTGACCTAATTAATGCAGCCTAACAGTCCTTTAACAGATTTGAATTTTAGAAATGTTTAAATGGGCTATGTGTAAGCCAGGATAAAGAGATGGGTCTTTAGTCTAGATTTAAACTGACAGAGTGTGTCTGAACAGAATTAGGTATACTGTTCCAGAGTTTTGGTGCTAAGTAAGAAAAAGATCTGCCACCCGCAGTTGATTTTGATATTCTGGGTATTATCAGATTGCCAGAGTATTGAGAACGCAGTGGACGTGAGGGACTATAATGTGATAAGAGCTCGCTGAAGTACTGAGGAGCTAAACCATTGAGGGCTTTATAAGTAATTAGCAAGATTTTAAAATCAATACGATATTTAATAGGGAGCCAGTGCAGTGTTGACAGAACCGGGCTAATATGCTCATACTTTCTGGTTCTAGTAAGAACTCTAGCTGCTGCATTTTGGACCAGCTGGAGTTTGTTTATTAAGCATGCCGATTAGATATGTATGCTAATATATGAAAGTGTTTTCCTTTCTAATAGGTTTCGTGTATGTTTTACATATGATACTATTTTCCATATCTGTACATACAGTATGTTAAATGTGATGATGTGCGTCAAATGTGCTATTTTAAGGTGATACTAATAACATTGAAGGCTCATTTGAAAGGTTTTTGTTTATGAAATGAACAGATTAGTCAAATTATGCAACGCTTCATTAAAATAAAGCTCAATAGTGATTTTTTTTGGATCAACACTTGCTTGACATGCTGCTGATACACTTTAATATGAATCTTTTAAAGTTGTTTTGTCAGGTGATGCCAGTCTTTAAACTGCAACTTTCATACTTTTCCATTTGAGGATTCTATTAGACGCATGCCGTAAAATATGAATGGAACAGGTCAATTTAGCATCTAACAAATTCAGGCAGCGTAAGATGCAAATTTATTAGAAAGCTAAATCATTTGAAGGCAGAAATGAACTTAATTTGAATGAAGAACAACATTTAATCCAGCATCATCAATAGCTGGAGGAAAAGGAATGGCCGCCGGGACCCGGTGATGCCCCCCACGTTCAGCAAGTCTGCTGTGCATTATGTATGGGATCTCCAGGATGGAGCCATTATGGCAATCAGAGGATCAGAGCATCAATCTCAGGTGAGCCACAGGGAGTAAATGAACTGTAAAGAGGAGGAGGAAGAGAGCAAGAGAGGGAGAGAAAACCTGAGGGAGAAAGTGAACCTCAGTTTATCATTTCAACTTTGAGTAGTCGCAGGCGCAGAGCTCTGTCTGTATAATTACCCCCAAAGAGATAATCTATTTATCAGCAACTTCATCTATCTATTACTCACTCCCTTTCTATCTTTTGTCTTCATCAAGATATTCATCGCTAAATCCCTTGGGGTGCACAGATCTGGGACCCGAGTCAAACCAGAAAACGTGTTTGTTATTTATCAAAGCCACCATGTAATTTTCTGGAGCAATTTTCTGTTCCGAGCCTGGTGTCACTTTTGACCTAATACAGCGCATAGTAATTGAGAAAAGATTCAGCCGGTAAATATTATGATTGACTGAGTTAGGGGCCCTTGTATCTCCTCCATTACTCCAGTTTATCCAAAGGGGATGCATTGAAGAGAGGCCTCCCACGACGGATGACACTAATTAATCTCGCAATTGCACGCTTGCTCATCAGGCCACGGGTTTAGCCCTACCTTAATCTCATCCATCAAGATGCTCAGCAGCCAGGCCAGGGAAGGCAAACAGAGTTTCTCTCCCTCACGTGTTTCGGACTGCAAAGATCTGTATAAGCATGTTTCAGCAGCGGATCAGTCAGACTCCTCCCTCTCTGTGAGATGAGGTGTTGAGTAAGCAAATAATCTGGGCTGCTTTTCACGGTGGTAGTGGTAGTGAAATTTATGTTATGCAGAGGGAGAGAATCAGTTAGCAAAAGAGAGAGATTACTGTTATGAATATGCTGTAAGCAAGACCTCAGGCATTAGGAGAAACATTAGATGGGGAATTTTGGCAACATGTTATCTTTATGTACTGCTCTGCAGTGTTTTATAAAACGTACAGTAAAAAGATTGAAACTGTGCTTGAAAGAACTTTACTGGTACTGCATGGTGATGGCATTTTGGTGGTGGCATTTTTTACATTTCCAATCTTCAAATTAAATAACATTAATATACAAGCTTGTTTGAACAGTTGAAATTGGTAAGTATTAAAAAAAAAACAGCTTGCATTGCATTCAAGTTATATATTCTATCTGCATATGACATTAGTATTTGTTTATAAATCAATAAATTCTATGATAATTCATATTTTTTAAATTATTTTTTTTATGTTTTATTTATTTTATATCTTGTACACTACTACGGAAAAGTGTTTTGAATTTTTTGGAAATAAATTAATACTTTAACTAGGCATGGTCTAAGGTGACAAAAACATTTGTTACTATTTTAAAAATTGCTGTTTGTTTTGAAAATTCTGGTGGGGAAATAAAAAAAAATATAATAATAATAATAATAATAATAAAGAAAAAATAGATATGTCACCAAAATTAACCTGTTTATTCCCACATTTTTCCCAGACATGGAAATATTCAAATGATGTGTCATTAGTAACCCTTTGAAATAATCAATATTTTTATTTATGTGTTTTTTTTTGTTTGTTTTTGTTTTTTGTTTTTTTTATGTTTTTATGGTTTTTGTGGTTGTTTTATGGTCAGTCACGCACGTCCTGATTTTGCTGAGTTTGAAGTGTTCCTGGGTCAACATATTTTGTTGATCCTGGAACAACGTTTAAATCCAAAAATTTAGTTTTGACAACATCCCTACACCTAAACCTAACCTTACCCATGAGTAATCCCTAAAGTCAGAGGAAATGATAGATGAATGACACTGATGTACAAGCACCAAACACTGATTATAAGCCTAAATTTCACAAAAATCCCTGGAACAACACTAATCACAATGTTGTTACAGGGTCAACAAAGATGTTGATCCAGGAACATGTTGCACTTGGTAAAATCAGGTTCTGCGCTCAGTCACAATTGTGACCGGTGGAATATGTGTGTACTGAATTAACATATTTCTGCAGTCATAAAAACTGTTATATATCCTAGGCATAAGCAATTAATACCAGTGATATTTTAGGGACACAAAAAGGTCCATGCTGTCATATAACTGAGATGTCAAACTGGAATTTTAAAATACAAAATAAAACATTCCAACTCCACAAACAACAGCATAGCGAAAGTAAAATAGTGTCCGGATATTGCTATTGAATCTCCTGGGTTTAGAATAATACACTGACTTTTTTTTTACTGTCTGTAAATCAACTGAGACCATGCTGCAATGCATTGTAACCATGCAAAACAAAGCATCAAAGTAACACAATTCTTGTGTTGCATTTATGTCACAATTGACAGCTAAAATCCTTTAATAGATTTCTACTAGAAATCTAATAAAATAATCCTCCTTTTATGATGCCATGCAAGTGGAAGCTTCTATTTGAAGATTGCACTCCCCCAAACTTCACATGCAGAGAGGTCTGGAACCTTACAGTTTATGGTACATCAGAAGAAGCCACAATGGGAATAGCTGGGGCCTTAAGGGACAGTGTTTAGTATTGAGGCTGCTGGCTGAGAGGAGAGCGTGGGTGGAGGGGATGCTGGAACAGCAGCAGTGTCACTGGGCCTCTTACCCTCCCAGAGGCCCAGAGGGTTTGAGCTTATTAGAGAGCCTCCTTCAGACAGTCTGATAGGGAGGTGCAGCCAGAGACACGTGTCCTTATTTGACCACTAAGCCTGTTGGGCTTCTTAAAAGTTTATACACTTTTGAGAGTTGGACACATTTCCTGGCATAAGTATTGCTATTGTATCTGCAGATGATTAAAGTATATGACTTATTAATTATTTTTCATTCATTTTGTTGCATCACATGTTGTATTACCATTTTACAGTGTGGAAAGCATGCAAATGTATATGCATAATAAAACCCACAGTGTAATCTTTAAAGGGATAGTTCACTCAAAAATGCTGTAATAATTTACTCACTTTCATGTCATTCTGAACTTATGGATTTGCTTTATGCTTATGAGTACAAAAGAAAATATTTTAAAGAATGCTGGTAACCAAACAGTTGATGGTAGCTACTGACTACATAAATTGTATTTATTTATATATTTATTTATTTATTTATTTTTTCCCCATTACTATGGAAGTGAATGGCAACCATCAACTTTTTGGTAGTCTCAGCCAATGCATATAGTACACAAAATTGGAATCACTTCAAAGTCCTCATCTGATTGAATTCTAAAAGATTTCCGGGAGACATATGTGTCAAATTTTCCATCTGGAAACAAAGATGCCGTGATGCCAAACCCCTTTGCGGAAGAAGAAAGCCGTCCTGTTTACAAATGTGACAATGAGCATTTATCAGGATCCACTAAACACTGGATTTCCAAAAGTATGTAAAATGTGTAAGGTTTGCAGCATAGACTCTTTAAAATAGCTCCATGTCTCTAAACATGACGCTCTATAGAACAAAATGGGATTGGTTGCATTACCTGTCATTCATATGACCCTTTTGGGCAGTCTTTGACCATTCAAATCTTCTGCCTTCAGTCTGAAGGTCTGGCTATGCGAGATTAACTTTTTAAATACCCACATTCTAAAAAATATATTATTTTGTGTTCAACACGATAAAAGAAACTAAGGTTTGGAATAACATGAGGTTGAGTAAATTATGAGAATTAATTTTTTTAGGTAAACTAAGTTCCTATTTAAAACTGAGGCAAACATGTATCCGTATTCATGACATAAATCTCAAGCGCATTGAAGTAACACCAGTATTTCAGAATGCCGGACCATTTTCAGCACCTTACCAGTGATGACAACCATTTGCGACTGCAAGCTTAACTGTGTTTGAGGCGGTCGATCCACCTGTACTGCACTCAGCAAGTATTTCATAGCGTTCTGAATTCATCACTCAGACAATAAATCCGTGCTCCCCACATGTCAAATGACCCTACAGCACAATGTTTTTTGCCACCTCCATCAATCATCTAGCAAACTGCTTTTCATTCCTGTTAGATGCAAATCTGTTTTTATTTATCAGGCTAATTTGCATGCCAAATCTGTGATTATACATCATCAGCAGTTATGAAAGGACAATAATTAGCAATGCTAAGAAGTGGGTAATTACCACGGCAGTCACAGGATTGTTCTAAATTAACTCTTGTCTGCAGAGGTTCATATGCTGAATTAAGCATTTTGTAAAATTCTTGTGGGATGACGAGATTGCTTACCTTGACAAATAGATGTTGGGAATTGAGCACCGTGTTCTCTCTCAGCGTGCAATTATGGCAAATTCACAAAAATGACTATAATACAAAGTGGTAGAAACGTGAATTACCCTTCATTGCTTCTGTTGTGACAAAGGCAAAATGTTGGCATCTGGATCAAAATGTGCTTAAATTTTGTTTTGTACAAATCTGCCTTTGTATTAGATTCTGGCTGAGAGACGTACAACAATACTGTATTTGTTTTAATAATATGTTCCAATTATTGCTTCATGTTTTGTCTAGAGAGAAAGATAGGAAGAGAGAGAGAAGCACAAGTTACTCCTTTATTCAATTAGGCCTTATCATCAAATAACAGGGCCGACAAAAATGGAAAGCGAATATGTACAATTAAAAAAAAACACTGTGCCCACAAGTAATTTAGCATCCTGTGCTACGTGAATGTATCCACATGGCACTCATGCTTGGTCCCCTTTGATAATTCCTGTCTCTGTACAACTGAACGGCAAAGGCAAATGTTACATTAAAAAAAAAACAAAAAAAAAAAACAATCTTAAAGCCTGTGGGCAAAGCAAATAGGTCACCCTTTGTTTTATTTTGTATTTGTTTATTTATACATGATGCCTGTTGGTTTTCTCAACTTTTGGAGTCACAAACTATATTGGCAAGAACAACAACTGGGGAATTCAGGCCACTGTCTGCGGTGAGATATGAGGACTATTGCGGTATTTAGTAGGACCTTTTGGTCACAATGATGTTCCAGTAAGCTTGCATTCCTTGAAGACAATAATGTCCTTGAGGACAGCGCAGAACTCGCTTGACAGTCTGTTCTGTTACGACCAAACTCCTGTGTCTTTAACAGAACAACCAGACTATCTGTCTCCTTCCATAGAAAATTTAATAACAATTTCATCCACTTTGTCTCTGTCTTGAGGGACAGGAAATTTAATTCCCGAAAAGCCATTCCGGATTATGATTCCTAAGTCATTACAAGGATCTTCTCCAAATGGCAGTGAATAATAATGTGAAGGAAAGCTGTATATAAAATGCTTCAGTAAACTGTGAGAAATATCCACATGAAAGTGACCATTCCCTCTGTTTTCTTTACAGGAACAGAGGGAAACTTGCCGATTCAGTGACATCTATTTTTCACATTTCTAGCAGCCAGTTAGGTTAAGTGTAAGTACAGTACAGTTGTAAGTACAGTACTGAGTATAATCTGCTTACACTGACCCTGTTTTGAGGATTACATTTCATTTCCCAGCCCAAGATGACTGTGTTTGTTGTGGATTTCTGTGTGAAGCTCAAAGCTCTCTGAGCATGTGGCAATGTTTCACCCACAAATTTTATTGGGACCCAGGCATGGAATAGGACAGATAATAACTTGAATGAAGCCATTAAACAAATTCAGTGAAAGAAACTCTTAAAGATTGAAATCAAATATCATTCCAAAATGCCAGGTGATGTTTATCTCCAGGGAAGAATGAACAAGAAACACATAACATTAATAATGCATTCTGACCTGAGCAGAACACAATGCTGTCTGAGTTATTTTCTGTAGTTGGTATTTAATGCCCTGAAGAGGCTGCATTTGTGTTTTGTCATGTGGCATTTAACAAATGCTAAATGCATGGTGATTACTTGGATTTCTAATTCCCGCATATGGACTATTAATGTAATGACAGATAGAGGTGGTTATTGAGAACTTTATTGTACATTAAACTTCACATATGTCACAGTTACAAAGGCTTGAGCAACAGCAGCCCCTGGAGGCTAACTGCTTGAAAAAGTCTTAAGCTCCCACTTCCACTCCGTCTGTCTCCTTTGTCTTTCTCATTATCCCCTATTCAACCACCAAAAAAGCAGGACGGATCAGTTGATGCGTAGTTAAGTACTGCTCTGACGATCTTTTGACAGAGTAACGATAACTACCACATTTAACTCT
The DNA here is from genome assembly GCA_033026305.1 of Cirrhinus molitorella. Lineage (NCBI taxonomy): Eukaryota > Metazoa > Chordata > Actinopteri > Cypriniformes > Cyprinidae > Cirrhinus > Cirrhinus molitorella. The sequence goes on from CM065120.1 coordinate 24,698,707, forward strand.
AGGCTTCACGACAAGACGAGAAAAAGAAAGTACAAAGAGACTGTTACCATGGAGTTTATCCTATCTCTCTTATATGCTTGTACAATAGCTTCCCATTAACTTTCAGAAAAAGTTCCAACACACATAATTGCTGGTCTCAGATAGCACACAGTCCACGCTAGGCTTAATTTGATTGACAAGCCCACGTAGGATGAAACAGCATAATTTGTTCACAGTTGTAGTACAACGTAGGTCTGAAAGATTTGGATCTAATCAGCCTTTTGTTGTCAAGTGGTGGCTTGGAGTCAATTGCCGTCCCCCACTGGTTCCCTCGCTCGCTGTGGAACGCCTGTGAGGTTGTGGTGGGTAGTTGTTATTGAAAGTGACTACCCAACACAGTGACTTGTCTCTTCCACTCATCCAATATCTCTGCCGCGTTCATCTTTGCGCTGTCCCCTGTGGGGGGTGGGGGGAGATACTCCTCCGTCCTCTGTCGCTCTCACTTTTCCTCCACGTATCCCACCATCCATTACAGGAGTCTCCTATTACTGTTGCACACACACACACACACACACACACTCTCATACTTGCAGTTTGCAACAAGTTGACAGGGTGTGAGCTCATTGCGATGCACACTGTGACAAGGGCAACCCAGTTACTCTGTAGAGTCTCAGTGGAAGCAAGCATATCTTCAAAGACACCTCAAATGGTTAAGGGTCCTGGCACAGTCTGTCTATGCAGCAGCTGAGGAGAGCAGATGAAAATATTGACTGTCATATTTTGCACAGACTTAGTCATTTAACTTTTTACCAGATCAGGAGAGACCCAGGAGAGACATCACTTCAGCTCCCGTGGAGCCAAAGGCCAGTTTGCTAAAAGCCAGGAGGTAGATGGGATGTGAAAGGACTCATTAGACCAATGAGACAGACAGGGTTTGATGTTTTTTTGCCTTTGATGGCAAAGCCCTCCTGACGTTCAACAGACGCCGTAGCCAACTGCCTGGTACACCTCTGGAAAACTCTCTAGCTAACAATACGTCTAAAGCAAAAACATGTCAGCCATCAAATTGGTTGCCAGTAATGTGAACTCTATGGTGGTTTTTATTGCCCATGATTTTCACATTTTCTGTTAGATTCTCTGATCTCACAATCGCTAGCTGTCCATCCGAGCACCAGGGCGAGTGACAATTCGTGCTCATTTTGGGATTCAGACTGCCCGTTGGAGCATGAAATGAGCTAATTTCGGTCAGAGAGGAACCAAATGACGAGAGCTGAAATAATGTCACACCCCATCGTTATCATTTATTCTTTCGGCAAAAAGGAAAATGCATCCTTCTTCTTCCAGTGCAATGACTGTCGGTTAAAGAACTGTGCCTATCCACTCCTGCTAAACAATCTGATGTGTTATTCCTGCTGTGATCAGAAGGATGGAAGGGATAAAGAGAGAACAAAAAGACAGAGAGCTTCTGAGTAGAAAGTAGATTGTGGAAACGATGTTCAGGCTCACCATCAGCAATGCACTTCAAAAAAAGACAGCTTCCTTCATATTTAAAGATTAGAGATTATTTCTTACATGCTCTCCAGCTTTGTACCACTTTGAACATTTTCTCTACATTCAGGGTTGGATTTCAGATTCAGCTAGTGGGGCCAATGGCCCAGGGCCTCATACTATAAAGGTTCTCCAAAGCCTTTCTGGCAGAGAGTACCTTCCCTAGACCCGTTTGTGCATAGTATGTTCTGACCACTGTAGGGACCCTCTAAGTCTACAGCACAAGATGACCACTTGTGCCTCCAGGTTCTCTAAAACAGGGATGTCCAAACTTGGTCCTGGAGGGCCAGTGTTCTGCATAGTTTAGCTCCAACTTGCCTCAACACACCTGCCTGGAAGTTTTTAGTATGCCTAAGACCTTGATTAGCTGGTTCGAGTGTGTTTAACTGGGGTTGGAGCAAAACTCTACATTCTCAGGATTTAAAAAAAAATGTATAAAAGTTGTCATTGGGGTGCTACCTTTTCTAAAGGTACTAAAGTAGGTACTAATATGCACTTTTAAGGTTCTAATTTGCACTCTTTAGGGGTAAATAAGGTATTAAGGTGTACCTTTTTCAAAAGTTTTTTTTTTTTTTCTTGCTCTCCCTGAAAAAAAAAAAAAAAAAAAAAAAAAAGGGACAAAAGCTGTCACTGCAATGGTACCTTTTGGTACAACTTTGTACCTTTTGTACCTTATTTACCTCAGAAAGCTGCATATTAGTACCTTAAAGGCACATATTAATACCGCTAGTGTAAACATTAATATCTTTTAAAGGGCACTTCCCCAGTGACAGCTTTTGCACTTTTTTATTTTCTGAGAGCAAAGAAAGGTAAAAACCATTCGGCCTAAGGCCCCTCCACATGCATCACAGGTTAGGGCCACACTTTTTTTTTTTTTTTATTATTATTTAATGGTAGCTACCAATGGGTTGGAAGTACTGCCTGAATTTATATTACTATGTAAGCTATTCAGTGTGTCAGTCAATATTCACTGACACATGGAGGCTATACTTTACTACCATTAGTTAAGAGCAGATTAAGAGTTTCTCTAATATTGTTAACATTTAGCTATCCAAGTTTATGCCTGAGTCTAAACCAAAGCTTTCCATTACAGGCACCAAGTCTACCTAGAGTGAAAGAGACAAGATGTGAGAAATCTCAGCCAAACAAACATGTTATTGGCTATGGTTTATTTGTTCTGCCTGAGAGTCCCTGTCCACTGAAGTTTAATTTTTAGTGTCTGTTGAGGTGATATTATAAGACAGTCCAGGGTGTCATTGAGCAGAACAAAAAATCATAAGTGACCCTATGAAGCGGACAAAGTAAAGTGAAACACTGCTCTGAGGGATCCACTTTTTTTTTTTGTAGTGAAAAAAAAAATGTTGTTAAATTAATTTAGACAATAACAGTTGCACTTTAAACATTAATTAATGAGCAGATAATATTACTTAGTTTCACTCAATTTAGACAGAATTTGTTTGGACGTGATTGTCACTTAGAGTAAATCTTGACAAGAATGCCTTATCTTAACTCATCAATGAGTTCTGAAAGCATTAATAATGTTGAAAAATGAATTCATAAAGGCTCTCACTTGTTATGACAGCCTTTCAAGCTCCAGTGTCATAAGATAATTACATACTTAGTCATAGGCTCTTGTTCATTTTTCATTTATAAATTATCTTATGGCACTTCCCCAGCACTAGATCTCAATTGGTTTTGCATTAGGAACCAAATTATACATTGGACATCAGGTGGCGACCCAACACAGTGCAAAACATTCCTCAATATAAATGCAGTTTGTGTGTGTAATCTCATTTTTATTTTCCAGTTGTTTTTGTGCTGGCATGGTATACAGAAACATTACTTTTGTTGAACATAACTTTTCACAGCAGCAGGTTCACTGATTATATTTGGTGTGAAATAGTCCTAAAATGTCCCACTTGGTCAGTACTGTACGTGTCCACCTCAGAATTTGTTCAGCACGGACCTCACAGCATTCATGCATCATAAATCTACTTATAAATGCTGCATAGTACCATAACGCCCATGGAGGAACTATTCATATCCATAGAGCGAATCACCTGACAGAAGAAAAGACAAATGGTGCTATATTGACTCTCTGCCCATATAGATTTCAAGCCATGATTTGATTTTGAGGGCCTGATATGTGCTGTAAATACACTCAATGAGGTCACTTACAAATGACTGAAAGGGTTGCATGACAGATTAAATCACTCTCAAATTTGTGAGGGTATAAGCTCTTCTCATTTGTGAGGTTTTGATTTTAAAAGGTTTGCAACACTGGTTTCAGCATGCTGGTTCCTTGTGGTAAGTTATAACAGTTAATTCCATTCGAATTTGCCCAGTCTTTTTTTCTTTTTTTTTTTTCTTCCCATACCAAAAATACCTACAAACTCTGTGGTCCTCTGAGAAATCTAATCCTGTCTTTAGGTTAATGTATGTGATTGCTGATATTGATACATTATCCCAATGCTTTTCCTCATTTGTTTTTTACTAACCTGAGCTACTGCACTGTTTGCACACTTATCTTCTGCATGCTTCACCTTTCAGTATGGATCCAACTAAAAACCAAATCATGTAAACTTTAAGACTTTCTATTTTAATATTTGCATCAGGTAAGTTTGTATCACAGAACTGTTTTTAACACTGATAAGGAATCGGCATACAGCGCATATAGAATGATTTCTAATGGATCATGTGACACTGAAGGCTGTAACAATGCTGGAAATTAAGCATTGAATTACAGAAATAAATGAATTTTGAAAGTATATTAAGACAGAAAACTATTATTTAAAATTGTAATAATATTTCAAATATGCTGACCCTGAAAGATTTATTAAGTCAAGAAATGTTATATATATATATATATATATATATATATATAAGAATAATATATAAAATAAAAAATATATAAAAGAATAATAAGGCTTTAAAGATTCCAGTACAGGAGACCTGGAGATAATGACCAAATATTTCACATTTCACTCTGTGTATCACATATTACAGCTATCACAAATATTCTGGAGTGAAAGCATACATTACATACAATACATGAATATTTGTCTGGGATTCTTTCAAATACTTCTGTCTGCTTTTTTACTTGTCTGTCCAGCTATGTCTGTATTTCAGTCGTTTTCCTATTAGCAAAATGCATCACTGTGGTGAATTTTTTTTTTTTTTTTTTTTTTTTTTTTTTTGCACAATGATTCATCATATTTGATTTCTCTGCAGTATTAATTTGATTTTAAATCTGCAATCTAAGTTGTATTAAACAATTTGAGACCGCATTATAAACTTATAAACTCAAGCTGTTTGATAATTCTTCACAATTCTTCTGTACATAAAAATATAGGTTTATGTGTTTTATGTTTATGTATCATATTTGATACATCAGACATTTTGGCCCACATTGTATGATATAGTGAGAATATAAAGCTCAAAACTAGAGGAGCAAATAAATAAATAAATTGTCGCTGTCGGGCGGAAACCTTGTATGTCCAAACTTTGTCAATTTCATATTTTTTCACAAATCAATGTTATTGGTAAGTCCCCAGGTGGGTCTGTTATTTTTACAAATTATTAACCAATCTAAAGTGTTGAAAATAGCTTGAAAGCAAATCTCTTAACTCCATCGAACACTTCAACTGTCTAAGAAAAGCTCGTAACTCCACCTCCGCTGGAGCTTCGTGGCATATGTCCCCCTCCATCATCTTGCCACAATGCACCGGCAAAAATAATTAGCAATGAATGTTTCGAGGGAAACAGTATGGAGATATTTGAATGATCCATTAATAAACTAGAGTATTCTGAGATCAATCTCGCAATCTCCTCTTTGGACGCAACTTTAGAAAGAAACAGATCTTTGTGCATCTTTACGGATTACATAATAAAAGCATTTTTTTTTTTTTTTTTGATTTGTTTTATTTTGTTATATTTCGTTTTGTATATAAAGCTTTCTATTCATATATTGATCATGTTTGTGAGGCATGTATTCGCTGAAAAAAAATGTAAATGATCGCGCTGGTGCCTCCATGTCCTGCAAAGCAGTTTCAGCTTCCCCTCTCCAAAAACGATATGCGCCTAATAGCGCACATTTATCTAGGTTTAACGTTTAAACTGACATTGTTCTATATCTACTTTATTTCATTCAAGTTGTGATGATTTGAAAAGGCAAACTGATCAGACTATGAACAGTATTCCGCTGGCCACTGTTCATTACTTTAAAAAAAACAAAATCTTATATTTAACGAACAAAAAAATGCTCGTTTTTTTTTTTTTTTTAAATTAACTTAATAAAAAAAATGAAACAAAATATAACCAATTTGGCATTACATATAAAATGTAACTATTTTAATAGCTGAAACAGTAGTATAAGCTGTTCTGGGACAAGGGGAAAAAGACGGACTCAGGTCGAACTCGGGCCGAGAATTCTGATTCTGATTCTGATTAGGCTACCTTATGACCTGACTGGGTGGGTGCGACTGACACCCGTAGCTACGCACCTGGGTAAATGTTCTCAAAGCACTGGTTATTCAAAAAAAAAAATCTAGAGCTGTAATGCTTCGGTGCAGAAGGAAGCCTGTGAGCCACGAAGCTATGTTTGTGAGCAGATTAGGCTAATTTCCCCCTATTAGAAAGCCTAATCAGCTCATTGTATTTTGTATTGCATCACTTATATAGCTCTTAAACCTTTAAAATAGAGTTTTGGAAGATGTATGTAACCACAGTCGCTAGCTTTGGTTGATTATTGAAGCCTTTTCTTTTGTCGAAAGGCTCAATGTGATCGCCGACTTTGTTTGCGTGCAGATTAATTTTCGCCTATTAGACAGCCTAGTCATCTTATCGTTTTATTTTGGTATTGCGTCACTCATAGCTCTAACGTTTAAAATAGAGTTTAGGAAGATGTATGTAACCACAATCATTAGCTTTGATTAGCTCGTAAAGCTTTATCTCTTGTCAAAAGGCTCAACACGAGCGCAGACTTTGATGAACACTCATGGCAGCAGCGACGTCTGTGTCCGTACCATTCTTATCAATGACAGCGTAAGCTCGTATCTCCCTGCTCCCAAGTCATAAATCTTGTATCTCCAATAAAACATGATTTTGGGGAAATGTTGTGTTAATGTTGGTACACAACAGTATATGATAGCAATATAAGGCATAATACCAACTTTAACAGTACAATGTTTAATAAATGAAAAAAAAAAAAAAAAAAAATATATATATATATATATATATATATATATAATGGTTTTGGAGATGTGAGGATTCTGTCCGACAGCATCAAAATAAAAACTCCACCTCAGGCACAAACTGAGCCAAATTGAAACCAAAAAAAAAAAAAAAGTGCCAATATTTATATGGTCAAAAAGATTAAATTCTGATAACTCGTCATATGCAGTGTTAAACTAAAGGCACCTGGAAATGTGCTGAAATCCACATTTGCCCAGGAAAAAAAAAAAAAAAAAAAAACCACATGACAACACAAGTCACATTTAGGCCACATTAGAGTGAAGAAGCTGCCATCACAACTACAATGAACGTTCAGACTATTTAGGCTCTGATGCTGGTGTAAAAAGATAAGAGCAGAAATAACGAGAGGGGATTAATATGTAAAAGGAAGAAAAGAAAAATAAAATAAAGGAAGTGACACAGAAACAAACCGTGTGAGAGAAATGCCGAGGGACAAAAGACAGAGCAGACAGGCTGGGCTTTGGCTGGAGGACATGATGTCCTCTATGATGTAAGCGAGGTGCAGTTGTAAGGGATCTGGCGTCGCTAGCAGGCTCAGTTCCCTGGCGTAGCCTCACCGATGGCCAGCCGTTCAGGATGAGGCACTGAGGAAATGCTCCGCCGCTAGATGAGCAGTAAATTGACAATCTCGGTGCTCTCAGAAATGTCAGAGAGAAGTTATTAGCCTGGCAGGCCGCCATCTTCTATAAATAGAAGCTGGCACATTTTCATAGGAGCATTATCATTTGCCAGCAGATGAGCTGAGGAGAGAGAAAGAAAGAGAGGGAGAGAATGAAACAGTCAATTTACTGCAAGAAATAAAACACTATTTGTTTTTATCATTAAAGGAAGAGGGGTGGAAATTGAAATGAAAAACGAGCAGAGATATCATATAGCCCCAAATTACTCAGTTCCGGTGAGATGCCTTTGTAAATCAGAAAGTCACGAAAAGGGCAACCGTGAGAGATGTATGGCAACAAAAATAAGGCAATTTTGCATAATCATTAAAAGCCCATGATGTGTGTTTTTCTTTTATTATGCCTCATGCTGTAGTTAAGCAGCGCTGAGACAAAAATGGAAGCCAATAGATAATGTCTATGCGTGATAATGCGCGAGTCCTATCATGTCAAATTCTGCTTTCACTCACAATCAGGATGATTTTCTAGCCATAAAATCTAAAGGACAACAGAGAACACAGATGTCATCTCTAATAGTTTTCTATCCAGATTAATGGTCTGTGAAATTCCCCACTGTGCAATACAAAGCGTATATTCAAGTCAGGATATCAAATATGTCTGGTACCGTCGTACGGTGGTACCGAAAGCACATCAGCACAAACACCCATAGGTATTTTTATTTTTTACTGACTTCACATTCTTTCCTCTTACTCAGTTCAGTCAGCTTTTCACTCAACTGGTGTTATGTGATTTGCCCATTATCATGCACCTTCCAGAGCGTGACAGTGAAAGTGACTTCGAAAGAAATGCTACAGGAAATGCTGAGGGGCTACAGAACATTTCCTTCAGTCAGACCTTCGGAGATACCCTAATGGTCTGAATGGCAAAAATAGATATCTCATGAAATTGTGTATACACCGACAGCATTCATGCTAAAGTAGTACATAACCCCAAGAGAGTGATTCACAGCCGATTTCTTAAGAATATTGCTGAGTCGGCAAAGATTTGTAAAGAGGAACGGTGTGCAGTTCCTCTTGACATTGTGTTGAACTGATCTGCAATTACAGGTAGAAGGGCAGTTTTTTAGCATATTTCATAAATTATTTGTATTCTTAAGCACAGTATGAAAAAGAAACCTAAATGAGATATATGAAAAGAACTCTGAACACTTACAGGTGCCTCCAAATTATTGGTGTTAATCTGGCACTTGGTGCTAATTTCCCTGATTATCTGAGAAACCCAATTTAATTGGCAGCATTCCTCCAATTTTTTGCTGAAATTGCAAGATGGCAGGCTGCTCTAGGGTAACTGAAACTCTGCAACAGGAGATTGTCCAGATGAAGCCGTTGCAAGAGAAGTTAGCCATTCTAAATCCGTGATTTCCTGAATATTGCAGGTTTACAATGGCACTAATTCATTCAAGTTCCCTAAAAATGTTGGTTGTCCACATAAGACAAATACATGAGAAGACAAAATAATGCAGTGACTCTTAATGGGGAATTGGTTCAACACAGCAGCTGGAATCAGTTCAGAAGAGGGTAAGGATCTGTCTCAGCATGTTTAAAAGAAGTCAGACTGAAAGCACTGTCTGCAGTGACCAAGCCTCTCATTAGCAGAAAGAATCAAAAGGCTAACTCGCCTTTGCTGAGGAACATGTTGTGTGGATAGAAGAGAAGTAGTCCAACTTTATTTTAATTTTGTGATAAGAGCAAGTTTTATTTATTTGGGTTTGATGGGAAACATTTTGTTCGGCATCAAATTGAGGAAACACTGAGGCCTAAGTGCATAAAGAAGTCAGTAAAAAGTGGAGAAGGACGTGTCATGGTTTGGAGGATGTTTTATCAGGATTGTTTTTCAGAACCCCCTTCAACATGCGGTACCTTCCCTGCAAGCATCTCCCAATCAACCTGCGTCAGACTGCAAAATGGGAAAAGCATGCAGTTCTTTGAAGCTAAGAACACTGAAATAATGAAATGGCCTGCCCAGAGTCCTGATCTAAGCCCGATTGAAAATCTTTGAAAAATCTAAGAAACCCACTACAGTTACCACACTATGGAAGAGATTGAGCCAAGATCACACCAGCACAGTGTGAGAACCTAATGATGTCCTGCGGCAGCAGATGTGATGAAGTCATTCAAAGCAAGGGCCTCTACACTTCCTACTAATTTCTGACAGCTGTAACCCTCCAAATGTTACGGTTGCTGTTCTCTAATTTTTATCAATTTACTTTTTTTTGTTTTTGTTTTTGAAATGCCTTTATATTATCAAACATATTATATTATATTGATATATTATCAAACATGTTAGTAGAGCAGTGGTATACCTACAGCTAATATTCCTTAAAATTTTAAGTGATGAAGATTGACAATATTTTAGAAAAAAAAAAAAAAAAGTTTTTATAGATTGTTGTCTAATTTTGATCACCACTGTGCTTATCCATCTTATGTTTAAAGTAATTTTTCACTAATTTTATCTCTACAAATACGGTCTGTTATGCAGCATTATACTATTGGAAAAAAAAAAAAAAGCTTGCTTACTAATATTTATATGCCTAAAATAAAACAGTATAATTGTCACAAACTGTACCGCTGTGGCTCCCTCTACTCCCCGCTAGAGGGAGCCTTCACATGGACTTATGGACCTTTTTCCACTACATTACCCATAACCCCCTTCTGTCACCTCTCACCCCTGTCGGCCATCTTGCCTTCACCCTCACACACCTGGCAGTCATTACACCTAATCACTCGCAGTATAAAAGCCATTCACACACACAGCCGTTCACGAAGTCTTGTTCAGTTTCTGTCAATTCCGAGCGTTTTACCGTGTTTGTTTTCCCGTGTCGACCCCCTTGTTCCCTGACTCCTGTGATTGTTCTCCGCCTGCCTTTCGACCCTCGCTTGTTTCTGGATTATCCCTTTGATCGCCGCCCGCCTCGACTATCTGCCTGGACTATCGTTTGCTCTCTTGGATTTCCCTCGCTGTCCCCGATTGCCCCTGTTTGACCCCCGCCTGTCTGTTACCATTGTTTCTGAGAATAAAGTTTGCATATGGATCCACACGCCTATGACTCCTTCATGACAGAAGACTTCGCCACCTACGGATCCAGCAACTTTACCTCCACCACCCCGCTCACCATGGACCCTTTCGACCAACTTCTCAGTCTAAAACAGAACGGTATGTCCATTGTGGATTTTGTGCGGAGGTTTTGTGGACTGATGTACAAAATTCCTTTTTATGATGAAAACTATTTTATGGACACTTTCTGTTACGGTCTCGATGAGCCTCTCAAGTCCAGGCTTCGACTTGAGGGCCCACGCTCATGTCTTTCAGATTTTTTGGACTATGCTTTGTGGTGCGGTGGTAATGGCGTAATGGCGGCCGCGCCGAACTGCGATCTCAAAATGGCGGCCGCGCCTATGGGCGTTTATAAGTTTGAGGTTCCATCCGCACACTCTCTCAGCCCTACAAGTTATCATGGACTTATATCAAGGCTGGGGGACCCACCAATGCAATCAGTCAAGTCAGCGCTCACTAGCATCCAGTCTCCCATGTCTGTTAAAATGGCTGTCAAACCACAGTCTCCTCAGGGCAAGATGGTGGTCACCCTTCCAGAGTCAGCACCTGTCATGGCCGCCCATCCTGAGTCAGCACCTGTCATGGCCGCCCATCCTGAGTCAAGCTCGGTCGCAGCTCTCCTTCCAGTATCAAGTCCTGTCACAGCGGCCACTGTCAAGTCAAGTCAAGTCACTCATGTCACTACAACACTCGACCAGCTGGATAACATCCTTGCTGCACTCCGCGAGTTACAACAAGCCGCAGCTCGGCCTCCCATGACAAGCCAAGTCACAGCTGTTCCTCCAGAGCCAAGTCAAGTCACTGCTGTTCTTCCAGAGCAAAGTCAAGTCGCAGCTGTTCCTCCAAAACTAAATCATACCGCAGCCGCCCCCCTCGTGTCAAGTATAGCAGCTGCTCCGCCTCCTGAGTTAAGTCTTGTCGCAGCTGCTCCGCCTCCAGAGTCAAGCGTCTCCGCAGCTGCTCCGCCTCCAGAGTCAAGCGTCTCCGCAGCTGCTCTGCCTCCTGAGTCAAGCGTCTCCGCAGCTGCTCTGCCTCCTGAGTCAAGCGTCTTCGCAGCTGCTCCGCCTCCTGAGTCAAGCGTCTTCGCAGCTGCTCCGCCTCCTGAGTCAACAGTATTCACAGTTGCTCTCCTTTCAGTATCAAGTGCCATCGATGTATCTCCAGAGTCTAGTTCAGCCGCTGTTCCAGAACCAAGTCAAAAGTCACGTCCTGCCTCAACTGTCCATCTAGTATCAAGTCCGGCCACAGCTGTCCATCCAGTGTCAAGTCCAGCAGCCGTTCCAGTGTCAGGGCCAGCCGATGTTCCAGAGCCAAGTACAACCACAGCTGTTCTTCCAGAGCCAAGTCAGATCGCAGCTGTTCTTTCTGAGCCAAGTCATTTCGTCACAGCTGCTCCTCCCACTGAGTCAAGTGTTGTCACTACTTCGCCCAAGTCAAGCTCCAATGCAGCTGCTCCTCCAGAGTCAAGCCTCGTAGCAGCTGCTCCTCCAGAGTCAAGCCTCGTCACTGCTGCTGCTGAACCCTGTCTCTACACAGCTGCACACACCCCCGGTCAAGCCACAGTTCCAGTCCTTACACCCGAGCAAGTTACAGCCGTTGCTCCTGAGCCAAGCCCTATCACAACTAGCATCCCTGAGCTGGCTTTCACTGAGGCCACATTCCTCCTGAGATTGGCTCTAGGGGTCGTCTGGGCCACGTATACCACCACCGAGTCCTCAGAGGTGACGGCTCTCGCTGCAGAACCTCTGAGGGTGGCTCCCCCGGAGGAGGTGGTCGAGACCACGGATCCTCGTGCCGAGGGGGGAGCCACACCTGCTCCTTGCACGGTGGTAGCGCCCAGCAACCCACATCCCTCTGGTGAGCCCTCTATCTCTCTGTGTGTTTGTTTGTCTATGTTCTGTGTTCCAGGCCTGCCTGTTGTGCCCTGGGGGGTTATTTTCACGTCAGATCTGCCCCGGAGGTCTCCTATTCCATCTGCTCCGCCCTGGGGGGATTCCGCTTCGCCCTGGAGGGCTCCTGTCCTGTCTGCTCTGCCCTGGGGAGGTTCCGTTCAGCCTTGGAGGGTTCCTGTCCTGTCAGATCTGCCCTGGAGGGCATCTGATTTGCCTGATCCACCCTGGAGGGTGTCTGATTCCCTCTCTCTCTGTGTGTGTCGGTCTATGCTCTATGTTACAGACCCGTCTGCTCCGCCCTGGGGGGATCCCGTTCCTCCCTGGAGGGTTCCTGTCCTGTCTGCTCCGCCCTGGGGGGCTTCCGTGCCGCCCTGGAGGGTTCTAGTCCTGTCTGCTCCACCCTGGGGGAATCCCGTTCCGCCCTGGAGGGCTCCTGTCCTGTCTGCTCCACCCTCGTGGAATCCCGTACCTCCCTGGAGGGTTCCTGTCCTGTCTGCTCCGCCCTCGGGGGGTCCCGTTCCGCCCTGGAGGGTTCCTGTCCTGCCCGATCCGCCCTGGAGGGCGTCTGATTCGTATGATCCGCCCTGGAGGGCGTCCGACTCGCCCGATCCGCCCTGGAGGGTGTCTGACTCGCTTGGTCCGCCCTGGAGGGCGTATGATTTGCCTGGTCCGCCCTGGAGGGTACCTGCTCCGCCTGATCTGCCCTGGAGGGCATCTGTTTTATCTGCCTTGCTCTGGAGGGTGCCTGCTCCACCTGATCCACCCTGGTGGGCATCTGCTCTGCCGGCTCCACCCTGGAGGCTGTCTGCTCCATCTTGGTGGTCTCCTAAGCATCTTTGGCAGCTCTGTTGCTCTTCTGCCATTCCAGCAGCTCCTGGACCATTTGCCCTGCCTAACTCTGTCAGCCCACATGGACCAGGTCCTCCCCTCTGTACTCTGTCCCACCCCCCCTCCCTTTGGTACTCTTGGACTGTCTTTAGCGTCTGGAATCCGCTCCTAGGGGGGGGGCTCTGTCACAAACTGTACCGCTGTGGCTCCCTCTACTCCCCGCTAGAGGGAGTCTTCACATGGACTTATGGACCTTTTTCCACTACATTACCCATAACCCCCTTCTGTCACCTCTCACCCCTGTTGGCCATCTTGCCTTCACCTTCACACACCTGGCAGTCATTACACCTAATCACTCGCAGTATAAAAGCCATTCACACACACAGCCGTTCGCGAAGTCTTGTTCAGTTTCTGTCAATTCCGAGCGTTTTACCGTGTTTGTTTTCCCGTGTCGACCCCCTTGTTCCCTGACTCCTGTGATTGTTCTCCGCCCGCCTTTCGACCCTCGCTTGTTTCTGGATTATCCCTTTGATCGCTGCCCGCCTCGACTATCTGCCTGGACTATCGTTTGCTCTCTTGGATTTCCCTCGCTGTCCCCGATTGCCCCTGTTTGACCCCCGCCTGTCTGTTACCATTGTTTCTGAGAATAAAGTTTGCATATGGATCCACACGCCTATGACTCCTTCATGACAATAATGGACTATTTACATAAACTGCAAAAATATCAGTTATCACTCTGTCTCCCAAAAATAGTATGATGTTATTCAAATGCTTGGTTTTATAATCAAAGCTTTTTTTTTTTTTGCAATGCAATGCAATGATGGTTAAGAAACATTCCTTTTCAAGCCTCATGGATCATATTTGATACTCATATTTGACAATGATGTTTGAAAAGTAAGAAAGAAAGAAAGAAAGAAAGAAAGAAAGAAAGAAAGGAAAGAAAAAGAAAGCGTGGATAATAGTAAACCTAAGTTGCTTCATTCCAGTAAATGTTTGTTTTGAAGTATTACTAATGATATAACATTTAACTTGTACCACAACCTGAATGTGAATATATTTTACAGTTACACTAAAAGGCTTACTTACAAAAAAGCATAAACTATCAATCTGGTGACCAAAAGCATGTAGTACATTGTGTACTATGGGTTTTTCAGCATAGCACTAACTGAGGACTGAGAGGTGACCTTTAGTTTAGAGAACATATTTGTCTCTTGGGCCATGTTTGCTTTTGCCTCAACTATAAATGCCCTGCTGTGAGTCTAGGCTATAACGCTTTAAGCATGTGATCAGCCATTATGACTTTAGACCCCATGAACCCCTGGGAAATATATCCATGTATGACAAATGTCTTAAAACCACAGACCCAATACATAAACATACAACATGAGTTTTCTCAGTGTTTATACCTTGACAAACAAACAAATATTTGCCATGGATTTGTACATTCAATGCATGAAATTATTTAACGCAAAGAACGTGCATACAGCTCATTCATATGGACAAGAAAACACAAGGGCATATATTTTCAGACATTTAAAGACATGCCAGATCTCTGGCTATTGTTGGCTTATATCACAGACAGCAGGCAACTGCAGTAATGAGCCTAGAGGGAACTGGTTTACATTGAGGAGGCTGTTGATCGTCTTTGAGTTTCCGTTTCACCACGGACATCTTCTGTTACACAGAGCGCATGAGTCACCACTTAATTTCCATCCGTCGGCGCGACGGACAGCTAAGTATCAATCTGTATGCAGTTTCCCTGGCCAAACCCCTTCCAAAATGACAGCTATTATCCAGATTTACATTTTATCCCTGGGAAGAATAATGACAATGAATCATTGCCATGTCACTGATGTCGATAATTACAGTATGAGTGGCCGGTGAGGAGTTTGTCTTGGAGAGCTTGGATGATGGTAACAGCCAAGTAAGGGAAAAAGTATGACAGTGAAGGATGGGTTTGATTCACATACAAGGATGACCAGATATAAGATGCAGAGTATGAAAATTGTTTTCTCCTATCACTCGAACCTTTTGACACCTTTCAGAGGTCCTCCACTCCCATATTAAATCCCTCAACTTCCTCAGAAAAAAAATGGACTCAAAATCTCCACTAGCATTGCATATAAATGACAAAATAAAAGGTAACACTTTATAATAACTTTCATTAATAAATCATTAACAAACATTAAATAACGTTGAACTAATCATTACTTAATATATATTCTCATATGTAACTAAATGATTAACAGATCATTATTTAAATGTAAATTGAAATGCTTACAAATGTCATTAAACTTTCAATTCATATGCTTTTTTTAATCTTCAAATGATTTTGACAGATGGTTTGCAATGATTAAAAGCTTCAATAATAAATTGTTAACACACATTATACAATGCTTAATGGATCATTAGTTAATGTTTACAAATGTCATTAAACTTGCAATGTGTTTTAAAAATCTACAAATGATTTTAACAGAAATTATACAATATTTAAAAGCTTATTTGTTTATGTACTTTTGAATGCTTGCAAATGCCATTAAACTTCAGTTCACATATTAACTAATGCTCATTTTTACATTTACAAATGTTGTGAAAATATAGCTTATAGGCACTTCACAAACTATTCATGTTAATATATTCCTTAACTCATAATCACAGTCTGAAAAGGTCATATATTTGGTCTTTGTTGTGTAGACTTCTACTATTTGCACATAATTTATTAACCCAGTCTAAAGTGGACATTTACTAATCATTAGTACCTTTATGAGCAGTCATTTTGATGGTGAAAAGTGTCACAAATTACTGAAATTATCCCTGTTTTCACATCTTTAGAAATCATGTATTAATAATTTGTTAATGTTTTTGCAGTACCCATTCTAAAGTTGAAACTAAATAATTAAGACATGAACAAATAAATGTAATGAAGGCCAAATGCCCATGAAAGTCACAATGCATCTCTTCCATTTGTTTAAGTAAAAGCAATTATGTTTATTAAGGCCAAAAGTAGTCATTGTGAATGGACAGTATGTGAGCACTTCACAATGTCAAATGCAACTCGTTCCCCTTTTTCGACACACAGAGTACCCCTTTAGCATCACTTTTTAATGCACAGGGTAGCCTTTTAGCATCACTTTTCAATGTGCAGGGTATTCAATTGCTTTCAGCTGTTGCCTTATGCTTTATGGTTTGCATGCATTTGTAAAAATATAAATCATTTTATATAAATGTATACTTTCATAGATATTTTGGAGCACCTAACCCCACCCCTACACTAAACCTACCCACTTTGCAACAATATAAAACACGTACAGTAACAGGCAAATAAAAGTAGTCAGGTTTTTATTTGCAAAAACTGACCATAAAAATGCTGTATAAATGTATTGCAAACAAGTCATTTTGCATTCCAAGTCTTTCAAAGTCATGCAACATCTTTATACAAAGAACAGAGTACAGGTTTTAATATCTGAAAATGATCCCTCTTTAATACTGTACTCCAGACAACTTGAAATTTGAGATTTTTCCCACCTACTACCTGGAAATAACATCTAGAACGCCACTTGAAGTCGGGTATCTGACTTGTCATTTGTCATTTGACATCACTGCTTCCAACAAGCACAGTGAGAAGCTACCTTAAAATTTAAAACTTTACATATTAGGGTTTATTAAAGTATACATTATTTTATCATTATATATATTATTCATAATTATACATTAGCTTTTCTACAGCTGTTTTCAAAGTAAATGGCAGCATTTTTTAAATTGTTTCTGTTTTTACTATTATTGACAAATTGACTTCTTGTGTCATGGTGACATCGTAAGGTAAGTATGTTAGCGTGATGTGTGATTGACTGGCATTCACTGAGGTTTGAAGTGGGACATTTCAAATTGGATGTTCCCACTTCCGACCCCTTCTGGAACACAGCATAAGCACTCACATCATACAAGAGCCAATACAAGAGCCAATGGCATTTCACAACCAAACTTGTGCACAGACTGCACAGCACACAGGATCCAAGCTTTACAGTAGATGAAGAGAGTGATTGTGTTTATTCCTCTCTTATTTATTTATTTATTTATTTATTATTATTAATATTATTATTATTATTATTATTTAATAAATTACAACTCAAAAAAGTTTAGTCAACTTGAAATGTTAAGTTGTGCTAAGTGACAACTAAGTGGATTCAACTTAAAAAGAAGGGGAACAAATTATGTTAAGTTGACTCAAAGTTGACCAAACATCACACAATGTAAATAATAAGTTGTCACAGAATAAGATGTGAATCACTCAATTTTAACAAAAATGTCAAATAGATAGAACCTTATAATTCCAAGGTGGTAATATATATGATAATGACTAATTATTACCCAATATTCAGTACTGTTCAAAAGTCTTAGGTCACTAGTGTTTTCACCACCACTACCAAAAAAATAAAAAAAAAAATTAAATAAAAAAAAAGTTTAAAACCAGTTATTTCTATCTTTTGCTGTGGTGTGTCAGTACGAAATAGTTTAAATGTCCAAACATTCATTGTGCTATTAATTGTAATAATCCAGTGAGATTTTTGTTTGACAACAGCCAGTGCTCCACACAGAGATCTGATCTCATCGTCATCCTGTGAGAAAAAAAAAAAAGAGAAAGACTAAATCTATAAAAATTGTGGCAACACCTCCAAGATTCTTCAAGAAATCTAGCAAAGCTACCTGAAAAGCTATGCACATGTGTACCTAGGGCAAAAGCTGCTTTAAACACAAAGAATGGTCACACCAAATGCTGATTTAATTTACTCACTAGAAGTTAACTGATAAATAAAATCTATTTATGACATGATTTTTGAGAGCTTCTTCAGTTTTATACAAGTGCCTAAAACTTTAAACAGTACTGTAGCTTTGTAGGTAGGTAGGTAGGTAGTCTCTGTTTTATCTGTTTCTTCTCGTATATCCAGATGGACTGGATGATGGTGAGATTAGATCTCTTTGTGGAGCACTGGCTGTTGTCAGACTACTTGTGCAAACAAAAAGCTCACTTGATTATTACTGTTAATGGCAAAATGGATGTTTGGAAATGTAAACTGGTAGTTTCTACTGAGACACAACAGCAAAAGATAGAAATAACTTACTTCAAACTATTTTTTAGCTGGTGAAAACACTTGTGGCCTAAGACTTTTGCACAGTGCTGTATAATTTTAATGATGACGTCAAAGGGTCCTGACCAAGTGTCACTATGTGACGAGCTGGGAGTGAGAATGTGTTGTCAAAAGGAAAAAGTCATCAAAAGCCATGGGATAGCTTTAATTCGGCATGTTTATACATAAGCCCAAGTAATAATTAAAAACGTTAATAACAAATGAATCATAAATTCAATATATTTGTCAGTTAACTTGCTTAGTGGAGAAAACTAGAAAATGCTCTCAGCTGAACAGTGCTGAGGATTCTAAAATTCTAAAAAGAGAGAAAGGAAAGAAAAAAAAGAAAAATAAATACATCATTAATATGAACCAAGTTAATAGAAAGCTTTAAACCAAACTGACACTTTGAAAGACATACATAGAAATACAGAAATGCATTGACATTTTAAGAATTACATCAAGTACCTATTGAGAATGTCTTGCAGTTGAATAGTTTCAGAAAATCAACAATGAATCAGCTTTGAAATAATTTTGACTTTTATAAAAAGGCCTAAACTCTAACACAAAGACCCATTTCACCATTAAAATTGTTTAATTAAAATCCATTTTTGTATCAGTGCATTAGCTTTATTTTTATTGAAACTGTAGTAATTGTGGTATAGCTCCTTAGAATGAGAGCTACTGTACACCATTTCATAACTATTGCCATTTATCAAAAGGCCACTTCATGTACATGATAATTATCTAATTTTCAAACTTTACACTACAATAAGACATTGTCAGTGGCTAACAGTATAATCCACCGCAATCAAGTAAGCCACATTCAGATTTTTTTTATTAAATCTGAAATGAGTGGCACATGAAAATCTTGTCTTTAATCTCGTACTGTGCGCATCGTGTCGCTGAGGCATGTAATCAGATATCTGCTGTAATTTTTATCAGTCGTATCTTGTAATGACTACACATCACTCGGAGGGAGACAAAAGTCTAATACAGGCATTTCACCATTCAGCAGAAGTCCACGCAAATCAATTTTATTTCATAAAGTATCACATCAGATATTCACTGCCTGTGTTTTCGCTTCAAAAAACAGTCTTCAGGATTCTATCCAATGTCATATCTGCAAATTCTTAGCGCAATTACTCTATTATTAGTCAAGCTACAGATCAGGTGCTTCAGTGTGCTCTGAATTCACAAGGTTAATGAGAGGTTACTTCTAACCCGCAGAATTAAAACTGTGTTCTGTAAGTACATTATCTCTCAATACATTGGGGGGGGAGTCGTTAATGTGTGCAAGTGGTATGCAGTGATAAGTAAGCTGTCAGTAAAGATAGATTATGGATATAAGCAAAACTGTGTTTCAGTGTGTGAATTTAAAATGAGCTGGTAATGAGAAATAAATGTCCAAGTAATATGCGTTTGAATCAGTAATTTTCACCAGCAGTGTGAGGGGCAAAAACCTATTATTTTTACACAAACTGCCCTATTGCTATACTCTGAGTTCGCTCATTCCAGAAATATCATGTTGGTTGCTGCTGATAGCTTTTGTGGGAGTGGGTTCACAAGTCTTGAATTGTGCTGTTCTGAATACTTAATTTTCTGCGGTTGAGTTTTTATACTGAACAAAACAGCGACAGGCAAGGTATGATAACCAGGAATTTCCCTTTAACATGATTGCAGCTGGCCTGTTAGCATTTCCCTGTTTAATGGACTCATGCTAATGCACCCTGCATCTGACATTGTCTGGAAAGGAGCATGTCCTCTTGTAATTAATGTAAATAGGGTTGCAAAAGCAGATCTACATAGAAAAAGAGCTTTAGATGAGGACGGAGTCTGGCGGAAAGGTCTATTCGTGCTTTGTATGGATGTGCAAGTCATTGATAACAATGTCAGTGTTTATCAATATAAGATGGTCGTGAACACTACTTTCATAAACAGTTTAAAAAAAACAGATGCCAGCTCAGCCAACAAATCATTGTACCTCATCACATATTGATTAGACTATAAATTCATTCAGAATTCAGAAAGCATAGTGTTGCTGTTATGCTGACATATCCATAAGAGGCATTTCCTCCAAGACTTTCTTCATTGAAGAACTTTTTTCACTAACATAGTGTGTTTGTCACATGTTGCACATACTACTAATAACAGTAAATTATGCATGTGATTACCCCTAATCATAACCCTAACCTTAAATTGTCTATGTTGTTAATTTGTATTACTCATTACATAAATGTAAACGCATACTGTAACAAAAACACCTGAAATTAAGACAATCAGTCAGTTAAATTGTATTCATATACTACTTTTCCAAACAAATCAATACAGTTTGAAGTACTTGCAACCCAGTCTCATTAAAATACATACCTCTGGGTACTGTTTAGCAGCACCGTTTTTACGTACCTTACTGCACGTTTCGCGACAGTTTCAAAAAGAAATGTCCACTGAGTGGTACTAAAACACAGGTTTAATACGTGAACCCTGCTACCAAACAAACCTACCGTCTATGAAAACCCATAGATATGAAGCTCAATATGTCATGCTAACATTCAAAAGCATTAGTTTTAAATTTCCCAGCATATTAAAATTATTTTTAAGTCATAATATAAAGTAATTGTGTGAAAATTAAGCTTTATCAAACTCTGTATATCATACTTTGTGTGAAAAGGAATAAAGGTGTCTTTTACTAAAAGTAAAAAAAAAAAAAAAAAGTTTTACTCCCTCTAGTGTTCTTTTTTTTTTTTTTTTTTGGAAACTGCAGTGATATGTACTTATTGGTTATGTTTTTGTCATGAGACCAGGTAGTGTACTTTATATGCATAAACAAGCAATAACACTTTAGAACAGGAAACACATATTTACTATTTTTACTATTTTCCCTCAATAAACTTCAAATTTGCTGCTCTTTGTAAAAAAAGTCAAATGAGTAGGGATCCATTCACAGCTTTATTAAAGAGTCAGGCAGGTTGTACAGGCAGTAGGTAATCAACAGTAACAAACACAACGTAGGCAGAGCGAGAGAATGGTCAGAGTCCGTGCAAGGGTCAAGGCAGGCAGCTAACAAACAAAGGATAATCTGTAGACATGTGTGGGTCAACAGGCAGGCAGAGATCAATCAGCAACAGGAAACAGTCAAGGTCAGAAAACAGAAAAACAAACACACGGCAAAACAAGACTTCGCAAAGAACTGAGTGTGAGCCTGGCTTTTATAGTCTGAGAGTAATGGAAAATGGCCAACACCGGTGACACACGTTATCAGCCAGGAACGGGGTTATGGGAAGTGGAGTTTGTGATAGAGTTCAGAGTTCTAGTGATGGTTCCCTCTGGTGGTGATAGGAGGGAACCACAGAGGCTTGATTCTTGACACTCTTAATAGTTAGTAAGGTCATTATTACTTTTAGTTATTGGGTTGGAATCTAGAATATGGTCATGCAGGATGAGGTGTTAATATGTGCCTAATAAGTACTAATAAACTGTCAATATGCTAGTAATATGCATGCTAATAAGCAACTAGTTAATAGTGATAATTGGATCTTAAAGTGTTACAGAACAAGCAAATGACAGAAAGGTTTCAAATTAGCAAATAAACAAATGAGCAACCCAGTCTCATGGAAATACATTTTGCAGCAGTTTCAAGGTGAAATGTCAAGAGTGTTGCCAAAACACGTTCAATATATGACCGTGGCACGTTTTTATTACATTGCTGCTTGAGGTACATATTGCAGCTGTTCAGAATTAAAATACCCGGAAGTGTCACTAAAGATTAATGCTCTATCATGCTTGAAATATCCCCTACACCAAACCTAATCCTAAACCTGATAGTGTTAACAAATGCAAAGTGATAGTGAAAATGCAATTGTTCATTCAACTATGCTATTTTAATTTCCTTATGCGGATTCAAGCTGTTTTGTCGAAATATAGTTTTACGAGATTTGTAGCGGAGTTCTTCATCACTCAAGTGCAATGCCGTATCACTTAAGTGCAAACCTACTGAATTAGAAAACTTATGCATATGAAGCTGTATATCTGACAACATCTTTCAAAAGCATCAGTTTTCAGATTGTGCAGGTTAAAAATGTTTTTACGTCATAACATATAACATTTTCTGCAAGTAACTTGAAAAAAAGTTGGAGTTTTACTGCCTCTAGTGTTAATTTTAACTGGAAAATACAGTGATTCCTACATGTAGGTATGTTTCTTGTTGTTGTTGTTGTTGTTGTTGTTTTGCAGAAATGTGTATAGAAGCACATATTTCCAATGAGCCAATGTTGCAACTGAATTGGAGGAAAAAAAGTGTTGGTTACACTTTATTTTAATGTGTAATTATACATTTAAGTCCTGAGTAATACTGTGTTACATACATTTAGTACATACTAAATGGCTATGGTTAATATTGGTTTAGCTTATGGTTACTTGCATATAATTATGCATAATTAATTGTTATTAAGTAATTAACTTGTAACAAAGACAAGTTCAAATAAAGTGTTACCGTAATTTGTAACAATAAACATTTTAAAAGTTTAAAAAATAATAAAATATAGCCAAATAAGACATCATGTGATTAATGATTAATGTTTAAAATAAAATGAAATGTCTAAAATCTGGGTGAAAATAAAGTGAAGCCTAAAATTATGTCAAACTAACCCAGCTGAATCTCCTAGGACTGGCACATGATTGGATGATAAATGTATAATATAAAAATAATATAATGTAATATAAAAGAATGCTAGCAAAAATTAAAATGACCTAAAATAACACACATATTTATGAATTCATTTAAATGGATTGCACTGTAACATATGAAGAGTTCAGATGCAAAAGCCTCTAAATCCTTTCTTTCTTTAAAAAAAAAAAAAATGCATTTTTATCAGGCTCTGATGTATAGGTTTCTACCTAAGTACCAGTACTTCTGATTGGGCTGAGGCTGGGATTTTGGCGAGTTTGAAGTAAAAGTATTTGATGGACGTATAATATATGTTGAGAGCATTCACTCAGTATCATTATCTAATTTTTGTCAGAGATGGCTTTTAAGGGGGTTTACATCTGAACTGTTCATATGCAACAGAATGTTCAAGAATTGGCATTGGCTCATTTTTGGGAGTGAAGAGATTCAGTCTGTTGGGTCAGCAGTGAGGGTCTTCCCCCTGGTGGACTGAGTCTTAAATGGACTTCAGGTGGCATTGCAGAAACAGTAGTAAACAGACAGAATAACACTCTCTGTTTTTATATTGCTGCGAAAGTGCATTAAATACAAAGGGAAAACAATGCACATTTATGATTGATTTTGATGATCTAATATGTCACGATATTGAAATATGTTGAAACTATAAGCTCCATGAGAATAAATCTCTGCAGATGCAAACAGACAAAGAAAATGAGAATGAGAGAATATGCAAGGCGAGAAAGAAAAAGTATGCAAAAATGCACAAGGACAAATGGCTTTAAACATCACTTGTTGCTAAGTGATGATGAGCTGCAGCCCTGAACAGACCCATCATCCTCTGAATGTGCTGTTGTTTTTCTGAAGTGGCATCAACACAAATACAAAGAGCAATTACAAGGCTGGAATCTGTAAGATGTACAGCCTCATAACACAAAGTGCACTTTTTAATTTATTTTTATATTTTTTTACATTTCATTCGCTTTCCTCCTTAGTAAATTGGCAGTCAGTCCTTATTTAGTGTTTAACTGACAGAAAGAAAAAACAAAGCTTTACTTGAAAGGTACTTGCAAATTCACAGCTACATAGGTTGTAATTTAGTATGGTTCAATCACACTTTTTAAGGAAATAACACCCTGACACTCTGACTGCAGGAGGACTTTGTGAGTATTGGTTATTTGTTAGCGTGATGATGTGTGAGACGGACATTTAAAACAACATTAAAATGATTTAAACTTTAATTAAAGACTTTAGTTATTTGCTTATTTTGTGCAGCTCTTTTTTTTTTTTTTTTTTTTTTTTTTTTTTGCTGTAACCGATGCAAAAGAAAAGTGAGAAAAAAAGAAAATGCAGTATTGATTTGGTAGAAATAATTTACACTGGTCCTGCTGCCCAGAAACAACAGTATCTGTCCAGTCAAATAGCACTGAAAAAGTGTTTATAAGAGGATTTAAATACAAGCAGGAGTTTTATACCATAAAGCAGGCTTAAAATTGTAGTCATATATGCAATAACGTTTTAACTTTTAACACATTTTCAGTATTCACACCAATTATTTATTTATTTATTCACGTTTTGTTATGTTGCTGCCTTATGTTAAACTGCTTTAGACTACTTTTTCCCACATCAATCTACACTCTATACAACATACTGGCAAACTAACAACAGAATTGTCACAACTTCATAAATGTATTAAAAATACAAAAACTGAAATAAGTACATTGTATAAGCACCCATACCCTTAACCCAGTACTTAAGCACCTTTACAGCCTTAAGGCTTTTTGGTAAGATGCGACAAGCTTTGCACATCAACATTTGGCAATTATCTGACATTTTTTTATCTCACCTCTTCACCTCTCAGGCTCTGTCAGGTTGGATGGTGGCAGATGCAAATTTTCAGGTTTATTTGAAATATTTGATTGGGTGCAGGCCCTGGCTCTGGCTGGGCCACTTAAGGACATTCAAAGAGTTGTCTATAAGCCACTCTTGCTGTGTGCTTAGGGTCAGTGTCCTGTTGGATTGTTGAACCTTGTGCCCAGTCTGAGGTTCTGAATGCTCTGGACTTGGGTTTCTTTAATCTCAATATTTTAGTGCCCTAAGTTTTTCCTCTACTCTGAGTCCTTCAGTCTTTGCCACTAATAAAAACAGCCCCACAGCATGAGGCTACCAGCACCCTTTACTTTTGGGATGGTACTCTGCAGGTGATGAGCAGGGCTTGGTTTAGTTCAAATATGATGCTTGGAATTGAGGTTCATCAGACCAGAGAATCTTGTTTCTCACAGTCTAAGGGTCCTTTTAGGTGTGTTTTTGCAAAAGTGTGTTTTCATATGTCTTTACTGAGGAGAAGATTGAGTCTTGCCACACCACAATAAAGATCCGTGGAGTGTTGCAGTAATGTATGTCCTTCTGTAAGTTTATTCCATTTGCATATATGATCATGGAGCTAAACTAGAGTGACCATCAACTTCTTGGTCACCACTCTAACCAAAGCCCTTCTCCATCAATTGCTCAGTTTGGCCAGGAAACCAGCTTTAGGAAGGGCCCTGGTTGTTTCAAACTTGTTCCATTAGGGGTAACGGGGACTACATGCTTCTGTAAACCTTCAGTGCAGCAGATTTTTTTCTGAACTCTTTTCCAGATGTGTGGCTTGTTCTGCAGCAGTTTAGACCTTTCATTAAGATATGTGTGCCTTTCCAAATCATACCCATACCAATATAATTTGCCACATGATAACGTCTCTGAAACTGTAGTATATCTACATAGTTATTTAAAGCAGTTTAAACATAAGGCAGCAACATAACAAAATGTAAAAAATATATAAATAAATATTTGTTCAAATACTTGACAGACTCACCAGGAAGTGCCAAGATTAACTAAAATATTGTCTGCAAACTCAGCAGCAGCAAGAGGTATTGATATTCTGTGTTAGGTATAAGCATGAACTCTGCTGAAGCATCATATTAGTGATTTAATCAGAGATCAGGGGAAAGGGGGTTTCTCTCTCACTCGTTCCCTTTGTATTTTCTTTTCCCTTGCTGCCAACTGATCTTACACTTCTTTAATTTCCTAAAACTACACGCCAGATCATATTAGCCTTTTTAAAAGTGTATGGGAGATAGAAAAACCTTTAAAACCTTATAAATGCAAAAACATGTCAAAGGCAAGTCAAGTATTTCCCTTAAATTATTAAAAGTATGCTGTCCAAACCTCACTGCTGCCTTTTGAACAAATACAATGCTTATCAAACGCTTTCTTCTTGCTGTCATAGAGAAAAGTGGATTTTTTTTTCTTCACATGATCTATTCTGCTTAAAATTACCATTAGTGATATTAAAAAACTCTGATGAATAAGTACCTGCAAGTTAAGATTTTAAAATTAGATTTTCAGAAAGCTGTTAACAAATACACACTAATTTTAGCATCAATTAAAATAAGCTTCAAAGTAAATAAAATGCAATTATTCAGCAATGTGCTAAGTTTTATAAATATTGTGTGTTTTAATAAATACTCAAAATATGTTTAAAGTAGTTTCACTCACATGCAGGCTTTAACAATTAAAAATCTATTTTTTTTATCTGTAAAAAAAAACGTTTTTGGAACATTCTGTGATTCATATTTTATCACCGCCTCAGCTGCAATCCACAAACCACACTTTATAGCCAAAGTAAAGACCATTCAAATATTGTAAATATTTATGTATGTGCTGAGGCATGTAAATGTAGTGAATAATGTGAAGTGCATTTAACACTATTGGATTTGTAAACACCTCCTTTTATAACAGTAATAAACGTCACCAGTGATGCATCAACCCAGTCTCCATTCACTCAAGTAACTGTGTGTGTAAATGTGTGTCAATGACTGAACTCCTTCTCAGCCTGTCAGGGTCACCTTCTTCCTTCTTATGTGGCCCGAAGCTGATGTGTCTCATGGCTAGGCAACTGTTAAGATGTGGTGTCTCATTAAGTAGAGTTATTCAGCTTCTGTGGGAGACATTGAGCCTTGGCTGTGAAAAAAGAGCGTGACTAGCTGCACAGGTTTCCATTCAAAAATGCACAATAGGACAGAAGATTCACTGGTAGATACTGTAGTTATGTAGTTCATGCTTGTGTTTTTTTCATGCCAGAGCTGCCAAAGTTGCCATGAAAAACTGTAGAAATTTGTGACTTATTTGGCAGAATACAATGAATGAATGAATGAATGAATGTTCATTCAAAAAGAAGACACTGAATTTGTAAAGATGAAAACATTTTAAAACCTTCAAAAGTAGTAAATGTAAATGATAGAATTTGAATTTAGATGTAGGCTATGTATTAGCTTACATTAGTACAGTTTGTTCACAAGTTGTATCATATTGTAAGTTGTGACCTTTGTAAGTGCTTTTCCATAATTCATTAGCACATTGAATTAGCATAGAAGCCAACCGTTGTATTGCTGTGATGTAATGGTTCAGTAGAGGACCCGTCATTGCTCTAGACAATTTAAATCTGTGACAAGATGAGATTTTCCTCAATCTTCCGAAAATACTGTATCTCGAATCTGTGGTAGGCTTATATCTATTCCTATCAAAGAAATCCCTGAGGTTCTCCTGACTGCATGAATTGCATGTAAATTTCTGTCGGTTTAGGAAAAAAGTACAAAAAAGCCCTTGAGCTGACATTTTGACAGCAGCCCTCTTTCTTATCTTAATTCTTTGAGGGTTATCTGTCAGTCATATTCGCTCAGGTGCTGAGGGTGGGACTAGTTCTCTTGTATTGGTTAAATGTCATTTTCATGTCCCAGTACCGCCTGAAGACAGACTTAACCTCTACTTTCTGTTACTTAAATTACAAGTTTCCCCCTGTGATTCTACAGCAAAAAATACTAAGTCTATTTTGAGATGCGTACTTGCTCACATGTCAAACACAAGTTGGTGCCTTTTGATTGCCTTACTTTATTTGATTTAGAATAAAGATGTGAAGAAATATAGCATCACCATGCACACCAGTGTCAGATCAATTTGATCTGTTTATTCTGGGCAGTGAAGATTTTGCAATGAAGATTGCAGATTTATTAGAAGTTTGGCAAGTATTTTTGGAGATTTCAATTGGAGCTGACTGAAAATAGCTGCAAGAGTGTGTTCTGAGAATGACTGACAGAACTGTTTTTTTTAGAATTAATATTTTAATGTTTTTTTTTTTGTATGAGTCAGTTTTACGTAACTTAGCTATGACTTAACTCTCCAAATTTCTCCCTTGCTCAGGAACACCATACTTCATGACCCATTCCAGTAATAAAATCCATTATCTGCCTTTTGGTCATGGCTAGAATAAATTTAGCAAAGCACACTTTTGATCAAAAAGATATTTTCCCGCCCATCTGCTGGAGCCTCTAGCAGCATAAAATCTATAACTACCACCTCAAAAGGCCTAGTTGTAATTTCATAGGCATGGAGATATTCTTAGAGGAATCTTTGTGATCATCCCACATACCCACCTGGA
This sequence comes from Cirrhinus molitorella, assembly GCA_033026305.1. NCBI lineage: Eukaryota > Metazoa > Chordata > Actinopteri > Cypriniformes > Cyprinidae > Cirrhinus > Cirrhinus molitorella. The sequence goes on from CM065120.1 coordinate 24,727,203, forward strand.
AACAAGTCATGTGAGTCTTTTTTTTTTTTTTTTTTTTTGCCTTCTGATGTAATGCCTTTTAGGCCTGTACATTCAGGGTAATGTTAAGGGTATTGATGTTGAAATGTTCATAGATAATTTTTGCAATATCCTGGGAGAGTTGGTTTATTCTTTTGAGACACATTAGTAATAGTCCTAGTCTTTAATTCATACGATTGTGTTTTAATGCCACGTAAAAAAAATAAATAAAGTCGAAATTATGAGAATAAAGATCAAAGATGAAAGTTATAATATTTTGAGAGAATATTCTAGCCTATTGCACATGCAAATGGCCCGGACTGGAAGCACCAGGAGATATACTAAAGTCTCAGCTTTTATAGCAAAATATAAACAATATGTCTTGCAATAATGTGTTTTTCATGCTCTTTAATATGGCTTGACAGATAGCTGCATTCACTTCAGTTTAGGTGGCATGTGAGTCGATCATCTTTCCGATAACAAAATAAGACATTTGTTTCATTAAATTAGGCTATACTGTTTTTTTGTCATGTCTCCTGATGTTCCTTTACTTGTATATCTACCTATAAACTTGAAATAAAGAGGAAAACACATTTATGATTTGTATTTTGTGATACAACTGACAGAATTTGAAAGCTGAGCTGTGTTAAAATAAAAGCAACAAAGTACTAAATTGTTTATTGTTTATTTGGATCCCCATTAGCTTCCACAAAGTGGTTGCTAGCCTTCCTGGGGTCCACAACTTAATCCAAAATAACAAAATAAAATCGAAAATAAAAGTTGTACAAATAGATAATAAAAATTACAAATTCACATCTCAACTATATCACAGCAGTATCAACACATGAAATACACATCTACATATTTATAAGCAAATCTTCACATTTTCTTCGAAATACATATGAACAGTTACTCTTTCATATATTTATAGGAAGCACATTCCAAGCAACAGAACCTCAATAAAGTAGTCTTTTTCATCAAATTTGTTTGTGGACATGTTAAAGAAAGTTGAGCCTTACTCACTTGACATGTTTTATAATCATGTCTAAGTCCCACATAAATAAGCTTTTCAAAGAAAAAACAAGGAGTATGATACTTGAATACCATATAAAAATATACCAGCAATCGGAATTGTAATTTGTCCTTCCCCTGCAGCCATGATTACTTTCTATGCATGTCACTAATGTTGGCCCAAAATGGATAATGAAGCACTAGCCTTGCTGCTCTGAATTATTGTGATTTCTGGGTGGCTGGTGATTTACAAAAATGAATGCAAGATGTTAAATATTACATTTACATTCAGTCATTTTGCTTGCAAAATGAAATTGAAAGCAATCAAAATTGCTATCAATAATATGTCCAATCATTTACTGTATTATACTGTGAATTGAACAGCTTGTGAATAGTTACTTATATACCTCAGAAAAGACAACAGTATAACTTGTTAACAAATTGCAGTCCACTTCAACTTTTACAATGCTTTATTGCCGTTTTTAATTAAATACATGTGAGGAATGAAAGATTGAACACAACAGATGTTTTTACGGAGTAGGTGGTGGAATTTTCACAAAGAAATCAGTATATTTTAATTACCTGATTAACATGAATACTGCAATCTGTCACGCTGTATTAAAGAGCTTGAAAAGGACATTATTGTAAGGCACATTATTGTTTGTATTGCGCCTTAAAACTGATTTTGAAAGCTGAGACTTTGTTTTATATTACAAATACTGAATGCAATCAAAGACATTAAATATTATTTCTGCAAGTCCTTAAAATGAACTCTTCCTCATCCAAGTTAGATAAAGTATCCGCAACAATATTCAAGTAAATTCCGGTGGCAACTTCTCCTGGTGCTCTCAATCCGGGCCTTAGCATGCACAATATAGACTATCCTCTCAAACTATTAAAACTTTAATTTCTCCTATTTAAATTCTCCAAATATTTCAACTTTATTCTCAAAACATTTCAAAGCTGTTTTTGTTGTGGGTTGTGGGTCTCGTGATAATGGAAATTGAATGTAAATGCGCAATTTCAGTGATTAAAAGAGCATGAAAATCTGACAAAATCTCTTATGACAACTTACAGTGTTACATATCATCGAGGCTGAGAAAGAACAGTAGCTAAATCCTGTTATAATCACTGTTTTCCATGTTAGTGGAGTAAATATTTTTAAAATTGGGTAGCCGGTGTTTCGCATGCGTTTGGCCATTTAGTGTACACATATGTCATATATAACTGTTTTAGACTATATTCTAAAGTAGGAGCCAATTTAGTTTCCCCATATAAAGTTACTAGAACTAAATACATTTCTAGTTCCTGCGGTGCCAACACGGCAAAAAGCGGGAACTTTTGCCAATAGTTCTAGAAACTATGAAAAGTTTCCTCCAGCACGAAAGCCCCGGTGGATACCATACAGCTTTTTCAACTCAACATTTTGAAGAATGTTGCAACTGAGTTGATGGTCCCTGTTGATGTTCATTTGTTTGTTTGACATCACTGGGGTCCATCAACTTTTTTGGATACCAACATTCTTAAAATATCTTATTTTGTGAACTCTAAGTGTGAACTTTAAGTTGAAAATCGAGAGCTGTTCCTTTACTGACAACATTGCAAATGGCAACTCCATCATCAAACTCAGCATCTTCAGAGCTTACTGCTGACTCCCCTGATAATGGGTGCCTAGAGAGTATATGCTGCTGTATTACACCATCCTGAACAATACTGAACTTCAAAGTCAAACACAGCTAACTAACTATACTGCAAACCCCTGTTCAATAGCTCCCAATTTTGCTGAATTAAGATGACACAATGCATTATTATCTTTTACTATTAAAACTTTGAAACCTATACAGATCACCAAAACTTTCCACAAACTAGAACTTCTAGTTTCATACTACTATTTTTTTTTCTTCAGTCTTGTTGGCATATGCCAACACTCACCTAACACACACACACACACACACACACACACACACACACACACACACACACATCAAGTTGCATCAGACAAGTAAAATCTGTAATGTGAGCACTAGTCTGCTCTTCAGCTCAGTTTGACATGATTCTGTGTTCCACATTTTACTGAACTTGGTTGACATTACTAGGGTTTTTAACATGAAAACTCAAGCTCGGCAAGTCATGCAAAGGCCCTTATCCTTAACTGAACTTCCTGTAACCTTAAAAGGATCTCAGCTCTTTTACAATAAAGGGTTTAGGCCACTGCTGCAATGTTGTTCAACACTACTTGCAATCTCTCTCTTCTTTTCACACAAATTATGATTCCAGGAGCAGATTATTGTTTAATTAACCCCTTTTTCATATGATTCCATGCACAAAACATTGCTAGGTTGCCATAATGTATGATTTGTAAACTACTACTGTTTGTTTTATATCACATAACCAGCTCCATGTGTACTGTATTGCTTTTCTCACTTAGTAAACTTGCTTGGTAGCTCACCTAGTTGCATTTGCAATGCAGTGCGCTAATAAAAGTCCTGTGATTCTGTCCTGTTCATACATCTGTCCCATTCATCTACAACTTGGAGATAAACACAGGCTAAATTGATAGTAAAGTAAGAAAAACGTGGGCCCTTGCAAAGCATCAAAACTCTTGGCTCTGCAAGGTAGAGCAAAATAATAGAATTTGTCTTTTGATTTAGTCACCTTTAGTCTACACAGTGCAGGCTACCATCTGTCTGTTTGACCAACACCACAGGCGAAGCATTAGAGCTTTTATTCTCTGAAATTATACCTGATCTCAACAGTTTTGAAATATGTGCTTCGGCTCTCTGTATTGGGTGGGTGTAATGGCTGAGTTTCAGGCACATCATCTGCTTGATAGATCTCATGACTGACTTTGTATAACCTTGGTCATCAAAGCACGGACTCCTGCATATTTAGGTGAAAATGTAGTCTTTTTTTCTCTGTTTTCTTCTCATCAGAGCCAAAACTGTCCACTTTAAGACAGACTGATTGGAAAATGGGAGTCTTTTGATCTTTTGTATCAGCTGTGCTTGCTTAAATTTGCTTGGAACAGAATGCTAAATTTAGCTGAATGACAAAACTACACATCCAGTTATTATAGGATGCAGAAATGTCAAAAGTATATGTATCTGCATCTGCTTTTTTAAAGTTGTACAAAAAAAAAAAAAAAAATCAAATAATACTTGTGTTGTTGTTGTTGTTGTTGTTGTTGTTGTTTTTACCGTTTTTATAAATAAATAATAAAAATAATGCATTTTATTTACTACATATGCTACAGTCACTGTTAAAAAACATTCTATCATAATGGCCATAAGCACAGCTCAATGGCTCCTTACCTATGGCCTTCCTCCTTCACTTCACAAAACATAACATCTACCACAGTTTTATCATTGGTAAAATAATAATAAAAAATATTTCAGTACAAGCATTTCAGTTAAATGTACTTTATACAATATGTCAAACCATTAACCCGCAGGGTGGGGGAAAAATCTATCTGCAGCAACAGTTTAAAATTAGCCCAATTCTGTGGGAAAACCGTGGACTTGGCAACCCTCTCCATAATATTCTTGAGACAGTCAGTTTACTATTATTATTATTATTATTATTATTATTTTATTATTTATTGATTGATTGATTAATTAATTGTTATATATATATATATATATATATATATATATATATATATACAAATATGTCTGAATTATTTCAAGCAATTGTTCTCAAGACCACTTTTTCTGAAAACTATACTTTTTCAAGCGTTACCAGACTTGCTTTTTTTTTTTTTTAGATGATTATTAGTCAGCTTGTCCTTATAGCTTTAGACAAATTCATGCCAAGATCTGCTGTACTCATTGTCTGAGTGCCTATATCCTTAATTTTGCTGTGTTAGTTCAGTAATTGCCTTGCTTTGATCCACAACCAATTTCAATACGTCATCAAGAATGACCAACATCTCTTGTCCAACCATAAGAGCACTACAATAGGACCCTCCAATACAATATTCAGTCAGTTTCTGATTTAACTCACTTTAGTATTTGTAGGGGACCACATAAAATGTATATTTTTATACTGAAATGATTCTACATAGAAAATACATGACATGATTTTGCAACCTATTCTCATAAAAATACGTATCTCTTGGTACTTTTTAGCAGCACCATTTTCACGTGCCTTACTGCATGTTTCTCGGCAGTTTCAAAAAGAAATGTCAACTGAGTGGCATTAAAACACAGGTTCATTATGTGAACCCTGGCCAATTTTTGTTATGTTGATATAGGCACGTATTGCTGTGTTTTATTACGTTGCTTCAGGTACATATTGTGGCTGTTCAGAGTTCCAATATCTGGGGACTGTTGGTAAAAGTTAATCCTCTATGCCCTACACCAAACCCAACCCTAAACCTGTTCAATAGTGTTAACAAATGCAAAACCAATATAAAAACACATTTGTTGACACCATTAAAATCTTCCTTGCGTGTAGATTTGAACTCTTTTGTCAAACTCTAGTTACGGGATTTGAATTGGCATTTCACCTCTCAAGTACATCTCCGTACTGTGTCTATGAAAACCCATAGATATGAAGCTGGATATGTCATGCTAACATTCAAAAGCATCCGTTTTCAAATATCCCAGCATATTAAAATAGTTTTTAAGTCATAATATGATATTCTTCAAGTAATTGGGTGAAAATTGCGCTTTATCAAACTCCGTAAATCATGCATTGTGTGAAAAGGAATAAAAGGTGTCAGAGTTTTACTGACTCTAGTGCTCATTTGTTTAGTTTTTTCTTTGGAAACTGCAGTGATATGTACTTATTGGTACATATTTTGTGTCTTGCAAAAAAGTGCCCCAAGGCATGTTTTTGTCATGAGACCAGGTAGCAAATTTTGTAAAGGAAAATATGTTTGTCATTACTGAAGTGCTACTTAATCAACAAAATACAAGTCTAGAGCTAGAGCTACGTGATTTTAAAATGAATTCCACTACCACCTCTCTACTCTCTATCAAATAGCTTTACAATTTGTAGAGATGCTTAACGCTACTTACTAGGATGCAGTCATTGTCTTGGAAAGTAAAGGAACAGTTCAAACAAACATTCTGTCATCCAAGGGCGTAGGTTTGTTTTTGACATCGGTGGGGACATAAACCCAAGTGAACATCAAAAATTAAAACTATTTTTATGTTAACTGTTTATTTTGGTGCTGCTGTCTTAAACTGGGTGAAATACCTGTGAGTTAAACACGGCGCTGCTTCTCGTCTGGTGCATGACTACATTCTGCCCATGTATTAAATGCGTGTCCTTGAAAGCGCACAGTTTTTTAACGTAGCCTATTTAGCTTTTTAGGTAATCTCATTGGTTTCAGATGCGTCCGAAATTACAAAAACATATAGGCCTACATATATTTATTTATTTTTTTAGCAAAATTATTGCTAGGGACAGTTTGGCAGTAGCTGGATATTGGGAGGGACACGTCCCATCCATCCCATCCTAATTCTATGCTCCTGCTGTCATCACCCTGACATCCATCCAATCTTTATCATCCATGAAAAACATGAAGGTACAATGTCCACACAGCTGTTTTCCTTACAAACAGGCTTTTCCGTTTTTAAAAAGAAGTTTTCAAATTTAGGTCATAACCAGCCTTTAGCGGGCAACCAGGCAAGTGATGAAGTTTGATAGAAAGTGCAATTAGTTAATAACCAGCATGACTGTATTTTAAATGTTGTTCTTGGCCTGTGGCTGCTCATCTTAGTAATTATGTGCAAATTGGACATCCCACATAAAATTTTTCAAATGAAGAAAGTTGTGCATGGATAGCAGCTCTGACAGAATTATCACTAAAGTAAACTGTTAAGAAAAAAAAAAAAAAAAACAGAGGACTGCTCCAATTTCTTGTAAAGGGGATGTTTGTGTATATAAATGCTAAAAATGTGGTCTATGCTTTTTAATGAAATGTTGTCAGTGCATTAAATCATTTTTGCAAGAGGCTTTTTATAGTGGTTATACTCCTGTCATGGAATCAGAGCCCAATTTAGTACATCAACTACTGCCTACTGCTTTAGATCTATAGGACCATAACTGAGTATAAAAAGGGACAATTAAATAGCTAATTTGTGTTCAGATAGGGATAACTTAAAAGTCTTGCAAAGATAGCTTGTGTTTCTTCTTATTTGTCATTTTAAAGTACATTTTTATGCATAGTCAAAAAAAAAGATTTTGTCAGCACTGCCTTTGTTGACAACTGTCATGTTTAAGATGCACATCTCAGTACAACCAGCTCTACTGTGGTTAGTCACTTGCACTGCTTTATGCATTTTTCTCTCCAAAGCTCACACTGCAATAACCTGCATAATAAACACATGCCTTACCTTTAATTAATGTCACTTAAACACTTATCCACTTGCGTGGGCACCTCACGTCACTGCACTGCAGTAGTCTATGCAATTTTCCTGTCCACCTTCATTTTCAATCCCCTCCAACCCCCACCCCTTTTTTTTGTGAGAAAGGACCTGTCAAAACCTCCATTACTATAAGTTGTCTTAAATTATGATAAGTTTAAGTAACCATCAACTACATTTACTTTGGATAGATTAAAAAGGGAATTCAAATCGCCATTATTTTCTGGGAGCTGAACTCTGGTACGTCCTTAATGGGTCAATATTAGCAGAAGATTGAACACCAATGTCAGTTGACAAAATTAAAAATGTATTTAGAAGTTTTGTTTCAAACTTTTAACAAGTGGTGTACGTCTACATTCCACATTTAAACACAAGAATATGAATACAATATCTAACAATATCAGTGTACTCAAGATCACAAATATTGCTAAAACATTGAGATACAATGGACATAAAAGTAGTAAGTTATATATTAATAAATCATATAGATCATTTTTTATGTAGTTATGCTATATGAGCACTGGAATAAGTAATGCAGGAAAAAGGTATGTTATATGTATTGTAGTGGTGTAGGTGTAACACAATGTTAGTACAATGTTATTACAACGTTATTACAACAACAATGAAGCCATTTTACTATGTATAATTGTTTTTGTGTTTTGTTCTGTTGTGTACATCTCTGCAAACAGCTTTATTGCAAACCTATTTCTTTCTTTAAGTATTTATTTTGCTATGCTTTACTTGTACAATGTGTCTTGAACAGCGTATCGTGACTACTCAATGCAAATGAAACTCACAATACACAGGGGGTCACCCTGTGAAGGTGATGCCTAATTGGGACTATTTATCAACATTGCTATGGCCAGTCCTGACAAGTACATGCTTTTTTACCTGACTCTCATTAGCACTATCTGTAATGAGGGAACTCTGAAATCTGTTCATTTGCATACAGTACACCAAGTGAATAAAGAGAAGGGGCCTCTGGGGGTTTTGTGTCGCTTGCATTGTACACTGGGTGGACCGAATCATTTACAATGATTTAAAGATGGGGAAAAACGCAGTGATATTGTCTGTAAGTTCTCATTCAAGGTGAATATGATTGTGGACATACAAACTGCTCACTGAAGAAGGCTTTTAGGTGTTTTGATGTTGTCTGGGAAGAAAAAAAAACTTGAAAGGCAACAAGTACTTTGAACATGAACTGTTTCTAAAAAGAAGACTTGGAAAAGCTATGGTGCACTTAAAGGCACCATTACTTTCAAGCTAAGCTGAATGGAGAGCTCTAATGAAAAGCTATTGAGGCATCAAGGCCCAGAAAGCTTTTAATGTCAGTCATTCCACCTATTACCAGGCATTTAATGCAGACTGACTGCGACTGCATGTAAGCATGACGAAGAGAGCGCAGGTTCAATAACAAGGTCAGTTTACACAGCACACTCCAGCTCTGATAATCCTGAGATATGCTGACGCTCTGTGTACATTGTAAATTGTTGGCCAATAAGCAGACATTTGCTCAGTGGGACTGTAAAAGAGACAAAGGACAAATCTTTGAACCATTAAGGAGGACAAATATATGAGTACAGCTTTAATGATTTACATTGCTATAGTCTAATGCCTTATCATAGACAACACTACAGACACTTTTTCTAGCAATATTCATTTGAAGCCTATGAACTGAATAATAGGATGTAGATATGAACACAAGTGATCATTCAGCGAGGGTCGAAATGCTCTACTATGATTGCTTCCTTGAACACTCACCCCAAGCTGCAAGGATCTTAACCAATACTTAGCTTACTCAGAATCACTTTAGATAAGTTCAACAGATTAAAAATATCACTTTCAGTTACATTTCTGTTTAGTCTTTTTAGGGTTGTAATATTTCATTATTTCCATCCACAAATGTACAAGTTTCCAGTAATTTGAAGCATGTTGTTCACGTAGGGGTGTCCATTCCTGCTCCTGGAGGGCCAACCAGCTCCACCTCACTTGCCTGGAAGTTTCTAGTGAGTCTGAACACCTTCAATAGCTGGTTCAGGTGTGTTTACTTAGGGTTAGAGCTAAACTGTGCAGGACAGTGGCCCTCCAGATCAAGTTCACCACTAGTTACTCTAACATAATATTTGACATTATAAAAACAAATTGCAGCAATTTTCAATTACCTGTTTCTGTTTAAATGAATAGGTCACCCTTAATTTTAAGGGTAATTCTTTTCATTGCAATGACATATTGCATGATTAATTGCAGTTGTAGCCTAATGGATTGGGCAGTTGTGGCCTAATGATTAGAGAACTGGACTTGTAACCCAAAGGTCATTGATTCGAGTCTCAGTACTGGCAAGGGCTGTAGGTGGGGGAGGTGAATGTACAGCATTCTCTTCCACCTTAAATATCATGACTGAGGTGCCCTAGAGCAAGGCACTGAACCTCCAATGGCTCCCCAGGCAAAAAATGGTGTGTTCAAGGTGTGTGTTTGTTCACTACTCACTGGATAAGATAAATTCAGAGCACAAATTCCAAGTATGGAACACCATATTTGCCGCAAGTAACGTTACTTTCATATTATAATGTCACATCTGAAAAAATGCACATTCCAGGCCTTCTAGACATATATCACTGTACGAGGAACATAAGATTTAGAGTTACAGATAGATTTAGGGTTCATCTTAACAGCTGAAAGGTTTGAGGCTTACAATTTCTCTGATTATAAAAGGATATTTTTTTTTATTTAGAAAAATATTTTAGTTAAGGCATTATTAGGGCCTGAGCACTGATTTTGTGAGGATAATATTGGAATTGCTCCGTTTCTTCCTCTTCTTCTTCTTCTTCTTCTTTAAAGTGAATTGCATTTTAGAGGGCCTAAACATGCTCGAAACTCATGAAACTTTGCACACGTGTCAGAACTGGCGAAAATGTACATCTGATATGGGTTTCAGAAGTGGGTGTGGCAAAATGGCTCTATAGTGCCACCTATAAAACTTTAATGGAGTGCACCCTGAGCTATGTTTCACGTACATGTACGAAACTCGGTACATACATGTGACACACCAATACCTACAAAAAAGTATCGTGGCACAACATCCCAAACCCAACAGGAAGTCTGTCATTTTGAATTTCCTGTACGATTTTTGTGTAGTTTTTGCCATTTTCAGACCTCATATTTTAACAAACTCTTCCTACAGTTTTTATCGGATCGTCTTCAAATTTGGTGAGTGTGATCATAAGGCCTTTGCGATGCTAAATTGCGAAGATCTTGAGTTTTCATCGAAGGTCGTGTCCCTGGCGGCCCAATAAATTTTAATGTTTCGCCATGAAACAGGAAGTTTCTGTAACTCAGGCAAACAATATCCAATCTGCCCCAAACTTCACACGTTTAGTAACAGTCATGGCTTGTTTTACTATAACTTAAACATGCAATGTCTGATCTGCTCCAAACTTCACTTGTTTGATAAGAGTCCTGATTTGAACACATCTAAAGGCCAATACTCTGTTACAATCATAGCGCCAACTGCTAGCAACAGAAAATTGCTTTTTTTCACAACAACCTCAACATGCAATGTCCGATCTGCCCCAAACTTCACTTGTTCGATAAGAGTCCTGACCTGAACAGATCTAAAGGCCAATACTCTGTTATAATCATAGTGCCACCTGCTGGCAACAGGGAATGACTTTTTTTACACTAACTTAATCATGCCATGTCTGATATGCCCCAAACTTCACATAGTTGATTCCAGTCCTGGCCTAAAGACTCATAAAGGCCAATATTCAGGTATAATCATAGCGCTACCTGTTGGCAGCCGGATATGTCATGTCTTACACTAACTCATGCATACAGTGTTCAATCTGCACCAAACTTCATATGTCTGATGACAGTGCCGGCCTGAACACATCTGCATCCCAATATTCAGTTATAGGCATAGCACCACCAGCTGCTAGTAGAAAATTTGGCACATATAAATGACTATGACATATTCCTAATATATTTACAATATTAAAATGAATACTGCCCAACGTTTGTTGTTTTTCTAAAAACACTGGTCGGTGGTGAGCCCGGGTGTGAGGGCCCTTTCATCGCTGCTTGCAGCTTTAATTAAGGTTGTTTCTGGGCAAACAAGGAATGATAAACCTGAGACTTGTGCAAAATCTCAAGATTACATTGTACAATTACTGTACCTGTGAGACTGCATAAGAATTGTGCTAATGAAAACAAACAGATTGTGAAATAAGGATTTTCATTTTATTCTCAAGACTTCACCTGAAGTTGTTGTTCTTTCACCCTGAACTCCTTGTAATCAAAAACGGTTACTCGTTCACACCTTTATAAGGGACCAATCGAGGCTGGTAAGTGTGAAGTATCTATTTGCAGTTTAACACCCTGGAAACTGGAGATGTTTTTGCAGTTTAAAAAACATGGTGCACAATTAATTTTTTGGGCCTAATGCCAACATGCAGGCTTTCAAAATCTTGTTTGACTGCTTGTATTTATCTGGTACTCAGTGAATGCTAAGTCATTCATTTCACAGGATAATTAATGAGGAGCTATTTAAAACCAAATGAAATTATTGTTACAAGAAAGTAAAAATGAATGGTCGATGCAGTGTATCATTCAAAGAAAATACACGACAGTGACTAGTTTATGACTATATTGTTTTTTTGATTTTGTTTTCTTTACCTATGTCAACCCAAGGCTTATGAAACTATAAAATTGATGTTTTAAAGACTGTTTCACACATTTTACATTTTAGAAAGCTATAATATTAGACATTATTGCAAACAGTAAACAGCAGTAAAACTGCTTCAGTAAACAGCAGTAAAACTGCTTCAGTTACTACGACAACAAACAAAACATCTGTTTGTTTATGTTTTTCATATCTATCGTGCTTATGCTCAAATGATGCAATTCTTAGTCATCAAAAAGTTCATTCTTTGCATTTTTAAAAAAGCCCTGGCAGTTGAAACTTCTGATATAGAGTTTTCCAAGTGCACTGACACGAGGCAAACACACAGAAATCTAGCTCTTTCACATCAACTACGTCAAATACGGTTATGTGAAAGACACACCAAGTTCAGATAAACACAGTCAGTAATGTCTGCTACATAAGCAGCTGCATGTGTATCAGAACAGTAGATCTGTGAAACAGCGTCTCTTGGACATGACGACAACACAGTATTAACACAACTCAACACCTCGTTCCCTCAAATTTTGTGCCTATGCGTTGGGCGGAAATTACTTGAAAGTGGGCACATTCGTTATTATAACCCTGTGTCTATTTAAATTTCCCCAGGGACAACCACAGTCAATATAGGGCTAGTCTTCAAATGGATATTCAGCACTGTTTTTGGAATCAATGATCAGCATTATCTGAGCTAATTACAGTTGCCGAGAGCTTGTCGCTTTGAGACCTTGGAATAGAATTACCTTGAGAAGTTATTTGTCCTGGAGCATTGGTATGCCAGGGCGAGTCCTGTGGCTTCACCGCGTCTGACAAGCTCTTATCTTTGCCTCTCGTCCACAGGTGCTCCCTGTCACCACAGCGTGATCAAAATGCAGCGCAGAACCTGCGAACACCAAGCTCTGTTTACTCAGATAAATTACAGAGACGTGCGGGTTGCTCAAAGTAAAGTGCAACTTGTAAAAACTGCACTTACTTTTTTTTAGCATATGGACAGTGATGTTTTTTTGTGCTTGTGTAGCATGTGCACAGAAGCTTAAAACAACTTAAATGCAAAGAAGCAGAACTGAGATGTAAACTTAACATCCTTTCAAGTCATACCTCCTAGAAAACGTAACCACAGGCATCCCAGTGCTTCAAGTTTTGGATCTCATTATTATCACCAGTTAGTCAGTTCATTAGTACCTGCCTGACATAAAAATTGAGTTTGAAGGCCTCTAGGAGCAGGACTGAGAAACAGCTTTGAAGGATAAAAAAGCAGCAGACAACAAAATCCTCTTGTGAGTGACTTCAGACTTCCTCAGTCTGAAAAGTGTACAGTCATTGTTACAACAATTACCAATTCACTCTAAATGTGTGCATTTACTGATAGTAATAGTACTGATTATTAGTGCATGAATACATTACAAATTTAGAAAGATGATGCTTAGGCCTAGTTTCACAGACAGGACTTAGACTAAGCCAGGATTAGACCATAGTTCAATTAGGATATTTAAGTAATATTCATAAACCTGCCTTAGAAAAACACATTACTGGTGTGCATCTTGAGACAAAACAAAGGCACTGATATATTTTAAGCTGAAACAGCTCAGACTTACATTTCATTCTTGGGACTAGGCTTAAGCCTTGTCTGTGAAACTGGGGGTTAGTGTTTTAAAATCTTTTTAAAATCAGCCTTTAATTACACTATATAATTATCTGAATGACAGGACCACTATAAATGATTCTAAAGTCTGTTTTAAGGAAAGTGTGTTCACTTGGCAGCCATTAGTGCAACACCTCCAGGCAAATATTTTGGGCATCCAAGACTTGAATGAATGAATGCCTCCTCAAAATTTTGGATGAGAAAAAAATAAAACAATGTCAATATTATAAAAAAAAATATATGACATTAAAACCTATAAATCACAATTTCTAAAGAAATGTTGTCCAACATGGACACCAGCAGGTAAAGGTGGGATTGATTGGGGGTAAAAAAAAAAAAAAAAAAGAACGGGGGAAAGTCACACGAGAGGAGGCAATGCCTCCATCATGATATGATTGGATATGACTGGATAGGTTTGGCTGTGATTGGTTCATGTGATAAATCCCACCTACCTCTTGTGTTCATGTGTGTTCCGTGTTCACAAAATCAGTCTAAATAAACAACATGCCTAATGGCATTAATGGGAAGACAAATTTAAAAAATTAAGTAAATAACTCCCACACTTAGATATAACCACTTCGGTCAAAATAAGATTTAAAATGGCAAAAATGATCTGTGGAAGATTTTAGTAATCAGCGTGTTGAAATTTAAGGCAAGACACTGCATGTGAATATGGTAAAATACTAACACTAATAGTTATCACCTTACTTACCCAGTTGATTGATTACTTTGATAATTGCAAACATTTTTTGTATTACAAGTTTTCTAAAATGTCAGGTTTAAATATGCAATTGAGGCATTGTTTATTGAAATATGAACTAATTTGCATATATTTCTAGTACAAAAATCTAAACACTGGATGAAGTCAGTTTCAAAATTCTTTTTTTTTTTTCTTTTTTTTTTTTTACGGAGGGAATTTTGGGTATGTCATTTTGTCACTCCATAATTAAGAAAATACGTAGAACAGACAAATTTTTTTTTTTGGGGGGGGGAGGGGAATAAAATGTTGTATATAGCAAATTATATATGCAGTATATATAAACAAATCCCTCTGTAAAAACCTTAGATAGGAATACAAATGTAAAGTTTGGTGTTTGTAAATACTACTGAAGAGGAGATTTATGGCTTAGTGTAGGAGAAAAAAAATATATATATATTTTAAAAATATGCATTGCAATTGAAATCTATTGACACAAATAGATAAAGTGCTATAAAAGAAACACTTAACAGTGTATTTTGGATGTTTTCCTTCCACTAGTCTGAAAACACTCTTTATGAAAAACCAAAAAGCCCAAAATCTCAAATTTGACAGGTGACTAAAAAAAAAACAGTTTTTGCCTACAGTGTCTCGCCAAATTTCGATGTCTGTGACCAATATTTACAGAGCTTTAAAGACTGTTTGTTGGTCTGAAAAAATAAAAAATACTTAAAGGTTAACTATTAAAAACAATAGCTGAACATAAGTTCACAAATAAAATATAGTGTTTAAATTGTCACTGCCTTGAATTATTATTACAAACTTTGAGAATTTGGCTTCCTCATTTCAGAACACTACTGCACACCACTGACACATAGGTGCTGTACTATATAAACTAAAGCATATGGAGACTGTGAGCTGTTGTTACATGAGGCCACAGGGCTCGCTGAGAAGGTATCATGTGTAAAAAATAATTTGCTGAAAGATGATCTATAAGGCAGTGCCTAATTACTCCCAGTCATTTCTTCTAGGCATTTCCTCTAGGGTTGTGTCATACTGCGAAGCATTTCTTTTATTGTTCAGCAGATTAATGAGACATTAATGAAGAAATGTTTCGCATATGGCACATTGAGGCCCTGTGAGTATTTAAGTTGCTGAATTGGTTTGATGTTAATAGTTTATTCTAGCTTATGGATGACACCTTGCCTTTCTGGGACCACAAACAATGTATGATTGAGGTATATGTCTAAATCAGCAATTCTCTCAAGATCTCCTTGATGTATCTCAAGCAAGTGGCTGATGGCTCCTGTGGGACCCGAGCTGTATTACTCCTGATGCTATAATCTTCAAGAAATAATAGCTGTGTGGTTCAGTCATGCTAATTTATGGAAACTACACTGAAAGGTTTGTGTTTACAAAGGTATTGCACTGTATAGTAATGAAATACTTTTGGGACGTAAGGTAATTTTCAAAGGATTTGTAAACAGCCCTGGTACAATGACACACTATTATAAGTGTTCTTGTATTGCTTTCATAAAAGCCTCAACCTGCTGATTACGTTATTATAAAATCTATATCAGCTGCCGCATGAGATCCTCAGGCAGTTCTGAATTTCATTTAAAACAATTTTTGCCAATTTTCCACACTCTCAGAACTATTGTTATCAGAAAGCACCAGAGAAGAACTTCATTCAATTACTTTTAAAGAAATGAACATTTGTTTTCTTGTTTTTGTCATTTGATGATATATCCAGTTAGGCATCTGCCTCATGCAGTTTAAGCAATGAAAATAATTTAGTTTCGAACAATGCGTTCTGACGACATAGATATTCTTCAAAATATTTTGCTGCTTCTCAGTAAGGCAATAATTGACGATTCAGCTTTTATATGCCAAATTGGTTCATTTACCGTTGAAAAATGACTTGTAAGAAAGTGTTTCAGTGTATTTGAGTGTGTCTAGGTTGTCGCTGAAGGGGACATTTAAGAACACTGTGACATTTTGGCTGTGTAACCTGAAAGTGAAAGGCAAACAGACCGGAGTAAACAAGGTTTGAGGAAGGATATAAATATCACTCACAACTCAATGATCGCAAACACTATTGTAAGCAAACCTGAACCCTTTCAGCCCAAAATAGTAATTCCAGAAAACTGCTAGAGTAAAACACACCATTTTGATTTCACAATATAAAACAGCCTTTATTTATACCTAATTTCAAATACAACACTACAAGACTGATTTGTTTTGTCTTAATGGCAGGGTTTCAGTGTTTATATTTAATTTGAGAACACCAAACTCAATTTGTTACAGATCTACATTTTTATTTGTTTCAGTATTTTGACAGTAACAAGTGATAATTTGCATTTCATAGGTGGCCCAAGGTTACAATGTAACAAGGTTTATTGTATCCAGTATCACTGCAGAGCGATTCTGAGCCTGCAGACATAGAGCAGTCTATATTCAAGTGTGAAATGGCTGAAATAGAGGTGTGAGTTTGAGACCATATGTGGATGTATGTGTTATATAGAGATGTCTGTGCCTTCACATGTGCTGAAGTGCGTGATCATTCCTGTAAAAGTACTGGTACATGTGAAGGTCAGCTGAGGGAGCTTTTCGAATTGCACAGATAAGAACAATATGGTGATTTTAAGTCATTTCACAATTCTCTATCAGTTTCCAGTTTCCAACACAGTCATACACCACTGCTTTCTTGTGATTTGTCTACTTATTATTATTACTGGCTTTTTAAAGGTCATATGGACTGACCGTAACTGAAAATAACTGCTAGGGATAAGAAGATCTACTCATAAGTCTCAAATATCCCAGGCCCATAGTTGAATAAAATAATTAAATAAATCTGTATTGGTTGTGAAACACCAATTCAGCACCAAAACCTTTCAGACACACTTTTATATGTTTATTTGTTGTTCCTTGGCCTTCAAATAAAAATTATGTGATCAATCACCCATCCTCATGCTGTTCCATACCCAAAAGACTTTCATAAACGTAGACAATTTAAAAGAAACCCGAGAGATTTCTGTTCCTCTATTGAAAGTCCATGCAACCAGAGCTTTGACAGTTCCAAAACTTCATATAGACATTGCAAAAGTAATAAATGTGATTAGTTTAATCCAAATATTCTGAGCACTTTGAGTGTTCATTTACCACATCCGATGTAATATTTATGTGTTGATCAACATTTATAGGTAAATTAAAAACTTAATTCAATCTGTTCATCATATAAAGTGATCATGCCCTTTCAAATGATTCATATTTATTACTTTTTAAATCTCTTCATGAACTTTTTCATCGACTTCCAATAGAGAAACAGAAATCTTTTAGGTTTCATTAAAAATGTTAATTTGTGTTTTAAAGATGAAACAAAGTCTTAATGGTTTGGAAAAACATGAGGGTGAGTAAAAGTTTTTTTTTTTTTTTATTTAATTTTTTTTTAACTGGGTAATAGATTAAGCATTGCATCAATAACAAGAGCAAAAGAAGATTCAGTAAAACTGTTTTTTTTTTTTTTTTTTATTCAATGAGGTCAGGGACTGCAGATCCTTGGAGAGCTTCCACTGTTAAAGGTCAGCAGCTTGAACCTGGCTTAGATCGTTTCAGTCCACAGGCAGCCCTTTTCTCATTAATGTCTTTTGGCAGTTTACAGTAGGATAGAGCTCTCTTTAAAACGGACCAGAGTGATGCATCATTTTTTTTTTTTTTTAAAGCTTTTGTGTCTATTTTGAAGTTTGGGAATAAATAAATAAATAAATAAATAAATAAAATGAATGTAGATCAATAAATAATAATAATGTACCTTTCAGCATAACTGTTTCTTGTTTTCCCCCATATCAATTTATAAAGGCTCTGAATTATTTTAAGCTTAGAAAAGACCATCTACAGAGATATAAGAAATTGATTCTGAATGAACTGTGGGACCATAGAAGAAGGGAATGGTGTTTTACATTCGCAAATGAAAGTTTACACCAAAGACATAATGAGATATGGTTACTGTGACAACCTTGACCAAGAGGTGCTCGAAACATCCTTGGTGTTTCAAGCCTTGAGTGTCCAAATTCACTATCAAAGTGTAGGTCCAAAGTCCCCGAAGTCATTAGCAGCCTGCCAGTGCTCTGTTTGTATAAACACTCTCCTCTAACACCAAGCTGGGAGTGGCAGTATGTCCGTACAAGCGGTAACAACTGGAGAGAGTCCACCGCTTCTGAATTTAAAAGAAGGATAGGTTCTGGCCTGGAGGGCAAGCAAAGTGATCATTATTTCAACGATCGAGTGTTCAATGTTAGTTGTTCTTCTGGGTTTTACTGTTAAATTTATCTGTTTGGGGCTGAAATTTACTTCAAATACACTCTGTCTAATGCACGGGTGTCCGCACAAGTATACTCAATTGTGGAGGAGCATTGATGGACAAGTTCAACACACAGGACAGAGAGTCGGACTTGTAACCAAAAGGTTGCGAGTTTGAGTCCCAGGTCCAGCAGGGATTGTCGGTGGGGTGAGTAAATGAACAGTGCTTTCTCCACCCTAAATACCACGACTGAGGTGAGACCCTTGAGCAAGACACCTAACCCCCAACTGCTTCCTGGGCACTGCAGCAATAGCAATATGGCTGCCTACTGCTCTCTGTGTGTACATGTCTGAGTGGATACAAAAATTTACATGGACCCTTCAGGTCAAAATTACTGTGTGGACAGTGTGTGTATTCCGTGCCGAAGTATTCTTAACCCAAAACACCTTCAGAAGCCAGAAGGTTTATGTAGCAACTCCAACTTTTGGTTCCAAAAGTGCATAAAGTGATTAAATGTGTGAATCTAGTTGGTGGTAATCTAGTTTGGAATAGAATTTTCTTGGAATTTTCTTTCTACATATTTAAAGGATTAGTTTAGAATCCACAACCTTCGAGTTGATGCCGATGATACACTTTGCAACTTTTTAAGCAATATTGCTAGGCAACTTTTTTTTAGCAATGTTGTTTGGGCAATTTCCCATAACAAATTTCCATCTGCATAATTTAGATCAGTCGTGGGCCCTGTATCTTACCTGGCTGCCCGTTGACGGCAACATTTGCCAAAGTTGCCCGGCAACATTGCTCAAAAAGTTGCCCAGTGTATCATCAGCATGACTCTCTAACCATTAGGCAATGACTGCCCCAATTCAATCCAGAATTAAAATTTGCTAGATATCCAAGACATCCATGGCTTTTTTTTTTTCATTCAAAAATCAACTAAGGTTTTTGAGGAAAACATTCCAGAATTTTTCTCCGTATAGTAGACTTCAATGGGGATCAGTGGGTTGAATGTTCAAATTGCCATTTCAAAGCAACTTTACAGGGCTCTACACAATCCCAGCTGAGACTAAGGGTCTTGTCTAGCTAAACAATCTCTAATTTCCTAAAAAAAAAAAAATAATCCAAGCATCTCACAGCAATTCATACATTTTACGAGGTGGAACTCGTACAATATGTACAGTTTAGCAAAATTCATACAAATTTGTACAAGTGACACCGTTTGAATTCATAATTTTTTTACTAAATCGTACGTATTTTACGAGTTCCCCAATTCATATTGAATTCGTATGAATTACCTACCCCTAAACTTACCCATCACTGGGGTCTAGGCAATCATACAAAATTTTACAATTGAGGTCATACGAATTTGTATGTATTAACTACCTCATAAAATACGAATTTTTCATGGGATAGTGTTTAAAAATTCATATACTTCTTAACCACAAATTCTCATGTTGCACTTGAGATGTGATGTGCATCTAGGGCTGCACGATTAATGGAAATGAAATCGTGATTAGGCAGAATCTGCGATTGTCATGTTTATCTTTCAATAACGTGATCAGCAGTAAACCTTTATCTGAAAGCCAAAGGGCGCTCTCGCGCAGAAACTCCAAATACGCCCTGAAGAAGAAACCCAGGAAATGTCTATAGCTTCAGTTGAATAAACATAAGATTTAACTGCTTTCATTGATTCAATGTGACTAATAAACACACAACTATGACAATATATGGTTTATCTGAGTTCTTATTATTATAATTTTCGCTACAATAAAGTATATTTAGAATACTATGAAATATGTTGTGTGCCTTATTCTGTTTAAGAAGCCACATCATCTCACAGGAGGATTTATTTTAAACACATGACTGACGTTTGAAAAGTGAGTTTGGAGTAAAATCATGTTATTAAATGTGGTAATTTCTAGGGATGTGCGATATATATCGATCGATAAATTCATGCACATCTCATCAGTAAAACCGGTTCTTTGATTAGCGGTAAATCTCCATCACCTGTTTTCAAATGGAGCGCCAGTTTATTCACAGAGCCGTAGATCACTGAAAAGCTTCCCCAATGAATCACCCACAAAACTGAACCCGATATTGCGTAGCTTGTCAGTGATCTACGGCTCTGTGAATAAACTGGCGCTCCATTTGAAAACAGGTGATGGAGATTTACCGCTAATCAAAGAACCGGCTTTACTGATGAGATGCGCATAATATCAATCGATATATATCGCCCATCCCTAGTAATTTCACATGCTTTCAGATGTAGCAGCATTTACTACACAGAGCCGTGGTTCACTGAGAAGCTCTGCAAACTGCTGTCATTATCATAGAATGATTTCTTTCTATTTCATTATCGCACGATTAAATTGTCTGCGACAATGAACGCAATATAGCATAGCTTGTCAGTGAAATACATGTTTCTACATCTGAAAGCAGATGCTGTACTGATTACACAACCGGAAATGCACATGACAATCACTTTCGATTAACTGTGCAGCCCTATTGCTCATCTACGACTTGGAAAGGTCACGCATAATGTACGAGGAAGTTCTGACCCAGTGTTTTATAAATTATATGGGTGTGAGTATATTTTCAGAAAACTTTAATTTAGGAGTAAACTAATCCTTTAAGCATGATGTTTAGGATGAAGGATGTTATTCTTAGTATTGATGGGAACGGAACAGTTTGATGGAGTACAGTTCGATCCTAGGGAGAAAATAAAGGGTTTCTTTAAAATTGACATTGGATAAGGTTAAGATGGGATAGCTGTAGGTAAGCAGAAAGTAAAAGGAGTTGAGGCTACGATTTAAGAGATTTAGAATGAACTTGAAAGGGAGTGTGAGAATGTTTTCCCCTAAATCCTCTAACAGTGTTAGTGTCTTGAAATACACAACGGTTCAGTCAAGGGAAAACGTCAAAATGCAGGAAAACAATTAAAAAGTCACGTTTGCACATCTTGCTGTTTAGAAACTGAAACCTGTCAAATGTGCGGAAGCAGTAATGCTGAGTGCTATTGTTGAAGATTTGACGCATACTTATTGTTGAAGTTCAGCTATGCCTTTGTTTGTCAGGTAAAATGGGCTGCCACATAAGAGATGACAACATGTGATGAGAATTTCGCTGGAAACTGTTTGCTGTCTTCTGTATGCCTTCATGCACAGCCTCACACACACACACACACACACACACACACACACATACACACACTAGCAATTTTATAACCAGACCAACGACAAAGCCCTGGGAATATTCTTGACAAAACACACAATTTCCATAAATAGCTCAAAAATACAAGCTGTCATAGTTTTCACCATTTTTAGCTTATGTTGTTTTCTAAGCTGTCACACATGAAAAGAAAGGTAAAGACTTTATTTTGGTGTAGTTCTTTGTTCTAAATGGACATGTTACATGCATTACAGATTGATGTTATTGATTAATAAGTGTTACAAGCCCTGCCACAATAATTACTTTTAAAGTATATGTTGTTCATTACTTAGTAGGGGTCCCTGCAAACAAGCCTGCACTTGCCTTTTGTGGGCCCACTTAGGGCTAGCCTAAGGGCCCCCAGTGGGCTGCCAGCACAGGGCCCCTGAGAATTTGTGTTGAGAAAGTGTTGGCCCCTTAGCGCTGGCCCTACATGGAAAGACCTCACTAAGTCCACACAGGGCCTACACTATTCATCTACTACAACAATAAATCTGTTTCATTTTAAATACTTTTCAGCTACTATAACTTAAGAAATTTAAAAATTTAATATACATCTGAAATGGATGCAGTCACCACATAACTAATGTCTGTATTGTCAAAAATGCACAGTAGTCAAAGGGATTTCAAATCTATGGATTTATTAAATACAAAATAGAAAACATTCAATTCAGGTTAATACAGCTATAGCCAACAATGTAAATACACAAAAGTACAAAAAAGAAAGAAAGAAAGAAAGAAAGAAAGAAAGAAAGAAAGCAAATCAATGTAAGATTGTAGGACAGGGGTGCCCAACCCTGTTCCTGGAGAGTTTATTTCCAACCCTGATCAAACATACCTTACGATGTACCTTATTAACACATTCTTATTAACAGGCTTATGTCTGTTACACCTCAAATATGGCTCGTGAGATCCACTTTCTTTTGGAGTTTAGCTCCAACTTTGATCAAACTCACCCACCTGTGATTTTCTAATGATCCTGGAGATATTGATTAGCATGCTCAGGTGTGTATGATTAAGGTTAGAGCTGAACTCTGCAGGAAAGTGGATCTCGTGAGCCAGATCCCTGGCCTATATGAAACAAGAAGTTCTGAAAAGGTCTATTTTGGTTTGAGCCATTCCAATTCATTTGAGTGGCTAAAGAATGACCGGTCAATGCTGTTTGTATTCTCTTAGTTGCATTACAGAGCTGCCTACACAAAACCTGCATGGGCCCAAAAGATACAAAAGTTGCTCTGGGCCCAAACGGGCTGGCCCACACTGGGCCATCATGGTATTAATGTGGACAGTCTGCTAGTGTGGGCTGCTCACAAAACTGTGAGCCTCTCCTGGGCAAGTCCACACTGGGCCTGTTTAGGTGTGGTGTGGCCTGGCCCTAGCCTGCATATGCCCCGCAAGGACATGTTTGCAGGGGTTGCACCGACTAGTCGACTTAAATGCTCTGCCATGACGCTTTAAGCTTGACATTGACTAGTCGCTGGTCCTGAATAGAGGACGCAACAGGACAATAAAACATTTACACTCTGTTTCTAAACAGTTAAAATGACAAATAAATTCATACTCTGAAAGTGCTTCACAAGATGTTTCATTGCGTTTTTCAATTCCAGTCCTCGCGCCCCACCACTCTGCACATTTTGCATGTCTTTCTTAGTTAACGCACCTGATTCTGACAACAAGCTCGTTAGAAATGAGTGAATTTACTTACTAGAGAATCTTACTAGAGAAGCCTGAAGTGTGAAATAAATGCATCTGTAAATAAACACAATTTAAATTCATGTGCGCATGCTTTATTGACTTTTAAATGAAACATATATGGAACTGGAATCATTGCCGTGATGTCCACTTTGCAGGGCACTTTTATTACAATAGAACAAACGTTGTCCGTAATAAGAGATACACACAAAATGTGTAGAGCGGTGGGGCGCGAGGACTTGAATTGAGAACCTCTGGTTATACCTTCTGAATGCTGGAAATTGAAAGGCAGAGTGCATGTTTTAAACAGCTTATTGTACAGGTAAATTAATCACCATTTTAATCTAATGCAATGTGCAATGTAACGCTCACACACATAGGCTACAGACAGTAGTTCATACATAACGCGCAGATCACACACACAGAGAATCATTTAATAGCGCAGAAATGTATTGTCAGCACTGTTCTATGATTTCTCAATAATACAACCGAAAAGTTCAAGCATATATTTCTTAGTAATTAAACCCAGAGCTTTACTATTAGTTAGCTGCCAGGTACAACTATTTTACACACACAATCACTCTCTCACTATTATCTATCTATTTCTCACTAATCTTCTATTTATTTGTTTGTCTGATTTAGAATGAGTGGAATATAATGACCCAAAGACAAAGGAACTAATAAAAACGAGCTATTATAGGAACAGTAGCCATGTGGGCAGCGCTGTCATATGCCATAGCGGTGCACAAGGTGTTTGAGTCTGAACCAGGGTTGCCAGGTTTTCACAACAAAACCCTCTCAATTGCTACTCAAAACTAGCCCAATTGCATTTTGAGGGGAATCCCTGGTAAACCCGCGTTCCAGGGGTTAAAATATATGATTTTTGGTGGGATTATCGCTATAAAATTATCATTCTAGAGGCTAAATATTACATTATTCGGGTCGCGGCAACAGTGTTAAAGTAGCCTAATTCCGCAGGAAAAAATGTGGACTTGGCAACACTGGTCTGAGCTCAAGATTCAGGTGTATTTGTTCATCAATCGCCATCAGCGGCTAGTCGATGTCAACTCGACCTTCATCACATAAATATCGACTTTAAAAATTCTGAAAAAAAGTTGTTCAACCCCTATAACTTAGTTATGTAATTAAACTTTTGCAGACCGCTGCAATACAAGATGTGCCTACAAATCTGTTAACCACTTCTTACCCAGGTCTTATCCAAAGGTTGCTTCTTGATTTTCTTCCTCCCATCTCTATCACCCTCTGCTTTTTCAAGCTCTCAAATCAATGCATGAGGATCCGGTGGGAATCATCTGCATAGCATTCTCTCTCTGCTCCAGCTCCCTGTGGAGAGTTGTGCCACAGGCAGCCCTCTTCCTCTGTAGTCGACAAATCATCAAAAATATGCTGCACTGCTGCACTGTCTCTCCATCCCTCAAACACTCTCAACATCCTGTGGTTCTGTTAGTGTGCTGGTTTATGTTGTATTGCGGCTTTAAAAAATGGGTATTGTTTTCATTTTTTTTATGCAAGAACTGTACATTTGACAAGATGTATTAAAGCCCCATTTTCAGTATACCATGCACACTTTGAAGAATAGTTCACACAAAAGTGACATATTTCCAGTGTGCATTTACTGCTAAATAGTAAGGTCAGTGAACAGGATGACGATGTCCATTGTTGTTATTGCACTATACTGTATATGTATGTGTAGTATATGTGTGTGTGTGTGTGTGTGTGTGTGTGTGTGTGTGTGTGTAAAAGGTGTTATTATGTGTAAAATGTAAAATAAAAAATCTAATATTTTCTTAATTTAATTGGTAATACTTTACAATAAGGTGTCGTTTGTTAGCATTAGCATTAGTTAATGTATTAACTAACATGAACGAACAACAAAAAAATGCATTTATTACACTATTTATCTTTGTTAATGTTAGTTAATAAAAATACAGTCGTTCATAGTTTTTTTCATGTTTGTTCACAGTGCAATAATTATAATGTTAAGAAACACAACTTATGTTTTTAATAATGCATTAGTAAATGCTGAAATTAACATTTACTAAGATTAATAAATGCTGTGTGTAAAAATACATTTAAATATGACTTTTATCCAATGACAAAAGTTTTGTTTCTGTTCAAAAAGAAAAGTCTTATCCCATCTAGCCTTTCATTCCACAGAATTTCTCCTTTTGTTCCACAGAAAATAGAAAGTCATGCAGGTTTGGAGCAATATAAGGGTGAATGAATGACTGGATTTTCATTTTTACATGACATTTATGCATTTAGAAAACAATTGTATCCATTTTATGAGGTCATATTTTCTGGGATTTTTATCTAAAGCAACTTGCATTGCATTCAAGATGCATTGTTATTTAAGCTAAATGAATGCTAAAGTGGTGTATATATTTTAGGGTGAACTATTACTTTAAAGAGATTTGAAATACATTTATTTCATGCAAGTATACTACATATAAATGTACATATTTATGTACTTAATCGTCTGCGAAATTGGAACAACTAATTTTGTACTTAATCCACTTTAATTGTGCTAAAGTTCAACTAAACATATACTAAAGTATATTTGATTGTGCTAAAGTGGAACTATCACAAGTATACTTTTGGTACACTTCAAATATCTTGCATTTAAAGACCAATATGATTCAAAGATCATACAATCCTCATCAATAGTGTCATTAAAACACATTTTAGGCCTAATATTAAGAAATGTTCATTGTGCACAAAATGTACTCCAAATAAAGTTTAATTATTTTTTTTTTCTCACGCAATATATCAGTAAATATGATTTGAACAGATTTGAACTATACTATGTATGAAATGTATTCTAAATATATTCAATTTTTACTAGGGTATTTGCACAAATATTGAAATTTATGCTTAAATCATATAAACCAGATCACATTAAAGGTAGTGTAGTAGCTCAAAAAAATGCCTTCGTATCCAGAAATATCAGTATCACAGAAAACATACCAACACACATGCAGCTATCTCCACACAAACATGCAGTCATCCATTAATTGTATTGGATGAGCTGCAGTTGGTCATAAGCGTGTAAAAGTAGAAACCAGAGAAATTCACCACATTTTCAGCATGTTCTCCCTTCCAAAATCTCACAACAAAACCAACCAACCAAAAGGCAAACAAGGACTTTCCATGACACATTAACTATTCATATCCATTTGCATGGCAGTGCTGTCCATGGATGCCAGGATGCAGGCTCTGTTCAATGCTAATGAACGCCTGCAACATGGGGATAAGAGAAGGGGGTGTTGTTCTCTTTGAGAAAGGGCCAACACTAATATGGATGACTCATTTGTAATGTAGAACAAGATCAATTAGAAATCTGGCATGGGAAAGTCTGCATAGAAAACCTGTGCAATGTAAACCCAGGCCCCCCTCTGAAGAATCATAGAAAAGCAAGTCCTCATTTACAAGAATAGGAAGGTTTTGTCAGTAATGGGATTACAGGAGGCTGATATAATGTATGTTGGCAGCTGGTTTCAGCACTCTGTGTTCATTCTTGCCAGCACCAGCTTATTTTGTATGGTTTAAAAACAATAAATTTCAAAATTGTTTATGTTTTCGTACAGCGATCTTTTGGAGGCAAGCAGTTAGTTGGCAATTCGTGCTGAGAATACGCCGCTACATCAGTACTAGCCACATCGTACTACAAAGCTGCAGACACAGAGTTTTGTTGATATTATATTTTCAATAAAATGCCTAACCTAGTTTTTCACAGAGTGTTTGTATACATTTGCAGAGATGCCATGAAATAAAAATAAGTGTTGTGAAGGTTCTTATTGTCAAATGTAATGAGCGCTGCTTATGGGAAAAGATGAGCTGTACTCTGCAGTAAGATCTAGCTTCACACAACCTTTTTTTTTTTCTTTGTAAGCAATAATCCGAGGCTGTCGCACTTTGTTTGCAGGTCTACTTCTGCGCTAACTCTGTTTACTTTTGAGGTTTCGTGAGTGTTTTTGCCAACATCATCTTTGACTGCTGCAAAATTGAACTTGTGTCAGACAGCGACAATGACAGCTGTAAGCTTCATTCCTGCTTGCCTGCTCACTGTGGCAGAGCTGCAGAATCGGCACTTGTGTTATACAGTGTTTACAGCCTGCTCTAAGCCTGGGTTCATTCTGAATGCCAATATGATAAATACGCTGACTGCACTAGGTCTCTTTTTGGTGCTCGCTGAAATCACCTTGTGCTGACTAGAAGTGACCTTTACACTCTTAATAATAAAAGTGCTTAGTGATGCCATAGAAGAACCTCTTTTGTCTAAATGGTTTTAATAAACATCTGAACAAACTTTCTGTTTCACAAAAAGTTCTTTGTGGTGAAAGAAGGTTCTTCAAAAAAAGGTAAGAAAGAGATGGTTCTTTAAATAACCTTTGACTGAATGGTTCTTTGTGGAACAAAAAACAGTTCTTCTGTGGCATCGCTTGAAGAACCTTTTAAAGCACCTTTATTTTTAAGAGTGTACTATGAGTAATTCTCTCTTATTTTAAGGTCTAAAATGATCTTTATCTCTGATGCCATTATAAGTACATCAGATCAGAAAAATTGGTGTGATCTAACTTGTAGAGCCACTTACTGTATTATCAACACAATGAAGACAAGTGTAATAAAAGGAGTGGAAAAGGAATTAAGTGCATAAGATGCATTAAATGTTGTTATCTTTTGAAAAGATAAACTGAAATTATTTGATTATTTGTTACCAACTGACATCAGCTATACAACATCTAATGTAAATTAGAAAATACTGATAAAACAGAACATTGCCACAGTCTCTGGAAGAGGTCTGGATAAGTGATATTTACATTCTCTGTGGTCTTTTAAACATTCTGTTGACAATAACTAATGGTCCACCAACATGTCAACTAACTCTCCTTAGAGTATTAGTAGACTGTCTTCTTAATACCTGCTAACTCTTTATTGTGATGGTCTCCAACCAGACATTCTACTGACTATAAGTAACTTTGCAAGTACATGTCATCTTAATCTATGCCCTACCACTCTACTAATACTCTACTAACACTCTAGTGAGAGTTAGTAGATATGTAGATGCAACGTTACTTATAGTCAACAGAAAGGGACCATCAAAATAAAGTGAAACCATGATTTCTTCCACTGGTTACGCTGGTAACAGTGCAGTGGGGAAAGCGGTGTAGGATCCAAAGGGTGCTGAAATTTGGAACATGCAGATATGGCCCTGAAGCAGGCGCAGAAGCTCCTTATTTTTGAACACACAGATGAAAATACCTTGAAGTAAAGGTTTGCTCCCCGGAGCTCAACCTTTTTACAAATGTCTACGTATATGTCTTCTGCCTCTCTGGGCTACACACTCAGAACTTGGTCAATCTGCTTTGTCTCTCTAGGATGGAGACTCAGGATTGAGTGCTGCATTTGTTGTTGCCTCGCTAAACTAAGACCTTGAGCGTAGAGTATCTCTTTCCTCCCAGACTGGATGCTCAGAACGTGATCTGACTCTTCAAAGTGTCCTGTGTTATGTGACATCAAGCCATTTGCTGCAGATCCTTCAAGTCCTGTAGGTTGCAAGGTGGAGCAGCCGTGAATCAAACTCAGTGGTGTAGGGTAGGGACCAATCAGACAATGGCTCATTAGATTTAACCAAATCAGTGGTTTATTCATTTAACAAAGAAGTAGACTTCCCCTCACCCAACCCAACAGTGGGTGACAAAGTCTCAACCAGGACGCTTCTAGCAACCACTGATAATGTCAGTTTACGATGTAAAACTATGCAGGAGAATCTGCAACTATGCAGGCAGACTGTTTTTCTTCACTCACTTCCCCCCATAGGAAAGACACAATGCTCATAGAAATGGACTCTTCCCTATTTCATTCACAGACAAACGTTTCTGTGAACGAAGACATAGCTCATATATCAGTGTGTGTATATTACGACTGTCCATGTCCTTTGTATTCCTTACTTTAAATGTCTTTCTTTATAACCATTTTATGCTTGTGTCTTGATAGAATGCTAATGTAACCACATACAGTATATGCCATGTTTGGTCTCTTTTGACTCGTATGTAGATTTTCTGAAAGATGCTGTGTATCAGATCCGGATACCGGTGCAACATATTAACGTTCTAATAATCTTTAGTATTTCTGGCCTGAACCCCTATTGATTTAAATATGCAAACTGACATTTTTCTGAGACAAAGGGCCATAAAACGAAGACCCAGTTTCAAACCTCCCACTGAGAAAGCCAGCCTTCTCATTGGTCGGAACTACTTGGGAAGTTGTGACTCTGTCCAGACTTTAAAGGGGTCACACCCCGTTCCGGCTCTCTCTTCTCTTCTCCTCTTCTTCTGAAAGATCTTCAGAGTTATCGTGGAGGTCCTCCACGGAAAGGCCGTGGGGCAAACCCGTGGCCCAGCCACATGCGGTTTCCCCCCAACATGAGGCCGGACTCTCTCTTTCTATCCTGGCATCTACACCTCAGCCCCTTGGTAACCATCCGATCAGCCGATCAATGGAACAACGAAGGCTCCATCTCCATTACATCATCAGGACTACCTTTGAGCTGGCATCTGGACCCTTGCGTAAGCACCACACAAAAGGAAACCATTATGCAAGTAACCATTTAACTATTAGATGCAATAAGGAAGCTGTGCCCCTTGTAGGTCAAGGAGATTCAGGTTTTTCTGATGATTTGGTTGTGCTGATGTAAAAGATGGCCAGTCTTCTCTCTCTCTCCTCCTCACTCTCTCTCTCTCCCTCTCTCTTGCTTTGTTTTATGTGTTGTCTGTTTAGTGTTCGTTTATTTGCTAGCTAGTGTTTATTTTCCCCTTTTACGTATTCAATAAACCCGCATTTTGTATTCACAAATGAATTTCTTACTGTGTTCCTTGCTCACAAACATCACGTCACTTAAACTGCTTTGATTTCGTTACAAAACTGATCCAGTCCTGTAACTTAGCCAATTACGGTGGGAAAGATTAATTTTCAAGGCTAGGAAGTTGATTTTTCTTAGAGTTAGAATAAAAGCGGCTAATACTCGTTGGACGAGGGCATTAGTTTGGTTTATTTTTGACTCGGCTGTTTCAGAGAAGTGTATAAAGTACGTGTAATTAATAACCATTAATTATACATAGTTTATTGTGCTTAAATTAATAACTTTTGTTACATTATTGGTGGAGAATGCGGGCAGTTTTAAACGTGTTTGTGAGCAAACCCAGTATAAGTTCATTCCGTGTCTACATCTGTGTGTAACGAGCGAAATGAGACCCGCTCCTTCGTTTTGTTTTAAGAATCAATACAGACCGCAGTTAGTCTGCGCCGAGACAGACTGAGTCTTTCTATCCAGAAAATCAGTCACTGTTAATGACGGCTAAAATTAACTGTAATTTATGTGACCCTATGAGATGAAAAAAAATTCCTTATAGTGAGTCTCACTAGCATTACGGCGCTGAGACAGTACCTGAGTTTGTCTATTCAGAAACCTGTTGATGAAGTTAAGTAACTGCAATCTACATGACCCCGCAAGATGAAAAAATTCCTTGCAGCGAGCGTCATGAGAATTACGGTGCTGAGACAGACCCACTGTTAATGACAGCTAAGTAATTTTAATTTGATACCGCCATAATGCGAAGAAGGTAACGTTAGACTGAACGACCTTATATCGGCCGAATAAAAAAATGTATAGCCCAATATTGATACATTGCACTTCCAGTGTTTTCGCTGGCTATACCCATTTCCCAAGTTAAAACATTAGCTTTGCTACCTAATGTATAACTTTCTCGTTTCCTCCGTGAGCAGGAAGGATGTTGTTCTTGCTTTATTAACTTTAATAGGCTAGCACACAATAGATGACAAACTGTTCTGAGTTAGACGAGGCTGAGGATGTTGTTTCTGGTTTTGTGTACTTTAATGTAAAATGAATCAGACGACAGATGACGATGTAAATGGAAATGTGATATCAAATCTTGATCAAGTTAAAGGTGTGACGGTGAAAACCCCGTCGTGTGTTTGTTGTATGTATGATAGTGTGTAACTCTGTGTCCGCGCAGAAAATTAATCCGACCGCACGCCGCGCAAGGCAAAGCTCGCGTGCTGCTTGTGAGATCTGCTGAGATCAACAATTTTGCCATCCGCGATGGCCCCAGGCCAGCAATGTGATTAGAATTGGTATCAAATTGACGTCAAATACTGTAAACATCAGGTTCTTGTGAATCCAGTTGAATTACCATATTTGATTTGGGCATTGACGTCACTTTGGATATCAATTCTTTTCAACAGTGATTATTTAAGTCTTGTTAAAGCGAGAGCGCTCTCATGATAAACTTAAGCCTTAATCACAGTGTGTTGTAGGGTATGGAAGTACATGCCTGAGATTGCGTGAGGAAACCAATCTGCATGTTCTATGCCCTGCATCAGACTATTGTAATCAGAGCAAATATCTTCAGAACAGCATTTTAAAGTGTATTTCGCTGACAAAGAAATCCCAGCGCAAAAACTGTGTTTGAAAAATGAGCGTACTCATTTTTCCAGTAAGATATTCCGTTTACAGATGTGTCTCATTGTAGTCAAAGTCATTGACGTGATGAATATGAACATTGCTTGACTGGTGGAACACTGGTTCGACAGAATCAGCCTTCCACCACGGTCTGTGACGCGAGCCTGCTGTTGAAGTTTTGGAATTAAGTTGTGTGTCGCGTCAGGACTGACTGCTGACAAGATTCTAGAAATGTGCTCGCACCCTTC
The DNA here is from genome assembly GCA_033026305.1 of Cirrhinus molitorella. Classification (NCBI taxonomy): domain Eukaryota; kingdom Metazoa; phylum Chordata; class Actinopteri; order Cypriniformes; family Cyprinidae; genus Cirrhinus; species Cirrhinus molitorella. The sequence continues at coordinate 24,759,549 of CM065120.1, forward strand.
ACCCACAAGCTTTGTGCACACTGGGGGGTGAGATTACATCTGTCTCCTTAGCAACATGGAAAACCATTGTTGTTGTTTTTTTTCTTTCCCCAGTCAAACTCACGTCAGCGCCCACGTCACAGACCTGCATGTAAACAGACCCATGCGTGTAGTATAGGCTAACTCATTAGCACATCCACACGCCGATAAGCTAAGCCTTTTTCCTCAACTGATAGCTATTAGCATCCGGCTAATTTAGAGAGTGTGAGTGTAAGATGTAACCAGTCTTCTCTAGCCACACCTCCGTTCTCAGTTTCACTCTCTGTCTGTTCTCAACACTGTTGTTCCACTACTGGCCTATCTGTGTTATTTTATTTTTATTTATTTTTTTGTTTTGTTTTCTTTATTGTTACCCCCTCATTCATTTATTTAAGTTTAATTTAGGCATTTATTTTGCTTTTGGGATTTTGTTTTTCTATTTTAATTGGTTTAGCCTGAATAATCATTTGGCACAATGGATTCCATGTAGAAAAAAATCTAAATCTAATCCAAACCCATTTGTTTATTTTCTATTTCCATTGATGCTCCCTAAGCAATTAGGACATCTCTCATCTACTTTTATTTCTATTGATTTCGATTTATCCCTCATGAAGTTAATTTTAAGGTCAACTTTAATTTTACTTCCCTCTCATTTCCCATTCCTAGGGTGTAGGATTACAGTAGCTTAAATAATGTTGCTCTTCAAAGTAGCTAGTTCACTAGTGGCCTTTGAATGAAATCTCTTACCCCCTCAACAATTAGCATCAAGCTACTTATCTTATCATTTAACCCTTGTTCCTTCTCTCAGTGTGTCCTATTAGGAAGCCCTCCTTTGTGCCTGGGTGGTGAAGCGTCGGCTGGTGGGGCCCAGGGACCGTAGTCATCTGCCGGACGCACCCGACACCCTCTGGGGGGTGCCCTAGATACCTCCTTCCCCTGTACTCCGGAAAGCGACCCGCAGCCGACATCAGCAATGTGGTACCTCAAGTGTTGTATCAACCATATCAACTGACACACTAGAGCAACTTTGGTTAATTACCCTGGGGTGGTTCCATGCATCATGTGCCCATCTTAGTGGGGAGCGCGCCCCCACTTTGCCGGCCTATGCAACTCCAGATCCCCCAGGCGAAACCCAATTTTGGCTGTGTCAGCTGGTCATTGACCTTCCCTCACTTGAGTGCGGCTCATTGTGCAAAAGGTCAAGGCTGTTTGAGCGATCGCTGCCGAGTGCTGTGAGCGGGAGTGATCTGAGGTCCCTGCAGTTGTGTGTCGGGGGGGTGGTCTGGGGATGGCTCGGTCACAGGATTTCACCAGGTTGGCCTCAACTCACCACCTTGCCAGCACATAGCACCTAAGCCCTATTTACTCCATCTAAGCTCCCAAAGAGTACTAGAGAACCTCTATGCTTCAGATACGTCTGATAGGCCCTGCTATCTCCCTTTCCACATCCCTAGGCACTATACCTCAACAGCGCCCCCTCTCTGAAGGCCCTGACAAAACCATGGTAGAAAGTCTAGCCCCTGCTTTTCCCAAACTTTCCCTCTATATTAACCTTGGTCCGACCTTTGCGGTCTCTCCTGGTTGAATTTTTATTTTTATTTATTTTATTTTATTTTATTTTTACTTCTTTTGTTTGTTTTGCTCTGTCATTTCCTTCTGTTTGTTTTTCACTATGCATAGATACCAAACCAGTGAGAATCATCAGAGAAACTGAAAAATAGACTTACAAACGGTGCAGCCATAGAGTCAGGAAGTGACCCCCTCGGCTACCACACCCGCCACAATCATTATTCAGTTTACCTTCCGGCAGTACACTACCACCTGCACACTGCAGACAAGATGACGCATGTCCACCCCACGCATCCTCCCTTACTGACTGCATCAGTTAATCAAATTGCACAGCCAATCAAACTGTATGGTATCGTAGCTTGTTAAATACGTCTATACTTGCATTGGTGTCCTTTTGTGTTGTGCTGTTTTTTCTCTCGCCACCAGTGAGACAGTATGCCCAAGCATCCAGCCCTGCAGACCACTGGGACCACCTGGATGCCTGGCCGAGCACCATGACCAATGCGATCCACAGTACCTCAGCCAGCACAGCGGGATGATCAACAGAATCGGCCGATAGCCCCAACCTGATCCAGAGCTACAGCTACAAGGAGCTGGCCATGATCACCAGGGAACTGGTCTACAACGTCATCATCCAAGCAAGGTTGAGTGGAAAAGACATCGCTAATCTGGAGCAAGCAGCAGCAGAGCTAAAGCTCCAGGCCAAGGTGGCTCGGCGGAGCCAGACAAGCTCAAAGCCAGCTACACCAGCCCACAACACAGGAGACCAAGGACCAGCACAAGACCAAAGAGCTACAGGAGGATGCGAAGGACTGCAAGTTTACGGACATCCACGTAGACAGTGAGCAGAGAACGACTGAAAAGAAACCTGAGATGGACCGTATGATAAGCTGCAACAAGCTTAAATGAGAGCATAGACTGAAAAGGCTCTTCAAAGGAAACAGAGGTGAGAGCCCTCTGCTAAGGACTGCACCAGCCAGCACCCCAATAGCCCCCATCAGCAACAAGTGGGGTGGGAGCCCATTCAAAGGACCCTGGCCACCAGCCATGGCATGACTCAAAGACTTTGATAAGCTGGCTAGAAACATCTCCACACTCACTGCAAACCCCACGGGGGGGCCACAATGTAGTGATTACCTGCAACACATCTGCAGCTGAAGCAACCACACAAGACTGGCTGTACCTGCTTACGACCACCCTCAGCGATGATGCCAACCAACAGTCTGACAATGTTAAAGCAGCCCTCTAGTTCCGTCCAAACTACCTCACAACTTCAACAGGAGATAGTTAGGAACAAAATACAGCCATGTGCACGCAGATAGAAGGGATTGTGGAGCTCAACACAAGAACTTATAGTTGAGGAAAATATTCAATAGCACTCTGACTACACTTCACGCGGTGCCCCACACATGGCTTGGCCGAGGAAGGAGCTGAACACGCAGCAGCCACGACCAACCAGAGTGTGGGAACGCCACTGTGATCACTAGTGCTATTGATTTTTCCCACTTTCAGATTCCCCTGATGTAACCACAGCCTAAAGCAGCTGGACTACAGGGGAAACGATCTCCTGACACATGATTCAGACCAGAGTCACAGACACTTCAGTCTACAGAGATCACCTTCGACTGGGCCCACAACATCACGGGCCCTACACAAGTGAAATCCCATCTAAAACTAGAACACAGTCTCAACTTCCACCAGGACTCAAGGTCACCACTGACCAGCCAAAGACTGTTGCTGTCATGCTCTCACGTCAGACACCTAAGGACTGAGTGGCATAAATGGACTGTAAGCCTCTAACACCAGACTAAGGTTTCAAAACAAACCACCTCTCAAACCCCTCCAGCCACCCGATCTTAACTTCCAAGCTCACTTATGCTCCATTCCTTACAATCCCAAAGGACTTCACATACATGCTAATGTGGGACTCATCATGCTTCAATATGTCCCTGAAGGCACCACAGCGCCACAGCTTGTGTTGCCCCCACTGACAAGGGGGGTGAAAGCATAGCATGCCCACAACACACCATGACACCCAAGCCACCTAAACAGGCGGCATCCATGGCCAGCATGCAGCATGACATGACGTGAGAAGGTAGAAGGTGTCTGGACTACCAACACATGGAGCCCATCTCCAACCTGCCACACACTGACCCAGGCACGATACAACCAGTCAAACGAACACTCCCTCACACTTGGTTTCACCCTCCGCAGAAAACCATATACCCTATTCCTTTTGGGAGGAGTGTTGTCTAAAATTTGATTTTTGGTCATTCCTTATTTCATCTAGATGTGTTTCATTTAGCCAGGACAAAGTTAATTAAATTTTAAAATTTAATTGAATTAGCGGGCTTATAAACACTCTCCTTTAGGTTCCTATAGCTATAAAGACACCCTACTTTTACCTTTATTTGGACTTTATTCCTCTATTTTTAGTCATTGATTATAACTTTGTTTCCGACTGAATTTTCCTATTCAGCTACCCTGAATTGAATTACATTAGAAATGTAATTAAATCAGGCTGCCTATTTAACTTTCCTTCAGTCTTCTGAAGCTATAAGGACATTTCTAACCTCGACTTTCACCTTACTTTAGTTATTTTTACCATCACTAATTTCCCTCCTTGCGTGGGATTACAGCAGTGTAGCCGCTGTTGTTCCCCTAAAGAGTATACAGGATATTAGCAGCCCTAAATCTGTGTTACCTCTCTGCCCCTTCGCAATCTTCAAGGCCAGGCCTTGTATGCTGAAAATGCATTGATTGCCGAACACAATGGAGGTGCCAGACAGAACGGGAAACGCTTCCCCTTGTTTCTTTTGTCTTTCTGACCTCGGAGTATTTAGTGTGTGTTAGTTTAGCTAATAATCTAACCCTAGGTTTATGAGCCTAATGCAGCCTTACCCACAAGTGACAACTGCTTTAATCATATTTCCTAGCTCAAACTAAATAAGGAAAGCCTTTCTTTCTCTTTCTTTCTCTTCCTGCCTTTATTTCATTTTATTTTTGATACTCTCATAATGACCAACACTAAGAACCATCAGTGCGCTGAGTAATAACGTACCACACGTACAGCACAGTCATTAGCTGACCCATGCAAAATTACTCAAACCACTATCCTCTGTGCGCACCTGCACAAATCTCAAGACTAGCTGTCCCTCACCGGCTATTCACACACTGTGAATATGTATTCACATTCACATCTGGCTTACAGAACCCTTATTCAAATGGATAGCTTACCACCTCTGTCTGTACTTGCATTTGCCCTCTGCCTCTCTCTCCTGTGTCTCCACCAGTGACCCAGTGTGTCAGATAGCTAGCACTGCCATCTGCCAGTACCACCTTGTAGACCTGGCAGAGCACTGCAATGGACATCCTTCAGCCTACAGCAGCCGAAGTCCTGCAACAGTCAAGAAAGGAACAGCAGAACGGTGACACAAATGGACACTTCACGCCCAGCCGGGACAACCAGGAACTGGCACCTGCCCAGCATGAGAAGGAACAGAACAGATTCAAAGAACCAGACAAGATGGAAACAGGAAGAAATCGCCAGTCTTCAGGAGGCTCTAACAGCTACCGGACACAGGAAACAGCTTGAAAAGGTCACCGGAAAAGATTTGGAAAGAGAACAGTTCCACACAAATCGCTGTCAAAACAGCACATATATATATATATAGATAGATATATCTACATTTTAATGTGAGAGACATTAGAGCTACGGCCATAGAAACCCTCTGCATGCAGCCAGAGCTGAAGTCCAAACCTGATCTCAGCAATTCTGCAACCTTCGGAAGGAGCTCAACATGGTCCAGAAAGAACTGAAACAGTCTTACAGACTGTGCATGGACTCAAGTAAAGACACCCTGCTGCCTGTCACAGATCCAGCAGTGCAATCCAACTCACCCCCGTACAAGACACAAAAGGGGGGAGTCAAACCTTTCTACCTGACACCCCACAAGTTTTCCTTCTGTCACTGCTGAAGTAAAAGGATTCATTCAGATGAGCCCGGAAACAGCACATGAAGTGACACTCAAAGATCTCAACCAAATGAGACATCCCTGCATTCACAACAAAACCTGCAGGAGACAATGTTGTCAATGCCTACTGGTGAGACATTTGAGACATTGCAGTCCTGAACTACCAAGATAGACGGTCTGCTCTGGGTCACTTCTCGCCTAGAGGTGCAACGCTTCCTGGTTTGACAACCAGGACACATCCAGTAGGACTACCAGCTGCTAAGACAAGCCAGCACGAAGGAAACTGCAGGCCTACAGTCTGAACTTTAGAACCTTTTGCTGCCCTAGCCACCAAACAGGGCCGACTGAAACTTCCCCATCACAGACCTCAACAAGCTTACTTCGGAGCTCATAAAGAACCTGCGAAGGAGGAGGACACCAGCTTTGCAAGCTTTTCCTCCAAACAGCCTTCTGTTCGTAAGTCACCGGTTTAGGCATTCTGGCCTGCCCCACTCAATGCCTGTGCAACAACTGTGTGACCTGACACCGAGAGCCTTTCGCGACCACAAGGCCACCTCAGAAAGGGGTTCATAAGATCTCAATGACACTGATCTACCAAACTCAAAGGATTAAGTTAGCACCTGAAGGCCCCGGCAGGGCCTCAGCGCAAGTCAGCACAGGACTCACATTTTAAGTAGGTGGAAACACATGCTGGAAAGAAGCAAGTGTGTGACAGTGAACTTATGATTTGGCCACTTGAATTGAAATCTTAAACAGAAGACTCAATTGCTAGTAGACTAGCCTTCCAAAGCCTACAGACATTTGCTACACTCTGTTCAAATTGACATTAATGTGCATTGTTTCCCATGACAAAGACTTGTCAAAGGACACAAAAACTCCAGAGAACGCACACGTCATGACACCAGATTGTAAGCACACCACCTGTGCCGGTCAAGCTAACAAGGAACAGTTTTAGCTTAGGCTAAGTTAACCAATAGCGTCAACAGCTAGCAGTTATCATCATTCACTTGAAGCTTTTAACTACAGCTTGTAGGCATGCAGTGCAAAGTGTTCTATATGTATATATAAATATATATTGGAATATATTTATATACATACTGTTCCTGAACCCGTACTACTTAGTCCCTCACTTTAAGTCTTCTCAGCTAAGTCACCTTCACTATTTTAGTTGTATCCCCTCGTGCTTCAACTAAATCTGCAGTTACTTAATTAAATCTAAAATTTAATCACATGTAAACTGTTTAAGGAGAGAAGAATTTTAGAGATATAGGGAACCGTTAATAGCACTTTGTCTAAACTTTATGGAAGGACACACCCATAGAATGGTCTTGAACATGCAGCAGCAGTGACCAGCTATGGTGAGGATCAAAGCAAACCCAATAGTGAATCAAGAGTGCTATTGAGTTTTTTCCAATTTCTGGCCACTGCATTGTTTGAATCACTTATTTAAGTTTTCTCCTAATGATGATAGCACTCAGCTATTCACTCAGTTATTACTTACCTGAGTTATTTACATCCCCCTCTTTTACTCAAGAGTCGTCTCACCTCTCCATAGAGCTAGGGGGAACCAGAGGCACTTTCATTTGTGATTCTGCTTATTTTCCATGGGCGCACCGAGTTCTGTGACCCTCCTACACAAGTAATCTTAGTGATTACAAGGGCATAACTGTGGTTCAGGCACAATGGTAACAAGCATAATCCAAATAGGAAACTGTCCTCCTTCCCGTTTACATTATAAGAGATTCAGCCTGTTGCTAGCCATCAGGAGATTCTGAGGAATACTTTGACCATAAAAACCATCTTAAGTCATTTATTAGATCTCAGCTACGCCATACAAAAGAGATTCTCAGAACCGCAAAATATTAGCACCCTAACATCCACAGTTAGTGCATTAATCATAGGAGACACTTCACTAGCAAACCATGCCTGAAACAACAAGCTGTATGTTATATCGCTAGCTGAACCATTAAGCCTGTAACTCCGGACTCTTCAGGGTGGTGCATTAGTCTCTTACTTCTACCCTCACTGTGAAAATGGCAACACTTCACAGATGCTCAGCCTATCCTCCCAGATGGGCGACCTGAACACTGACTAGCCAGTGCGAGGAACACTGCTCTGCCCAGGGGTGCAGAAAACCCCACAGCACCTGAGGAAAATGCCACTGGACAAGGAGAGAAGGGGACCAATGACACCTGACCCAGAGTTACAGCTACCTTGGGCCGAACAAGGCTATCACCACCTTAGCCGCCTTATGGGTCTCAACCAGAGAGGAAAACAACTTCACTTCACTGGTCACCAAACAAAGTCCCGCAAGGAGCAGGCACATGCTCAATGCCCCACAGATCGGCTAGAGACTGAGACTCGAAAAGCTTAACTTTTAAGGTCTGAGACCGCTGCGGAACAAGGAGAGCAGCTGGACATAGAGACACAAGACCCGCGTGACACTGTTGCCATTGCGACAGCCCAGGTACAAAACACCACTGGGAGAAGCCATGCAAAAGGATATCCTCATCCTATGTACCCCATGGTATGTCCTACAGTAGTCCACCACAACATCCTCCCCCACAACCTTCACACAGGTGCCAAATGGAGGCTGCAGGTGGACAGCTGGACACACCTAGATACAGGAGCTGCTAACACTAGCAAAGGACCTCCTTGAACAAACTCAAGTGAGAAATATTGAAAGGGACAAACTGCTGACTCCTTGCACAATGCAACACAGCATCAGACTCCTCCAAGGGAGGAGCATCCTGCAAAGCAGTCGACACCCCAGGAGCAGCCAGACAATGTTGGACCGAGCAACAGCTCACATGCCCAGCAACAAAACTCCTACCAACACAAATCAGGCAAGCTCAAGTCAGTGACGCTACAAGACAGAAGTGACACTGTTAACATCAGATTTTTGGTGAAGTTCGAGCAGAACAGAGGGCTAACAAACACCTGCTGCCCTCCTACCACCTTCACTAGCGCAGCCTGAACTCTCTTCACACTACAAATCTCCCTAAAGATTCCCTGCGACCCCAGGAACCACCTGCCCTCTCACAAGTGAGAGCCCAACCAGCTATTCCAAACCGCAGGCACTACAGACAGCCTACTAGATAACAGCACCTGAACCAACCACCTGACCTAGACCAACATCAGGATGACAGGTGACATGGCCCCAACAACTGCTGTACACGCTCAAGGACCCGCACCTTGCTACAACTTACATCACTACGATGCCTGACGTTCTCTTCCAGCCATGAATGGCAGGTGCATGTCTGATCGCTCTACCCCTTTAACGTCGATCGCTGTTGTCTATTGGATGGACAACAACGTTCGACGGGGGGGGATATGTAGGGTAGGGACCAATCAGACAATGGCTCATTAGATTTAACCAAATCAGTGGTTTATTCATTTAACAAAGAAGTAGACTTCCCCTCACCCAACCCAACAGTGGGTGACAAAGTCTCAACCAGGACGCTTCTAGCAACCACTGATAATGTCAGTTTACGATGTAAAACTATGCAGGAGAATCTGCAACTATGCAGGCAGACTGTTTTTTTTCACTCACTTCCCCCCATAGGAAAGACACAATGCTCATAGAAATGGACTCTTCCCTATTTCATTCACAGACAAACGTTTCTGTGAACGAAGACATAGCTCATATATCAGTGTGTGTATATTACGACTGTCCATGTCCTTTGTATTCCTTACTTTAAATGTCTTTCTTTATAACCATTTTATGCTTGTGTCTTGATAGAATGCTAATGTAACCACATACAGTATATGCCATGTTTGGTCTCTTTTGACTCGTATGTAGATTTTCTAAAAGATGCTGTGTATCAGATCCGGATACCGGTGCAACATATTAACGTTCTAATAATCTTTAGTATTTCTGGCCTGAACCCCTATTGATTTAAATATGCAAACTGACATTTTTCTGAGACAAAGGGCCATAAAACGAAGACCCAGTTTCAAACCTCCCACTGAGAAAGCCAGCCTTCTCATTGGTCGGAACTACTTGGGAAGGTGTGACTCTGTCCAGACTTTAAAGGGGTCACACCCCGTTCCGGCTCTCTCTTCTCTTCTCCTCTTCTTCTGAAAGATCTTCAGAGTTATCGTGGAGGTCCTCCACGGAAAGGCCGTGGGGCAAACCCGTGGCCCAGCCACATGCGGTTTCCCCCCAACATGAGGCCGGACTCTCTCTTTCTATCCTGGCATCTACACCTCAGCCCCTTGGTAACCATCCGATCAGCCGATCAATGGAACAACGAAGGCTCCATCTCCATTACATCATCAGGACTACCTTTGAGCTGGCATCTGGACCCTTGCGTAAGCACCACACAAAAGGAAACCATTATGCAAGTAACCATTTAACTATTAGATGCAATAAGGAAGCTGTGCCCCTTGTAGGTCAAGGAGATTCAGGTTTTTCTGATGATTTGGTTGTGCTGATGTAAAAGATGGCCAGTCTTCTCTCTCTCTCCTCCTCACTCTCTCTCTCTCCCTCTCTCTTGCTTTGTTTTATGTGTTGTCTGTTTAGTGTTCGTTTATTTGCTAGCTAGTGTTTATTTTCCCCTTTTACGTATTCAATAAACCCGCATTTTGTATTCACAAATGAATTTCTTACTGTGTTCCTTGCTCACAAACATCACGTCACTTAAACTGCTTTGATTTCGTTACAAAACTGATCCAGTCCTGTAACTTAGCCAATTACGGTGGGAAAGATTAATTTTCAAGGCTAGGAAGTTGATTTTTCTTAGAGTTAGAATAAAAGCGGCTAATACTCGTTGGACGAGGGCATTAGTTTGGTTTATTTTTGACTCGGCTGTTTCAGAGAAGTGTATAAAGTACGTGTAATTAATAACCATTAATTATACATAGTTTATTGTGCTTAAATTAATAACTTTTGTTACAGTGGTTTAGCACAATGCTCAGGTGGATTGAGATATGGGGAATTTGGAGGCCAAGGCAACATCTTCAGGCATCATGTTCTTCAAACTATTCCTAAACAATGTGTGCAGTGTGGAAGGGTGCATTATCCTGCTGAAAGAAGCCACTTCCACCAGGGAACACCTTTTTCACTGCTCCAAGGTCTAGCTCTGACACTTGTGTGCCTATCAGGCACTTTTGAGCATGGACAGGGGTCATCATAAGTACTGATCTGCAACGTGGTGTGTGGCACGTTCCTCCCATAGCCACCCTTAAATCTTTGTGTGACTTGTGCCACAGTAGACCTTCTGTTGGCCCGGACCAGATGGGATAGCCTTTGTTGCCCTTTTGTATCAATGAGCCTTGGGTGCCCAACATGCTGTCTCTGGTTTGTGATTTGTCCCTCCTCGGCTCACTGTATTGTAAAGTCCTACCACTGCAAACCGGGAGCAACCCAAAAGCTTTGCCATTTCAGAGATACTCTTACCCAATCACCATGCCATAACAATTTATCTAATAAGCTAATCATACAGTAGCAACTCAATGCATTTAGGTATGTGGGTATTAGGTATTTGTGTGGATAGGTGTTTTTTTTTTTTTAACCCTCTGGGGTCGAAGACCGCGCCGGCGCGTTTTGGTGCGTTTTTTTAAAAAGCCCTCTATATAAACTTAAATTACTCCGTCAGTTTTGATCGTACAGATAAGATCAATACATCAATCGAATCTGTAAAGGGTCTACTTTTCTTTGTACAGACACATAATAACAATAAAACGGTGAGCTTTTGACAAATAAAGAAAATATACAGGGAGTGCTGTGTGCCGCGTTGATCTCTGTGCTCTTCATTTTGAAACGCGTCACTTAAATGATCAAATACTCAGCGAAAACAGCACATGGAGACATTATACACATACCTTGAGAAAGCTTGATATTTCTACTCTTAAACGAAGTAAGTCTTATCGAAAACAAATATTCTGTGATAAAATAATCCTTATGAAAACAACGCGATGTCCAATCTCCCGCTTGGATCTAATTAAGTTTTAATTTGTCACCGCCCATAAGTTATTTTCGCTTTCATATTACAATTAGCCACGTGAGAAGCGCGGGAGTTAAACGCCCACATCACCGTCAACAAAACGGCAAGACTTCAAGTTTATCTGGATTACTGTTCATTTCTGAAAGAAGACCTGCTGAGAGGAATAAATCTTATATTTACCTCATCAGAAGAAGAACGCGATGTGGCGCCAGCAGATTCAACAGAAAATAAATTCTACATTTACATGTAAGACTTTCTTTTATTAGCTTGCTTGCATTCGCTGTTATTGTGTTACTGTGACAGACTAAGTTGTATAGATTTTACTAGTTAGACTTTTTTCAAACTATAATTACTGACCTCATCAAGTGAAACGTTATGATGTAGGTTTCATTTCATTGCATCTAAATGTCTTACGACGCAAGGATGTTTTTAACGTTCTAGAAAAAGATGCGATATAAAAGTAATAGTGTTTACACTGTAACACTGAATGATAGAGTCTAAGAATGTTTAGACAGCATGTATTGCATACAAAACATGCTTGTGTTTATGACTATAAGATCATATTTGTATATGTATTTTATTTATTTATAGAAAAATGAATTAAATAAAATAAAAAATAGCCTATGAGTGTTTATACTGAGTGTATGTTTAGACCATGTTTATTAGTAATACTCTGATTGTGATCTGCTAAACAATAAATTCGTTTCTCAGATATAAAACTCAGATGCAGCTTCAGATGTTCATCTACACTGATATTCTAGTGCAAAACAAGTTTCTTGACTACTCATGATGAATTTTGCAAGCACTTAAATGTCAGGTATGATTTACTTGTTTCACTTGTTGAACAGAATTCAGGGAAAAAAATGACACAAAGTCTGTTCATATCTGTAGATCAGAGTGCTCAATAATGTGTCTTTACCTTCATGTATGTTTTGATCATACTGTGTTAAATAAAATACAACTATATATATATATAAAACTCCATTCTCTGAATCTTCTCACATTGTTTCTTACCTGAGAGTCACAGTGTCGTTGATGGGCCATTAGGGAGGGCTTTGTGTGTGTCAGGTGTGAATCACTAAATATTCATGACCATTGTCAATCTCTTGCATATTGTCTTTCCATCACAAAACATGTTTTGGTAAATTTACATCAATATATTGTTTTCTTTGATTGAGTGAATGAGATGATTTTCACATCATTGTGTAGAAAAAACTCTAGCCTACCACATCCAGATCTCAAAAGCCTTGTGAACAAATATTCTGTCCGTGTTTCATTGCTGTTTTTAAGTGACTTTATTTTTTTAGTTTTTCACTAACCACGCATAAACGTTGTTTTCTCAAAAACACAAACATGTACATTCATGTTGCTTGCATATTATTGTAGCCCAGTTTGTGTTGATTACAATGTAATCTGACTTTAGCCATGAATATGTTTTTAAGATACTGAAAAATGCACAAATGTCAGGGCATGTCAAAACTTTTTCAGGGCCCAAAAACACCCTCAGACCCCAGAGGGTTAATAGCATTGAAAATATCTTTATAGGAACACAATTGGAAACTGTTTTAACCTTTTTAATCAGGCTATACTAACTTGATGCCACATGTTGTAGGAATCTCAACCTTTGTTAAAAGGAATTTGCCCATCTGCTTGTTCCCCGTCAGTTCACTTCGAGCTGCGTCGAAACGCTTGGGGAACGTCCCCGACGAGACACTGTACTGAAGTGTGTGTAGAACGAATGAGAAAGTGCAACGTCATGAGCGGGTGACGTAATCGATCAGGAAGCATAAGACACGCCGGCAACACGCTCATTTTAGCTTTTGCTCTTCAACGAGCGCGTCTGTCTGTCCTCTGGCGTATGAGGAGCTCGTGGAGGTTGTAACTCGGGCGGTTTCAAAATTAAATCTTTACTGGCCGTCCGAGAAGCAGGACGTTCGTCCGAAAAGTAAATTGGACGAACGTTTCTTGCACATAAGATCACAACCTTCACGGAGGGGTCTTCCTTTCTTCCCCGACCTTCACACTGAGGTGTCTAGGTCGTGGGGGAAGCCATATTCCTCTCGTATCTTCAGCCCCGACGTTTCCACATACTCTAATGTCTCGGGGCTGGGAGAGAGGGGATATGGGGCGATGCCAGCGGTGGAGCAGACACTTGCGAGCTATCTCTCCCCGTCTTCGGCATCATCTTTGAAGACCCCTAAGCTTCCCACCAAGGCACTTAAAGTAACATCGTCCTTGGTAGGGAAGGCTTATATGGCAGCAGGTCAGGCTGGTGCTTGCTTGCACACCATGGCGGTGTTACAAGCATACCAGGCTGATCTGCTTAAAGACCTTGATGCCAGGGAGGGGAAGGAATCCGACGAGGTTGCTGAGCTTCGTCGGGCCACAGATTTGTCTCTCCGTGCCACTAAGGAGACGGCCCGTGCTATCGGCCGCTCCATGGCAGCCCTCGTGGCCACGGAGAGGCATCTGTGGTTGAACCTGTCCAACATGGATGATAAGGACAGGTTCTTCCTCCTGGACGCCCCGCTCTCGCCTTCTGGCCTCTTTGGCGACACTGTCAATACAGTCGTCGAGAGGTTTTAGGAGGCGAAGAAACAGGCGGCGGCGTTCCAGCGTTTCCTCCCTCGGCGCCAGGTCTTGGGGGCTGCTGAGCGGGAGCAGCCCCTGCCGTCTAGCTCCTCATACCGCCAACGCCAAAAACAGAGCGTCGCTTCCCGTGCCCCCCCTAGGAAAGATCAGGGGTCGGGGCGGCGCTCTGGGTCTGGGCCTTCAGGTCAGAAGTCAGATCTGAGGTCTGTTATTTTGGCCAAGAGGGCCCAGACAAAACGGCCCTGACACCAGGGGCGTCATGGGCCAGGGATCAGCCCCCGCTGGGGTAGAGGGGTGCTTACCTCGGTATACGGTACCCCCTCTGCCTCAGCGCTCCCTAGGAGCATCGTTGAGTTCCCTGCCACCTCGCGTGCTTCAGGGCTCAGCGAGCTCCGGCGAGCAAGACACCTGGCTGCCGCCCGTGATTGGTTCGGCACAGGGATGCTTGCTCCCCCCGAGAGAGACCAACCTCGAGGGGTTGGCCCCTCCCACTCACATTCCATCCACACCAGAGATCAGCCTCGAGCGGCTGGTTCCCTTAGTAAACTTTCTGGCAGCGTGGAAACATCTGCCGAATGTTTCGTCATGGGTCCTGCAGACTGTAGAGTTAGGGTACAAAATCCAGTTTGGGCGTCGCCCACCTCGTTTTGCGGGGGTTCTTTCTACTCTCGTCGCCCCACAGCAGGCTCTGGTGTTAGAACAGGAAGTAGCTACTCTTCTACAGAAGGGGGCCATCGAGGTGGTTCCTCCTCTCGAGAAAGAGTCCGGGTTTTACAGCCGCTACTTCATTGTTCCGAAGAAGGATGGGGGGCTGCGTCCTATCATAGACTTGCATCTTTTGAACCGCGCCATCAAACGGTTTCGGTTCAAGATGCTTACCATCTCTCAGATCGTGACACAAATCAGGTCCGAGGACTGGTTTGTTACCATCGATCTGAAGGACGCATATTTCCATATCTCCATCCTTCCTCGACACAGGAAGTTCCTGAGGTTCGCTTTCGGGGGCAAAGCCTACCAATATCGGGTTCTTCCTTTCGGCCTATCACTCTCGCCCCGCACTTTCACCAAGTGTGTGGATGCTGCCTTG
Source organism: Cirrhinus molitorella (assembly GCA_033026305.1). Taxonomy (NCBI): domain Eukaryota; kingdom Metazoa; phylum Chordata; class Actinopteri; order Cypriniformes; family Cyprinidae; genus Cirrhinus; species Cirrhinus molitorella. The sequence continues at coordinate 24,774,737 of CM065120.1, forward strand.
GCTTCGTTGAGACTCCAGGGCATCCGCATACTCAACTACATCAACGACTGGCTGATCCTAGCTCAGTCACGATCAGAGGCGATTCGGCAGCGAGATGTCGTCCTCGCCCATATGAAAGTGCTAGGGTTGAGACTGAACGCCAAGTGCTTTCTCCGGCTCAGAGAAAGTGCTTTCTCCGGCTCAGAGGACCACTTATCTAGGCGTAGTGTGGGATTCCACAACGATGCAGGCACGTTTGTCTCCTGCTCGTGTCGATGCGATCCTCGTAGCAGTCAAGAGAGTGAAAGAAGGCCAGTCACTCACTGTCAAACAGTTTCAGAGACTGTTGGGTCTGATGGCAGCTGCGTCCAACGTGATACCTTTTGGCCTGCTGTACATGAGACCCCTGCAGTGGTGGCTCAGAACCAAGGGGTTCTCCCCGAGGGGGAATCCATTTCGCATGATCAAGGTCACGCAGCGATGCTTACGTGCCTTAGACATGTGGAAGAGACCTTGGTTCCTACTTCAAGGCCCAGTGCTGGGAGCTCCTTGTCGTCGCGTAACGCTAACGACGGACGCCTCCCTCACGGGTTGGGGGGCGGTCATGAGTGGCCGCTCAGCCCAAGGTCTGTGGGAAGACCGTCACCTCACGTGGCACATAAATTGCCTGGAGATGTTGGCGGTGTTTCGAGCTCTAAAGCAATTTCTTCCAGACCTCAGGGGACACCATGTGCTTGTCCGTACAGACAACACATCAGTTGTCTCCTACATCAACCAGCAGGGGGGTCTGCGGTCACGCCCCCTTTACAGGCTGGCGCACCAGATCCTCCTCGGGGCCCAAGGGAAACTCCTCTCGCTGAGGGCGATTTATATTCCTGGGCATCTCAATCAGGGAGCGGACGTCCTGTCGAGACGGGCTGAGGCCCGGGGAATGGAGACTCCACCCACAATCGGTGGAGCTCCTATGGAGGGAATTCGGCCAGGCGGAGGTGGATCTGTTTGCGTCTCAGGACACGACGCACTGTCCACTCTGGTTCTCCCTCACGCATCCAGCCCCACTGGGGCTGGACGCTATGGTACAGCCATGGCCGAGGCTGCGGTTGTATGCTTTTCCCCCGATCGCTCTGCTCCCGGGAGTTCTGGAGAGAGTACATCAGGATGGGGTCAGTCTACTTCTGGTAGCCCCGTTCTGGCCGGCCCGAGTCTGGTTCTCGGACCTGGTGGCCCTCCTAGACGGCTCTCCCTTCGAGATTCCGCTCAGGGGGGACCTCCTCTCTCCTCCTGGAGTTGTGGAAGTTGTGGGCGTGGCCTCTGAGGGGGCACACCTCATAGCTTCTGGTCTCTCGGCTGAGGTCGTTGAGACCATACTCCAGTCCAGAGCTCCCTCCACAAGGAAGCAGTATGCCTCGAAGTGGAAACTTTTCACTTCTTGGTGCGGACAACGGTTGCAGGACCCAGTCAACTGCCCGATCGGTACAGTTCTGGAGTTTCTGCAAGACCGCTTCTCCGCGGGGTTATGTCCCTCCATGCTGAAGGTGTACGTGGCGGCTTTGAGTGCTTTCCACGCCTTTCAGGATGGTCATTCCATTGGGAAAAACCCCCTTGTCACTCGCTGCTTTCGTGGTACCGTGAGGCTGAGGCCAGCACAACGCACTAGGGTGCCTACTTGGGACCTGGCAGTGGTTCTGGAGGGCCGCTGCGGAGCTCCCTTCGAACCCCTCGAGGAGGTTCCAGTCAAGCTCCTCACGCTTAAGACTGTGTTCCTCCTCGCTGTCTCCTCCCTCAAACGGGTTGGAGACTTACAGGCACTTGCGGTATCATGCCTCGAGTTCGCTCCCGGCATGGTCAGGGCGTTTCTCTACCCCAGGCCAGGGTACGTCCCTAAAGTGCCTGCCTCCGTGCCAGGCCCCGTTGTGCTTCAGGCCTTCTGTCCTCCCCCCTTTCAGGAGGCGGGTCAGGAGCGTCTCAATCTGCTGTGTCCAGTTCGAGCACTTTCTTGGGCTTGGCCCTGAGCGACATCTGTGATGCGGCGGGCTGGTCCTCTCCGCACACGTTTGTTCGTTTTTACAGCCTGGACCTCCCAGTGACTCCAGGTTCTCGGGTCCTCTCCGCTTGATGTGCGCACACACACAGGCAGGGGTGGGCTCACTCGTATGGCACAGTGGGTATTCTCGTTCCCCAAGCGTTTCGACGCAGCTCGAAGTGAACTGACGGGGAACGTCTCAGGTTACATATGTAACCATGGTTCCCCTAGGGAACGAGACGCTGCGTCTACATGCCATACTCCTAGGCACCCCCTGCACGCGCTCGCTTCGCGTCAAGCTAAAATGAGCTTGTTGCCGGCGTGTCTTATGCTTCCTGATCGATTACGTCACCCGCTCATGACGTTGCACTTTCTCATTCGTTGGTTCTACACACACTTCAGTACGGTGTCTCGCCGGGGGCGTTCCCCAAGCGTTTCGACGCAGCGTCTCGTTCCCTAGGGGAACCATGGTTACATATGTAACCTGAGACGTTTTATATTCTCAACAGAACCTGGATAATTTTTATAATAGTTAGTTTATAATTTTAGATAACCATTTTTAAATTTCCAGTATTTGCTGAAGAAGGACACTTTATTTATTTATTTATTTATTTATTTATTATTATTTGTATTTTATTATTTTTTTTTACTAGAATGTGATTTGCATTATACTTCATTTCTTGTTGCTGTACATATGCTATTTCTAATAAAAACAACTGACAAAAATGCTGACAGACATTTTTATTTTAATTCATTTAGTTTTGACCAGCTCTTCTCACAATCTCCTGAACCCTCACTCCTTTCTAAGCTCTGTGGAGGAAGAGGAAGCCTTGAGCCTAGGAAGCTCTGGAAGGACGATAAGGATATCTGGAGTAAAGTGGATTATTCCGTAAATCTTGCCCTCTGAGGACTGCAGAGAGAAATGCTGACAACTTTATTTGGACAGCAAAAGAGAGAAGCCATATACACACAGTTTTTTATTTACAGAGCACACAAAATCAGTTTCATTCTGCAAATAAAACTGGACAGGTATATATGTATTAAGATACTATAGCATTACGCAAACACATGTAGGCTAAAATACAGACTGTGGGCTGAATATGTATTTGTACAGTGTCACTATGTTAATACTATTCCACAGGTCAGGAAATCTGGTCATAGCTTGATTGCTTATTTATGCATGTATGTATGTGTATGCATGTATGTATTTATTTAAACATGTTCCTTAAGTTTTCTTTTTTTGTTGTTTTTAAGGTTTGTCAGTGAATGGCCACTGCTGGCCAGTGTGATTGCTTAGCTTTAAAGCCACTTTAATACTGCCTTCACATGCTTCCTAATGCTGTCTTCAAGATTTCCAATTGGAAATTGGACATGAATGGCCTGCGACCTTGCTGGTGTCAATGCTGTTTTTGCAACAACTACATCCCTTTGTCTTGTCGCTAAAGTAGTGTATTTGTAGGCTAGATATGAAAGATCATTCTAAGCATATTGTATGTTTTATAAGCAGTGAAATAAGCATGTATTTGACCGAAATTCCAGAATTCTCAGCAAACTGCATATAAAGCACAGTGAATGTTTATATGATTGTCAACCACTGGAATGCTACATTTGATTCTTTTCGACATTAAAGCACTTGAATATGACAAGCTCGTAATCTACTACACATAATAAGTATTTTAAAAACAATAACAAAAAAAAAAAAAAAAATGTACAGACAAAGCATTTTGAAACAGTTTACAGTTTGTGATGTAGCTAGTGCACCGATGGCTGTTTCATTTGTAAGCATTCACATGCCTTGTTTACAAAGCGATCTGCTGTCAGATGCTTCAAATTAACATATAATCATGTGACACTATTCAGGGTGCCAATAAAATTAACCATCCACTTATTTCTGACGTTTGAATCCTACTTAGGTCTGTAGAGATGTAAGCAATCTGCTTAAACCATTCCATTTATCCTGTTGATGAGAGTACCAGCGTGTGAAGTACATCAGAAATTAAGTGGGTATACTGTGTCCAGAGCAGAAAGTATCAGTGATTATCATCATTTACTTCGACTGGATGACATCATACTTGAACTTTTCAAGTACCTAAGCAGCCGTCACCCAGTCAGATTGCATTATCCAATCACGTTCATGCAACACCAGAAAATTAATGCGACTGGCTTTTGTTGTCACTATGAACTTCTGACATGCCTTCTGCCAATGCCCCATGTTAATGTACCATAATGAGGTATTTACATGGCATGTTGGCGTTAGCGCTTCCCATTTACTTTGGATGGGTGACATCATGCGTTGCCGAACTGAACTGTTGGTCAGTTGTGTCGCATCACTGGCATTGCTTGCTTGCGTTGTTGACAAATTTTCAACTTTTTAATTTAAAAAAGACGTCTTTTTTGTGTTGTGTTGCAGTTCAAGCGGGAAGTAATGTGATTGGCTGTTGTCACTATGATTGTCGTGTCACCACCAAGCTTTAGACACAATCTCCACCAAGCAACGCCCCGCATGAATGCCTTGTAAAAGACTGAGCCATTGACGTCAACCATTTTCAATGAAAAGTAGCTCAAGAATGTGCAAAAAGTTGCTAAATGTTAATATCCCAAGAGGCACTGGACATCAATATAATGTCAGGTTGGCATTGGACAAATCTTGCATTTTGGTTGAGAATATAAATCGAGTTGATGTCAGTATAAGTTGACGACTTAACATAGGATTTTGATTACACAACCTAATAACAACAAAATATAAATGTCAGCTGACGTCAGTATTGGACATCAAATTAGCATTGACATTAGACGTTAAATTAATGCTGCAATGTAATCAAATATCAACGTCTTATGCCATTGTGTGGCTGTGCAATGCGCTAATTAGCATATTTGTGACATCATTGTGTCATGTTTTCATTCTGCCTAGTATCTGCCCTTTTTATGTTCTCTGTGCTAGCCAAATTCCCAGTAAAGCTGTTCTCATTTAGATTTTTTTCTGTTGTCAGACAACAGAACAAAAATGAAATAGTAACTGAAAGCAACCCATTAAGACTACACATATTAACCAGCAGTCTCCAAGCCATTTCCAGGCTTCTGCTCTGCACTGCTCAAATATCCTGATTTACAACCACTACGTTGTCTGACAAAATCACTAACACATAAGTTAAAGATAATGGCAGTACTGTGATTTGAGTTACTTATATATGTAAAATTATGACTCAGAGAGAAAATTAGAAGCAATTAGAATTAGAAGTCTTTTTTTGTTTGTTCTCTGAGAGCACAGCCTCAGCTAAATGCACTGCTCCTCTTAACCACTTACTGAGCAGAACAGACGCAGAGAGAGGTTTGCCTAAAAGGCGGGAAAGCAAAACCTTGCGTTCGCAGGGCAGTACTGCCAAATCTTGGAAAGTTCAGAAAGTCACTTGATTTGTTGTTAGTCTTTTTATGTGATGAATAGTCTGAAAAGTCTGGAAAGTCTCTAATTCTGCTGACAAAGTCAGTGGGCAAGGCCTGTGGTGTATAAGTATTAATCTTATCTTGCTCTAGAATCAGTCATACCAATAATACAGTAATATGCAAATATATTTACCTGCATGGAATCACAGATCACGCAATATCCAAACAAGTCATGTTTGAGCTTGATAAATTCAATCTTGTAAACTTGTCGATGCTAAGTGAAATCTCTCAGGTATTTAGATATGCTTTACCGGAAAAACCCATCATTCACATGACAAATGGGTCCAACACTGATCATGATTTACAATTAACCAAGAAAAAGTTTTAAGACCATTCAATGGTATAACTGTTGACATCTAATATAAAACTTTAAAATCTGTATATGTATTATTATTAATAAATGCCTCGCCAACTAATATTAAAAAAGTGCCAAAAAATGTAAAAGCATTCAACCCCAAGAACACCATTCCCACAGTGAAACATGGTGGTGGGAGTATAATGCTGTGGGGATGTTTCAGTGCGTTTGGAACTGGGAATCTCGTCAGGGTTGAAGGAAACATGAAAACGGAAGACTATAAGAAGATTTTGAAAGACAACCTCAGACAGTCTGCAAGAAAACTTGGTTTGGGTCAACATTTTGTCTTCCAGCATGATAACGACCCAAAGCATACCTCACTTCTGGTGAAGAAATACCTCCAAATGAGCAAAGCGAGTGTACTTGACTGGCCTGCACAAAGCCCAGACTTGAATCCAATAGAAAATCTGTGGGGCACACTAAAGTCCAGAGTTTGTGCCAGAAGACCAACAAATCTGGAGGAGCTTGAGAGATTTGCTAAGGAAGAATGGGCTGTCATTCCTCAGGAGACATGCTTGAAACTTGTTGAGAACTACAGCAAACGACTAAAGGCTGTTATCAAGCAAAAGGGATACACTATTGACTATTAACATCAGAGGGCTAATAATTTTGACCAGTAGACTTTTTAAAATTCTTGGGTATACATTTATTTCTATTTGTATTACAAACCCTAAAAGCATCCTTAGTAAAGTATTATGTTTAAAAATGCTGTGTTGATAAAATTGTCTTTCTGTTAAAGAAAAATAATAAAATATTTTATAAGGGGATAATCATTTTGTCTTCAACTGTATATAAAATATGATCAGTGTTTGTAATGCATCTACATTTAGTTGGGGATTAGTTAGCGGTGTCATGCTATTCTTGTACTCATAACACTTTTTGTACCCTTTCCATTCCAGAAGCAAAGGAGTCTCCTCTGAGATTATGTTTCTGGTCAATTGAATTAAGGAAGTCAAAGAAGGTGAGAGACAATTTCAGAGGGAGGAAAAGGGCAAAGGATTAAACAATAGTATTTGGTGTTTGAAGCATGAGAGGTAAATCAAACTTCTCTAACCCTCTCATAACACATCAACGGTTAGAGGGTTCAAGAGTGCACAGCGGCAAGCCAATGAGGCATAGTGAGAATGTGATGGGTTTGTAATGTTCTGTGACGGTTTTTGTCATCACCTGCCACACACTACACTAGTATACGCTTCAGGACATTCACTGTGGGTTTAGACTTGCCATGAACACAATAATAAGCCAAAGCTTCGCCAGTGGGGGCGGGAGGTGCATTGTAGTGTGCACTTTGCGCTCTGCTAGGTTTTGTTAAATGCTACCAGGGACACATAATCTTTAGTGGGTTAAAGTTTACTGAAAGCGATTCCATGACTGGTTATAAAAGTCTTTAATCTTGCCATTTTTCTGCCCTGCTTTTACCTAAATTTTACCTTTAAAACTATACATATATAGACATTCATAAATGCCAAGCATTTAAATAAATCGATTTTTATACAATGTTACACAATGTTTGTGACTGAGAAAAAAAAAAAAAAAAAAAACTAATAGCAGGTGAGTTGTAGAGTTCAAGTTTAGTAGCTCCACTGCATTTCATACTAGATTGGCACTTAATGTAGTTATAAAAAAAAAATGATTTATTGTATATATTTATTACAGTTTTTGCCCATTGCTTACACACTAAAACAGAATGCTTAGACCAAAGCCTCAATACCTAAACTTCTTGTTGCATAAGCTTAAACACACTGTAACCATAGCTTACAGTTTTTGCCTATTGCTTACACACTTTTTGCAGATTTTGGCTCATTATGTCAAAACTCTACATACAAACCAATCAGACATAGCACTTGGAGATTGACAACTCACATCTATGCCAAAATGAAACACTGCAATCAAAACTTAACACTCCTTTCTAAAAATGAAATTCTTGCAACAAAACCATACACACAGCATTATTTGAATTACTCTTTCATATCACCAGCAACACACTGATGGGCTTTATATAAAACACTGCAGTCTTTGTGTTTCTTCTGCAAAACTCAAAAGTAGACTTTCTGCAGTAATCAAACAAGAGTTTTTACAAAAAACAAACATTCAAAATTGTAGAAATATTGTACAAATCATCAAATCAAACAAAACAAAAGTAAAAAAACAAAACAATTACTGGATAAATTCCTATTGGGGGAAAAAACATACTTGTTTTGGTGGGTGTGTGTGGTGGGGGGCTGGAGGGGAGCCTATGGATCCCACCTTCTTTTTGGGTCTGGCCACAAGACCTCGTCTACATCACAGGTAATGTCCTCACAGGCTAGGCGTCGGGGAAAATATTGCCTTGTGAATCCACCCTTGGGATGTCTCTGCATGCCTCTTCCAAAGTTCTCAAAATGGCTTACCTGAGGCCTATTTGTAGTGCTAAGGCTCAGACCGATTGGTGTTCTGTTTTCTGTGCAAGTGTTTTCAGGTGTGTATGTAAGTGCCTACAATTGCCAGATGAGTTTTGCTTTTTGAACAGAGTGTTTTCCCAATGATAACAGGTGATTTCATTTTTGAACAAAGTGTCTAACGTAAGAAAATGTGTGTAGTGCTTTGCAATAAGTGTGTTACAGAACTGTAAACAAAGTGCAAAGTTGACAGTGTGTTTAAGCTATGGTTACACTGTGTTTAAGCTTATGCTACAAGAAGTTTAGGTATTGAGGCTTTGGTCTAAGCATTCTATTTTAGTGTGTAAGCAATGGGCAAAAACTGTAAACACACTGTCAACTTTGCACTTTGTTTGCAATTCTGTAACACACTTATTGTGAAGCACTACAGGCGTTTTCTTACATTAAACACTTTGTTCAAAAATGAAATCACCTGTTATCATTGGGAAAACACTCTGTTCAAAAAGCAAAACTCATCTGGCAATTGTAGGCACTTACATACACACCTGAAAACACTTGCACAGAAAACAGAACACCAAGCGGTCTGAGCCTTAGCACTACAAATATGCCTCAGGTAAGCCATTTTGAGAACTTTGGAAGAGGCATAGGTGGATTCACAAGGCAATATTTTCCCTGATGCCCAGCCTGCGAGGACATCACCTGTGATGTTGACAAGGTCTTGTGGCCAGTCCCAAACAGAAGGTGGGATCCATAGGCTCCCACCAGCCCCCTACCACACACACACACACACACACACACACACACATACATACATACATACCCCCCCCCCCCCCCCCCCCCCCCAAAAAAAACAAGTATATGTTTCAAGTATATATATCCAGTAATTGTTTTTTTTTTTTTTACTTTTGTTTTGTTGCTAAATTTGATGATTTGTGATTCACTTTTGAATGTTTGTTTTTTTGTAAAAACTCTTGTTTGATTACTGCAGAAATTCTACTTTTGAGTTTTGCAGAAGACAGGCAAATGACAATAAAAATAGAAACACAAAGACTGCAGTGTTTTATATAAAGACCAACAGTGTGTTGCTGGTGATATGAAAGAGTAATTCAAATAGTGCTTGTGTGTATGGTTTTGTTGCAAGAATTTCATTTTTAGAAAGGAGTGTGAAGTTTTGATTGCAGTGTTTCATTTTGGCATAGATGTGAGTTGTTAATCACCAAGTGCTATGTGTGATTGACTTGTGTGTAGAATTTTGACATAATGAGCCAAAATCTGCAAAAAGTGTGTAAGCAATAGGTAAAAACTGTATTTTGCATTAAAAAAGATACATAAACATACACACACTTAAAAAAAAAAAACAAACACACACAAGTAAGTTTGATACCTAAGTTTGATGAATATACCAAAAAAAGGAAAAATACACACAAATATGTATGTATGTGTGTGTGTGTTTGTGTTTGTGTGTATACATATATATATATATATATATATATAATCTTGTAAAAAAGGATCACATCTTAGAGATGTGTCAGAGCCAGAGGACTTCATCTACATCAGCAAAAAACCTTCTGGTGTGGTAATCTTGCAGTTCTACACATTGACATATTGAAAAAAAAAAAAAAGAAAAAGAAAAAAAGAAAAGAAAAACATGTTCCCTTCCATTCTCTTCTCAACTTTCCAACTAATTTTGGTGGCCACAGGCAATCTGCTAAAATCAGGCTCTTTGAGCTGTCTCTGTCATTCCATGCACAAGAACATGGTCTATTACAGTAGCTCTAATTTCATCTGAACAGACTGTTCTTGGTTTTGCTCTTCCTCGTCCTACTCTTCCACCACCTTGTATTTGCACTCTTGTGTACCTCTCAGACTGAGGGATGCACCTGTGCCATCTGTGCTCTTTGAACTGGCTTATTGTGTATATTTAAATATTTAGAAACAAGTGTGTAGCTTTTTGAATTAGTGTGTGTAAACGATGACAGCCGTGTTGCAGTTGTGCTTAACTTTTGCTTATCTTGTCTTATCTTGTGTTTAGGGTTTTGCATTACAAGTTCATCACAGAGCAAACTGTCTTAGTGAGTGAGAATGTGTTTAGAGTTTTGCAAAAAAAGAGTGCATGAGATCTGCAAACAGTGTCTAAACTACCTGAACTTGTTTAAGGTTTTGCAGAAAGAGTGATTTATTTGACAAATTGGTTTAGGCTATTGAGAATTCAGTTCAGAGAATGCAGTTTAGTGTTTTAGCAAATGAGAAAACCTGTAATCTAATGTGTCCTTGATGATTTCTATTTTATTTTTATGTTTGTTTTTGTTTTGTTTTGTTTTGTTTTGTTTTGTTTTGTCTCTTACTCTCATTAGTCTGCATTTATTTGATCAAAAATGCAGGACAAAAACAGCACTATTATGAAATATTACTATGATTTAAAATAATTGTTTTCTATTTAAATATACTTTAAAATGTCATTTATTCCTATGTTGCAAAACAGAATTTTAAATTTTCAGCATCATTAGTCACATTCAGTCACATGATCCGCCAGAAATCATTTTAATATGTTGATTTATTATTATTATTATTATCATTATTATTATTATTATTATTATTGTCATCATCATCATCATCAATGTTTGAAACAGGTGTGCTTATTTATTTATTTATGTCATTTTTTTTTTTTTTTTTTCAGGATTCTTTGTTAAATTAAAAGAACATAATTTATTAAACAATAAATATTTTCTAACTATACATCTTTACTATCACTTTATTTCAATTTAACACATCCTTGTACTGACCCCAAATGTTTAAAACATAGTTTATATCATTAGAAAAAGTTTATATTTTAACCCTTTAACCCCCGTTTTTAAACATAGGCATAAAAGTACACTATCCTGAGCTATACTGAATGCTTCTGAAAACAGACCTAAGGTTGTACTCATTTTAAAGTAGACAGATCTGCAGATTATAGCAAAAGTGGACTCATTTTAAAATATGAACATATCAAAAAGTTATAGAAGTTTAAATTTACTGTAAAGAAAATGTACTATGCTGATTTTATTTTATATAACATAAATATTTTACATAACTAGTTTTAAAATTGCTATACAATTAAAGCCTTATGTCTAAATAAGTAAGGTTCCAAAGTTGAAGTTGATATGAAAACAATATATATATATATATATATATAAGCTGTCAAATGATGTATAATTTATGATGACTAAATGTAGTTATGAAAAGTAGTTATGATTACTTTTTTTTTTTTTTTTTTTTGTGAATGATTTCTGAAGGATCATGTGACACTAAATACTAGAGTAATGATGCTGAAAATTGTACATTGTAATTATATATATATATATATACAGTGGGTATAGAAAGTATTCAGACCCCCTTAATTTGTTCACTCTTTGTTATACTGCAGCCATTTGCTAAAATCATTTAAGTTCATTTTTTTGTCCTCATTAATGTAACACAGCACCCCATATTGACAGAAAAACAGAGAATTGTTGACATTTTTGCAGATTTATTTTGTTATTATTTTTTATTTAGAAAAAAGAAAAACTGAAATGTCACATGGCCCTAAGTATTCAGACCCTTTGCTGTGTCACTCATATATTTAACTCAGGTGCTGTCCATTTCTTCTGATCATCCTTGAGATGGTTCTACACCTTCATTTGAGTCCAGCTGTGTTTGATTATACTGATTGGACTTGATTAGGAAAGCCACACACCTGTCTATATAAGACCTTACAGCTCACAGTGCATGTCAGAGCAAATGATAATCATGAGGTCAAAGGAACTGCCTGAAGAACTGAAGAAGACAGAATTGTGGCAAAGCACAGATCTGGCCAAGGTTAAAAAAAATAAAATAAAATAAAAAATCTGCTGCACTTAAGGTTCCTAAGAGCACAGTGGCCTCCATAATCCTTAAATGGAAGACGTTTGGGTCGACCAGAACCCTTCCTAGAGCTGGCCATCCGGCCAGACTGAGCTATCGGGGGAGAAGAGCCTTGGTGAGAGAGGTAAAGAAGAACACAAAGATCACTGTGGCTGAGCTTCAGAGATGCAGTCGAGAGATGGGAGAAAGTTGTAGAAAGTCAACCATCACTGCAGCCCTCCACCAGTCGGGGCTTTATGGCAGAGTGGCCCGACGGAAGCCTCTCCTCAGTGCAAGACACATGAAAGCCTGCATGGAGTTTGCTAAAAAACACCTGAAGGATTCCAAGATGGTGAGAAATAAGATTGTCTGGTCTGATGAGACCAAGATAGAACTTTTTGGCCTTAATTCTAAGCGGTATGTGTGGAGAAAACCAGGCACTGCTCATCACCTGTCCAATACAGTCCCAACAGTGAAGCATGGTGGTGGCAGCATCATGCTTTGGGGGTGTTTTTCAGCTGCAGGGACAGGACGACTGGTTGCAATCGAGGGAAAGATGAATGTGGCCAAGTACAGGGATATCCTGGACGAAAACCTTCTCCAGAGTGCTCAGGACCTCTGGCCCGAAGGTTCACCTTCCAACAAGACAATGACCCTAAGCACACAGCTAAAATAACGAAGGAGTGGCTTCACAACAACTCCGTGACTGTTCTTGAATGGTCCAGCCAGAGCCCCGACTTAAACCCAATTGAGCATCTCTGGAGAGACCTGAAAATGGCTGGCCACCAACGTTTACCATCCAATCTGATAGAACTGGAGAGGATCTGCAAGGAGGAATGGCAGAGGATCCCCAAATCCAGGTGTGAAAAACATGTTGCATCTTTCCCCAAAAGACTCATGGCTGTATTAGATCAAAAGGGTGCTTCTACTAAATACTAAGCAAAGGGTCTGAATACTTAGGACCAGCAAATTTTAGCAAATGGCTGCAATATAACAAAGAGTGAAAAATTTAAGGGAGTCTGAATACTTTCCCTACCGACTGTGTGTGTGTATATATATATATATATATATATATATATAGCATAGGAAACTTATTTAAAAAAAACAAAAACAATAATACAATAATAATAACAATAATAATTAATTCCACTGAATCTTTTTCTCTTAGATATTTGCTTTCTGTTTTAGTTGTTTTCTCTTTTCACACAAATATTTAGGAAAGAACTGAGACTGAGGGTAGACACCACGCTGTGTACAAACAGCTGCTTATCGAGTGAAAAATGTTGATGCATAGAACGACTAAATATGGAAGTGCTGTGAATGAGATGCCCTCAGCAAATTAACATTCCCACAGTGCATCACTAGACCAACACCTTTAACTCCATGTGTAAAATGTGTTAATGCAAAAAGAAAAACCAGCATGCAGCAATAAAGCAAAAACTTTAATCATGTCTTGGAAAAAAAAAAAATGCATATTAAAGTTTACATATTTCTTAGCTGTGAAATTCAGCTGAAACGCTAAAAGTACTGCATAATGGTAGCTAAAAGCATAATCAAATTTTGCTAAATATTTAATAAATGAGCAATTGTAATTTTATGGAAATCTGCAGATCATTCAGTAGTTCTGTGGGCACATATTCTGTGCAAGACTATTCATTACCCAAAGCGTAGCGATGGGCACTCCAGGAGGCACTGGAACACTAGTTGTCACACTAGACTATGTTTTCTGTCTCGTGGCAGTGTGCCTAAAACATTGGCATGTCCAGACAACACAAGCAGCCAAATAGCTGGGTTACAATCAGCACTATTAGTAGAGACCAAATGTGGGACAGAACGAATTGGACGTAATGTTGGACATGTGTCAGTCCCTTAGTGATTAGGGTTATCTTCTCTCTTTTATTTGTCCTTACTCATTAGGTCCCCCATTACTCTTCAGGCCTATAGCTTCTGCAGTCTCATCCATAATTCACAGTGTGGGTACTTCATGTCCTCTAAGACAAGATGGCAATTAATTAGTCTTTTTGTTCTTTAAAGGGACTTACTTTTAAAAGACCATCATGTTTTATTTTCTCTTTAATCACCATGCTTTCTGGTACGCCTTGATATTTTGACATATCAAGACAGAATACTTCCTCTATTTTGCATCTAATTTCAAGATAAATTGCAATTTTTTTTTTTCGGATTCATAAAATACACTGTCCTATTGCAGTCTAATATGCAGAGACAGCAATAAGAAAGCTCTGTGGTGCCAAAAATAATCTGTCTGTGCATTGTGGTGCAAAATGTACACATTTCAGAAACAATTATTTATTTAAATAATAAGATTGTATACCTTTTTTTTTCTGAACAAACTTACATTTTATTAAGTAATTAATTATTTCAATAATTCATTCATTCATTCAATATATTTTTTGGCTATTATTTTTTTCTGTCAGGTCTCTGGAAAATCAAAGTGGATCACAGAGGAAAGTAAACACAATCCTCCTCTGGTTGCACATAGGCCTCAAAGTAAATTTTGCCAAGAAGTGATGTGTAGTTAGGGCAAGATTTAATATTCCCTACAAGGTAGAGCAGAACCCATTTATCACAACTTATAAAAGCAAGGTCATATTCTGATGGAACAAGAGCTTGTTGATTTTTGAGTGTTTTACTGTTTGCCCACTTTCACACAAAACAAGATTTGCCTTTCTTATTGCATTCAATTTTGGTGTCCAGTTCAATGTCTGTACTACTGACGTGAACTCAAATAATACTGAGAAATAGATCAAAGTCCCAACAATCGCTCTTTTGAAGAGAAGAGAAGAAAGCTAGTAAAATCAGCAGCTAAGTTTGACTTCATTCTTGTTTATGCCCTGATATTAATAACTCATGCACTTTCACTTCATTTTTACTGGGTGCTTCTTTTTGTTGTGTAAAAGAGAATGATAAAGATGATGAACAACTGGTCGACCATTAAACCTCATCTCCTCAAGGAATGTTTTTTTTTTATTATTATTATTATTTATTAATTAATTAATTATTCATATTTTTATTTTTGTTGTTGTTGTTGTTGTTAGACCTCTTTTGTGGACCAAACTGGATTGATTGATTGATTGATTGATTGATTGATTGATTGATTGATTGATTGATTGATTGATTGATTTTCTCTGGGTAATATCAGATGGACGTCATCACATATAAATTAATTTACTTAAAAAATAATCCTTATGGCTGTTACACCCAGGCACAGTAAGGAATAAATGTGTCTTGGCGAAAATTTTGAATGTAATGTTCAAAAGTCAGTCATGCTTTTTTTATTTTTTTTTTTTTAAATGCATACTGAAGAGACTCTTAACAGCCTTCTCTAATAAAGCCCTCTCAATATTAAATTACACAAAGCAGGTACAAATGGGATAACAGAACTGGTTATTAAGTGCGCAGGTAACTAAAGCGCATATTTTAGCTTGCGGTGTTTCGCCTGAATTCTATTCACAAACTAATCCAGCTACATGAGTGTTTCAAATAAAGAAGTCACTCATTGTGTCCTTTTAAAGGAATAGTTCACCCAAAAAAGAAAATTCTCTCATCATTTACTCACCCTCTTGTCGTACCAAACCCAAACCCAAACCCAAAAGATTTCTATCCCTCCATTGAAAGTACATGCCATCAAAACTTTGCACAAGAACAAACCTCAGTGATTTCAGCTCCCATGTCAAGCAAGCACATTTGAGTTTTGATTGACCATATTTGATGTGCTCTATGTAAGGAATAATTGACAATGGGCCGTTGAATTCCTAGAAAATGTTTTTGATGTTTTATTAGACCTAGTAACAACGCTTGAGCCGTTGATAGCAGACTAATGCAGTTAATAATGAAGTTTAGACAGACAGACAGACAGACAGGCAGACAGAAAGACAGAACGAAAGCGAGCGAGAGAAAGAGAGAGATATTAAGATCGTGAATTACCTTTCTGAGTCTGCGCGTCTCTTAAAGGAACACTCCACTTTTTTTTTTTTTTTTTGAAAATAGGCTAATTTTCCAACTCCCCTAGAGCCAATCTCCAAGTCAGGCATAACTTTACCAATAGCATCTCGTTCAAAAATGACCAAAGATTTTCGATATTTTTCCTATTTAAAACTTGACTCTTTTGTAGTTACATTGTGTACTAAGACTGACAGAAAATGGAAAGTTGTGATATTCCAGGCTGATATGAATAGGAACTATACTCTCATTCCAGTGTAATAATCAAGGAACTTTGCTGCCGTACCAAGGGTGCAGCAGGCGCAATGATATTAGGCAGCACCTGAATATAGCCCCCCAGAAGTCGTTTTTATCCTATTGTTTATTGTATTTATTTGTGTGGACAGTGTCATTGTGGGTTTAGATTATTTTGCTGTTTTAGGCTGTAAGGACCATTAAAATAACTGAAATTGTGTGGCATAGTGATATAGACATGTAATGCGGTCAAGAGCTGCCATTCCCATGCGTTTCCTTGAAAAAAATGCACATCTTCCGAACATTCGACAGCCAACCAGACTCAAGCATTCAACATTTTTATATAAGTATGTTCATCGATTGATTTCAAGCAAGGGAGATCTAGAATTCAGACCTTTAACTCGGATTTCAGACTTTTTGGTTACACTTTAGAATACTGTTCTGTCAAGTCAATAATGAATAACTACACTGGAACAAATGACTAATGCACTATTAGCATTCTAGTTACTACTATGAACTAACAAGAAACTCTGATTAACGAATCAGTAAGTAATAGCACTCAGTTGAACATGGTAGTTCACTATTAGCTAATCAGTAACTATTATTCATATCTCCCAGAGAACTACTAAGAACTACTATATACATGTTAAGAATTAATGTGAATAATGCAAAATGTATAATTAATTTAAGTGAAGATTGTGGTCTCAGGTATTACCAAAACCGTCCGAAGGAATTACTGATTATTTGGATCAGTATTCTAAAGTGAAGATCATGATAACTCCCTAGTAATGACTAAAGTTATTAAAAACTATTGAGGTTTTTGTAAGGTTGTGGATAGTAATACATCCGATGGCTTTGGTAACACTTGAGTCGTTACTAGTGGGTTACCATGATCTTCACTTTAGATCATGTCATTTCTTTAGAAGGATGTAGTAACACTTGAGTCATTACTATCCAAAACCTTACATATACCTCAAAAGCTTACAATGATTTCAGTCATTACTAGGGAGTTATCATGATCTTCACTTCAGAATACTGAATTAGTAATCCTTTCTAAAGGATTTGGTCATTCTTGAGTCATTACTAGATTACAATTATCTTTACTTTAGAATTAATTATACACTTTGCATCATTCACATTAATTGTGACCCTGGACCACAAAACCAGTCATCAAAAACAAGTAGCAGGGGTATATTTGTAGCAATAGCCAACAATACATTGTATTGGTCAAAATTATAGATTTTTCTTTCCAAAAATAATTAGTATATTAGGTATAAAAATCATGTTCCATGAAAAATGTTGTTCATTTCCTACAGTAAATAAATAAAAACTTAAATTTTGATTAGTAATATGCATTGCAAAGACCTTAAACCTTGAAAGCAATTTTCTCAATATTTAGACTTTTTTGCACTCTCAGATTCCAGATTTTCGAATTGTATCTCGGCCAAAAATGGTACTATTATTTATTCAGCTTTCAGATGATGCATAAATCTCAATTTAAAATAATAAAAAAAAAAAAAACCTTTCTGACTGGTTTTGTGGTCCAGGATCACAATTATGAACCTGTATATAGTAGTTCTTAGTAGCTCTCTGGGAGAACAAATGAACAAATAGTAGTTACTGATTAGCTAATAGTGAACTACTCCTTTCATCTGAGGACTATTACTTACTGATTTGTTAAACAAAATTTCTTGTTAGTTAATAGTAGTTACTAATAGTGCATTAGTCATTTGATCATGTGTAGTTATTTATTAATGATGGAACAGTATTCTAAAGTGTTACCTATAAAATGTTTGGCTATAAAGTGATGAACAAGTAAATATTATATTTTCATCATTAAAGTGCATGTTGCCACTGTACACACCACCCAACTCAAAATATCAAGCAGAACTGTTAAATGACTTGTCAGGAAAATGTAAGCTTTACCCTTTAGCAGGCAGTTATTGGCGCGTGTCAGCGGTGTCAACACCTTTATCACGAAGTGTATGAGGAGTGAAGTGGAACTCAATCTGCTCTGCAACCCGGCAATTCTATGACACACCTTTGGTGACCTCATCTGAGAGGGTCTGCACAGTCATTTGGCCACAGACCTATGGCCACCAAAAAGAATTTTCATGACAGAGACTGCACTTTTGTACATGTGTACCACAATCGCAGATAAATGACTTTTAGGAAGTTAGAGCAGAAAGTGGCGACAGAGAAACATGCTGCAGCAAAGTTTTCTGCACTTCCAGTTGCTAGTTGAAAATGCCAAGCACTGTAAAAGGAGTTCAATAGTCACTTTAACAGACCTTTACCTAGCCTCAGCGTTCATTGTGGTTAATCAATCTGCTTTGTCTTCGCCATGTTTTGGCATCCCATAGGTAAGGCAGTTTATTTCTAATTTGGACAAGACAGAATGCTGCATTAAGACAGCATGAACGCATTATGGTTAGTTTGAAGACAATGCTCCAGACCTTAAGCTTTGATTGCCTCCTGACCATCCTTTATTAAGAAGCAATAGCCTTTCGCTTCACCTGTGACAGGCAATAGAATTCTGTTTAGCAACAGGCTTTGTGAGAAAAGGCGGCACTGACGGAAAAGAGCAATCCTTGGTTTTGCTGTGTACACAGGTTTAGGTTGTCATTAGACCATAAAGCATTTCTGAGACTTTTTCAGTTTTCAATAGTATGTCAAGCAGCTCTCTTAGCTTTGATTTAGTAAAATAATAAAAGCTGTAGGCTAAAACTGCAAGCTCTGCAATATCTGCTAAAGGGTTCCTCAGCTTTATTGCCTGCAAGACTTCTCGATGTAATTCCCAGGTAGCCCATTTTATTCCAAGACACTCTTCAGGAAATTAACCTTTAAATGTGGGTGATGGACTCGCACTCCATTACACACTGTGTAATGGGAGGTTTGTTGCAGTGCAACTTTAAGGTATGTCTTAATGCATTTGTGCAGTTTTAGGATGAGCTGAGAAGCTAATGATCACGAGCACCTGGAGATGTGGAGGTGAGCCGATCTTCTTTGAATTAGCTTTCCATCTACTAAAATGAATACAGAAATGCACAGCTAAACATAAAGCTGATAATTACCACCATTTGTCATATTTTGTTTATTAGAATGACTGCTGGTTGAATTCACCAGTCAGCAGGAGAAAAAAAAAAAAAAAAACCTCTTCTGCTTTTATAAATGTAATACAAGGGAAGATACAAATCCTTGGTAAGAAGTGAATGATAATTTATGCTAGAAAGCCTGTCCGGCTTCTTGAAATGTTGAAAGTCTTTGTTCTTTGCTCACACGTTCTTTATTCCCAAGTAGGTTTTGTTCCCTTCCGCTCGTCTTATCTGAGCCAAAGTTTCAGGAACTTTTATTACAGAAACTGGGGCAGGTAAACTTACATTGTCCTGTCGCTTAGCTCTCTTTATATAGCATCAGCCTTGCTGAGAATATAGATCAGGTTGCAGTGAAGTGTTCGCAGTGGCCTTCTGTCCTTGAGAGCTTGTTACAGAGATATCCTTAACAAAACTCTTGGAAATTCACATCCAGCTGAAAAGATTTAAGACCTATTGTTCACTTTTGCATGTTTACTACTAAAGAGTGTTGCTCCACAGACATATAGCCTACAGTTAACAAAAAATAATTGTATTGTGAATTCTTTATTAACTAATGGGGGATTAACAATTTTTCTTCCAAAAAGTAATACAGTTTCGCAAAAAAGACTATTGCTGTACTGATTATAGCCTTACAGCCCTTCAACACCAAAAGTGAATATTACATGCAAACACCAGAAATGGAGATACTAGAGTTTAATATACACAGATGAACCATTACATTATGACCACCCCCAGCCTAAAGCAATGAGCATGCCTGGCAACCAAATGGTTCCACAGTGTTTGATGGAGGACATTTCACAGATTGGAATTTCGATCTAGGAAACCATGCATTTTGTGGTGAGTACATATCAAAAGTGGGGCACAGGAGGCCAACAACGCATAAAATGGACCCAAGACTATTGAAATTAGACTGTGGATGAGTGCAAGAAAGTAGCATTGTCTTACGAATCAAGATTCCTGGTACATCACGTCAATCACAAATATGCCGATTACCAAAATAGGCTATGGCACCTGGATGCATTATTGGGAAGACACAGGACGGTTTTGCTTTGGGCGAGGTTTTCTTGGGACGCTTTATGCCCTATTATCCCAACAGCACAATCCCTGGCAGCTGTCAAAACATCTGAACATCATTTTAGGACCAAGTGCACCCATTCTTGGCAACTGTGTTCCCTGCTGGTGATGGCCATTACCAATAGGATAATGCAGCATGCCATGCTCCCAGAATCGTCAAGGAGTGGTTTGAGGAACATGATGGTGAATTTCTGGTAATGCCTTGGCCTCCAAATTCACCCAGTTGAACATTTGTGGTTTGAGTTGTAAAAGCAAGGTCATACACCACCACCACCACCCCCGCAATGTATGGGAACTGGAGGACCTGCTGTTATTACTGTTGTACCAGATACCCCAGGAGATTATAGCGATGCGACAATAAATCGGTTTGTGGATCGAATTCTACAATTTTCTGAATACATTTCAATTCTTTTGTGAATCAATCTGAGCTTAGCTTTGAATAGCAGATGGCTCTGCATGCTTTAGAAAAAGCCTTTCTCCACTTCATTCAAATTCTTTACACATTCTTTAACCTAAAATAATCATTCATAAAGTTTGAAAAGGTTGAAGCAAATGACCAGGGTGTCCACAGTAGGCTGTTTTTTATTATTTTACATTATTCTTGTGTCATTAAAAAGCATTTTGAGCCGAGGTGCAATATAACTCACAAATGCTCTTTAGTACTCTTCTTCATGATCATTTGAGAGTGTGGTTAAAGCATAGATTAGAGCGCCATCTGCTATTAAAAACTTTGATGCTCAGAACTGATTCCAGAGAGAATTGCGATGCATTCAGAAAATCTCCAAAATTATCCACAAATCAATTCTACATTGATTTATTGTTGCATTCCTACAGGAGACCTATCACCACTGCTGTTTTGTGGGTTAAAGGAGGACCTACAGGGTATTAGATAGGTGGTCATAATGTAATGGCTCACCAGTGTAATGTTAATTTAATAATATTAGTTAATGAATCAGATGTCATTAACAATAAACTGACATTTTAATCTAGTGACCCTGGATCAGAAAACCAGTCATAAGGGTCAATTTTACTAAATTAAGATTTATACATCATCTGAAACCAGAATAAATAAGCTTTCCATTGATGCATGATTTGTTAGGATAGAACAATATTTGGCTGAGATACAACTATTTGAAAATCCAAAATCTGATGGTGCAAAAAAAAAAAAAATCTAAATGTTGAGAAAATCGCTTTTGAAGTTGTCCCAATGAAGTTCTTAGCAATGGATATTACTAATAAAATATTCAGTTTTCAATTTGCAGTACGAAATTTAGAAAATATCTTCATGGAACATGATCTTTACTTAATATCCTAATGATTTTTGGCATAAAAGAAAAATCTATCATTTTGACCCATACAATGTATTTTGGCTATTGCTACAAATATAGAGTTGAAGTCAAAAGTTTACATGCACCTTTTAGAATCTGCAAAATGTTAATTATTTTAGCAAAATAAGAGGGATCATACAAAATGCATGTTCTTTTTTATTTAGTACTGACCTGAATAAGGTATTTCACATAAAATAAATTTACATATAGTCCACGAAAGAAAACAATAGCTGAATTTATAAAAATGTTTGTCCTGAACAGTTAAACTGCCTGTAGTTCTTTAGAAAAATCCTTCAGGTCCCACAAATTCTTTGGTTTTCCAGCATTTTTGTGTATTTGAACCCTTTCCAACTACTGTATGATTTTGAGATCCATCTTTTCACACTGAGGACAACTGAGGGACTCATATGCAACTATTACAGAAGGTTCAAATGCTCACTGATGCTCCAGAAGGAAAAACTATGCATTAAGAGACAGGGGTGAAAACTTTTGAACGGAATGGAAATGTGTGCATTTTGCACATTTTTGCCTAAATATCTTTTTTTTTTTCATTTAGTACTGCCTCTTCAGAGGCTACAGAAGATACTTACATGTTTCCAAGAAGACAAAATAAGTTAAATTTACCCCAAATATTCAAATTTCAAAAGTTTTCACCCCTGGCTCTTAATGCATGAGTTTTCCTTCTGGAGCATCAGTGAGCATTTGAACCTTCTGTAATAGTTGCATATGAGTCCCTCAGTTGTCCTCAGCATAAAAAAAAATCTCAAAATCATACAGTCATTGTTGGAAAGGGTTCAAATACACAAAAAAAAACAAAGAATTTGTTGGACCTGAAGGATTTTTCTGAAGAAAAGCAGGCAGTTTAACTGTTCAGGACAAACAAGGGATTCATGAACAACTATCACTAAACAAAAAACACAGCTGTGGATCATCCAGGTAACAACACAGTATTAAGAATCAAGCGTATGTAAACTTTTGAACAGGGTCATTTTTATAAATTCAACTATTGTATTTTCTTGTGGACTATATGTAAATGTCTTTTATTTGAAATATCTTATACAGCTCAGATAAAAATACAAAATAACATGCATTTTGCATGATCCCTCTTATTTTGCTAAAATAATTAACATTTTGCAGATTCTGCAAGGTGTATGTAAACTTTTGACTTCAACTGTACCTCTGCAACTTAAGACTGGTTTTGTGGTCCAGGATCACATGTCATTTCTACATTTATAATCCCTATTAGCCCAGCAAACTGTCATTAGAAAAAAAAAAAAATTGAAAAAGGTCTGTCAAGTCAATAGATAGCTAAAATAAGATTCAAAATGGACCAGACTTTATGTTTCAGTTCAGAAGTCTGGCTGTAAGGATTTCTTTGGTCAGAAAAAAAAAAAAAAAAAAAAAAAAAAAACTGACAACATTATATATGTAAATTTAAAGTAAATAAAACAGACCAAGACACCAACATTCAGTTTAGACAATTTTACTGTTCCATATTTACTAAATCTTCATTAACCTTGCGGAAGAAAAAACATATATGGATGTGGGAAATGTAATCTATTCATGCTGGAGTTTGTTTCCGAAGAGAGTTACGGATCTGCTCTAATTCACCTCTGCATAATATCATGATCTGTTGATTAACACTCGCCACGTCCCTTGAGCCTGAACTAACTCTACAATCAGGAAACGAGGCTTATGTTGCAGCCTGGCACAAGGTCATTCCACCCCTGGCTGCTGAAATTGTGAGAGGGCCCCCTTGCGCAACACTGAGGTCTCATTTGCTGGCTGCATTATCTCTGTGTTAAAATCCCTTGCCTAGTTAGCATTTGCGATGATGGATGGCATTGCACTAACCGAGCCTACATCTTTCTCACCGAACATCTAAGAGCCCCGGAGTCTGATGATAGATTACTATTGCTTTATCTTGTACTGATTATTCCTGCCTGTGACATGAAGAGAGGCTGAGATTGGTAAGTGGTCTAGAGTCATATTACGGGTACAAATGGCTTTATTATGCAAGGCTAGTTGTTTGTCATTGTTTGTAGCGTTGGCTGTGTTCAGCTGTGTGTGTTTAGGTTTTTCACTCAGTTTAAAATGAAATGTATTGGACGTCATTGCTCTTGATAAAGAATGAGAGACGTATTCTCATTGTGCTTCCTAATGAGCATTGACTTTTCTTCTTTTCAGGACGAAATGGCAAAGTGTTGAAAATGTTTACTATAATATGTGTCAAAGCTGCGCAGACAGAGTGGGCGTTTGATTAGTCTATCAATAATTTATTAGATACCTTCATTCTTGGTGCACTGCCTGAAGCCTGATAGTTTTATTGATTAAAAACTGTATGCAAGCACAGATAATGTTGCACTTTTTTGTGGTCAGTATATGCATTCATAATTTAAACAAGTGTCACAATCAATATAATATGAGAAATTAAAAAATCAAAACAACTAAAACTTTAGAATGGTTGGATTTGTTTGATCTATTTCTCTGTTGCAGGCTCACGTTTTACTAGTGAAAGGAACACTACCAGTCAAAATTTTGGAATTGATCTATGTATTTATTTACTTATTTATTTGAAGAAGTCTCTAATTCTCAGCAAGCCCGGATTTATTTGATCAAAAATCTGCAATAGTGTTAAATATCACATTTTAAAATTTTATTTGTATGTATTGCACTATATTTTAAAATAGAATTTGATCTTTCTTACTCCAAACCTTTGGACGGTTTCCACAAAAAAAAACAAAAAAAAAACATAAGCAACTCTTTTTATCACTGATAATAATAAGAAATGTTTATTGTGCACATATTATCATTATTAGGGATCATTTGACACTGACGGCTGTAATTGTTGATGGAAATTCAGCTTTGTCAGCACAGGAATAAGTACTTTTTTTTTTTTTTTTTTTTTAATAGATTACAACAGAAAACAGTTGTATTAAATTGTAATACCATTTCACAATATTACCGTTCCTTCAATTGAGAATGAATAAGAAAAAGTCACATAAGAGGAAGCAATGCCTCCATCATGATATGATTGGATATGATGGGTTATGTTCGGCTGTGATTGGTTCATGCGATAAATCCCGCCTCTTGTGTTCTGAGCTCTTCATGTTTGCAAATTTGTCTGAATTAACAATATAATGCTGTTAATGAGAAGACTACAAGCAGTATTAATAAAGATATTAGCCTAATATTTCACCTACCTGACCAGAAATAATAATAACAAACACAAATGTTGTCAAGATTCTTGCCCTGAAAATCCTGATTCAGTTTGGCCAACCACAAACACCTTTTATTCCTCATTTCTTTGCACTCTTCGCCTTAATTTATTATAACTTTTGGCAGTCTATAGTACTCCAAATGTTTTTTTTTTTCTAGTCTGACAGATTAGTAGAGCTCAAAATATGACAATAATTGACAATTTTCAGCAGCAATAATCAGCACAATTTGCAAGTTCCGTTCCTTGCTGAATAAAAAAATGCATTTCTTGAAAAGAAAACAGAAAAAGAAAATCTTGCCTAACATTTTTGAACGATGAAGTGATTTGAAGTGAATGTAATTGTAAAAGGCACTTAAACAAATTCATTTAAATTACAATTACTTATGAATTCTTAAAGAGTTAGTTCACCCCTGAATACAATATATATATATATATATATATATATATATATATATATTACAACAGAAAACAGTTGTATTAAATCTTAATAAATTATAATAAATAATCTTGTGTTCTGAGCGCTTCATGTTCCCAAATTCGTCTGAATTAACAATATAATGCTGTTAATGGGAAGATTAATTTTAAAAAGTAAGTACATAACTCGCACATTTAGATATAACCGCTTAAAATGGCATAAAACATGATCTGTGGGAGTTAAAAGTTAGCTATTAAAAATAACAGCTGAACATAAGTTCACAAATAAAACATATTGTCTAAATTCTTACTGCCTTGAGTTATTTTAGAATAAATTTAAAATGTTGGAAAATATTAACTTGATGAGATAGATTTTTTCCAGACCTGTGACTGGTAGTGAATAGCATGTCAGACTGACAGGTTACATAAAGTTTTGCTTTATTTCTTGCATGCAAATTCCCACACATTGTCATAACTGGCAAATATTTATACAGTAGCAGCATTTCCAGTTTTAAATCATCTTGGTCACCTTATATGCTAAAGAAGGCCCTTGATTAAAATGCTACTAATAAAGCAAGTACTCACCAGCACTTTTTTCTATTGCACATTATAGTCCAAGGCTCTTGTTATTTTATGAGTGCTTTTTATGCACAACTTAGATAAGTTTTCCTTTGGGAAACATGCTATAGAGATTAATTGCGACTTGTGTGCTACTGAAGTTTTGCTTTCTGCTTCTACATACCGCTGTTCCAGGACATGATTTTATGAACCAAACATAGGTGAGCTATGTTATTACTTATGTGAGTCAGGATCTAAAAAAGTTTGCATGACTTTATTCTCAGATCCAATACATTTCACCAAAGTAAGCAAAACAAAAAAGTTTGCAAGTCTGCAGGCTGTGAGACATTTGAATACACAGGTAAACAAATCTACTTGGGATTAATGGTAAAGCGAGATTTAAATTCTGTTTCAAATAGGCTTTTTATGCACACATTAGTTTAATGTTTTACGTACATCAGACTATTGGAACCATCTGGTTTTACAACGGCAGTGTCACTAACATCACGCTTTCAATTTTTAGAGGGACGGTCGAGGTAAATGCAGCTGTGACTGTAATATCTGTTCTAGCTTTTACAATGATAGCACGCCATTCATATCTCTCTCTGGAGTCATTTTAAAAGAGTACATTGTGTCAGAAAGTAGTTTCAATGCAAATGGAGCCTCAGTGAGATGAATAGCACAGATGCAGGAATCAGACGCGCCGCTGTGATTGTCACATAGCTAAAGATTACCATCCTGTCTGAGTCATAAAAAAAATACCCACGGCCTTACAATCCGGCAAAATTGTATCTGTTGAAAACCCAAGACTGCTGAACGTCTACTTCCTTTTTTCACCCACAGACAGACCTCTATGCATAGCCATTGTTAACTTCCCAGTACATGATGCAAATTCACAGTGGAGCTGCTAGCGTGTATTTCATCTTTGCAATTGCAGGTATTCACTTTGTCGCTGGAAATTATAGCGTATCGAACACTAGAAGGAGAAGAAGAGGAAAGAGAGGGTAGAAAGGGAATTCGGTGTGTGTTTGAATGTGAGTTACGGTTGTTTTGTTGTAGTAGCTTAGTGTAATCCCCAGCAACAAGGCTTCTTTTTTTTCTCATCTACCAAAAATCAAGACTAGAACATCTTTGATCTTGACAAGACCAGGTCTTTCAATTATGCCAACGTGACCTAATTAGAATGCATAGGTATTTGATGTAAAGTGTGGTTCTAGAGCATAAATTTTCATTTGTATGCAGAGACATTGAAATGTAAATTGTTAACACACTGACAGCATCAAAACAACATATGAAAACTTCAGAGATGTAAAAATGTTTAGAACCCATTTTATGACATAGAACATTGAATTGAATTTAGCAAGGGGATTTTGTAGTATTAAATCAATATGATTATTTATTTGTTTAATGGAATCATATTTATTTAACCTATTTACTTAATTTGACATCATTTTCATTATGTACGGAAATTTATAATGCCATATTTTGGTCATTTCCATCATTGTGTTTACCTCTAATATCTTAAAATAAAAGACAATTTATTATTTAAAATCATTTACTGCTTTTAAATTCTTTTAAATTTACTGTGTTTTAAATGTCACTGCTTTCTATTTTATATGCTGTGGGATAGCTGCAGCTACAAAATGAAAAATCCGACATAAAATGATTACAAACATAATATATTTGTTTGTTTGTTATATTCCAAGCCTTCCAAAGCCATCATGTAAGTCTTTATGCATTCGAATAATAAGAGCAGAAGGACTTAAGAGGGAAAGGGTGCAAAGATGGTAAAAATACATACAAGCAGTATTAATAAAGATATTAGCCTAATATTTCACCTACCTGACCGGAAATAATAATAACAAACACAAATGCTGTCAAGATTCTTACCCTGAAAATCCTGGTTGAGTTTGGCCAACCACAAACACCTTTTGTTCCTCCTTTTTGTACTTGTACTTTTTTGCCATAATTTTTTATATTATTTGGCAGTCTATAGTACTCCAAATGTTCCGATTAGTAAAGCTCAAAACATGACAATAATTGACCATTTTCAGCAGCAATAATCAGCAAAATTTGCAAATTCATTTAAATTACAATTACTTATGAATTCTGAAAGGGTTAACTCACCCAAAAAAATATTCTGTGATTAATTACTTACCTTCATGTTCTTACAAATCTGTAAGACCTTTATTCGTCAAATGTTCTGTGCATCCGGATAATGACGTAAACCCTGATGCGCTGCACCTTGTTTACAAGCAGAAGAGGACACACACTGTACATAAGATTTCAACAGAGAGGATGACTTGCAATTTGTTACCCAGCCTTACTTATTTGAATGAGAATATACAGACAATGAACTAAGAGAGACGGACATTCTACGTCAGAATGCCAGCTCCTGCGTCAGCAGCATCACATACTTAGCGCACAAAAAGTATTCTTGTAGCTTCATAAAATTATGTATGAGCCACTGATGTCACATGGATTATTTTAACCCTTAAATGCATGAATGTTTTGCCAATCATTATTACATATACGGGTCTTTAGCGATCCAGACCTATATATCCAGCACGGATGGACCTCTAACTTCTGTAATAGCAAAAAACTCTCTTAATATTTTAATAACAATTACAGAAGAATAAAATAATGTACATTTCATTACCTTTTGAAACTTAGAGAGATTCAAATTGAGCAGATGATTTTATGATCGCCATCATCCTCAGAACGCGCTTCCACAGTATGTTCAGCATCTGGCTCATATTTGCAATATCAAACATATTCTCAAAGCTTTTGTTTTCAGTGACTTCAAAATCAATATTTTGATTGCTGGCAGCTTATTCACCACATCCATCATCAAATAACAGTGACATTCATATTGAAAAAAATGAAGAAGGGAGAGTGTAGTGAATGATGTACCCTAAAGACTTAGGTTAACGATGTCCTTACTACCTTTCTGTGCCTTGAACATATCAGTGTTGTTGCTGTCTATGCAGGGTCAGAAAGCTCCTGGATTACATCAGAGTAATTTAATTTGTGTTCTTATGGGTTTGGAGCAACATGAGGGTGAGTAATTAATGATAGAATTTCCATTTAAACTATCCCTTTAAGAGATCAGACAATGCTGTTCTTGCAAATTCAAACATCTTTCTAAACACAATTTAAAGACCTTCAAGGTAAAATGACTCAATTAATGTCAAAATAATCTCAGTTGTTAATAGTATTCAGCTGGTGCATTATTAAAGTTTCCGGATGGACTGTGCATGTGGGTGTTGCACTAATATTAACATCCTGCCTCATGGGCAAGGGCTATATTTCTGTAATTACAGTAGAGTTGCAGCAAATGTCTGATTCAAAGTTAGTGGTTGTTCCAGAGCATATTGTTCAGTTCTCAAGGTAACAGAGGAGAGGGGAAAAATGCAAAGATGTGACCTTGGAATGGAACCCTATGGGATCAATATTTCCCCATGTATTGCACAGCTAATGCAACTAAATTAGCTCATCTCATAGCAAATACATAAAAGGGTGTTAATTACTGCTGAAATTAGATTGGTTTGGAAGGGGGTGGGGGGTTGTGGTCTATTATTGGAAATGAAGGATGTTGGGTTTCCTTATTAGTGATCATGGTGGCATTGGAAGTCATGCATTACCCTCTGAAGGATTTTAATTTTCACATTCATCCTGTCTGGATAAGTGACAGAGCTGTTGGGAGTCTGCAGAAAAGTGTGTATGTGTGCGTGTGGGTGTGGGTGTGCATTGAAAGGGGGATAGGTGTGCTTTGAGCAGTGTGATATAAAAAAACAATCGCTTCATTATTCTGTTATTATCTTAGGCCATGGAAATGTATGCGTGTGTATGTGTGAGTGAAGAGATACTGTAATGGTGTCTGCTTCCAAAGCCTAGTCTGACATTTCGATATCCGAGGCAGAGAGGGAAGCTGATAACTAGGCATTATGATGCGTGTGTTAGGCTTGAGCTCAAATCCTCCTGTAACACCAACGTATGAGAGACACAGGCGCTATGACAACAAGCTTGATAGCGCAGCCGCTAAACCTTTTTGTCTTTTTATGGTGAATTTTATTGCATTGAATACAAATCACAGTGGGCCCTGAGTACAGCAGAGACAAGAATAAAAATCTAGCATGAGCAAAAGGTAACTCTTCAATGTGTGTAATCAAAATGAAAGTCATTCTAAAGATTCAGATTTTAACCCACACTAAACTAAACACTAAAGACGTTCACAATTCGGAAGCAAAATAGCCAATAATATATTGTACAGAGAGAACCTTTTTGACAAAACACTGTAGTACACTGGGGGCAAAAGGGGGAAAAAGACTTAAAAATGGTAACATCTAAATTAATGATGTTTTTAAGTCAGAAATACCATCTATTATAGCCAAAACAAACTAAATACATTTTATACCACCAAAGCTACGTAGGTGTAATGTAAGACAAAGACGGAAGAGCAGAGGAAAAAAAAGCAAACAAAACTATGGCCACGAATTAAAAGAAAAAACTTTGTATTTGTAAAGAAAAATCTGAGAGGACTTCGATATAAGCCTAACTAGCATTTTCTCATCCGCTTGTAAACACACATACGACAGTTAGCGGAAACTTGAGATTTTGGTTAATAAAGTATTAAATATGGATATATATCGCTGCCATTATAAAATGTGGAAGAGCCAGGACATTGTTTAATATAACTCTGTATTTGTCTGAAAGAAGAAAGTCATATACACCTAGGATGGCTTGAGGGTGAGTAAATCATGGTGTAATTTTCATTTTTGGATGAACTATCCCTTTAAAACTGTTGTTAATGACATCAAGCAGGTGGTGGAGTGATAACTTTTGCAAATTAGTCAGTTTAAAATTAAATTAATGTAAGATTATTGTTATAAATAACAAACATAGGATATGAGTACTCCTTCACTGTTTTTGTTTTTTGTTATTTTGCAGGTATCCTTACATATCGTTTCAAAGCAGCTTTACAGCAAATTAAAGTTTGTTAAATTAAAGTTTGTACAATTTGTACAATGTTAACAGTAATGATTGATCTATGTTGCAATCAAATCACTGTAGTAAAATTCAGTAGTGATGTATGGTGTTTCAGGGCTGATATAATCTAAAGTTCTCTGAGGGGTTGGCATCATCATCTCTTCTTAGGTGTTCCTGATCCAGACTGAAGCTTGTGTAATTCCTAGTTACCACGGGACGTCAATCCTGTGGCAGAAACGGAGAACAAATAGGAACATAATTAGCGTAGCTGCTGTTCAAACCAAGCAAAAAGATAAAGATTAATAATGTGCAATTGATCAGATATAACTGCAGTAAAAGATTATGAGAAGCATTATGTGAATGCTTGGCTAAAAAGATGTGTCTTTAATCTAGATTTAAACAGAGAGAGTGTGTCTGAACCCCGAACATTATCAGGAAGTCTATTCCAGAGTTTGGGAGCCAAATGTGAAAAGGCTCTACCTCCTTTTCTGGAATTTGCTATTCTAGGTACTCCCAATAGTCCAGAGTTTTGTGATCTTAGGGAGCGTGATGGATTGTAGCGCGGTAGAAGACTAGTTAGGTATGCAGAAGCTGAACCATTAAGGGACTTATATGTAAGATGTAATATTTTGTAGTTGATACGGAACCTAATAGGAAGCCAGTGCAGAGACTTTAAAATTGGGGTAATATGATTATATTTTCTTGACCTGGTAAGGATTCTAGCAGCTGCATTTTGGACTAACTGTAGCTTGTTTATTGAAGATGCAGGACAACCACCTAGTAATGCATTACAATAGTCCAGCCTAGAGGTCATAAATGCATGAACTAACTTTTCTGCATCAGAAACAGGTAACATGTTTCGTAGCTTGGCAATGTTTCTAAGATGGAAGAATGCTGTTTTTGTAACATGGGAAATAAGCCAGGACATTGCTTAATATAACTCTGTATTTGTCTGAAAGAAGAAAGTCATATACACCTAGGATGGCTTGAAGGTGAGTAAATCATGGTGTCATTATTTTGCGGGTATCCTTACATCACTCCGGGATTCATCTGTAGGATGAAAATGTGAATTTTACCTTTTTTGGTACTGTGAGATCAAACCACCATGTTCCCTGATAAGGAAACAACGAACTGCGTCCTCTAGGGGATCGGTATGGGGAACATCTCCTTCGTGACCTGTGTCTGAAGCATACATACAAAAACTACAACAGTATTGGCCGGTGACTCATCGCCCCCGGCACATCATTGCCGGTGCGACCACATAGTATAAAACGGCGCCGGTTAAACACATCGTTCTCTTCTTCTTCTTTAGCGACTGTTCTGTTTGAAGCTGCACCTAAAACGGTAAGGTTTTTCCTTCATTATGGCTGACACTGATAAGACACATGTTTAAGAAGTGTGTGCATCCGTGCCCTCATTTTTTGGTACCAGATGACATACACAAGCTTTGCGTTTCTTGTTTGGGCCAAGAGCATGCACGCAATGTCCTCGAGGAAGCAGTTTGCGTGCACTGTGAGCATCTTCCCATGAAGAGGCTCCGTTCTCATTTGGCCCTCTTTTCGAGGAAAGAGGGGCAGCCATCGACACCCTGCGGTTCGGGTACCGCCGCTGCTGAGGCGCGGAGAGGACTGAGCTCATGGGGATCGCAGGTGGATCTTGCTGGTGAGTTAGATAGGGGTCTTTCCCCGTCATGCTTGTCGGCTAGAGAAGAGAACGTGCTAATGGATGATGATGATGTGCTTTTACTCACATCATTGGATCCTGCGACCAGTGCTCTCCCAGTGGATGTGGAAGATGAAGTCGAGTCGGAGTCATCCCGTTCCTCCTGCCATGCATATGATGAGCTGTTGGAGGTTATGAAACGTGCCACGGCGAGATTAGATCTCCCGTGGCAGCGGACTAGAAGGGTGGCGGCCGTCTTGATGAGCGTTATCTTTCTATCTTTCATAAGCCTCCAGCTTAGGTGAATCTTCCATTTCTTCCCGATCTTCACACAGAGATCGTGAAGACTTGGAACAAGCCATTTTCTGGTCGCATTCACAGGTTCCAGCATACGAGCTATGTTAACATTGAAGGAATGCACAATAATGGCTATGAGAGGATGCCGCCTATTAAAGAGACACTGGCTTGCTATCTCTCTTTAGGAGAAACATCCTCTCTTAAGACTCCTTGCCTCCCATCCGAGGCCCTTCAGCGAACACCTTCCTTGAATGGCAGGGCATATGCAGCAACAGCAACTTGCTCATGATGGCGGTGCTCCAGGCCTATCGGACTGATCTGCTGAAAGACCTGGATAAAGGCCAGGGGCTTTCCCCTGATGAAGTGGCAGAGCTCCACCATACCACGGATCTGGCTCTCTGCACCATGGTGGTTACAGAGCGGCATCTGTGGGTTAACCTGGCAGACATTGGGAAGAAAGAGAAGGGCTTTCTTCTCGATTCGCCGGTCTTGCCTTCGCAGCTTTTCGGCACTTCCATCGAGATGGTGGTTGAGAGCTTTAAGGAGGCGAGAACGCACTCTGCAGCCTTTAAATCCTTCATTCCTCGAGGTCCTCAGGATCTGAAGGAGGTGATCCAGACGAGGCATTTGCTACACCCTCGCCTGGATCCGAACAAGTAATTACATCTATTCGCCTCCCTCCTTTGGGTTTTCACACCTGCCCTCTCCTCCCTCCTCTCCCCGTGTTGCCATTCTCCTCCTGACCGAGGTCAGGTGGAAACCAGCATCTTTCACTGCAGTCCCTCTAGCTGAATCTATGATGTTTTGGTTTTGTTCTGTTCTGTTTCACCCAAAACAAACCTAAATGATGGTCCGTAATCAGTCTCCTGACTATTCCTACTAATAATGCAATATCATGCTGGTAACATGATGGGTGAGTATAAATCCTTTCTGGTTTCATTTATACTTTCGAACAGTGGTTGGGGTTGTCTGTACTTACTGTGTTTCAGGTTTTTGGACCTCTCTGACAGCGGGACCTCTGGCTGGTATTGGTTCGGATGATTCTGCTATCCTGCCATCATCGCTAGGTGCTACAGGTCTAGTCTCCTGATTGCTGTGTTTCTGTCACACCCCTCAACCCTGGAACTTCTGTTTTTTTCTGCTTAGGTAACCATCAGTTGTCTTTTTTTTCTACAGATGAGCTTGATAGTGCTTCGCCCGTTGGTAGTGCTTCCCTCGCCAAGGCGGGGTCATTAAGCACACCACCCTTGGGCAGAACGTATAGATCCTCCATGTGAGAGCTAGCTATCTACCCCTCAGCTGCTAACATTTTTCTGAGCTCCCAGCCTCATCAGATTAATTGGCCACTTGCTGCCACCCGATGTGTTCGCCTTCCGCCACACTGGCTGCATGGCAAGTCCCTTCACCAAGGGTCCCAAGAGCATGCCACTCCTCGATGAAGCGCATGGTACCTCTCTGACTTAGGAGAAGGAACTTTGCGTCCTATGGCTCTGATTGTTACCAGGTTGTAGCCTCTGGTGGAATGCTATCATCATCCTACCTTGCTCCCCTCTAGAATTAGGCTCTCCCATGAGCATGGTGTCCCCTGTCAAGCATTTTATATTCCTCTTCGGATAGAAGATAGCTTCATACCCCTTTTTTGAGAGGTTAGGCTCTGGATTCTTGGGCCACTCTCCACTTCTATCGGAGTTCCAATAGCCAATTCAACCTGCTACTGACTGAGGTCACACAGGTCTTTAGGCAACCCCTAGCTACTAGCTAGGGTCTGACTATCACTTAAAGGAGTCTCTTGATTCCAAGCCTGAGCCCTGCCTTAAAGTCAGGCTTTGAGTAGCCTTGCCTTGCAGGTAATGCGACACAGGCCTTTAGCTGTATGGATTTAAGTCACTGACAGCCGTTGGGCGTCTTTGGGGCAGCTCCCTCACCTTGAGTGAAGCTGGTACTTAGTGCTCGCCATAATGTTAGCCTGCACTCCCCTCAGCATGGCAGCATGGGTATTCCCGTTCCCCATAGCAACCCCCTAGAGGACGTAGTTTGATGTTCCCTCGAAAGGGAACATCTCCGGTTACAAATGTAACCATGGTTCCCTGAGAAGGCAACGAGACACTGCATCCTCTAGCACTTGACGCCATGCTTCGTCATTAGCTTCAGACAAAGAAACGGATGATGTGCTTGACCAGCGCCCTTTTATACTATGTGGTTGCACCGGCAATGACGCGCCGGCAGCGACGAGTCACCGACCAATACTGTTGTAGTTTTTGTATGTATGCTTCAGACACGGGTTACGAAGCAGATGTTCCCCATAGAGATCCCCTAGAGGAGGCAGTGTCTTGTTACCTTCTCAGGGAACCATGGTTACATTCGTAACCTGAGACGTTTCATAATGAAACCCTGAAACTATCACAAAATATTCTAAAATATTCTAAAATAAGCAAACTACAGTCTCTTGTGTGTTTAGCGTCCCCTTTTAACATTCTGCGAGTCAAAGGGGGCAAGATGGAGTTTGGATTGTGGTTGCTCTTACAACAGTGGAGAAAAAGTTGCTGCTTTGAGAGAGAGAAAGTGCTGACATGTAGGGGAATAAGTATTTATATTCAGTGATTTTACTTTTGACAGTCTTTTTTTGGGGAAATCACAACTATATTTACTAAGAGGTGACTCTTGAATTACCCTCTCCATTAAAAAAAAATAAAAAAATAAAAAATTGGCAACTGTGCACAAACCATAGCGACAGTAATGAAACTGAAAATCAGAAAGGGCGACTTCCATACCACTAAAAAACATCATGATTTGGATGTGAATGCCTTTGTACTGTAATATAGCATGACATTCTCTTTTTTTTTTTTATCTGTATTAGAAGTTTCTTTATATTAGTGTGGTTATACGGTTTCAGTCTTGTTATATTTTCTGTAACTGGTTAAGGATGTCTTAAAATCATTATCCATCACTGTGTGTCTCTGTGTGTGTGAAGAGGTTTAATAGATCTGGGAAATAATTTTGTTCTCACAGAAGAAAATCAAAAGAAAAAAAAACGCCTTTGTCCTGTCTTCCCCCTTCATTACCACACTTATAACATCATCTTTTCTTTTAGACTCAATTGATGACAGGTCAAAATGAGCAAGAAGACTAGTTTTTCCAGACTAAAGGAATAATTCACTCAAAAAGTCACCATTTGCTCTCCCTCATGCTATTTCAAACTGCGAGCTGAAGAACATTTTGGCCACTCATTACTATACAGTGACAACAATGACAACAAAAAGCACCATATCTCAACAGATCTCATGACGAAAACATACTGGTGGAATCTTTTTCGCAAGATGTAAAATACGTACCAATAAGTACATATCACTGCAGTTTCCAACAGAAATAAACACTACAGGCGGTAAAATATACACTCCATATGTTTCGCTTTCCAGACATAACAAGCTGAGAGAAGATGAGAGAAAACAGGCTAACATTGCATGTTTGCGACTGCATTTTTACAACACATTCGCTTTTGTTCTTACTATCAGGTAGGTTTAGGAGTAGTGCAGATGGTACGTTATTTTAAAACTTTACAGGACAAATAACATTCAGCAGACGTATGTACGTTCCTCTGTTATTTAGCGTCTTGCGAAAAATTAAAAGTTATGTTTTCGTCATGAGATCAGGTTGACATTTACTTATATTTGCATAGAAATTTACATATTTAAATAATCCAAAACAAAAATGAACAATGTTTCAGCAACGACCAAAATGTGCAAAAATGTGTTTTGTACCTGTAAATGTTACGTACTAATGTCTAAGCGGTAGCTACATATGAGCCATTTCATACTGGTTTGCTAAAGTGGAGTCACAAGTTTATGACCCTGGTTGTTTGAAGGTCTTTGAGTCACTCCATCCAAAGCTGTAGGAAAATATATCATTTTCTCTTATAAAGTTCCTCACCCTGTTCCAAATGTAGCATTTGATCAATGAGATCTGTCAATAAGTGTTCTGTTACACCATGCAGTATTACAGCATTACTGTTCAGGTCAAATTATGAAGGTAGTCTCTCCAGCACAGGAATTTTTAGCCCTCCACAAGGATGTTAATCTCTTATTCTCAGGTTCCCTTCATGATATGTCCTTGTCACTTAAATTGATCAAGGCACTACAGGGAATTCTGAAAATAATGTTTTCATCAAATAAAACTTTTCTTACCAGTATCATTTGGTTACATCTCCCTCCATGATCAAAAAGAAAGCAAAGAAATAGTCACTCTGATATTCTGATATGATTCTGTAATGGCAAATCTGGAGATGTGAGGTGTTTAATTTTGCCTTATGTAGTTAATGCCTACATAGGCCATTCCTCAGAAGGGCCAGACATCAACCCGCTTACTTTGAAGCAACATCACTTCCTTTTCTTTTTTAGTACTGTGGCTCTTATCAATCATTTAGAGATGAAGAGAGCAGCAGGTATGCCGCGGGCCAAAGACACTCCAAGGATCTGACCTTCTCTTCTTTGGGATGTTCCTGGCCTTTCCGCCGTGTTCTTAATGGAATGCTGCAGGGTTCTTTTCAATAGTATGGAGAGGAAGACAGCTATGATGCCGCGTTTGTGTGTCAGAGAAAGAGAGAAAGTGTGAGAGAATCACAGTTAGAGAGAGGAAATAAGAAAGAACTGGAGGTGTGGGACCACTGCTGTGACAGAACCTGTAGAACATCTGTGCTAATTTCACCTTTGGTGTGAAGAAGTGTAGCTTCCGGCTTCCTGAGAAAAGAATATTCTGTATGCAGATCACTGAGACAGTTTTCCAGGTCTAGGTTTCCCAAAGCACTAGGTAGAACATTAGTCATAAATGGCACTTAATCTCTACTGCACGTTTCCTAAAAGCACAGTATTCTAAGTAGCGTGTAAAAACTATTGTAAATTAACTAGAGCCTCGGGTCACTTGTAAGTCCATTTAAATGCAACTTAAATTGCTATTTCTTGGAGCTTTCACATTTACTGTCATTATTTACGCCCCCTCACATTGTTTTAAACCAGTAAGGCTTATTTTCTGTGGAAAACAAAAAAGTGAATCTTTTAAGAATATCCTAGTCATTTCTTTTCTGTATAAATTTAGTGAAAACTGAGCCTCTGAAGCTCCGGAATGAAAAAGTACCATTAAAAAGTATCATAAAATCAGTCCATACAACTGTATTCTAAGTTTTCTGAAGTCATGATGGAATTATATGAGGAACAGACTGAAATTTAAGAATTTAAGTTGTTTCAATTGTTTACAATTGTTTCTGAGTTGGTTCTTTCATTACATCAGTAAATCCAAAAGAAAATCCATTCTAAACCATACTAACTTGTCTTTTCAAAACAGCTAACAGCCCACTGGAGTGAAAATCTCAGTCTGTTTACCACACAAAGCTAACATATAGATTTGGAGATTAAATTTGAGGTTTGCCAAGACTTCATCTCTACTGTGGTTTCAAACCTGAAACCTGTGCATGTGCACTATATACCACTTATACCACCTTCTCATTATAATATTACCCTAAATGGTACTTTGAGTGATCATTATTGAAATTGGATGGATGGATGGATGGATGGATGGATGATCAAGCTACCATTTTTCCTCTTGGACCAGTTGAGATTGACCATATTAAAATTGTTCCTTAGAATGATATAGAGAATGTGAATCTACGTCATGCTCAACAAGCTGACAGAAGTCCATCAATCTGTTGTAAACTTTTAAATAACAAGGTATAAAATATTGTCATTGTAAATATTCATGTTTCTATGGCCACAGAGAAGAATCTGAGATTGTGGGTCACATTCAGCAGACAGACACAAACACACTGTATTTTTTATATTTATTTAAACAAATTACAACCAAAATAAAAACCCTGGGAGCTAGTTAAGAATTGTGTAGCATTTTAAAATGCTGGTTGATGTACTATACCAGTGATGCTCTAAGACATGCAGATGAGGCCAGAATATTAACACGACACATTTACTTACACGTGAAATGTTTTCCTCCCTTTAGAAAACCATACATGAGAAAAACATACAGGAAAACACGTAGCATGGCTTATACATTAAGACGGTTATTTTTCATAATAATAAGTTCATAATTTGGGTTCATCTGTTTTTTGTTTTTGTTTTGTTTTTTCTGCAGAGTATACTTTATTATTACAGTGTGTGCATAATGTGCTCTTTAAATATCACTCGTTGCCTTCTTCTTATTCGGTACATAAGTGTAAATAACACACTGTGTTCCTATTTTGGGCTCATGCGAGTATCTGCCCATAGTAAGCCTTACAATTTTGTCTTTATCACTGTCTTGGCACATTAAGCCACATGAAGTGTTCGTGTTCAGCATTTTAGAAAGTCCCTGTTCCAGTTCTGCTCATTCACAAGCCTAGTTATACTGTTAATTATTAAACCAGACAATACCAAAACTTTCAAAAACACGCAGTGATCCTTTTATTGAGTGACAGGCAGTGGGTTTAATCGGTGACATTTATTAACAGATTTACTATCCGGCGTCTTCTCGTCATCTCCGCGAACTGCTGCCCTTGGCGTTTTTACATGTAGAAAAGGTGGGAAAACATACGGCATTGTAAAGTTTTCTCTCATAACGATCATGGAAGTTACTATTATAATTCTCAATGCAGCATAAATGACAAACAATGGTGACATTTTCCACAAACGCGACAGAAAATCGAACAAAATCAAACCCTTGTTCTAAACTCAATAGCAAAATGGCAGCGATCCTCCCAGTATGGTGGATAAACGAAAAAAGTTTACCAGAACTCTACACGGCGTGACGTCAGCTTCACATTCTCTATAGAAAGTAGATAAATACAGAATTATCGATTTAAACTAGGGGTTGAACGACTTAATATTTTTTTTAGAGTCGATGTCGACTAGTCGCTTATGACGTCATTAATGAACAAATATGCCTAAACCTTGAGCTGAGACTCGAACACCTTTTGCATAGCTATGGCATATGACACAGCGCTGCCTGCATGGCTATTGCTCCTGTAATAGCTCACTTTTATCAGTTCTTTTGTTTTTGAGTCATTATATTTCTCACAGATTTCTGCTCCTTCTAAATCAGATGCAGATAAAGTAGCACTGTAAAGATGATATTTATATAAAGTCATTAGTGAGAGAGCAATTGAGTGTGAATTAATTTTACCTGGCAGTGCTTCTCTACTAGCCTAATAATAAAGCTGTGGGTTTTAATTATTAAGAAATATATGCTACAACTTTTCAGTTTCTAAGCTATATTACTGAGAAATAATAGAGCAGTGTTTTCCGCACCACACTTTTGAATGATTGTTTGCGTAATCTGCATGTGATGTCCGAGCTACTGTAGCATGGTCTATAGCCCATGTGTGTGCGTTACAAAGCAGCAGTGCATTAGATTAGAATGGCAATTACAATAAGCTGTTTAAAACGTGCATTCTCTTGTTCAATTTCAAGCATCCAGTTGGTATAATCCCACGTCCTGTGGAGTGCTTTCGGAGTATGCATTTATTTAGCATTTTAGCTGTTTTGAAACAGAGCGTAAATGTGGACTTCAAAGACTTCTTATCCTGTTGCACCCTCTATAGGACCAGCGACCTGTCTACGTCAAGCATAAAGTTTCATGGCAGAGCATTAAAGTCGACTGTGTGTGTGTGTGTGTGTGTGTGTGTGTGTGTGTGTGTGTGTGTGTGTGTGTGTGTGTGTCTTTTCTAGCTGAAGGGCATTTCCAATTCATCACTGAACCACTGAATTACATCGTTTGTGAGTCAGAAGAACACTGACAGCAAACAATGCTGGCAGTGGTGAAGAATGATTAAGATCAAAATACTTGGCTTGGTTAAAATTTAATAGGATGTAACTGCACCCAACATTCTCCACAAGAATATTAAATGCTGAAATTAACATTCCCCTTCCGTATAGTTCCAGAATACAGGTTTTTTTTGGAAGACTGCTTGAGAATTCCTTAAAGATTTGTCTCATGTTTATATGTCAGTGTTTATGTGTGTATCTAAATATTACATGTGATAAAATATTTGTAGAGAACCAAAAATTAACAAGGTCACTGGATTAGGTTCACCAATATTAATCTAAACCAGTTAATTTTCATTAATGCAAAATTAAACATTATGAATAAAATAAAATTCTAAATTTATAAACAAATGCAAATCCAGTGAGCTGATAATAGAATCAGTTCTCAGCAATAAAGGGAGGGTGCAAAATGTCTAGGTTATGACTGTAACCTTGGTTCCTAAAAAAGGAACAAGACAATGTGTCATTTTAATTGTGCTTTGGTAAGCTGCTGTGTGATTGCAACTGAAGCATCTTTGAGTCACTCCAATCTCACTGATGCAACATCTCAAAAGGCAAGACAAAAGGCATGCAGAACTACATAACATGCAATTATCTTAGAGACTTTAGGCAAGTAACATGGTCTAGGGCAGGGGTTTTCAAACCTGTCCTGGAGACACCCCTGCCCTACACATTTTGCATATCTCACTGATCTAACGCACCTTATTCAAATCATCAGCTCATTAGTAGAGGCTGCAAGACCTTAATTGGGTGTGTCTAATAAGGGAGACTGAATGAAAATGAGCAAGGCAGGGGTGCCTCGAGGACAGGTTTAAAAAAAAATGTGGTTTGGGGTGAAGAATTGCTTGAATTGACTGGGAGCAAACTCATGGCAGAAGAAGGCAACAGGCAGAGAGATAATAGCGAGAAAAAAAGGCTGTCTTGATAATGAGAAACTTCACTAAGACTAATTCCATAAGCTCGAAGGGTGCCAAGGACAACCCATCTAGAGCTGAAGCCAAGATAGAACTCACATGAACAGCAGGTCTTAGCTGTAATGCACCACAAAGGAAGTTAGATGCTAAGGGGTGTCTCCCTATAGATCCATCACCCAAAGGTGCGTGGTAAGCAGTGATGGTGGCAACATAAACTTTTGCATGGAGGGGGTCAAGAGGAATTATCCTGAAGAGGAATTAGCAGAGGAATTGTCCTGAAGGACTCCAGCACTGAAACAACTGAGCAGTTGACTGGGTCCAGCTGGCATTCTCTGCACCATAAAGTGAAGACTCTTCACTTTAAGGCATACAGGTTCCTCATGCAGGGACCTATGGAGATAACTGAGAGACTAGAGTTCAGGAGCTAGAGTGCTGAAACCCATCCTGCCAATCGGAGGAAATGTATACAGACGTAGCCTTGGCCATGTCTGCATGAGAGAGAACCACAGTGGACAGTGAGTCATCTCTTGAGATGTGAACAAGTCCACTTCTGCCCCCTGGTGATTTAAATATGGGAATACTGACATGTTGTCTGAAAGGACAAGAACACGATAGCCTCTGAGGTCTGGGCAGAAGTGCCTCAGCTCTAGAAATATAGCCATCAACTCCAGGAAATGTAGTCACTCCAACCTGTGAGGGAAGCGTCTGTTTTTAGCATCTTGCAACAACAATAGGCCCCAAGTACAGGTCGCTGGGACACATACCACGACTTCTTCCACATTACTGATGATGCAAAATGGGTTGCCCTTGGGAAAAACTCTTTAGTTTTGAGCTCCCACTGTAGAGGTCTTATGTACAACAGGCCAAAAGAAATAATTTTGTATAGCTTGATCTTGGCTATTGCTGAGAGAATTGACTGAATATGAACAGGAGTCCCATTTAAGCCTTAGAAAAATTTATTTCTTTATTGAAGAAAGCACACTCTTTTTGCAGTACAGCCTTAACCCCAAGCACCTCATGTGGACAAGGACAACATCTCAATGCCAATCTGCCATCTCCTCAGTCTGAGCAAGAATTATCCAGTTGTCAATCAGTTATCAGTTGTCCACACATTTGTCCTTCCTAGTTAGTTCCTCAGGTTTGTTTACAGGGATAAAGATTACCAGTTACCATTTTTTCCTTGTTACCTTACACAGGGGGTTCTCAAATCTGGCTTGCGAGATCCACTTTCCTGCAGAGTTTAGGTCTAAACCTAACCAAACACACCTGAGCATGTCTTCAGGATCATTAGAAATGTGTTCAGTGTCCTCTTTCCACAATCTGCAGGACCTATGGTGACAAATTTGGCAGAGATTCCATGCTGCCAAAAAGTCAAATGGAAAGGTACCATCCTGAGTATTATGCCCAATGCCCTGCAGCAGATAGATGACGGCAAAGGAAAAACTGCAGGTGAGTATCCCAGTGCTGCAACAAAGCCAGTGTACGGATTTCCTTAGTGCACCACAAAGAAGCAAGCACACTTTGAGCTAGTGTGGACCACTTCTCATCAGAGGGGCCTGTCCTCAGAGACCTCTGGCATATTTCACAAAGTCATCTTAGAAAGAATGACAGCCCTCACATTTGTCTTGACCCCTAAGAAGGCTTCTGCTCGAGAGGCAACATTCTTTTTTTTTTTTGCTCTTGGTGGTGCAAGAAGCTTGGGAAAGGCTTGGACTGATCCCTGGCAGCAGCCCCCAGGACCTGGACCCAGCGAGGGATGAACCTCTGGAATTCCACCATTTGCCTGCTAGCCTCCTGAAACCTCTCAACAACTGAATCGACTGTATCACTGAAGAGGCCAGGAACAGTAAGTGGGGTGTCCAAAAGGAAGTCTTTGTTGCTATCCTTAATGCCAAAGAGGTTCAGCCATAGTTGTCACTCTTTGACTAAGCAGGTCATTCTGGTATACCTGCAAAGTACCCATTGTGTACAGAAATACACCATCCTGACATGTTCTACAAGGCTTGGGACAATGCAGACTCAGGGAAGAGATAGCTGGCTAGCGTCCCTTCAACTCTGAGCATTGCCCCATACCTGTGCTCATTCAGCCCCATAATCAAACAATAGTAGATACTGTCCTACTTTATTTGCTTCTCTCATCTAATCAAAATAATTAAAAGATTTATTACACCAATGATAAACCAGAACTGAAATTGTATGCATTTCTGATTTGTTTATATGTTCTTGTCGACTGCATGAACATATCAATTTGCTTTCTCACGACATTAGCTTAAAATATGCAACTTTGCTGGCTTATGAATGTATGAAATCAAACAGCTGGATATAAACTATTGCAAGATGGTAACAATTATATAAATTCTATCAATGGGTTGGACTTGCATATATCATATACATATCTATTTTTTTTTTTTTACATTGTTTTAACTGCTTGAGGTACTACTAATGTTAGCACACTCTTAGTTTGACTGCTGTTCTTTCACTATAAATCATCTAGTCAACAAATTAATTACTTCATAATGATATGAACACATGTAGGGCAGTATAGCGTTTCCATAACGTTTAGTTGTTTATGTCATAGATTTGTATACAAGTGGTCCGCTCCATGCAGGTGTCAACCTTGTATGGATGTAAATTTGTGAAACCAATTTACACTCCTGAAAATGTATTTACAGAAT
Source organism: Cirrhinus molitorella (assembly GCA_033026305.1). NCBI lineage: Eukaryota > Metazoa > Chordata > Actinopteri > Cypriniformes > Cyprinidae > Cirrhinus > Cirrhinus molitorella. The sequence continues at coordinate 24,818,993 of CM065120.1, forward strand.
GTTTCAAAACACTTGAACTGAGGCATGTGATGCCGCAAGCACTTCAGTGAAGAATGCCAAGGCAAAACTGAAGTGGAGCTTTGCAGTTATCCATACCAACGCAACAATGACCATTTTGCATATGAGCAAATGTATGAGTTTAATTGTATTTTTTTTATTTTTTTTTTATCAAAGACAGTGTGCAGTAGCTATTTGCAGACTTTTCCCTAAGACCACACAGACAGACAAAAGCCTAGTAGTGCTTGAATCATCTGGAATGCAAGAGTATTGTCAAGTCTGTCACTAGTGATAAGACCACAAACATCAAAGCACTGCAACTGAATGACTGGGCAAGGTTACAGGACATATATCTGTTTACTATTTAGTGGTGAGTGCCTTCTTCAGTACTTGTAGAACAAAGTGTGAAAGACTCATCAGCTCATAACTGAGACTTCAGCTACATAATGGCCCTTAACAATAAATGATTGAAAGGGACATAGAGCAGGAGAAAGATTGAAGTCCTTCAAGCTGAAAGAAAATGACCAGACTTTTGGCTCCAGAATTGAGTTTCATTCTTAAAGTAGAGAAGTTTTCTATTATGACCAGGTTCTTAAGCAACAGGATGATAATCTCCCAGCTCATCCAGGACATCAAAGTGAGTATTCTTGATCACCTGAATAGAATATATGCTGACAAACCCACCCAGGAGCTGCTTAATATGGCTTCTCTTTCTGATCCTCGCTTTAAAAATACATAGTTAAAGTAGAGAGAGTGGATTACATGAAGAGATGGAGACTCTAATGGCATCACATCAACACCAAACTGTCCCTCGAACAGATAGAGTCTACAGAAATTGAGCTTTCCATCTACAGACTGTTGAAGTTGATAAGACCAACCATCTCCAATGCTGGATGTATTTTCTATTTAGCACAAATGTGACCGTGCTGTAGTTTAGCAATAAATCCATACAGAGTTCACCAGCTTAAATTCCTGCTTGTAATTTGTAGTTATTTTGACATGAATGTATTTAAATACATTTAACATTCATTTTCTTTGAGAAATGTTGATTATTCAAACATGGGTAATAAAAAAACATGACTGATAAAAAAAAAAAAAAAAAAGAGATACCGTTATCCGCTAACTGGAGCATATAGGAAATGGAATGAACTGCCAAACAAACTGACAATTTTAACAAAGTTTAAGCACTGCACCTCCGAACCTCCTGAATGCACCCACAAACAGACATTCCTTTATGCACACGCATACACATATCTTGCAAAAAGTGCTTCTAAACCCACCACAAAAATAGGACTGGATCATGTTTGTAAGGTTCTTTATTTTTGTACAAACAGCTGCAGGGGGAATGAGAAGAGAAACTCCATCCCACAAAGTTCAATGGACTACTTGCATATTATTCCTGCTATATATATATATATATATATATATATATATATATATATATAACCCCTGAAAGCAATTAATATATATATATGTATACATAAATTGCTTTCAGGGGTTACCCTCTTGCACAAACGATAAGGCAGCAAGGCATCAAGTCCGCTGCCTAAGGTTTCGGATACAGCCTTTATGACTGGGTCACTGAATCACTGGCTCACTCTATTCGTTCAAAAAAGTGGATACATTCAGTACTGAAACACAATGCAGCATAAATTCTTGTTTACTGAACTCTATTATAAATCCAGTATTACATCTGCAATCGTGCAATAATTTGAGGGACAAAACAGCAGTCTTGCTTTATATATATATATATGTGACCCTGGACCACAAAACCAGTCTTAAGTCGCTGGGAAATATTTCTAGCAATAGCCAAAAATACATGATATGGGTCAAAATTATAAAAAAAATTTTTTTGCCAAAAATCATTAGGATATTAGGTAAAGATCATGTTCCATTAAGATATTTTGTAAATTTCGTACTGTAAATGTATAAAAACGTAATTTTTGATACGTAATATGCATTGCTAAGAACTTCATTTGGACAACTTTAAAGGCAATTTTCTCAGTATTTTAATTTTTTTGCATCCTCAGATTGCAGATTTCAAATAGTTGTATCTCAGCCAAATATTGTCCGATCTCAACAAACCATACATCTATTGAAAGCTTATTTATTCAACTTTCAGAATATATATAAACCTCATTTTTGAAAAATTTACACTTAAGACTGGTTTCGTCGTCCGGGGTCACATATATTCCCACACTGTAACATACTGTATCATATGATATAAAGTGCCTTGCGAAAGTATTCTTTTTTTTTTTCATGTTTTGTTATGTTGCTGCCTTATGTTAAAAAAAATTTTAATTACTTTTCAGTCTACACTCCATGCACCATAATAGTAAAGCAAAAACAGAATTGTCACAACTTCATAAATGTATTAAAAAAAAATTAAACTGAAATAAGTATATTGCAAAAGTATTCATACCCTATAGCACCTATACAGCCTCAAGTCTTCAAGATTTGCATTTCAACATTTAGCAATTATCTGCCATTCTTCGCTTCACCTCTTCAACTCTCAACCCCTGTCAGTTTGAATAGCAGATGTTTTCAGGTTTCCCCAGAAATGTTTGACTGGGTTCAAGCCCAGGCACTGGCTGGGCCACTCACATGCTTCTGTGAATCTTCAATGCAGCAGATTTTTCCCCCTGAACTCTTCCCCAGATGTGTGGCTTGATGCAATCATGTCTCTGAGCTCTACAGGCATTTTTAATTATTTATTTATTTTTACCTCAGGGCTTGGTTTCTGCTCTGATATGCATTTTCAACTGTTAGACCTTTTATTAAGATGTGTGTGCCTTTCCAAATTATGCCCATTCAATTGAATTTACCTCACACAAACTGTAGTAACATCTACGTACAATATGAATACTCCTGAGCTAAATTTCAACTGTCCCAGATAATGAATGAATACTTATGCAATGGAATCATTTCGTTTTTTTTTTTTTTTGTTTGTTTTGTTTTGTTTTGTTTGTTTGTTTGTTTGTTTTGTGTTGTTTTGTTTTATAATTTTGCAAAGATGTTAAAAACCTTTTTTGCTTTGCCATTATGGTGTATGGAGTATAGATTGAACACAAGAAAACATGAAAAAAGGGGTATGAATAGTTTGAATAGGCACTGTAAGACATTTTTGCTCTCATCTTGAATTTTAGGGACAGATTTTTCTGAGTCAGATTACTATTTAAAAGTGGCATTGTATTGTACTATTTCTCATCCCTACAGAAATGTTACAGAATTTTTCTTCTGCCATTTTAACTGAACTTTCAGGAACTAGGCAACTATACTATTGTAAATATGCATACAGACCTAACAAGCCCTATTATGTCACATCATAAAGCGTGCCAATGAGCAATTACCAGTTGAGATGATTCTGAACGTTTGGTTGACTCTAGCGTCTCACATTCCTCACAAGCTATACACAATAATTGACCAGCTCAGGTACAACAGCCCATGGTCTTTTTAAGTCTTTCTGCTGAGGTCGATGCGTAGGCTAAGTAAACTTGTGCAGTGACCTGTGTAGCAGCAGTGATTCCTTGTCCTCTGAAAACAGGGACATTTAGCTCCTCAATACACTTCCAGTCAAGTCTTATATGGCTAAGGCCAGTTGCCCTCCTAAAGCTATTAACCTGTTTAAAGTGGGTCTTGTCCAAGCCAGGCTGCCAAAATAACATCTCTTTCTTTCATTCTCTCACCCTCCTTCTCCATGTAGGCTGTTCAGTTTGCTGTCAGTTAAGTGCTTAACTCCAATTGACCAGTGAGCATTCAACTCTGTCCCATGAGGACAGGCTAGGTTCCCCAGTGTGGAACATTAGCATGGCGTGCAATCCCTAAAGACGAGACAATGCTAGGTGGATCTTCTCCGATACCACAGAGAAGAAGAAAGTTAATTTTCTACTGTCAAAGTCAGCACAGGAGAGTTTTACAGCCAAAAATAGAGCTAGGCCAGACTTAAACAGCTATTGGAAATAGTCCAATGCAGTGTGGAGGACGTGAGGCTCAGACTGACGGAGGGATTAGTGGGGGAAAAAAGTGCACAAGAAAGTGGAAAAGAAGCAGGTTATCCATGAGTTTTATAGTTTGCCAGAACAAACAGATCTACAGTAACACAGAACTGATATAAAGAGCTATTGATACCATGTTTGTGCCAACTGTCAATTACAGCTTAAAGTAAACAATGTTTAAACGATCAATGACAATCAACCATGATATAGAATAGACAGAACTTAAATGTTTATAGTACATGTGCCAAGTTTGTAGAAATGTGGTGTTTCCATGTATGGTAGTCTAATATGGTTTATGTACCATTTTCAATGGAAGTTTAATGGCTCTAAAAATGTGCTATTTGTTAAGGTAAAACTTTACAAATAATGTGAAACATTAATTCATTTTGAGGCAGTTGCACCACATGGCATTACAACATGAACTATTTTTGCTTTATCCATAAAAAGATCAAATTATATGATTTTTATTTTACTGATTTACAGATTAATTTTCTGTGGTTAGTTATTTTATTTATTATTTTTTTAATTATTATTATTTTGGTTGCACCAAATGACAAACATAATTTCATCAAATTACAAGAAGTAGTGAAGCAGTTTTGCTAATTGAGATGTCTTTCTGTCTTTCAGTAGAACACAGCATCTACAGATCCTCTAAAAGAGAAAAAAAGGTCAAAATAGGTGAGCATGGACTTGCACTTTGTCACCACACTGCTGAAAAAGAAGGGAGAAGGAAATGAAAGTAGAGGAAAGAGAAGGAAATAGAAATAGATTAATGCCTACTCCTGATTGCACCATATTTGGCACTAGTGAGCACACTAATTTGTTTTTGGTGGCTCGTGAGCATTGGCCCAACATCAGGGTGATGAAGTGGAGCCAAGCAATTAATCTCTGTTATGCCGGACGGGCTCTGATAAGGACTGATGGGTTCACCGTTTACGAACATCAAACTTTATGGAGTGGAGACGAAATCAAGAATCGGAGTTCACTGGAGCAAAAAGAGAGATATTAGGCACAATTTCACTGTAGATCTCTATAAGGCCAGCATCATCAAGAAAACTAGCTGCATGAATCTCTTTGTTTGATATATACTTTCATTGGGTCAATTTTATTAACCTTGCAGTTTTTATGAACACATTTGTAAGTAAATCGTGTACAAATGCTTTCACAGAAAAACGAATGATTCATCAGTAAGTTAAACTTACGTAACACTTATAGTTCAAACATAAATATGCCAAAATCAGTCTCTTTGTGACCTGGTGAGATGATGTTTTTTAAACTAATAAACAATTTTGCTTAAGTAAAATACTTTCTGAAGTTGCATTCTATGAGCCTGATACTATCAAAGGCAATGCATGGAATTACAAAGCACTCAGATGGAGAAGGACAGTGGAGCATATACATTGTTAATTGGCTTTCACTTTAGGAAAGTTTTGTTTTTCTCTCTCTCATAATTCAGTCATAAATTAAAGAAAACAAATCAACCTTGTTAGATAATGCTGATAGTGTGCTCCCTAACCTCTTAAGCGCAAGCTGTATAGCTAGTCAATTTTATTTTCTATCTTGAAGGTTATGGTTAGAAGTGTTCCATAATTCTGATAATGATGTCAATTATAATGCATCTGATCGCCTACATAATTAATAAACAGGGCCAAATACAGACAATAGGAATTAAAAACATGTCTACTCATGAATGGACAGACCCATGGGTAAGTTTCTCTTTACTTGTTCTTAACCACTACTAGGTTTGATAACGCACTAAAGTGATACTGAAAGCTTATTAGTTTGAATGGGTACCCCTGCATTGATAATGATTAGTATATATGTGGAAAGACGAAGTTTCCATCATGCAGAACCACTGTGATAATAGAAAATAAAATATAACTTTTATACTACGGGGCTGTTGAATGCTTGAATCTGACTGGCTGACGAACGTTCTGAAGGTGTGCATTATTTTCAGGTAAACACACAGAGAATGTAGTTCCAGGCAGCATCTGACCGCATTACATGTCTATATCACTTCGCCACACTATTTCAAAGGTCCTTAAAACAGCAAAATAATCAAAGCCCACAACGACACTGGCCAAACAAATAAATACAGTAAATAACAGGATAAAAACGACAGATTTTTTCCATGTTTTTTGCTGCAAAATTACGTTTTATTATGTATGGAAAGCACACACTCTATTTCTCTCACTCTCTCTCTAACAGACATACACACATTACAGTAAGCACAGACATTAACATATGCCTTATGTTGTTAGCGCTGCTCTGACAATTAACAACTTATAAACTAAATGACATAACAACGGCACAGTTCCTGAAGAAAATTAACTTAATGTTTCACTATAAGTAGAGACGCTGCTGCTGATCACGTTTGAGAGAAGCTCAGATTCACAGAGGTAATTCACAAGCTTAATCTTTCTCTTTCCGCCTGTCTGTATATCTGTCTAAACTACATTTTTAACTGCATAGTCTGCTATCAATGGCTCAAGTGTCGTTACTAGGTCTAAAATGAAGTTTTGGAATTAGCAACGAAGACATTGGATGAGCTGTGTAAGAAATTAATCCTACCCACAATAGCATTTTAAGGACAAAAACGAACAAATTCCTTGAAATATATAATCTGATCAATGTCTTGAGGTGTGGTAACTGTAGTATAAGCTTTGTGTCTTGGCCACATCACTACCTTGGGGTGTGCATTATTTTCTAGGAATTCAACGGCAATTGTTAAATTAAATTAATATTTTATTTTGAATGTAAGCTAATGACATTTGGATATTTATCTTCAAACTTTGTGTGGTAAAACATCTGTATGGGGACCGTAATGCTGAGCACACACTCCACGACAGCGACAGGGGATTTCATATTACACAATTTTTTAAGTAGGAAGAACTGTAGACAACTCCGTCTGGTGTGTTTCATAGCCAAACACTTGCGAGAAGTGATGCAGAAACTAATGTAAGTTCACGAATAAAACAGGAGTTAGAAATTGTAGCCCACAAGAAGCTTGCAATACATGTTGTCTCTGGTTTGCAGTGAAGAAGAAAAAAGAAAAGAAAAAAAAAAGAATATGAGGGATGGTTACTTGCAGAAGCTATGACTCCTGTACTTTCTCTTGTGTTGTATCATGCTCTCTTATTTTCTATAGAAGGTCACCATTGTTATTTTCAGTCAAAACACATTTCACACTGCATGCTAAATATCTTACGGGCATCAGCGATGCATTGGTGCTTCTCCCATTTCATGTTTTTGATAACAACACACGATAAACGATTGTTACATACATGAATAAGCATACAGTTTCAAAATCATGCAGTTTGTGCCTGGCAAAAGGGGATATGATCATAATACAAAATCTAAGATGGGAGGAAAATGCATGTGGATTTTCATTTACTCAAGGGATCAGCTCCAGTGAAAGTGAAGGGGAGAATTTGTTTCTAATGGTATGTATTAGACTCTAATACATAAAGTCTGATTAAACTAACCAACCTCATTTAACTAAATAAAAAAACTTTATTCTCACAATCAGTTCATTAAAAAATGCAAATCATTATGTACCTATATGTCTAAGTGTTATCATTGCTGAAGACCCTGAAGAAATGGGAGATGTTAATCTTTGGGCACCTGTTGGGTAGAAACTCTATCACCAGTGACGAAAGTATGTGTATGTACTGAAGAAAAAAAGTTTTATCACCTGATGAATTGTTATAATATAATTGTTCTTCTTCTCTAGATTCATCCAAACTGTTGCTGGTTCCACTGATGTTTCACCAAAATCCTTCTCCAGCTTTTCCTGTAATGATGTTGCAAACCACTGGTGGTTCCTCTAAGCCTCACTATAGCACCTGATGATTTTTTATTATTATTTTTTTTTTTTTTGGCGACTTTCTTCATTACAAGTTTGTCCTCCTCCCATAACAAGACCTTCTCCACTTATACAGAGGATTAGGTAAATTACATGGACCAAATTCATGCCTGAGGAATCAATGCCTGAAGGGCAGTTACGTCCTACTTATGAAACCTGGCAAGGGTAGACGATGAAGACCAGCCAGCAGATGCACAGATATCACCAATAGAAACTCAGTTGGACCAAGCCCAGGAGGAGGCCATTCCTCTGGTGGAGTGGGCTCTGACTCCAATAGGACACTATAAGCCTACTAAGGCCTGTGTATAAGTCCCATGTCAGCACAATGTGAGGATGAGGCAGATTCAGTCTCCGAGCTTTCCCCAGAAACTTAAGGTTGTTTTTGCCAGCTAACTGGACAGCCATGCTAGCATGATTCACCATGATGGCTGTCATATATAGTTTGAGCGTAGAAGGTAGACACCCCTTATACAGCAGCTCTTGCATTAAGGTTAGCGTGGATGGCATGTCACAAGAGAACAGGTCCTTGTTCCATGCTGCACACTAGACAGAAAAGACCAACCACTTAAGGGTGTAAAGGTATTGTGTAGTAGGGGATCTAGTCTCCAAAATCATATTATTCACCCTCACCATGAGCTTCAACGACTTCCATTGAGGGCCCAAACATGAAGGCTCATTAGCCCAGGCCGACAATGCCAGATCATGCCTCTCACTTGAGAGAGGAGGTCCTTTCTCAATGGAATTGGCCAAGGAACTGTCGATAGCAGCTAGATTAACCACAGCTGATTGTTAGAATGGGAGCAGGGCAATCGGAGGGAAGGCATATAGGTGAGCCCTGGGCCATTTGTGACTCAAAACATCCTGCTCCTTCAAGAAATATGTTGGACAGTGAAAGTTGTCTTTTGAAGAAAGATGAAGAGAGTCTAAATAACTTTAAATAGTGTCATTCTCCTTGAGCTACATTGCCCTGGGACAGCATATCCACTCCTTGGTTCAGCCTACCCGACATGCAAAGTTCCCTTAGTGAATGCAGACTGCACTGTGCCCATAGAAGGAGATGTCTCACCATGTTGTAATAGGACCGTCACTTGACACTGTCTTGATGATTCATAAAGGCTACCATCGTCATGGCTGTATGGACGAGAATGTGGTGCCTACTTAAGTCTGTCTTTTGGGAGGTAAGTCTGTCTAATACAGGTAAGGGGCCTTCCAAAGGTCCACAGCTCTGATGCAGTGGTTGGTTACCTTGAGGCAAAGACATCACAGGCACCAAGTGTGGGACAGTACTGAGGCTTTGAGCCAGAATTGGAGGGGCTGCATGTGAAGCAGTCCCAGAGGAATCACAGAGGTGGCTGTCAAAGTGAGGCTGAGCATAGCCTGAAATTTTTTGAAAGGGCGAGAAGACCTCAATGTTGAAGACGCCACTAGCTGCTGAATAGTTAGTGGCCGAATCGATAATTGTTCCCAGGTAGACAACCTGCTGGCTGGAAGACAAAAAGCCAGTCATTAAGGAAAGGACGTGACGTGTGGCCAAGTATGGTGACCCATACTCAAAATTTGTGCTCTGCATTTAACCTATCCAAGTGCGCACACACACAGTAGTGAACACACACCCGGACCAGTGGGAAGCCATTTTACTGAGGCGCCCGGGGAGCAGTTTGGGTTTTGGTGCCTTGCTCAAGGGTCTCACTTCAGTCATGGTATTGAAGGTGGGAGAGACTGCTTATCATTGACTTCCCCCACCAACAATCCCTGCCGGACCTGAAACTCAAACCCACAATCTTAGGGTTACAAGTCCCACTCTCTAACCATTAGGTCATGACTGCTGAATTAAGATCATAATACAGATTCCTATCTGCTACAAGGTTAAAAACGGGCACTTCATTAGGGCCCGGTTCAGGCATCTGAGATGAGGGCCCTTGGAAGGGCCTGAGCATGCCATCTTTCTTGGAATGATGATGTAATGGCTGTAAATGCCTGACTCGCTGTTTGCTGGGGAAATCTCCATGGCACTTTTTACAAGCGGACTTCAGGAGAACATGTAAATGATTGTCTTATACCGAAGTTTAAAAAGCACTTATGAAGTGAGGGGGTCTGCAAGCAAATTGGATTGAGTAGCCTCATTCTATGGTCACAGCTTGACATGTCCAGGATGGCTTCCCAGGCCTGGAGCCAAGTGCCAAGTGTTCTGACTTTTTCCAAGTGACAGGTCCCTGAACAGAGTCAGAGAGTTGAAGCTGAAGAAGTGCTCTTTTGACTATGTGCGTCTGCTATCACAGCAGTAATTTCCTCAGGTACATGCTCAGTGGAAAGGATAGGCCCAGCATTAACAAAGCTTCTGTTGGCCAGAACTAAACGGGGAACTGGAAAACGAGCACAAGACTTCTTTGAGAGTGGTCCAGCCTCAGTGGAACCTGGCCCTCTCCTTTTTCTCTCTGCATCAAGATCGGGACGGCTTCTGTGGCTCAGGGTCTAATTCCACTCTGAGGATCGTAAGGTGCTGTGCCAGAGCCCAGCTCTGATCTTGGTGGAAGATGAACTAGAGACAGCATGAACTTCACAGGGTACTGGGAAGACTGAGCCATGTAGTAACTTGAACCAGCAATTAAGGCAGGAATTGGTGCATAACTTGTAACTACCTCTGTGCTGCAGTGAAGAGCTATGAAAAATCATCTACGCCAGGGCCAAATAACCCCTTGGGGATGACTAGGAGGGCAACTTTGTCTGCGTCCTTGATCTTCGTTAAATCCAGCCAAAGGTAATGCTCAAGCAACACCAAACTGGCCTTGCCTTGCCAATCGCCTTCTTAGTAGCGTTAGTAGTGTGTGGAGCCAGGTCAGTAACCTGGCTAATGTTGAAACACTTGAAGCACCACCATCATGTGAAATGCTGAGCCAGCTTGGCCAACTGCTGAATAAGCCCTGCCCGCTAGGGCTGTGATGGTCCTGCAGGGCTTGAATGGGAGCAGGGCCTTGGTTGTCAGACCCAGGGGCGATGGAGGGCAGAGATGTGCGACTACCATCGCTTCCAATTCCATATCCATTTTCTTAAACACCGTCAATGGAGGTGAGGGTGGCAGAACTAGAAGCGTGGACACATGCCAAGTAGGGGGTGTGCCACACCTCGGTAAGTTCATTGTGAACTCCCAGGTGAAATGGCACTGGTCTCTGGCAGGAGCCAAGCATTCCAAGCCTAGATCCTCCACAGCCTTGGTGAGGATGCAAATCAGTTTGCTATCCAAGTCGGCTCACGTTGACTCATTAGAGGGAAGAGCACCAGGATCCTCTCCAGAGCATGCCCGATCCTTTGCATTTGAAGTTGTCAGTAATATAGAGTCATCAGTGACAGCTTCCTTTGATGATCTGCTGAAAAAGATCAAACCGCTCACTGCAGATGAGGGGCTTTGATCCTCGTGTGTAAAACACACCGGCGAATCAAACTGCTGCAAGGAGAGTGAAGTGCACAGGATCTGTACCAGTGGGAGATCACTCGAGCCTGGTTGTTTAGCCCCATGACTCCACTGTTTCTTTTTCTGGGCCATCCTAATTGAAGAAGGTGATCTGCGAGCAAAGCAGGGTGAGACACATGCTTTTGCGGTGAGAGCAGTCCATCTCAGTGTGGGAGTGGCTTACTGTGCCCATCTAAAACATGAAGGAGTGGCCAGACTTGCAGCACAGCATTTGCAACAACAACGCAGGAATTTGCTCTCCGTGATCGCCAGAGAGCCGCAGCGGAGAAGCACTGAAGAAGGGTATCTTTCTTCTGCCAGGGCTCTTCCAAGGCAAGTAGCAGGCTTGGAGATTCTTGCTTTTTTTCTTCAGAGTCCAGCATGGAGATGATCTTTGCACTGAAGGAGACAATTCTGTCAAAATGGTGTTTAGTGCCAACTTATATAGCAGTTGGCTCTAGCTGTTTTGGCGGGCTAAAGCACCATTTGTTCGTGCAGCATACACAAACAAAAACAAAACAGACTTCAGTATTCAGAGTACATAGGAGTTTCCCCATAAGCATTTCAAACACAATGGAAGAGACCAGTTGACAGGGAACTAGTGTTTCTAAGTGTTGTCTTAGGTCAAGCAGAGCTCACAGGAGGCTGTTGCCTGTGAGATGTCTCTCTTGATCATTCCAATACATCTCTTGTCACACTCTTGTTATTCACATTTTGTACCCTACAGGTGCCTGTTATTGTAGAGCTTTTACTTATTGTATTAAATCCTGTTAATTAATCGTATGAACAGCATGACAAATTAGAACTCTTTGCTATTTTTAAAGCTGTTATTTCTTCATGTTTCTTCAAGAGCATTAACATTTTAATTGCATGCATATTTCATTATCTTTTTTTACCTACCCAGTAAAAAAATAAATAAATAAATAATTGATTGATTCTGCACTGATTCTGCTTTGACTCTATTGAAACTCATCTGAAAGTACTTTCATAGGTGAAATACACAAAGTTACTGGCAATGCTGTGTTCTAAATACAAGTTCCTACTGAATCAGCACAACAACTTGTGTGATATTACTTAATCATAAAAACATGCTATTAGAAAGTACTTTTTTAGCATTTTACAATCTATTAAGGTTTGTCTATCTGCCGAGAAGATCTAAGATTTTTATCCATTATTATTTTAGCTGAAAAAAACTGAGTTTCTAATAGATCTTTTTTAACAGATGATTGTCTACAAGTATGCAGGGTTTGTGTGGGGGGAGGGGGGTCTTTGGTTGGGTGGGTGTGTGAATTTCCGAAAAAAAAGCCACTTCAATTGCTTTTCTATTCTTAACACTCTTCATCATTGGCTCTCTCATTCTATATTTTAATCTCTCTTGTCTCTCATAATGATTACAACCAGAATAGCTATGATAATTGTTTAATAGGCCCACTCTGCATGACTTCAAAGTGGAAATTTTTGCATAATTTTTCCCCATAAGTTCAAAGCTTCATTGTCATGCTTAACAAAAGGCCTTGACTGTGGAGGCTGGCTTAAATACACTGTAAATGAGAGAGAAGGGGTCCCATAAGGTTATATTATTATACATTAATTCATTTGTTGCATTTTCATCCATATGCAGATATGACATTTATTATGTTGGGCTCAGAATGCAAAGCTTTCTTTGATAAGTTAGTAATGAAGTCTTCATATGTTTCACATTAGACTAGTTGACAACTCAATTTACAAAAACAAAATTTCTGCATGCATGCTGCAGTTATAACATAACTTACAGCTTATTCAGAGAAACCATTGCCATTGTTTGAAGGTAATGCAGGTAGGGCCTGCAGACACTTGATCAATGTCTCACCTAAAGACCTGAAATCTCCTAAGAGGGCCTGTCAGAGAGCTAGTGAGTCTGCAAGGTTACAGTGGCAAAATAGGGTACGTGCCTCCAAGCACAACAGTTGCCCAATTCATCATTCATATTCCTGACATATAACCATTACAAATAATAATAATAATAATAATAATAAACAAAGACATTGGACATTGTTGACCAGAAAAACAATTATTTAACAGTATTTTACAGTAAATACATATGTCATGCCCACGTAATTCATTTGCATTATTGTCACAGAATAATTAGCCTCTTCAGCTTCCATTCTCTGCTCTAACACCCCGGCCCTCTAATCATGCATACCTGCTGTGTATCACCCACTTATCAAGGACACTATAACAACCATTTCTTCCAAGATCTCTTTGTGTAGCCTTAACCAGGTCTATGTACTATGTCTCTAGTGGGCGTTCATCTGGTTCTTTGTCGAGTGCACTCATGTTGTTATGGGTATGAATACTTATGCAATTAACTTATTTCAGTGTTTTATTTTTAATACATTTGCAAAGTTGTCTCAAATCTGTTTCATGCTTTGCCATTATGGTGTATGGAGTGTAGATTGACCTGAAAAAAAAGTAATTTAAAGCAGTTTAACATAAAGCTGCAAGAGAAAAAAATTAAGGAGTATAAATATTTTTGCAAGGCACTGTATATGGTAAGGTGATTTATGGTTTCTTCTGGCAAATGTTATGAGCATTTTCTCTAGTATAATATGTTCAAAGTTTTTGTTTTTCAGCAGTTTGTGTCTATATTTGTTTCTGGATTATTTTATTTCTAGATAGAATGGAAACCACAAGCATGAGAATCAAGAAATAAAGCCAACAAGCAAATGCTCAGGTATGAAACATACTGTTTCTGCTTGTCTTTCTTAGAGTATTACTAACAAAAGATTGCAGTAGGGAAGCAGTTATGGTCTGTCCAACACAGCTGCTTCAGCACACTATATAGACACAGATGAGCTGACTGATGACATGGTGGCAATACAAAAAGATGTTTTAATCCAGGTTATATATCAGTCAATAAAGTATTCCAGCAGTGTTCCAGATACATATACAGTGCTGCTTGAAAGTTTGGATTAAGGTCTGGACCTTGACTCAGCCATTCCAAAACATTAACTTTGTTCTTCTTTAAACATTCATTGGTAGAATGACTTGTGTGCTTGGGGTTGTTGTCTTGCTGCATGACCCATGTTCTCTTGAGACCGTGTTCTTAAACAGATGTCCTGACATTTTCCTTTAGAATTTGCTGGTATAATTTAGAATTTATTGTTCCATCAATGATATAATGCAGGCTGTCCTGGCCAAGATGTAGCAAAACAGGCCCAAGCCATGATATTACCACCACCATGATTCACAGATTGGATAAGATTCTTAACCTGGAATGCAGTGTGTTTTTTTTTTTCTCTAAACATAATAGCTTGGTTGCTTGGTGTTCTCATGATGGTGGGTTCATGAACATTAACATTAGCCAATGTGAAAAAGGCCTTTAGTTGCTTAGAAGTTACACTGGGAACTTTTGTAACCTCGCAAAGTAGGGTAACATTACAAGGGTTCACAAACTTTTAAGCAGCAGTGTATACTATTCAGATTTTTGTTACCTGTATATCACAGCTATGTCACAGCTAACCTTTGCTTGAAACACTAGCCTTCTTCAAACGCAGCATTCACCAGATCCAAGCCATGATATTACCACCACCATGATTCACAGATTGGATAAGATTCTTAACCTGGAACGCAGTGTGTTTTTTTTTTCTCTAAACATAATAGCTTGGTTGCTTGGTGTTCTCGTGATGGTGGGTTCATGAACATTAACATTAGCCAATGTGAAAAAGGCCTTTAGTTGCTTAGAAGTTACACTGGGAACTTTTGTAACCTCGCAAACTAGGGTAACATTACAAGGGTTCACAAACTTTTAAGCAGCAGTGTATACTATTCAGATTTTTGTTACCTGTATATCACAGCTATGTCACAGCTAACCTTTGCTTGAAACACTAGCCTTCTTCAAACGCAGCATTTACCAGATCCACACTCAAAGTGAACGACACACCTACGCCACCATGGAAGTTTCACCTACCACCAAACAAATGCGTGACTGGGGCTAAAACATGATGCGACTTCTCTGTTAACTATTGTTCTGTCCAATATTTAACCAGTGCTGGGTTGAAAAAATGATCCAGAAAGGGTTGTAGTGCACTGTGTTGGAAGGCCAGTGTCCAAGTCATTGATTTGCTCTTGTTTAGGGTCAGGAGGTAGAAGCAATCCAAAGTTGTCAATAATAATATTACAAGCCACTCCATATAGCAACAAACCTCTGTGGAGTTGTACAATATTGTAACACCTGATGAGTCTGAACAATGCCATCAAGCTTTCAACACACCAACGGCCGCTTTATTACGGATCATATGCAGCAATGCGGCAATGCCTCCTCTCCTGCTCACTGAAGGTTGCTGATTGATGTGAGCAGCCGGATTCTGAGTGGGTATCCCACTGTCACATAAGAGCTGAATGAATAAAAGATTATACCCGGTAAGCCAAATAGGCTGTAGGTGAAATCACATCACACTTTACCGCAGGCAAAGTGGTAGCCCTCATCACACACAGCTTGGGCCTGCAGTCTGTTTCACACACTTACTTGCATTACCTTGTGATTACATTGGTCAAAGGCATTTATGCATCACAGATTAATTGCATACTGACAGAATTAAATGATTTCTGTTGAAGTGAATTCATTCTCTGTTGGTGCCTTTATTACGTGAGTGTGGTTGATTGCAGCAATTACACATGAAAATCCTGTGATCAGTGCTAATCAGAGCTTTTTTTCTCACTAAAAATAAACAATTAATGCAGCATTATTTTTTTCATTTCCTGAGGCTACACCAATGTCTTTTTCCCCTCACCTCCTGTGGCTAACATTATTTGAACACTATCTGCATGCTGCAGGAACAATACTTTCAGTACCTATGTTGTCTCAATTGTCTCTCTCTCTTTTTTTTTTTTTTTTTTTTTTGTTGCATGAATATTATACATAATCACTGAAGTGAAAAAAAATGAAACACAAAGGGGTGGTAATAGAAGTAATAAATGCAAAGCTAATTGTGACATCTATTATAATGGGTTTATGTGATGATTGTTGTAGATATACAGTACTTTGCAAAAGGCTTGGGCCATTAGTATTTTCACCAAAAGAAAATAGTTTTAAGCCATGCTGTGGTGTGTCAGGAAATATCAGTTTACATTTACAAACATTCCTTTTGCCATTAATTGTAATAATCCAGTGTGATTTTTGTCTGCACAAGGAGTCTGACGACAGCCAGTAAAACAAAAACAGAAACAAAAACACTTGAAGAAACCTACCTACAAATCTATAGTACTGTGAAAAGTTTTAGGCACTTGTGTAAAAATGCTGTGATATAAGGATACTTATTTTAACAATTAACTTCTATTAAAAGGATAGTTCACCCAAAAAAATGAAAATTCTGTCATCAGTTGCTTACCCTCATGTCATTCCAAACCCGTAAGACCTTCATTCATCTTCGGAGCACAAATTGAGATATTTTTGATGAAATGCAATAGCTTTCTTGCATAGATCCTGCATAGAAAGCAATGCAACTAAGACATTTACAACTCCTACAACACATTGTCCTCCAATTTATATGCCCGACGTAAGTCGTTTCACAAATCCTCAAAATATGTCTCCATAGAGCATATACAACAATTGCTCCCCTATCAGCAACAGGTATCCAATGCACTTTCAGGATTATGTGTAGCTCAGTTGGTAGAGTGTTGCACTACAAAGTGGTGTAATCATATGAACACAGGTTTGATACCAAAGAATGTACACATTCTCATAGTATGTTTTTTTTTGTTTTTTTGTCTTTTTTTTTTTTTTTTGTTATATGCACTATAAAGCATGATTCTGCACTATTTCTGTAAGGGGTAGGTTTAGGGTGGGGTTAGGTATGGTCATTCATACGAATTACACATAGTAAAAATATGTTTGAATTACTGTGAGATCGGTGTAAAAACGTCAGATCCAACGCGACACTGTCATTATTTTTACGCCCGCTAGAGGGCGCTTAACTTTAAAACGTAAAAATGGGTTGTATAAGGTGAATAAAAAAACGTAAAATTGGGTCGTATTTTCTTTGAGGACAGTCTCCACATTTAAGGCCATCCTCTACTGTTACGAAGCTATGGGAGTACTTTTGTGCGCAAAGAAAAACTCTTCAAAAACAACAAACTCTTCCATGTCAACCTTCGACGCGCATTCATGACAGTAAAAAAGTATTCTCGTACTTTTATATAATTAAGGTTAACCACAGATGTCACATGGACTATTTTATCAATGTCCTTGTTTCCTTTCTGGGCCTTAAACATGTCAGTTACGTTGCTGTCTATGCAGGGTCAAAAAAGCTCTCAGATTTCATCAAAAAGATCTTCATTTGTGTCCCAAAGATGAGCGAAGGTCTTACAGGTTTGTAATGACATGAGGGTGAATAATTAGTTACTTTTGGGGGGACTTTTTTCTTTTAATTAAATCAAATCAACATTTGGTGTGAGCACCCTTTGCATTTATATAATAGTTTTTGGTACACCTGCACATAGTTTTTTAGGTAGCTTTAAAGGTAGGTTTCTTCATGTCTTGGAGATGTTTCCACAGTTCTTAAGGATTTAGTCTGTCTTAGGGCCTTTTTTTTTTTTTTTTTTTTGTAATCCCAGTTGGACTCAATGATAGTGAGATCAGATCTCTGTGTTGAGCATACTGGCTGTTGTCAGACTCCTTGTGCAAAAGATAAAAATGTTGAAAAATAACTAGCTTAAAACCATTTTCTTTTGGTCAAAATACTAATGGTCTAAGACTTTTGTGCAGTACTGTCCACATTATATGACTGACCTTATAATACTTTCTGTAACTGCTGTTAATAAGTGATTAATAAAAACTTTGGTAACACTACAGTAACGCTAAAGTTTCTATTTGTCAGCATTAGCAATGTTAACTGTGTTTGTTAACATGAACACCTACCTAGAGGACAAAACAAGGCTTGCCTCCACTGGCCGCCAGTTATTTTTACGAGGTTCGTATTAAGTGGTAATGTCAAGACAGTGAAATTTAAAGGCCAAATTCTGTGTATACCTTATTGATGATACATACTTTGATGAACGGATGAACCCAAAATTTAAACATAATGCACAAAGTTTTCCCATAGAAACACTTTATAGAATAACATAGCACATTATGTTCATATTCCAGGCTTATCTGATTACCTATATAATTTAATTTGATTATTTAATTTACTGGTTTGATACATTAAGGCACTTTAAGTGTTTTCCACGTTAAACGTTTTAGAATGTCCTACAGATGGAAAATCATGAATAATGAAAAAGTTCTACAGCATTTACAGTATCCTTAGTTAATGTTAATTTTTAGTTAATTTAATATTTACTAATATATTATTAAAATCAAATGCTGTATCTGTTAGTATTATGAACCTTACCTAATGTGACAAATAGTAATGTTCATGTAATGTTAATGTTAACTGAGGGAAATCTTATTGGAAAAGTGTTACCAAAACATTTTATGTGATTATTTGCATTAAATATGAAGCTGAATGACTAATTATTCCTTTTATCATTAGAAATCAAGTGTGATAGTGATACTATTAAATATTATTCAGAATGCATCTACTTTATATAGACTGTGCTTGATTAAACTTGTAAATATAATTTTGATTGCAAATTTTAATGTTAGGTGTAATGTTAGGTATTGTTATTAGTTATTACAGCACAAACACCAAGGTCATGAGCAGAATACATACATGTCTGATTTAAACTAGTGTACTTAACTTGTTCTTTTAAGGTTTCCAGTACAGATGTGAGACTTTCATGCACAATCACTGATTACCATCAGATTTCTCCACTTCTCTCTCTCTCTCAGCCTTCTCATCTCTTTCATCTCTCTCCTCTACGTTTAACTGATCACTGCAGAGAAAACCAAAATGACATAAATGGTAAGATAAGTGGTTTGTACAATCAGAGCAGAGCCACATCGCCCCCATCTGGCCATAAGAGTAAACGTTTCGTCACCTCACAATGGCTCCCTCATGGCCAGAGGGATTTCTATGTTTAGCTGCAATACAGTGGTGGTTATGAGAGGCCTAATTATGCGTGGCCACCCCCTTACACGGCTGCCCCTCTCATACAGCCAGAATGAGCACATACTGTCAGAAACAGCTGTGAGGGGCAAGAGACTTGAGAGATAGAGAGAGGGAGTAAAAGCGAGAGCAAGAAAGCCCAAGACATCATGTGATAGCATTACAGGCGAGAAGGAGAGAAAATAATAACAGAGAAGACTGTCTGAGACAGAGACGAAAATACACCATAAAGGGAAGAAGAGTTCAGTAGAGTTTACCCTGGGCCTGGTGTGAGGGACAGATAAAAAAATGGTGCTGGTTTGGTGCTAGCCCAGCTGGTCATCAGCAACAAAACCTTAGCTGGCTGACCAATAATGTCCTAATGGTTTAGTTTTAGCATAAGTTTGAAAATGTTCTAGGTGAAGTAGAGTTTTGGACACCATAGGCATGAATTATTTTACAAAGACTTTGCATCCATCCAGCCAGAACACCTAAGAAACTGCACAGCAGCACCATAGAAACCACCCAGAACACCATCGAACTTCAAACCTTCAAACTGCTTTAAACTCAAAACTTCTTCAAACTTCAAGCTTTAAAACGACTTCAAACTAAAACCTTCAAATTTCAAGTTTTTAAAGCTACTTCAAACTTTCTGGTCAGGTTTACTTAAGTCAACTTCAAAGATTGTTTTGATAAACCACCCCGATCTCATGACAATTTGTACATATTTTATGAGGTGGCTAATTCATACAAATTTGTACAAACTTAGTTGTGTTGAATTGGTATGATTTTTTGCTGAATTGTACGTATTTTACGAGTTCCCCAATTCGTATGCATAGGACTGACTTATCCCTAAACCCATCCCTAAAACTACCAATCACTGGGGTCTAGACAAATCATACAAAGTCATACAAATTGGTTGTGAGCCAGTGTTGGATAAACAGTGCCCTTGCTGCAGTGTAATTATACATTGAAGTACTGAGTATAATTGATTAACTATACATGTACTTAGCATATGGTTTGGGTTAGTGTGGGGGTTTGGTTTAGGATTAGTTGAATGTAAGTATGCATAATTTATTTTTATTACTATAGTATGTACATGTAACTTGTAACAAAAACACTGTACAATAAAGTGTTACTGTTTTTGTTTTAAAAAAGAGATTAGATGACCATCCAGCTAAACTAGCAAAACACCTGCTTGGCCAGACTAGGATGCACGGCAGTTTCTGTGTCAGCAGCACTACATGCATACAATGTTACTCTCGTGAACGTGCATCAAAGACTAAAAAAGAGAAAGAGAAAAAATAATTGAATAAAGTATTTTAACAATGCCCTTACTACCTTTCTGGGCCTTGAACGTGATACTTGCGTTGCTGTCCATGCAGGGTCAGAAAGCTTTTAGATTTGATCAAAAAATATCTTAATTTGGGTTCTGAAGGTGAACAACATGAGGGTGAGTAATTAATGACAGAATTTTCATTCTTGGGTTAACCATCCTTTTAAGTCCTAAATTGGTTTGATGGTCTTTAGCTGGACACCTAGTCTGGCCAAGCAGGTGTTTAGCTAGTTTAGCTGGATGGCCAGCTAATCTCTTTTAAAAACAAAACCAGTAACACGTTATTGTACAGTGTTTTTGTTACACGTTACATGTACTTACTGTAGTAATAACAATAAATTACAACTAACCCTAAACCTACCCTTACCCTAACCATATAGAAAGTACATGTAGTTAATCAATATTACATAGTACTTCAATGTATAATTACACTGCAACAAGGACACGGTTTATTCAACGCTGTCTCACGACCAATTTGCACGATTTTGTGCAATTTGTCTAGACCCTAGTGATGGGTCAGTTTAGGGATAGGGTTAGAGCAGTGGTTCTCAAAGTGTGGGGCGCGCCTGCCAAAGGGGCGCACGAGTATTGCAGGGGGGGCGCAGGCCATCAGTAAATTGATGGTTCAGTAACAGTAAACAGCCAAAGGAAGTAACATGGGAGACAGATCGGTATGTGAAAGGGAAGAGAAGCCATTAATGAAGTTGTGCAGACCCAGGCAGGTGCTAGTCATTCAAAAGCTAAATGCAGAAAATATGAGGAGGCATATCTTGCATTCAACTTTACTCAAGGTGTGTACACTGGACGCTACAGTTGTTGCATCACACCGCAACAGCTCTACACAGGACACAGCAAAGCTACCGTTGCAAACATGCTGTCTATACTAGAACAAATCGCCGCCATTAATCTGATGCCTTGTTCTATCTATGAAGTACTGACAAAAAGAAAATAACTTCAAAAAAAAAATTGAGAACCACTAGGTTACAGGTCATTCATACAAATTAATTCTAATTGGGGAACGATTTAGCAAAAATCACACCAATTCATACGAGTAAGGTTGTATGAATTTGTACAAATAGCCACTTCATAAAATATGTACAAATTGTAATTGGCTTGAGAAAACCTGACCAGAAAGTTTGAAGTAGTTTTCAGTTTGAAGTAACTTGAAGTTTTGAGATTAAAACAGTTTGAAGGTTTAAAGTTTGATGGTGTTGATGTTGGTTTCTAGGGTGCTGCTGTGCAGTTTCTTAGATGTTCTGGCTGGATGGATGCAAAGTCTTTGCAAAATAATTCATGCTTTTGTTGTCCAAAACTCTACTTCACCCAGAACATTTTCAAACTTATGAAGGAGACTATATCTTGCTAAAACAAAACCATTAGGAGGGTCTTGGTCAATCAGCTAGGTTTTTGTTGCTGATGACCAGCACCAAACCAGCATAAACCTTTTTTATCTGTCCCTCATAACAGGGCAAATTCTACTGAATTCTCCTTCTGACGTAGAATGTTCATATATCTTAGTTCATCATCTTTATATTCTGGTTCAAATAAGTAACACTGGGCAAGAGAATTGCAAGTCATCCTCTCTGTTTAAATTTTCAATCTTATTTACAAAAACTGTTTTGAGTACAGCGTGCATATCCAGGTTCTATGTCAGAATTTTGGGGCTTCAAAGACTGACACGGAAGTAGTATTGGGTTCAAGTTCACCTAAGTCGAGTCCAAGTCCAAAATGGGCCGAGTCGGACTCAAGTCCGAGTTCCAAAGGGCCGAGTCCAAGTCGAGTCTGAGTCCAGTGAAACATTACTATTTGTCAGTATCTTAACATTGTTTTAACCTTTACAACTAGAAAAACACAATGTCAATTTAAACGTAATAAAAGCAAACCTCTACTGCATTTTGCCATTTTGATTTTTGATTTCATACCATCTCATAATTAGTGTCCTTCTCTGCTTAGCAAACTTAATCTGGTGATGATGAAAATGACAGTTTTCAAGTAGAAGTCTATTGGAAGCCATGGAATAAAAGAATAAAAAAAGGTAATTTGATTTTATATTTATTTTTATTTTTTTATTTTCTCTTTAAGACCAGACACACAGATCAAAAATACTTTGGGACATCTGTATTTCTCCCAGCTGTTCAAGTTCACTCAAGACAAACCAAATATATTTACATGAATACTCTGCAAGACAGGGCATTTTGACATAACTTTTCATGTTAGTGTGTAGCAAAAACATGTGAAAAAGAGCTTAAATTTAGCATTCGCATGCTGACTGAGAGCCACAGTTGTTGAGCACACTTTGGGTGTGTATGCACAGAAACCCGCCAGCTTTCAAGCACTGGCAAGACTTAAAAACCTGTGAATGCTGAATCTCACATTCGTAATAATGCATCGAGTAAAATTTGTGAACTGTCCCTGGACTCGGATGGACTCTGCATTATTTTCAGAGCCTGAAAGTCTCAAGTCCGAGTCAAGTCAGAGTAAAAATGCATCCGAGTGTGTGACAAGTCCGAGAGTAAAATTGTTATTTTTGCTTTTTTTGCACACAAAAAGTATTCTCGTAGCTTCATAAAATTACAATTGAACCACTACTGCCATTACTACCTTTCTAGGCCTTAAAAGTTGCATTGCTGTCAGAAAGCTCTTGGATTTCATCAAAAATATCTTAATTCTGAAGATGAACAAAGGTCTTACAGGTTTGTAATGAAGGTAAGTAATTCATGACAGCTTTTCATTTTAAGTCACTTTAAGTAAGGTTTTTTAGCATGGTAATGCCAGAGTTATCTATACATAAGTAAACTCTAATCGACAATCAGTGACTATACCTATAAAAGTGTGCTGAGTCTGACCCAGTAATTCTCAAAAAAGAAACCTGTGTCATTTTATCCCAGTAACTTGTACAGCTGCAAAAAGAACATGTCTGACTGTGATATTTATGTATTGCCATTATCATGAATTCAAAAAGGAAAACATTATTTCTGGGTTTCAGTGATAGTAGCAAGTTACTTTCATGTATTTACATCAGAATTTATGCTTTGTCCAAACCCCAAGCTTTTTTTTTTTTTTTCAGCAGTAGACAAATGGAAATTGAGGGGTTGTTCTGACATAAAAGAGTAAGATCTTTTCTCTTATAGTAGGCATGTTGGTTCATTGACAATTCAAGGTACCAAAAAGGTTCAACAACAAAAACAAATGCAGAAACTAGACACTTTTTTAAAATGTCTGCAACTGACGGCTGAAGAAGAAGAAACAGTTCAATGTACCTCAATCTGTCCTCTCAGAAGGAAGCTCAGAGGCTCCATCAATAGCAGTGTGTGAGAGCGGATTTCTTACATCTTTTTTTTACGCTCTACAGAAGCGTTAGCATGGTCAGTGAGACGTTTATCAAGTTGTTATTGTCTTTATTGTGACAGTAGGAGCAAGAGTTGGGAAGAATGGATCTCTCCATTTCCTCATATCTCTTCCTCAACTCACCTTCGGTCTTTGACAGATTCCTGGTGTGAGTGCTTGTGGATTAGTGGTCTTCTCAGAAAGCTTGGATATTTCTATCTGCTTGCTGGCATCAGATTTTTTTTTTGCCCTGGATCAGTTTACCAGTGAAGGGAAAAAAAACAGAGGGATGGCATGAGCAAAATAATCACACCATTACACCAAAGCAGCCTCTCTGAAGAGCAATCGATGGTGTCATTTTGTGCTTTTAGAAAACGCAAGGCAACGGATAGGGAAAACTTATAGCTGGAGAGATCTTAGCACTGATGGTGCTCTCTCCTAAATGGAGGGTTCATTACTTTGAAGGGAACCAAGGTTGCTTTCCAACAAAAACAAGGTTCTTGAGAAAGCTTTTACCAAACAATTGAGGTAAATGTACTTTTCTCAGTATTAACTTTCATAATATTGATTGATATCATCATAGATGAACAATACTTCCAAACAGGTATATGGCCTTTCTTCTTGTTCCTGGAAACAAAAACAAAGCTGGTTAGCTGGTTATTTGACTGCACAGTAATCAATAATTTCATATTATATGATTTCAGTACATTATATTTCTTAAAATTTTGTCTCATACTCATAAAATACAAGGCATTTTAGTTCAGTAACCATAAATGTCTCTGCATCTGTGCACACAAGGATCAGGTCTCACACATGTACACATTTTATTCCTGTTATGAGTATTAATAATTGAATTAACCCATATATTTAAGCAATTATGCATGGTTAGAGGGTAAATTTGGTACAACTAATAACACTTAACAGAGGGAAAGGTATGTTAAGGGGTGAAACTTGGTCTTGCAAGGCACATATTTGACTATCAACATAAATTCTTATGCATATTATAGTTTGTTCTGGCTAAGAAACACTTTAAAATTAATAAAAACTTGACCTTTGCTAAGCAGTTTTAGAACTTGTTTTGTATAAATGAGCCTAAATGTGCCTCTCATTTTCATTACAAAACATATATTTCAGAACACAATATAAAACATTTTCACATCTGAAGAATGTAAAGCATGATGTAAGAAATATGCAACACTTTTTCCTGCTTATAATGTCTACATATATTCACATAATGTCTTTGGTTGTATTTTCTTATGATAGGGACATGGTAGTGTTTTATTTTTCTTTTGGTTATATTTTTTATTGTATTGTCCTTATTCTATGCAATCATGAGTGGCTTGTTGTTTGTCCTCCCTTCATTCTCTGTAGTTAACAGTATACTTTGGTCTCCCTACTGCCATGCAAGAGAAAAGATTTTAAAAGTTGGTTAGGGTTGGGGTTAGCTAAACTAAAAATGCATAATGGATAATATCTATTACAGTTGTGTGTCCTTTAGTAATCTCTCCATTTCACTCCAGTTTTGCTTTCTGTTCACAATGATAGTTAAAATATGACCATCATTAAAACAATAAAGGAATTACAGGACTGTGTGTTTTTAGTTTAATCTTCATATACAATGTGACTGTGAATAAGTTATGAAATGAAAAGAGCCATATACAGTATTGTCTCATATTTGGGAAGCATTATTGCAGCATTACTGAAGACTGAGAAACGCCTTAAATGTGGAAGTACCGTTGCTGTCTATGCAGGGTCAGAAAGCTCTCAGATTTCATCAGCAATATCTTAATTTGTGTCCCAAAGATGAACAAAGTTCTTACTAGTTTGGAAGGACATGAGGGTGAGTAATTAAAAACAGAATTTTCAATTTTGGGTGAACTATCCCTTTAAGGTTGTATTCAGGGAAATACAGCTCAAACATTTTCACCTCCTATTTCATCTGGAATGCAGCATAAGCAGTGTGTCTGCTTCCTTTCATGATGTAATGTGGTCAGGCTAACATTTACAATCATTTCTCATCATTTATTCTGTATGATGTTTTCTGAAGTAATTCAAACGCATAAATTCCGCTCTCTCTCTCTCGCTCACCCCTTTTAGAACTTTTACAAAAGCACTTGAGCCTGATTATTATTATTCAATTACTCACAGTGCATTTTTCCTAGCACAGACACACAAATATATATTAACATCTTAACATGCTTTTTTGAAAAAGCTGCTCTTAGGCACATCCAAAATATGAGAAGAATGAGTGAAATGACATTTTGATCACATCCATTTTAATGTAGACTGCAGCATTCACTACTCCCCACCTTCTTGGTAATCCGGAACATTTGTCCTTTCCCTTCCTGAGGACACGGATGTCAGGTTCATCAGTGTGTGTTGCCTGATTGCTACTGCTTAATTAGAGTAATTACAGCTAAATGAATGAGAGGTAACGTTTCTTTTTTTTTTGTTTTTTTTTTTTCTTGCTAGCATTAGAAACACACTATGAGACTCAATGAACCTGGACGATGTCGTTAGGTATAGGTGTTTGGTTTCTCCAGAATGAAACGGTAATAAAGTAGAGACAGTGAGATGACGGTGACCAAAATTAGAATACTAGTATTTTCACCAGCTAAAAAATACCTAGTTCTGCCATGAAACTCTAGATGATGCAGGCTGACAGGTTGTTAACATAACTAATGATATTCACAGAGTATAGGATTCGGCACAAGCTGATTGGTTCATGTTGCATACGCAACCAATGAGCTTGCAGCTTTTAATTTAAATGGCTGATAGTATACACTTGGGCACAGAGTGCCTCTGAAACCCTCCACCTTCCCCAGCTCCACCTGTATACATCTGCTACGGGTTATTTTATAAGACATAAATATGCTTTGGCAGTACCAAGTTCCTGTACTTGCTTGCAGCACCAATCATCTACAACTACAGCAATAACCAACAGCAGCAGCAATTCAGCAGCAGCGTAGCTGATCTATTCCACCAAGACCAAGTACATTAACATTGTCATATCCATTACCATGCTAAACCTTTCTGAGAGTTGTCATGACAGAAATGGATTTAAGAAACAGAACAAACTGAGTTTTGGTTTTAAGATGATTTTAAGAAACAGAACAAACTGAGACAGATTAAATCCAGAAGAACTGCAGCAACGTCTCCAAGACACTTTAAGAAACCTACCTGCAAAGCTACAGTACTGATTCAAGTTTAGACACTTGTATAAAAATGCTGTAAAATGAGGATGCTGTCAAAAAATAATGCCATCAATAGATTTTGTTTATCAATTAATTCCTATTAACTAAATTAAATCAAGATTTGGCGTGACTGTTCTGTGTGTGTTCTGTTTGTGTTTAAAGCAGCTTTTGCTTTAGGTGCACTTACGCATTGTTTTTCAGGTAGCTTTGCAGGCAGTTTTCTTAAAGCATCTTGGAAACGTTGCCACAGTTCTTCTGAATTTAGTCTGTCTCAGTTTGTTCTGTTTCTTCATGTCATTCCAAACAGACTGGATGATGATGAGATTAAATCTCTTTGTGAAGCACTGGCTGTTGTCAGACTCCTTGTGCAAACAAAAATCTAACTGGATTATTACAATTAAAGGCTATCTGAATGTTTGGAAATGTAAACTGATGTTTCTGACACACTACAGAAAAGATACAAATAACTGATTTAAAATTTTTATCTGGTACAGATACTAGTGTTCTAATAATGTTGGCCACCACTGTAATTTTTAGAATTAAATAAATGTTTAAATGTATGTGTTAAATAATAATTACCTCAAATGCAGTATGGTACAGTATTCAGACTCTTCTAAAGCAATAGGCTACTTCTCCCATGTTCCATTCGTCCAGTTCCAGTAACAGATATCTCTGTGAAAGCTTTTTTCTCCTCCTTCACCACAAAATCTCTGTTGAATTCAATGTTGTCCAATCTAATTTGCAGCTCATGTTTGTTACACTTACGGTACATATCGCTCTAACATCATCTATCACTCATTGCCTGACCTCACTGGAGTGCCCCTGAGTTCTTCGATGTTCTTTCATGATGTCGCAGGAAAGCTGTCGCTTATCTGTGTGGCTGAAAAGTTATGGAGCATAAAGTCCTCTGTTTGAAATTGATAAAGCCTGGAGGACTGTGTTTCCCATCAGGGCACAAAGCTTATCGGCACAACCAGCCTAGAGTGATGGCCTGCTATGCTGTGCTCTGAGGACCAAGACCAACCCAGGAAGCCAGTCAAGGGGACATTCTCTCTGGAGACTCCGTTGATGTGGCTGAACAGGAGGCTTTTACTTTATTAGATTTAAGAATCCTGCTGTGGGTTAGGAAGTTTTCAAAAGAGTTTACTTCCTAAGGTGCAAAACATGTCAAACTGTTGCTTCTGTAGAGTTAGCACTGACATTGAAAAGGGGGTTGAAGATTCAGTTTGAAGTAGAGGACTGACCATTCTGACCCGCTAGATCTCAATCCCAATGCAGCCCTCTAAGGTACATCTTGCTACTACTGCATTGGAACACTACTGGCTTCAGAACTACCTTAAATCTTTATGGCAGAGATTCAACAAGGTGTTGGATTTATGTCCATATTGACATGATAGCATCACTCAGTTGCAGCAGATTTGTCAGATATTGACATGATAGCATCACTCAGTTGCAGCAGATTTGTCCGAGACACATCCAGAACCATCACAGAAAGGGATGGACATAGTCAGCGACAATATTAAGGTAGGCTGTGGCATTTAAGCCTAATTGGTACTAAGGAACCTAAAGTGGGCCAAGAAAATACCTGTTACATGAACAGCAGCAGCCTGAGCCATTGAAATTCTGAAGCCATCCAAATATTGTGGCAGAAATCGGGACTCATCAGACCAGGCAAACTTTTTCCCCAACTTCTATTGTCAATTTTGGTGAGCCCATGGAAATTTTAGCTTTAGTTCCCTGTTCTTAGCTGACAGAAGTGGCACCCGCTGTAGCCTTCTGCCACTGAAGCCCATCTGCTTAAAGGTTTGATGTGCTTTCAGAGATCTCCTTCTGCATACCACAGTTGTAACAAGTAGTTATTTGAGTTACTGTTGCCTTTCTATCAGCTTGAACCAGTCTGGCCATTCTCCTCTGACCTTTGGCATCAACAAAGCATTTTCACTCACAAACTAGTGCTCTCTGGATATTTTATTTTTTTTTACAAACCATTCTCTGTAAACCGTAAAAATGGTTATGCATCTTTTCAATGTTTTTTTCAAAGGTATTTAAGGTTAAGACAGAACATTCTTAAAATAATGTTTACAGGATGTTCTAATAACATTATTAATGGTTCATTTTCATTTTCTTAATGTTAAGAGAAAACATTCTTAGAACAACATTCTCTGAATGTTCTTTTGTTTTATTTGTACACGATTGAGATCCTCGTAATATTAAGAGAATATGTTCTTAGAGCAACAGTCCCTGAATGTTTTTATTTTTTATTTTTTTATGTTATTTGTACACGATTGAGGTTCTCGTAATATTAAGAAAATACGTTCTTAGAACAACAATCTCGGAACGTTCTATTGATGTTATTTGTACACTATTGAGGTTCTCGTAATGTTAAGAAAATACATTCTTAGAACAACATTCTCGGAACGTTCTTTTGATGTTATTTGTCCTTGATTGAGGTTCTTGTAATGGTAAGAGAAAACAGTCTTAGAACAATAGTCTCTCAACATTCCTTTGATGTTATTTAAATAAAATTAAGGTTCTTGTAATGGTAAGAGAAAACATTCAAAACATTTTAAATATCCTATTGATGAAATTTATATCTCTGCATCTTCTTTTGTTTGTTTATTTCCTATTAACCCCATTTCAGCATCTATGGCTATATTCATTGCGAAAACAAGTTAATCTATACACAAGTTGATCTATCCACACACACGTGTTGGGGAAAGGACAGTTCCACATCTTCAGTTAACCTCACCTGCATGTTTTTTTTTTGGACTGTGGGAGGAAACCAGACTAAATCCATACTGACTGAACATGCAAACTTCACACAGAAAGACCTCCTGACCCAGCCTCGAACCAGGGACCATCTTACTGTGAGGCAACAGTGCTACCAATTAGCCATGTGATTTGTTTTGATGTGATTGTTGTGATTTGTACCTGATAATTGTACTTGTCATGTAACAAAATGTTCTAGAACAACATTCTGAGAACATTCCTGTGATGTAATTTGTACTTTATTGTTCTCATCATGTTAAATGATTGTTCTTATCATGTGCTGCACTTTTTTTACAGCATATGTATTTAAGAAACATTCTCATAATGTTGATAGAAAAAGTTTTTAGAAATATAAGGTTCTCATAATGTTATGACAATGGTAGTTTTGGAAAAATGCTCATCAAGCATTTAAAAAAAACTGGACTTTCGAATGTTACTGCATTGTTATAACGTTGTCATAACATGTATAAAAGAAAAATTATCATAACATAAAATATGGGTGTTTCAAACAGAGATAACATTCAAAAATAAGGTTCTCCTAACATTATGACAATGGTAGATTAGAATGTTTCTCAAACATTAAAAAATTGGATGGTTTGAACATTTACAAAACATTCAGAACTAACAATTTCATAACTTAGTGGGAATGTTAGCAAAATGTTCTTAAAACACATTTTTGTTAGCTGGGTAGCCCTGGCACTAACAACCATGCCACATTTAAAGTCACTTAAAGGGGGGGGGGATACAATGGTGTTTCGTATATCCAGAGTTGTTTACAGTGTTAAAGAGTTGGATTCTCATGCTAAACATGGCCAAAGTTTAAAAAAATAATTTAGACAAATTACAGAGAATTTCGTTGCCAAAAATCATACTTCCGGCTTGGTACAAGTTTCGGCAGTTTTTTTTTTTTTTTTTTTTTTGATCATGGCTTTAATGACTACACAGTGGTGGAACTCCTTATATGAGCATTTCCTCTGGAAAAGTGTGCGGCGCCCGCAGTCATCAGCGCAGTTCATTCGGCTGCACTCAGTGCACCCGCTGCAAGGGATTCACTTGGGAAGAATGTCTCTAAAGAAGTGTGGTTTTGGTTGTAAGGCAAAGATAACTTTGCTCAGCTTCCCGAAGAACCCAGCGTTACGTGAACAGTGGATGCAGTTCCTTTTTCCAAGGCAGCAATGGAGTTTAGCAAGTGTGTGTTTGCTGATGAATGTTTCATATACAAGGCCCAGTTCGACACTGGATTAGCACATTGTTTGATACTGAAAGATGGAGCGGTCCCAGCTATAAAAGATCCCGGTCATGATTCAGAACTGCAGATGGTAAGTGAAACAGCATCAAATAATGTCTGTGTTTTATCGACAATCCCAGCGCATGTGATCGTCAATCTTAGCTCCGCCCACGGCGTGCCTCCAGAAGCTCGGGTTTTTCCGGAGAAAATCGGAAAGCTGTATTTTTCTTTTAGAAATATGATAAAACTAAAGACTTTTTTGAGATAATATGGATACAGTACTACTCTATAGGTACTCAGGATTAACATGAGATTAGGTGAAACTGTGTATGTTATGTTATGTACCCTTTAAATCACCTTTTCTCCTTATTCTGATGCTCCGTTTGAACTTCGTCTTGACCATGTCTACATGCCTAAATAATGTATTGATAATACTGACAAAAAAAATGTAGAGATTTTGTTACAGAGTTACAGAGAAAAACAGTTACAGAGATCTTATGTTTCACAGCAACAGAAAAACCTGAGATTTTTTTTTCTCTCAGTCTGACAGTCTGTCTGTTTGACCAGCCAAACACTTTACTTGACATTCTATTTCACCATTAGTGTCCATCACAACTCTGACTGCAGTGTATCTGCACCAAGAAAAAAAAAAAAAAGAAAGGTTTATGTGTGTGTACATGTGAATGAGACTACGTAAGCAGAAGGCCCATAGGGCAAACTGCTGTAATGTTTTGAAAATTGAGTTTCTCCTAGCAGTGAGACAGTCAAACCAGGACTGAATCCAGTTGTCTCATTCTTATCAGTAGTGTAATGCAAGGAGCAGAGGTCCCTTCCCACACACAGGGAGTATGATTTAGAAAAAATGAAATAGGGAGGGAGAGAAGGACACACGCAATGAAAAGGGGAGGCTTTTATATAGAGGTGTTCAATGGGAGGCAAAATAAAATGGCAGCTTTCATACAGTATAGATAATAAAATGGTCACTGCAATCTTCGCACTATGGACGGCATTGCCGCCTTGTACTTTATGTCTATTGCGTGCATCTAACAACGCCCTCTGTCCCTGATTGCCTCCACTCCATCAACAACAGAGTGACACAATCTGTGCACTCATAAATCCTGCTCACTATCAGTGATGAAAGGGGGGTTATTTCTAATCATGCCTGCGAGAGATGTCTTTAATTTCTCTCTCTCTCTCTCTCTCTCTCTCTCTCTCTCTCTGGGTGGTGCTCCCTCTTTCTCTCTGGTTGGTCTCTTGGTATTCCCATCGCTGGCTGACAGAGTGAGTGCCTATAAAACATGCAGAATGCCATCTGTGACTTTTCCCTTTGGGCATGACTTCTAATCAACAGCAGTCACAGAGCTTTGTTCATTTCTTTTGTTCTGTTGATGCACACAGCATCACAACATCCAAGCCCTTCAGTTCAGTTCACCGCTGATAATTGGATTGCATGAACAGTTTTGTGCGTGGCTATGTTTTGCAGATTTATAAATATCTTATTCTCTGGTTCACAATATGCAGTATGCCATGTTTGTGTCTAGTGAAGTGCATGGAGTTTTTTTACCGGTGTGACTGTTAATTTTTTCCACAAGCTGTCTCAGTTTAGAGAGTGCATTTGTGGTTAACATCAAAAATGTGTATGTTCAGATCAAATAAAAGAATGCATTTCCTCAGTGATGTTTAAATTACCTGGAGAGAGCCATCTGTTAGCATTAGCCATTCTGTTAATTTCAAAGTTAGTTGGTAAACTGGTGCATCTTGCTTATGTTTATATACAGTACCAGTCAAAAGTTTTTGAACAGTGTCTTTTAAAGTCTTGTCTGCTCACCAAGCAGTTATTTTTTATTTATTTATTTTTTAAATAAAACTGCTTTCTATTTGAATGTATTTTAAAATGTAATTTATTCCTGTGTTCAAAGCCAAATCTTCAGCATCATTACTCAGTCTTCAGTGTCACATGATCCTTCAGAAATCATTTAAATATGCTGTTTTGCTGTTCAAAAAACATTTTCTTCTTATTATTATCATCAATATGTAAAACAGTTGAGTACTTTTCGTTTTTGCAGGATTCACTGATGAATAGAAAGATACAAAGATCAGCATTTCTGTATTTATTTGTTTGCTTGTTTGTTTGTTTATTTATGGGGGTTATAGAAATACTTTTATTTAGCAAGGATGCTTTAATTGATGATAAAGACATTTATAATGTTACAAAAGATTTCTGATTCAGATAAATGCTTTTCTTCTGAACTTTCTATTCATCAAAGAAACCTGAAAAAAAATATACTCAGCTGTTTTCAACATAATAATAATAATAATAATAATACATCTTTTTTAGCAGCAAAGAATATTAAAATGATTTCTGAAGGACCATCTGACTGGAGTAATGATGCTAAAAATCCTGCTTTGAAATCATAGGAATAAATTAATTTTTCAAATATATTCAAATAGAAAACAGTTATTTTAAATAGTCAAATATTTCTAAATTCTACAGTTTTTGCTGTACTTTGGATCAAACAAATGCAGCTAGGCTTGGTGAGCAGAAAAAAATTCTTTAAAATCATTAAAAATTTAAATGCTGAGCATATTTTTAATTATTATATGATATACTCTTGTGAGAAAGTACACTTTAGCATACTTTGTACAACAGAGTACTTCTTATGGAACCTTTTTTTTTTTAACATTATTCAGTAGTTTTTATTGAACATTTCCCTTAACTCTAAAACACAACTGAAGTGAAAAATTCAAAGTACTAATATGCAAAATCAATATTTATACAGTGTATGTCATTTTTGGTTAAAATTTGTATGTATTTAAAAATCTGTAATTATACATTTGTAATGACAAATTTAAAATAAATAAATAAATAAATAAATGTCCACTAAATAATAATAATGAATAAATGTAATAAATCCACACAACCTTTTTAAACCTGAATGTCATTTTTATTTGTTATGTATTTATTTATTTACTTTTATGCAATGTCAACATGGAATGGCATGGAGTGACATCAAGTGCGACATTCAGAGTAACATCTAACATGAATTCACGCTTTTAAGATATAAATAAATAATCTTTCAGTGGTAAAACATCTACAATAATATAATTAATGTGTTATATAATTTGTATATTAATGTATCGATTAAACATTAAATACATAAAATAACATATCATTCAATATTATTATTATTCTTTTTTAGTTTCTTTTAGCCAGCAATAATTTAACTGTGCAGTTATGACACCTACTAGCAGGGGCTAAGTCCCCCATTCTAACTATTCAAGCCTTGCTTTTTTCTGAATAAACATTAGATGTTCCGCTTTTTATTTTTACTTGGCAGTTTATCCTTTTCTATATTTATTTATTTCCTTCTGTCATCAGATTTTCATTCGTCCCTGTTTCTCTACCTTCACAGATGATGACTAAAATGATAAACATCTTACTTGCAGTAACCCAAACACAAGCTAGGGGGCAACAGTAACCACTGAACAGATGGTCAGGACAAGAGACACGTCAACACAGGGATATGTAGACACACTTCCACCCTTCTTGTAGCAGCCCCTAAATGAGAAATTACACACTCATTGATTTGAGTGATGAGTATCTGAAGCAGATGGCTGAAGAATCTGGGTTGTACATGTAAGCTGAAGTGTTTGCATGTGGATGTACCACAGTGAGTTATGATCGGTGCAGACAATAAACTTGTTGTTGTATGTTGCTGTACAGTACACATTTTCTCATTTTAGTTTACTTTGATTCTAAAAACTGGACACAATTTTAAATCTATGAATAAATTAATCAACACAAACTGACTCCTGATGTGCTGCCTGCCACTTCGATTCTTGCTTTATTAAGAACAATTAACAAATAATCTATAGTCAATAAAAAGCTGGATAGTCTATAAAAAGAAACAAAAGTCTCTGATTCACCTGTTCCTACAGATGGGATCCAGCTGCTGTGGAGTTGAAGAATGAAGACTGGCTGTGGATCTCTCTGTCGGGATGACAGCCGTGGGAATTTTCCATATGGATGGAGATTACATGTATACTGTACATCCAAAGCAAACATTTCTGTCTGAAAATAGAAATGTCTAACAGTGAACAAGAGTATACTTTAAAATGGTGCTTTTAGAAAATATGGGTAAGCAAACGTAACAAAATTTTCCTGGAACTTTTGCATATAATCTCCCTCTTCCCACTGGAGTAGGAGCAGCTGGTCATCTTCAACAAATGTTGCCCTGCTATAAATGGTAACCAAGACAGCTGAATTATGGGCCTAACCCACTTCTTTTTCTGAAATATAGTCTTTTTGTAAGACTGGCGATCATAGCCTTTTAGAGGCCCTGGTTCACAAACTGGAAAAGCATGCAGGGTATTTGTCTTGCTCTGCTTATCCACTTCACTGATTAATGTTTTGTCTCTAACAATGTATTTTGCAGTACACTGTAAAACGCTGCTGATTTATTCAAATGACTGTTTGTGTATGCTAGTTTGTCTTCATATCCTAACCAAATTCAGCATTTAATCTTATGTTAAATTATGTGGTGTAGTTCTAGTAAGTCATGGAATTATCTGAATGTTCTGGGTATCATTGCCACTTCAAATGTTGCAGAAAAGAATGTACATTCTTTAACATTTGTTCAAGGGTGAGTTATGTAAGCTGGCGTGGATCTTTAGTAGTTTTGAGTTAGTGACCTTGTGGCCTTTTTGACAAGGCAATACCTGAAAGTATTGTTTTCACAATTTCTATTTAAGCTTGGCATAACTAAAACATATGTCCATTCAAAAAATTCCCATGGAATTTTAAGATTTGAATAATTTTAGGGCTGTCAAACCATTAATCGTGATTAATCGCACCCAAAATAAAAGTTTATGTTTACGTAATATATGTGAGTTTACTTTGTATATGTATTATGTACATATAAATACACACACATACATGTATATATTAAAACTAAATATATATGTATATATATTTATACCTGTATACAATTTAGATTATAAATAAATGTAAACATTTTAGTAAATCTAAAATATTTTTCCTTAATATATACATACATGTGTGTGTATTTATATATACATAATAAATATACACAGTACACAAATATATATTATGTAAACATAAACTTTTATTTTGGATGCAATTAATCGCGATTAATCATTTGACAGCATTAACTAATTTACACAACCTTTAGAAATAACAATTTTAAAATTAGGCTTTCATATATATTTAGGTATAAGTAAACAACTAGTTTACTATTAAAAGGATAGTTCACCAAAAAATGAAAATTACCCCATGATTTACTCACTCTCAAGCCATATTTATATATATATATATATATATATATATGGTGGGAATATGGGGCCCTTGGTGGATTTTGCAATCAATTCTGTGGCTAGGATGGGTATTGTTTAAATTTTTTTTATCGATACTGTTATCCATACTACTCTCTACAATGGACTACTTGCACAACTACTTCCGTGTTCTACCCGATACGGCTCGGTAGTTTCCGGTTAGCATTCAGCGCACCTAAATACAGACAGTTTCTCATGAGAACTCAGATTATTACTACATTTTAGGGCTGCCATTTCTTAAAAAAAATAAAAAAATAAAAAAATAAATAATCATATTCTCTGAGTTAACATGAATTATCTTCAACCTCCTGAAATGTTACTATAAATATATTTCCCTTCAGTATGTGCATTCTAAATAATAAATAAATATATTGCCTCACCGCATTCTCACAAACATTATTATTCTTTTACAGATCATATTTCATACCTGTTGAATGTACAGTTTTAAATGAGTTTGACTGATAAAACACCCTTACGAAAATTACTGTAGTAAAAGTGCCATGTTTTCTCTGTTTTTACCATTTGTACAATAAAACTTTTACTACATATACCCTTTTGTTAAACTATGGTCATTGTAGTAAACCCTGAGTTAATTTGTGGTTATATGGTTTAACTTAAGTTGCTATTTTTGGTTTTATTTAACCATGGCTAATTTGTTTTTGCGCGTTGGTGCTCTTATTCCGAGCCCCTACTGCTTATTTCATTGTTAAAATGGCTGAATGAATGTGCGGTAATTGCCTTATTTAACAATGTTTTATTTAAATAATTTTTAACAGTAACATGTTAACAGTGCGACTGCTTGCTTATTTATATTTTGGTATTAGGCTACATACAGTGAAATGATGATAGAATACGACACAGAATAGTGACTAAACATATTTAATACAGATAAATAAAGGTTCATTATGATCTTATTAATCAGAGATCTCACAAACACTGCAGTGTTGCGATTAGGCCACTAGTGTAGCGCACTGACACCCTGTGGTGAAAGCCAGCGGTGGCTTTAGATCAGTTTATTTTGGATTATATCTTCACGTTCTGTTGAGTTGAAAAAATTCTGTACACAGTAATCATCAGAATGTCTTCTCCTGTCTCTGAAAATGTCCGGATTTTGAAAATCATACCGCAAATTCTCATGTTATTAGGCGTTTAAGTCAACTAGATGATTATAGCACATTGAAAATGTACATAACCGGAAATAACTGAGCTGTAACGTTTCAAAACGGAAGTGCATCACGAGGCTCAGTGCAAGTAGTCCATTTGGTATATCATTGGTTTTGATGCATAGATTCTATGCTCTTTAACCTTTAGATTGAGACGGTGCCGCTGCATATGCCGAACCTCTCACGGCAGGCATGTCATCAGCTTGAAATCAGTTTATGAGAACAGCTTCTAATTCGCCATTAACAAAGAAATACACGCAGATAAAACAACACAAGTATCGATAACAGTATTGTTTGTCCTGAAGCCTGAACACTGACTCAATTACGCACCGATCCAAAAAAATACCAGTTTTCTATTCCCATCTGAAAAAAAAACGCGTTCTGCTGGGCCCCCCTGGACCGCGAGCCCCATGCAATTGCCCCGACATAACGTTGTAAAGCGTTTTTTAAATGGAAACGGTGGTGCGTTGAACACCCTGTTCTGATGGCGCAAGAGTTACAACTATGGCAGCTGAGAAGGCCATTCTTTGTATTCTTTTTGAAGAATTTTTGGAGCCTGATGAATCTGTATAAATACATGTTTAATACAACAAAATACGCTTGAATGTTACGGTCACTGCACTTGCCATCCAGAGTAAAAGAGAACATCCTAATCGAGTAAAGGTATTTAAATTTGCCTTGCATTTCAGGATAAAAATGTAATGTAATCATTTTTAAACAATAGTTGACTTCAATAAAACTCATCATGTTGGGTAAAAACATTTAACCTAACCAGCTGGGTCAAAATAACCCAGCATGTGTTCTGTCCAATATTTACCCAGCGCTGGGTTGCCAAATCCCAAGTTGGGTTGTTTTAAACCCAGCATTTTTAGTGAAAGTGAAAGTGACGTGTGGCCAAATATGGTGACCCATACTCGGAATTTGTGCTCTGCATTTAACCCATCCAAGTGCACACACACAGTAGTGAACACACACACACACACACACACACACTGTGAACATACACCCGGAGCAGTGGGCAGCCACATTGCTATCGCTGCGGCGCCCGGGGAGCAGTTTGGGGTTCCAGTCGTGGTATTGAGGGTGGAGAGAGCACTGATTAATCACTCCCCCCACCGACAATCCCTGCCGGACCTGGGACTCGAACCTGCAACCTTTCGGTTAGGCCATGGCTGCCCCCTTTAGAGTATAGTGATTACGGTTTAAGTTGTAAATATGGATATTTTTCTTTTACAAATGCTTCACTATGCTTCAGAAGGCCTTTATTAACCCCCTAGAGCCATGTGGAGCACTTTTTATGATGAAATGGACGCACTTTATTTTGCTTTAAAATCTCTAACTATTCACTGACATTATAAAGCTTGGAAGAGCCTTTTTTATATAACTCTGATTGTATTTGTCTGAAAGAAGAAACTGTTACACTCTTAAAAATAAAGGCTTCAAAGAGGTGTTTTTACAGTGATGCCATGATAAGAACCATTTTTGGTCTCTCCTAGTTTTGGGTGAACTATCCCTTTTAAAGGGGTGAATTAAAGTAAGAAATATTTTATTTTAAAGGTTGTTTTGTCTTATTTTTAATAATTTTGTGTTATCTTGAGGACCCCTTGGAAGTTTGTTGAGTTCCCATGGTGCAGAATCACTGACACTGCTTTGATTGGTGCTGCTCATCCAGTGATGTGAGAGAATAATGGAATCCTGCCTCATCCACGTCACCCATTCATTACATAATTCTTCTGATAAACTTTGACCATGCTAAATAAGATGTGAGAAACCTTTTGTTCCATAGCAGTTTGTTTCTGTCACGCTAAAAAAGACCTAGTTGGCGTATAACTGATTAACGTTCAACAAAGGCTTGTTATGCCAGTTTCTGTCAGTATGAACATGTCAGATTACTAGCCATACATGTTGCAGCAGTTTCAAAATGCTACATAATCTAAATGTTAGAGCTGACATTGCGTGTGCACTGTAGCTGACTCCAACACTCAGAAACACAGTGTTCCAAGGGCATTGGTGGTGGCAGCGGCTGTTACCCTGTCAGTGAATATGATATGTACTCAGACTGACAGCCTCTGAAAGGCTTAATGGAGTTCTGCAAGCTAACCATGCAAGCCAACAGTCTATTTCCTCCCCCAATGACGGCTGAATGATATGACATTGCATTACTTGCTACACGGAAAAGACTCAATCATCGTTAGGTTACAAAATACATACATCAGAAAGACTGAGAAATATTGTTAGTAGCTTATGAGTCTAAGCTGAAGACGTGCTCCACTTTGATCTGGAGAGGAATGGTGGTGTAACAGCTTTCACCATCTATAATAAAAACACACTGAGCTGGTTTGAGCTTCTCTGCTTTAGAGAGAATAAAATACATGTTCCATAGAGTGATTTTATTAGTAAAAACTGTTTTGTTTTGTTTTTTTTGGCTATATATTTTGAACTTTTTTTGTTATAACATACACTACCAATCAAAGATGTTTAATGTTTTTTAAAGAAGTCGCTTTGTTCACCAAGGCTGCATTTATTTGATTCAAAGTACAGCAAAACAGTACAATTTTGAAATATTGTTACTATTTAAAATAACTGTTTTCTATTTAAATATATTTTAAAATATCATTTATTCCTGTGATTTCAAAGCTGAATTTTTAGCATCATTACTCCAGTCACATGATCCTTCAGAAAACAAATTTTAATATTATAATTTTATAATTGAAAAAAATCTATTATTATTATTATTATTATTATTATTATTATTATTATGTTGAAAACCAAAAAAATATACTGACTCCAAGCTTTTGAATGGTAAAGTGTATAATGTTACAAAAGCTTTTTTATTTCAGACAAATGCTGATCTTTGGATCTTTCTATTAATCAAAGAATCCTGAAAATAATATACTCAACTGTTTTAAATATTGATAATAATAACAATAACAAAAATTGTTTCTTGAACAGCATATTAGAATGATTTCTGAAAGATCATGATGCTGAAAATGTTGCTTTGATCACAGGAATAAATTACATCTTAAAATATATTCAAATAGAAAGCAGTTATTTTAAATAGTAAAAATATTACTGCTTTTGCTGTATTTTGGATCAAATAAATGCAGCTTGGTGAGCAGAAGAGACTTCTTTAAAATCATTAAAAAACCTGTTCAAAAACTTATGACTGTAGTGTAGGTAAATGGTTAAAGATTGAGCTGAACACGTTACAACAATTTCTGTAAAAAAACACACCTGAATAAACTAATCAAGGTCTAGGGTTTATTAGAAAGCAACAGGCAGGTGAGTTTTGGAAGGTCGGAGCACCCCTGGACTATGCCGTAGAAATGGCTAAAATAATGTTATTTCTTTGAATTGCTTTTATTATTTAAATAAATTATTATTGTTATTATTTTAAGTATTTTTTTTAAATAAGTACTTTTTAATAGGATGAATGCTAAATATTGCTTTGATTTTTTTTTATCATGTTAATATCAGTTTGATTTTAAGAAATGTTTATTTTTGTAATTGAGCGAATATATTGCGTTGTATACTGTCATTATCATACACAAAATGGGAGG
This sequence comes from Cirrhinus molitorella, assembly GCA_033026305.1. Lineage (NCBI taxonomy): Eukaryota > Metazoa > Chordata > Actinopteri > Cypriniformes > Cyprinidae > Cirrhinus > Cirrhinus molitorella. Next base: position 24,860,233 of record CM065120.1, read on the forward strand.
AACAGCGAAATATTTATGTTTTGGTAATTAAAACTAATTTCTTTTTTTAGGCTAAAGGAATAGTTCACCCAAAAATGAAAATTTCCCCATGATTTACTTAAGCCATTCTAGGTGTATATGACTTTCTCCTTCCAGACAAACACAGTCGGAGTTGTTTTAAAATTTATACTGGCTCTTCCAAGCTTTATAATGGTGGTGGATAGTGGCTGTTTTTTTCAAGCTCCAAAAAGCGCATATATTCGTCGTAAAACTAGCCCATACGCCTCCGGGGGGTCAACACATGTCTTCTGAAGCAGATCCTTGGGTTTTTATAACAAAAATATTTCTATTTTTAAAATTACAAGCTCAAATCATTGACTTCCGGCAAGTATGTATGCATGTTCACGTTAGTCGAGATCCAGTTTATTCGCTGACCTCTGACTCGAGGTATGATGTAAACCGCATTCGTAGTGTAAGCTCTGGTGAGAATAAACAAATGAGGATAAAGCAAAACTAAATGCTGGTAACAAAAAGTTGAAAATGAGAAGTTAAAAAAATGTCCTCAAAAAAACTCAAGAAGAGCTTGAGTTTTTTGCACAGCCTTAACACATATCTATTGCATTTGTGCCTCTAACATAAAAGGGATATGGGGATATGGGGAGCGAGATGCTTGTTTCATGAATAAAAACCGGTATTTTTAAGTTTATTAAATTGTTCTGGATTTTATATAGCACATATATAAAAAGAGGAGAAAGTTAATAATTGTGCCTGTAAACTAATTTAGATCACCTCCCTTAGGCCGGTCAGAGAGTACAGTGCATAAATAGACAGACACTTAAGTTTTACACATGGGTCAGTGAGTCCATAACAGTAAGTGTGCAAGCCAGTCTGGCCATATGTGGGTTGCAAGTTTGTCTACATGTGGTCTTTAGTAGCTGTCCTAAATGATTATTTTTACAATGTGCATGAGTTAATATGTGCTTCAGAAAGCCTCTCTCAAATTCCTTCCATTTTCAACAAAAAAAAAAATATAAAAATTGCACATCCCATTATTCCAAATAAATAAACAGATGTGATTATCCTGGAGATATCTGCAAAATCATCTGCAGATAGATAGATGATAAGAGAGGGATCATAAAAATTACATTTTGCCATGAATATACTTTTTCACATAAAAGATGGTTACATATAGACAAAATAACAAAATGATCATAAATTAAACCATTCATAAGTTTACAGATAGATAGATAGATAGATAGATAGATAGATAGATAGATAGATAGATAGATACTCTAAAATGTACTGCAAGCCTTAGTTTTTAATAATTTATGAATTTGCCATTACTGCTTTAAGCAAACAGCTCAAATGGAGGACTGTACTATCAGATCTCTAACTCTGTATTGTATCATTTTATTCAGTATTACGTTAAGTTTTATTGGGAAACCTAGGTTACTGAGAATTAGAGTGCCATTATATATAGTACCATTGTTTATTACGTGTTTTGATGAAACGGTCAAGAGAAAATCATAGTAAAATGAAATTTATAAATAGCCTACATCTTGTCTGAAATGTGAAAATTCTTCTTGACAGAAAGACTCATGCCACAACGTGTCCTCCTGCCCCGAAATAGTATCCAGTACCCAAGGCGTGGTGATGTCTACGTTGTGTCTACATGTGCTACAAACCACAGGGAAAATACGTACACTCAAGCTGTCAGTCAGGAAGTGGCCCGCCTTTTCCAACATTCGATTGGACAGTACACCAAGCGCGCTGAATATGATTGGTTGACGCCGCTGTCTGTCAGTTTTCAAGCGTTTCTCTGCTTCCTTGCCGCTGAGCGATGTTTTGAAGGGGAAATGGGTTCAGATTTCTTTGATGGGGACGGAAGAGGGAAGTAAATAATTTAAATGTCTCTGATATCTGGCAATATACATTAAGGAACTATCAACTAACGTCCTTGGCGTATCCTTGCTCCTGAAAAAAATCGACTGGAAAACCTACTGGATTCGTAAGACTGAAGTTTGAATCCTGTCCACTCCTGTCTTTGTTAACGTACAGTTAGTCGTCCAGGGGACGTCCGTAATAAAGTATAGAATAAATGACAGTACCATTGACATGAATAGCTTAAATTTGTAATGACTTTATGTTTACTAGTCTGTACTGTTTATAAATTTCTGGCTAACAGGCTATGGAAAGCAGAGGGTCACAGTCTGGTTTGTGCGAACAAAGGATATGTTAACTTGACCGAAACAGATCAATGTATGTATTATCAATAGCGCGTTTTCCAAAAGCGGAAATTCTGGACTTGATATCTAGAAGTGGCCATTAATGTGGCTAGTGTTAGAAAATCACACGGAAGAAGATGGCAGCAACTAAAGGCAAAGCTGGACTGAATAATGAAAGCAGTTCTGGTCGGGATAGTGGCAGGACAGACGCAGGCAGTCCCACGTTATCCGCAGGGGCCGCATCCCTGACCACCAGCAGGACCTACACACTAGATGACCTGGACACCATTGCCACTGTTGGTAAGAATTAAAACACGTTTTAGTCATCAAATATTTCCTAAAATGGTTTCATATTTGCCAAAATATGTACATCCATGTTTGTCGCGCCACGTGACTTTTGAGTATTGCATTTTAAAGTTTAGTTTTTTGATCCTAAGCTTACCATTTAGACTACCCAACTATACAAAGAGACAAGCTAGAACTGTATAGCAGCATATTAAGTTGCCCTGGGAATTCCCTTGGGGATGACAGCAGTAATGGACTGTCAAGTACACCTGCATGCTTGCTTTACCATAGCAAGACCTAAATATAGTTTAAATTTATGCTTTGGTACTTTTGTCACATTTAAGCTTATTTTATATTTGAGGCCATTCATGAAAACTAACATTGGGCCGTTGAAAGTGAGGCTCAGGTGGGAAACCTCGGAAGTAGTAGAGGTAAACAACATTATGTTTTCACAAATTAAGTTTTCACAAAAACTTAATTTGTGAAATTAAGTTTTCACAAATTAAAATGACTGTGATAGGTCTAATAGATGGGTAGATCTAATTTTCACAACACCAGGAAGTTTTTTTTCACAAATGTACTTTCACAATTGCATCAGCTGAATGTACACAAGGTACACCCAGGTACACAACAGTACACCTATTAAACTGACTGTTTATTTCACATAACCTAGTTTTTTTTGCTATGACTCTGACATGAACACACCTCTTCTATGATGAACATGTTTTCACAGTTTCTGTATTAAAATTCAAATTGGTATTTTGGGACGCATTATCACATATGTGAGCATAATACAGTTGTGCTGATATCGAAGAAAAAGGCCTAACTGAAACAGAAAGCAACAAAATGAATACTTTAGTCAATAATGCATTAAATTAAAGGTGACAGTGAGGACATTAAGAATTTTAACTTTTCTTTTGAACTTTGTGTTCGTCAGAAAATCCTGTAAATGTATCATGACATGTAGGCCTGTCACGATAACAACTTTTTGTTGTGCGATGTATTGCCCCAGAAATAATTGCGATAAGCCATATTATCGTCATTTTAAGACCATTTTATGCCAATGAATGTATGATCATAATGCAAGAAGGCAACTAATTTTTAATTCTTATGAATATTTAGATCATAGAAATTAAGTACCAAAATATTAGATACCTATAACTTGAATAAATAGTAAATAAACATTTTCTAACAAGAAGTGTAAAGTAGCAAGTGAAAAAAAAAGAAAAATGCACAAAGAACTTGTAAAAGTGACACACTATTGCTGAAAAACACGATCCCTATTTAGCAGTCAGATGTCCATATGCATATCTGCAGATGAAACTTTTTTTGTAGAAGCTTTTTTTTTTTTTTTTTTTGAACTAGCCCTCATGGCTATACCACTTTATGTACGAGAAGCTGCAAAAGACAGCGCAAGTGCAATGCAAAAAACATGGTGACAGTCATTTTTATGTAAATTTAATGGTCAATATATTGCGTCACCAAAAAATATTGAGGTCATGTACATATATTGTGTGTTTTCAAAACTAATAATAATAAGAAATGTTTTTTAAGCAGCAAATCAGCATATCAGAATGATTTCTGAAGGATCATGTGACACTGAAGACTGCAGTAATGGCTGCTAAAAATTTGATTATGAATTACATTACATATAATATTTCAAATTAGAAAACAATTATTTTAAATTGTAATAGTATTTCACAATATAATTGTTTTTATTGTGCTTTTAAAAGTCCACCCATTTAGCTGCCGAACCCTTCTTCAAAATCCAACCCATAATGTTTCTCTTGCCTACATTTTCTAAACCAGTATGCAGAATTTCTAATGGTAAAGCAAATGGTAAAATTACTTTGTAATTTACTACTTCTAATTTGTAATTTATATATATATATATATATATATGTCTTTTAAAGCCTAGTGAGAACTCAATATCGTGTTTTTTTCATTCTTCCTCTTCCTTAAGCCCCTGAAGACCTCACAATCTTAGTTCACTCACACCTCTAACACATTTTAATTAGTTTCATTACACACCTTCTCTTCTACTCCCACATTTAGCAGTGAAAAGTAATTTAAATACATACGTGCCATGCGCACAGATGGAACAAGGAAGTATCTGACAGGAAATAAATCTTAGGTGACTGACTTGTATCTGTTAATAGAATGCCCCTCTATTTATATTGAACTACATGGCAACAACATGCTACCTCATTTCTGAGCACCAAGTGCTTCCTGGTTCTCATTAGCACCATGTGATTTCAGGCAGAAGCTGACAGGATTATTACTCAAACCACAGCACAAACATCATGACTAAGAGAACAACCTACATCAGTCTAGTTCCACCAGTGATGATAGATGACAGTCATGTCACGTACATCTTGAACACAGCTAATATTAGTCCCGCCATTCTTTTTAAGGCCTGCTGTCTTCGTTTTTAGCAGTGGTGATATCTGATTCTTTTTGCTGGACTGTATGAAACTGAAAGGACAGCTCATTGTTTAAGGGCCTCAGGGAGAGGAGGAGAGCAGTTCATATCTGGGAAAAACCAGGTCAGGTCTGAATGTGTACACAGGCATTTTGCACATGTGTCAGCATGTTTTGGTTTTGGTTTTCTTGTGCTAGCTATTGTCACGCTGTATTTTGATGACAGTTGATAAAGATTTATTTACCCTATCATCAACACTAATCAGTTGCACAGTTAAAAAAGGATAAGCTATGACAGTTAAACATGTCAGCTGTATAGACAGCTAGACGGACTTCACAGTGACTAGAGCTTATACTAGTATAACAGTATGTAAAATTTGTTTAGCTGAAATATCGAGAGACACTGGTTTAATTTATCGCTTGAGTACAGAATACCCTGAACAGCATACCGAGTTCAGTTACCCAAATTTAGGGTGCACTAAGGGGGTAAACAAACTTAAGTTTGCTTCAGTCAAACCAAACAAGACAGGTGTGAAATACACCCTTACTTACTGAAACTTTTGGCTAAATTAAAACTTAAATTTTGGATTTGGTAAATTTCGGTTTCACCAGTCTCTGCCTCCGAGTAAAAAAGTGAGCTAATTGCAATTTTAAATGTCATTTCTCACAAATTCCTCATAATTACAGACTTTCTCTTGTAGTTGCAACTAGAGCTGCAGCAATTCGTCGACGTCATCGATTACGTCGATTATGAAAATAGGTCGATTAGCATGGAATGCGTCAACACGTAGCACCTTTAGCCACGCCCATTGTGCGAGCCTGCAGTTATCCCTACTTAAGACTGCCATGTTTAATACAAAACAAGGCTCTAGAGCAGAAGGTGAATGCTATTTGGCAACATCACTTCACAGAGTTGCGTTGATAGAGCATTTTATTGTTATACGCCGTCAGAACCGCATATAAGGCAAATATAGCCTAACTGACGCCTTTCCATTGTCAGGATTCACAACCGCATTCAAAGCTGCGCTGAATGAACGGAACAGCACGGGTTGACTATCAAGTTGACTATATAATCATGACGGGTTTAATTCACCCAGAGACAGAAAAGAAGAAATGATTCGCGTTCATCTTAAGATCCACTGGAGCTGCCATCGGTGCCGCAGGCGCGATTGCGCGAGCGAATCCGAACGCGCTAGTCTGCACTCGGTAACAAAGCATTTAAAGTCATTGTTAGTTGTTTAACTGTGTGAAGGATTGGAAAAGCCTCGACTGGACTCATTTATTTAAAAACGGGCTGTCAACTGTGATAAAACTTCCCGGTGTTATGACGCTATTTTTTGATTTCGTCTCTCTAGTTTCCTGAATGCGGTTGTGACTTCAGCTGTTCATTTGAGCCCGGTCTCATGAAAATGCATATAAATAGTACTCCAAATAAAAACAAAAATGACCTAATCCTACCCATCGCGTAGCATTTACACACCAACGTTACAGATATGAATTTAAGCAGATGTTTTAATCTGCTGAATAAAAACAACATTTGAAGCATCTCACAAGCAACTGTCCCAAACAGTAACTGTGAATGCAGCCATAATGTGCAATTCTATTGATTGTATTGTATCACTGCCCTTTCTTTCTTTTTATTATTATTATTATTTCTTTCTTGCTCCATTGCTTTCTTTTTCTTTCCTTCTTTTTTATTATTTATTGTTATTATTTTTTTCTATCTTGGTATTAATTTTATTTATTCATTGTTATTATTTTATTTCTTTGTTGTTGTTATTGTTATTTATTTTTTGTAAATTATTAATTATGAGAAAACGTTTGAATACAATATTAAAAGATTAATAGCAGAAGTTACTGTTATTTTTACTGATAGTTTAAATAATTTATCAACTGATAAGAAAATAATTGATCAATTGAAAAATAATCGATAGATTAGTCGACAACAAAAATAATCGTTAGCTGCAGCTTTGGTTGCAACATTATATGTCAGTCACACTGCTACTTCATGACATACTTTAAACTTCAGCTCACATTTACCTTTTTATTTATTTGTTTTATTCTGAAGCAGAAACTGTCTTCCATTCCATACACTGTAAATAGTACGTTGAAACTCCATATCAGTAACTCCTTGAGAGGTTTCAGTTTCTCTAGAATAAGCAATGCATGCAGGATTCCTTTTGGAAGCTTATAGCATGCCAGTGCAGGCTAGCAGCATGGGTTAGCCAGTGTCTGTCCAGCGGCACTGAAGCTTGGGCTGGGCGATAAATAGATACCGATAATTATCGCACAATATGAATTTCCTTGATAAACGATAACAAGAGTTTGATAAAGGTTTGATATAATGTTTTTGTGGCAAAACCCGAATAAAAGGGCGCTGGTCAAAGCGCGCCAACCGGACCGTTTATCCGCTTGGATCAAAGTTCAAACGAAGGAGGAGTAATGAAATATAATTACAGTATTTTTTGTGATTTAAGATATAGCCTTTATGCGTAGATTATACTAAATGTATTTAGACTACTGTTTTTCATACAAATACCTAGGAACCATATTACATTTTTACCATGGTACTGAGGTGCTGTATTTGTGGTTTTAACTGTTATTATCATGATCTATGGATGATACTATGAAAGAGCAATGGTTAATTAAAAAAAAAAAAAAAAAACTCAAACAGAAAAATGAAATTTCACCATATAAAAATGAGATTGCTACAATTTTTACAGATATTACTGATTTTGATAATGAACATACATTTACATCTGCATTCTAAATCAAGTTACTACCTAATTTGTATTTGTAACAAATTTGTTTGTATTATTATTATTATTATTATTATTATTATTATTATTAAAATGATCAGGTAACAAAAACCTGTTTCTTGATTTGAAACAATATTACTCATTAAAACATGCAGAAGTAAGACTGGAAAAAGTGTGAAGAATTCAAAAAACAAGTGTTTGTCATGTTTTGACCATAAAGAATATTTTAAAGCCACATTGTACTGTCTGGTTGTCACATTGTAGCAAAAATCTGCCTTTAAACTTGAAGGAAATAAAAATGTAACATTTATCGTGATAATTACCGATATCGACTGATAAAAAAAAATTGCTGCGATGATTTTCTGGCTATGTCGCCCAGCCCTAATTGAAGCCGTTCTTGCTGTTAGTTTTAAGGCCCGTTCACACCAAGAATGATAACTATAAAGACAACTATGTTAGCTTTCACACCAGTCTGTTTATACTAAGCACACGCTAGTCTGCTGCTTTAAATTCTCAAGCTCCTTACAGCAGGATTGATTCTGATTGGCTGTCAATGTTTTTATCGTACATCAGCTTGGGGGAAAAAAAAAACATTTTGAAAGTGATTTCAGCTATAGCATTTCTCTGTGCTTTTATTGTTAAAGCTGTGGTGTGGACCCTGCTATTTTTCTGTATTGAGATTTTAGAACTATATCTTTAACATAATTTTTATAGTTACCATTCTTGGCGTGAACGGGCCTTTACAATGTAAAAAAAATGTGAGACAGCTAGATTCAAAACCTTTAAGTATATGCAACATGATTTTTTTGATCAGTCTAATATGTAAAGTTTGGCTGTGCCTTTATCAAATATAAATAAAACTTTTTGTACTTATAGGTCAAAGTTCAAAGATTGTGTGTTTTAAGTTAAACTAACCATTCACATTACATAGAGATATAGAGCTCCATTAGTTTGTCTAACCTATCAGTTATCAGTGTATGTGTTTGTTGAGCAAACTGAAAAGGTTATAAAGAGTTACTTTATATACACCAAAACAAGTTGTAGAGACTTCACCAAAGAGAACACTGTAATGGTAACTTTCATAACACAGCTATTGCAACAAAATATAATCAAAAACCATACATACTGTACATTGATTTTTCTTTTTTAGAATTCTGAATAGTTATGCCATCATAAGTCCCCATATTTTGACCCAGAAACACCTATTATTTAAGTTGATCATCAGCAATCAAACAGCAGCCACCAAACGCAATATTTAAATAATGTCTAATATTCTAAATTGCTTATACTGTATGGAAATTAATATATATATATTAGGGCTGTCAAGTGATTAATCGCGATTAATCGCATCCAAAATAAAAGTTTATGTTTACATACTATGTATTTGTGCACTGTGTATTTTTATTATGTATATATAAATACAAACACATTCATGTATATATTAAGGAAAAATATTTTAGATTTACATCTAAAATATGTGTATTTATTTATCATTTAAATTGTATACAGGTATAAATATATATACATATAAATATTTAGTTTTAATATATACATGTATTTGTGCATATTTGTATGTACATAATAAATATATAAAGTAAACACACATATACTATGTATACATAAACTTTTATTTTGGATGTGATTAATCGCGATTAATTGTTTGACAGCCCTAATATATATATATATATATATATATATATATATATATATATGTGTGTGTGTGTGTGTGTGTGTGTGTGTGTATGTATTGCCTTTTTTTTACATTTGATAGTTCGGTCTACCTTTAAATTACAGTTTGTCTAAGAAAATGGAAGATGGATCTTATTTTTTGATCCTTCAGAAATCATTCTAATATGCTGATTTGTTGTTCAAGAAAAAAATGTATTATTATTATCAATGTTTAAAACAGTTGAGTGATTTTTTTTTTTTCAGGATTCTTTGATGAATAGAAAGATCACTATTTATCTAAAATAAAATTATTTTGTAAAATTATATGCTATACCATTCAAAAGCTTGCAGTCAGTATGATTTTTTTAAAGAGTTCTATCTCAGATAAATGCTGTTCTTCTGAACTTTCGATTCATTTAAAGAAACCTGAAAAAAATCTACTCTGCTGTTTTTAACATCAACATCACATGAATTTTAAAATATATTTAAATAGTAAACGGTTATCTTAAATAATAAAAAAAATATTTTTGCTGTACTTTGGATCAAATAAATGCAGGCTTGGTGGAAAAAAAAAAGGATAAAAAAAATCTTACTGTTCAAAAACATTTGACTGGTAGTGTATTTAATGTATCTTCGTCATCATACATCGGGCTACACCTACTTGTACACACAAGTAGAAATCCTTGCTTCTCATATAATTATCAGAGCAGCCTCACAGTTTTTGGACCAGATATGTAAGTGCTATTTCCAAGAAACAATGATCTTTGTCATTTCTGTGATTTACTGTACAAGTAAATTGCTTTGTGGTTTAGGGGAAAATGTTTTTCATAGCATTTTGAGAGGCGATCTCCTGTATAAAAATGGATAGCAGGCATCAAAGTGTATACTATAGCATTAGGCTCAGCATAAATAATCCAATTTGCAGAGCTCTTTGTGGGATGGTAGAGATTTACGGCCTATGCCAAATGATTTAAGCTCCTATCTGAATGCTCTTATCGTTAAATTGTCATTAAAATAATGAGGAAATAATTGTCAGAACTCACTTTTTCCTTGGATTTTGCTCTGACTCAGAAGAGAGACCGAATGTGGATAATATGGCACAAGTGTTCTTTTGTTAAGTAAGGGCAAATGCAGCTTGAAACATCTTCTAGCGATTTTAAGGCGTTTGATATCACAGTAAGGCTAAATGCAGCTCAGTGAAGGTTATCCCTGCCCACCACTATAAAGTCAGATGTGATGGCAGAATATTACTAAAACACGGGTTTTCAAGTGAAAGGCTGAAAATGTGCTTTACTGAGACTCGCTTTTTAAAAGAACCTTTCAGCTGTTATAAAGAACTGTTTTAGAAAGAATTTCCAATACTACACATAATGACTCGATTAAGGTATTCATTAATGATTCAAAATAAGGTCAGTGTCTCATAATCATGATTATTGCCAGATGATGGTTAAGTTTGGTAATTGAAAAGTAAAGGCTATTCCCCTATCTAGATAAAGAGGCATCTGCCACCAGAAATGAGAGTGATCCAACTACTTAGAAAACTGGAAATATATAACATATAATGTGAATTATTCATACTGTATTTATTGAACTAGTTGTTTGTACCATGTTGAAAAAATGAAGCTGTTGAAACCGTTTTAATTGAAATTTGTACACTGATGCACAGCGGTGCACAGCAGTTTTATATTAAATGCTTAGCAGTAGCCTACAAGAGAGGAATGAGCACTAAAACCTGGAAATGTGTTAGTATTTTTGCACTTACAGTTCCATTTTCTCAAGATATTCTCACTTCATATATTCATATATTGAAGAGGTTGCAACCAAAACATTTCTGCTGTCCTGAGGTTTGAGGATATTATTCTTATTCTTCAACATAAAATCAGTAACGTATGGAACATATGTACATATGGAAGCCCGTTTCCACAACTGTATAAAACATAACTTTTTATATCACAATTCTCACTTTTTTTCTTGCAATTGTGAGTTTACATCTCATAATTCTGACTTTTTTCTCTGAATTGTAAGATATAAACTCACAATTTCAAGTTATAAAGTCAGAACTGCCAGATAAAACGTGCAATTCTGAGAAATAACGTCAGAATTGTGAGATATAAACTCATAATTCTGACTTTTTTCTCCGAAGTGTTTATATCTTGCAATTCTGACTTTATAACACACAATTGTGAGTTAAGTCAGAATTGTGAGATATAAATGCAATTCTGAGAACATACCAGTCGTTTTTTTCCCCCTCAAAATTTGACTTTATAGCTCGTAATTACAAGTTTATATCTCACAGTTCTGAGGAAAAAAAGTCTTTCCCTTGTTGAATCACAAGGGAAAAGGTCAGAATTTTGAGATTTTCTAAACATTTCTGCAATTCTCAATTTATTTTTTTTGCAATTGTGAGTTTTATCACACAAAAAAATGTCAGAATTGTGTGTTACACTTTATTTTGATACTCCACTTTTAAATAGCTTTGCACCATAGTTTAAAGCAACTGCATGCTATAATTTTATGTAAAAATAAAAAACAAGCTGAAAATACTCTTCCTGAAAAGAAACAATATATATGTATATTGCTTTTCTCGTTGCCACAAATGTCAATGATATATTGGTTTGGTTTCTTTAAATAAAAAAGGAAAAATATGCAAAATGCATTAGGGATATGCCGGTAACAAATTTTCATGTTGTGATTAATTGATCATGCCTTTATAACGGTATATGGTATTATTACAATATTGAAATTTATTTGCAAAAAAGACATAATACAGTATAACAGGTTTAAATACAATAAAGAAATAGACAAAAAAATATATAAAGTAAATAAAATTACACATATTAAAATGGGCCAATAGGTATGACTTTATAATAAGATCTTATTAGTTAACCTTAGTTAATACATTAATAGTCCCACTGAGCAATAGCTACATTTGCTACATAAGTTAGTTGATAGCTCATTAAATAACACAGTTGCAACATTTGATTTTAACAATTTGTTATTAAATATTTAGATGACCTAAGATTAATGAATGTTTAGAAGAATTTATCATTGGCAGTTTATGTTAAGTAATGAATTAGCTAATATTAACTAATGAAGCCCTAGTGTAAAGTTTCAATAAAGAATCAAAACGCTTTCAAACAATCTATGGCATGTTGTAGTCCAGATTAAAATGTAAAAAAGTTTGAAAATAAATAGCCTGTTAAGTCTAAATATTTGGTGCTGTGATTAACAACATAGCGTATACAAATCTGAGTGGTTATTTAATCAGTTTAAACACTTTTCAGAAACAGAAAGCTGTTTTGTTTATGGGGTTTCCGGGGGAACGGCTGCATTATGTTTAGCTCCATCTGCTGTCCGAGAATGAACGTGTGCTTTCATCCAGAGCGTCTCTCATGTGATCTGCTATGTGCTTTTTAACCGTGCTTATTTAGATCAGAGTACACACGCGTCTTTGACGCAGAATACAGCGGTGTAAAAAATGCATTCAAAATTCAGAATAATTTGTTATTAATTGAAGAGTTCAGATGCAAAACCAGCTAAAAGCCATCTCGGTCAAAAATGAGATAATGATACTGAGTAAATGCTCTCGGCACATATTATACATCTATCAAATATACTTAAAAATTGCTAAAATATCAGCCTCAGTCCAGTCAGAAGCACCACTACTTACATAGAAACCTATTAGGGCTGCCCTCGACTAAGGATTTTTCTGGTCGACTAGTAGTCGCTCATTTTAAGCATTAGTCGACTAATCGTACGTTTATTAATAAAACATTTAAATCATTATAATAAGCCTTTAATTGCCTACACATCCTAATAAGCGCTTGAGCACGCATAAAGCTTGCTCGCACCGCAGATGTAATGATTATAAATGTGTCAGGGAAAAACAATATGTTATAAAAATGTTTTACTTTTACCTGTATGCCCAAAAATGAGGGAGTAAGCTATTCTAAGAGCAAATTACCGCACCGGCGCATCCATCTGTCCTGCAGTAATCGCATGTCTGTTCAGCTTCCACACAGAAAGCCCACATTTCTCTAGGTCAGTGGTTTGCAAACTTTTTTTAATATATGTATATATAGCCTAATTTGCGCGCATTGGGATTGTCGCTCTCTGAACGCGGGATATTAAAATTGCTTTTGAATGCGTGCGGGCGTTTTGCTTTCGTTTTTAACGGTTGCGTGAAACTCTCCGCGGTACTGAACGTGCATTCTACAGGCGCGTCTAAAGGCTTTGTTATAATTACAGGATTAAATAGCTTGCAGAACTCAGGACTGAAAAAAAAGTCCGGCGTTTTCAGCGGTGAGTGGAACAGATAACTCACTAACTGATAAACGCAAATACAGATACGCACTTAACATTACATTGTACAACATTACATGTAAAGTTGCTACTACTTACGTTTCAGATAATAAGCCATATTTGACGTTGATGAATGATAAGCGAATGTTGGGTGTACTGCCCAATGTATACTGTGTAACTATTACTACACATACTATAGCCATTAACAATCTCTCCGTGAGATTTATTTATTTATTTAATTCTGCGACTAAACGACTAATAAAATTTTGGTCGACCAAGCCTTTTCTGGTCAACTAACGCTTAGTCGACTATTAGGGGGCAGCCCTAAAACCTATACATCGGAGCCTGATAAAAATGCTTTTTTTTTAAAGAAAGACAGATGGATTTAAAGGCTTTTGCATCTGAACTCTTCAGTTATTCTTGGTATTTTGATGAGTAGGGATGCAACGATACCATTTTTTTTGGAATTATCTGATACTGAAAATTCTGAGTATCTGCCGATACTGATCCAATCCGATACCAGCGTAGTTTTTTTTTTTTTTATCAGTGTAGAATTTCTATACTTCTGTGTGTTGACCTGATCGTCACTCTTTTGTTTTTTAAAGAAACACTCCATTTTTTTGGCACAAATTTTCCAACTCCCCTAAAGTTAAACAGATGAGTTTTACCATTTTTGAATCCATTCAGCCGATCTCCGGGTCTGGTGTTAGCACTTTTAGCATAGCTTAACATAAATCATTAAATCTGATTAGACCATTAGCATCCCGTTCAAAAATGACCTAATATTTCTGATATTTCTCCTATTTAAACTTGACTCTTTTGTAGTTACATTGTGTACTAAAACCGACAGAAAATGAAAAGTTGTGATTTTCCAGGCTGATTTGGATAGGAACTGTACTCTTTTTCTGTTGCACAGTGCTCTTTGTATTGTTGTAAAATACATTCATGAAAAAAACAAGTAAATGCATTTATATATAAATATATACTAAAAGTATAATGTATTTCTTTTAAATGTATAACACAGTAATAAAGGCATCAAAATATGATAGATAGGAAAGAACAAGAAAGACTATTAATAATCTTTCATTGCGCAGAAAAGTATTATAATACGAAAGGACCCAATACAGAGCAGAACAAAGTGCTTATGCGCAGAATGATGCGCTTGAAGCAACATGGCTGTGCAACCCTCCAAGTCCCCATAGAAAAGTACAAAGGGAAGAGATATTATTGATGCGTAGTGTATTAAATCTGTACGTTACTTTGAGCCTTTTCTTTGAATTGTTTTAAACGTGTTACTGTGCACTCTTGAAGAGAGTTTCATTGTTTTGACTGTAGTAACTGAACGCAACATGCAGTTTGATTGCTGAATGGAGGATGACAGACATCTGCAGCGGAAAGAAGAGTTTACGTGAACTTAAATTTAATGACTTAAATATTCATCTGTACCTCACATTGAACTGTGGATCAGCTTCAGCACACTTGAAAGTGCACAAAAACTTTTTTTACAAATGGGGCTTAACAATAACACAGAATAGTATACGCACAATATCAGATTTGGTTCGGTCTTGTCTGATGCCAGAAAATGCCAGTATCGGAGCCGATACGATACCGAGTATTGGATTGATACATCCCTAGTTAGTAGAATGCCTGAACTGGACTATCAAAATAAAGTGATACCAATCTGTGTGTTTGTATCATGCAAATTTTAGACAAAAAATGTTTTATTCAGTGGAGGAAACAGGCTTCCATAAAGACCCTCCACTTCCCATGGTTGCTTACAAGTGACTAAATGCCTACAGAGGTTCCTGACATTGTAGTCATGCAGTTGTGATCTAGTTCGTTTATATATATATTTTGCGATTGTATTTAGTGAAGATCTAGATGAACAAGGCATTTAAGTTAAGAGTTGTGAACTTTTGATGGTCACAGAGATTATTTTCTGTGAAAATGCCAATGGAAATATCTTAATGGTTTATTGTCGAGGGAACCAAAATACTCTGTTCAAGCTCTGAATGAAGAGAATTTAAACTTTGAGCTATGCAGGCTATGCTCTAAAATGGCATTGTATGAGATGCATACAAATTATATGCTGAGAATGTAAAATATTCACTAAGCTGTAGGGTGGGTTTACCACATTATTTAGTGACAGCAGGAAGTGTAATCTGTTAAATGTTTCCACAAAGTGCATTTACTCTAAAGCCATGTGTGGTTTATTCTAAAAGAAAGGGAATAGAGGGAAAGCTCATATTTCTTGTTGTATTATTGTTTCAGAGCTTCATTGTCACTGTATCAGTCCTTCAAAGCACCAAAGAGTTGAATAGAATATAAAAACACAACAAAAGGATAGACCTTGATGGAAACTTCCAACTTTAGCTATACATAATCTTTTTTTTACTATGTAATATACTTATTTGTGTTTATTTCATGTTTTCTCAAAATGTGATTCATATCTTTCCCTTGGATGATGCACACACATGGCTGTTGTTGGCTAGTTAGGTAAACTGTGCTCTAATCAGATTATATGATTAAGGCACAAAAGTAAATTTCGGAGGATTTTTTTTTCATCCATATAAAAGTATCAGTATCAAAGTATCCATCCATATCAATTTTTTTAAACCTGACTTTGCGTTTTAATCAGACCTTAGTTATAATTCCATGCTGCAGTTCTATACACTCAAAATACATCATTAGATCCATCTCTTGAACTTAAAAAGATGGAGCACACATCACTCCACCACAAGCAGATTTTAGATTTATTGAAACAGACCATTCTTGCATTTTTTTTTTTTTTTTTTTTTTGTTGATTTGTTGTTGATTTATTTCAAGATGTGGTGTTTTGGTTATTAGTCTTAAAAGTAAAAATATTTTCCATGGCTGTTTGAAATTTTAAGAAAAATTCATAAATATTGTTCAGTGGTGTGTATTTAATATAGTTTATGAAATAAACTGTGCCATTTTTAAGTAGTTGGGTTTTAAAATATTGGTTGAAAGAAAAAAAAAAGACTGAATTTTTTAGCACCCCAACCCAAACAAGATATATTTACATACATTAATTAATTTAGATAGAATAGATAGATTCTGAAAGTTCTGTTAATATGAACTCCAAAAAGCCCCAGTGGCTTCATTTAGAACTGTAAAAAGCCACAGTTATACTGTCACTTTGAGTATCATTGTTATTTGTGCCCTGTTGACATCTAAAAGGAAAGCAAATATTGTTTAGTTAATATTTAGTCTCCTCAAGTGACCAGTTTGTTAGACCTAAATAAACATATGGACTTTTTAAAGGAAACTATAAATGGTAATCTTATCACAAAAGGTCTTTGGTAAACATTTGCATCACAGCACTGCGCATGTGAGGAATGTATTTCTGAATCCTATTAAGAAGATCATATTCAGACATAGTTAGGGCTGAGCAAAAAAATAGATTTTTCATTTTTTAACCCTTTAAGACCTAAGACCTAATTTTCACATATTTTGTTTATTTGACTGTCAAATTTTAACAGAATGTGCTATTTTTAAGTGCAAGGTGTCATTTTTTTCAGAAAACAAATGGCTTTTAAGAAAGTACAGTTATTGACCATCAATGTTGTCTGGTGAATTTGTAAACAAAATTTAATAGACCAAAAAAAAAAGGAATATATTTTCTGATTTTTATTTTGAAAAAAAGACAAACATCATGATTGAAACAATTCAGCACTTCTTACTTCAAAATTCAACTATATTACATATATACAAGTATTTTTGTGACACTGGGTTGCAAAGTTTTTTTTTTTGCTGAAAAGCACAGGTTGTTTGCTGTCAGGAGCCAGAGTTTGAATTATGTTGATTGTGCAAACGGTTAAAGAGTTTTGGTCACATGAATACAGCTTGGTTTAATGTGTCGGCGCCAACACGTTCGGTTTAAAAGGGTTAAAATGACGTAGTTTCGATATTGATTCTCAAAGCTGTGAATCAGTCTTTTCCTGTATTTATTTCAGCAAACATTTAAAACAAGATCTGATTAATGTGAATCTTATCGTTGGTCTACTCCACTAGATGTAATTTCTTATTTACCTATAGGCGTGATTTGCAATGCTCTGGTGAAATGCTATGGTAATACTACAAATCCGCAGAAGCATTTAACATCTCACCCAAAGGCGCCATGATTTCTATATGCCGATATGAACACACAATACCATCTCCAGCTGCTTTGAGAGTCACTTCAGTAGCATTTTACTGTTTAATTTGAGAAAACTACCGTCATATCACAATCACAGCAGCTGCAAGTTCTTCACGGCAACTCGTCAAAATAAAAGTTTAGTTAAACCTTAAACTGTGTCAGAAATATATTACTATTTAGCAGTCTTTAACAATGCTACTACTACTACTACTACTAATAAATATGAATAAAGCTTTATTTTTATAAAGTAATCACATTTGTTTTCTTTTTAATTTTTACAGTAAAACTAAGTTGTGCAGCACTTTGTTTGCTAAAAAGTAGAAGGGTTTAATCTTTATTTTGATCAGTATAAATAAATTAATTAATGTTTATGCCTTCATCTGATTACCAGAAAAATGAAGATGTATTGTTTTAAAAAAGGACCCTATACAAAAAATAAAAAAGGTTTAAAATATAAGCCTGCGGCTCTTAATTTCTGTTGTTAACTTAATTTTTTAACAATCGTCAATAGCATTTGTATTAAAACTATCTTCACTGAATGTAATTTAAAAAAATCGAGAATCACATCAAGAGAATCAGGACATCTGAATCAATACCCAGCCCTAGTCATAGTCAAGTGCAAGTGTTTACATGCTTAGTTTTTTCCTCGACTGGATTA
This sequence comes from Cirrhinus molitorella, assembly GCA_033026305.1. Lineage (NCBI taxonomy): Eukaryota > Metazoa > Chordata > Actinopteri > Cypriniformes > Cyprinidae > Cirrhinus > Cirrhinus molitorella. The sequence continues at coordinate 24,878,689 of CM065120.1, forward strand.
TTTCAGGTCTACACCACTCCTTTTAATCCAATCAAAATTTCAGATCCAGCTCATTTTGAACTTTACAAAGCTTTTCAATCGGATTGAGTCCAATTACTAACTGATTACATGGGTGCATGTAAACATAGCTATTGAATGCTCCTGACCAATAAGAAGGTAGATTAGAATAGTGAAGCACTGTGTCTGTCATAAGCCAGGATTTTCATTATAGATTTCCACAAAACTTGAGCAGTATTTTATAAATGTCCATAAAAAACTATTGCAAAATTATGCTGTTTTCATTTACTGATGTTATGTTGTCATTTCACAAAAAATTGCAAAAGTGTTGCGCTAATCTGTAATGAAATTCAGCTATTGTTGTATTCTATAGTGACTTTGATTTCTTCACTTTCTAAGTTCACAATAACAATTCATTTGACGTTTTGAATGTGTTGCCACCTGAGCAAGATTCCACTGTAACAGACAGAAAACATGATCTAATAATGTGTCATCAAGTGTCTTGCTTCACACGTTACCAGTCCCGTTCCCTCCCCTCTGACAGCCAAGGCATTTGTTTTCTTCCATGCTTGTGTAACCATGTCAACTCGGTGGTCTCTGAACAAAGATTCCTTGTGTGAGGTAAATGTGTTAAATGCCAACATTCCATGTCAGTTATTCCATCAGTATCGTAGCTCGTAACTCATCACAATGCAACTACAAAGAAATGTAGGTCATCTGTAACTGCCCTGTTACAAAAAAAGCAGAGCTGGTGCTCAGTACATTAATTGTTTTGCTTCTAATTCTATTTTTTTGACTTGTTTCTTGAATTCTAACTTTTCTGTACATGAAGAAAAAAGAGTCATGAGTCTCAGTACTGAATTGTCTTTTTTTAATTGTTATTAGACAATGGTTTTTAGAAATGTTTTTGAATTATTATACTGGGTGATCACAAGCTAAGGTGTGTTTCCCGTTCAACGACGTAGTTCACTGATTGACCACCATAGTATGATGCATTGTTGTGAAAACAAAATAGTCATGACTTTTTCCCAAACATGATCACATCTTCGTCATTTGATCCACATTAGTTTAACAATAAAGGGCCATTGTTAATAACATCACACACATGTGGTGGAGTAATAATTTCTGATTTCTGACAATTAGTTGATTCAAGATCTCTGAGATGCTGTTGTGGCACCTGTCATTTTGCTTTGATGTTTTATTTATCATCGGTTCCCTCTTACAGCATTATGCACATACGCTTTCTTCGCATACAACGCTTTAAGGATGCGCAAAAATCTATAGATTAAAATGCATATGTATTTAGATAGAAAGGAAGATATAGATTGTACTGCATGTTAGCTTGTTTATTGTGCCAAAGAGCATAATTTATTTCAGTCCGTATGTCTTACTAACAAGAAATTATGCTTCTCACCACAGATCTAGAGCTATAGTTCCAAGCACGCAAGTATGCAATGCTGTTTGCAAATGTTTGTTTGAACTATGGTTTCAGGAAACGCATAATCGTTGAGCTATGCTGTTGACAACGGAACTTGTGACTACACTCTTAAAAATAAAGGTGCTTCATGATGCCATAGAAGAACACTTTTTGTCTAAATGGTTCCATAAAGAACCATCTTTAATGTCTGTTTCACAAAAGGTTCTTTGTGGTGAAAGAAGGTTCTTCAGATTATAAAATAGTAAGAAAGAGGTGATTCTTTAAAGAACCTTTGACTGAATGGTTCTTTGTGGAACCAAAAATGGTTCTTCTATGGCATCGCTGTGAAGGGGGGGATATAATCTAGAAGATATTTATACTGTAAAAATAGATTTATACTGTAAAAAAGCCCTCCTTGTTCTCTTTCTCTGAATCATTGTTTCTACACTGGTGATTCTTTTCAGCTACATTTATATTTACTACAAGGTAAATATTGCTTGATCAGTTAGTATATTTATTCTATATAATTTCCAAACATGCTGTACCTTCAAGAGTGTTTTTGAAAACTAAAAGAAAATAAGTTAAATAAGAGTATTTTGCATACATGAAATGCTAAGTATTAATTCAAAGCTAATCAATGAAGCTATCTTCCATTTTGTCCACAAAAAATGCAGAAATGTCATTTCCACCACTTCCCTCTGTGGTGGAAATGACATTTATGGTTACAAAGTACATTGGAATTTAAATATTTCACCCTCATTTCCTATAATAAATCTATTTTACATTAAAAACTAAAAATTGTTCCTCTCAGCACCTTTTTGGAAAAAAAACATGTTCTCATTGAACCCCATTAAAACAAAAACAAAAAAAAAATATCCTAGGGTCATTTAACTATAAAATGATTTGTTAATAGGCTTTTATTCAGTTGACAAGGCTTCAAAATAAAAATTTTGGCTACTTTTTACAAGATGGTGCCATTTTTTCAAGTTTGGTATATAAAAGCAAATAACTTGCTTTATTTCTGCTTATGCAAAACAAAATCTCACTAAAAGCTCATTTTTTTTAAGTTATCAACCTTAAATTTGGAACACAACATGTTTAGATTTATGGCTTTGATTTTCTTTCAATTTCTGAGTTGTTTCATTCAAAATCTTTTATAAAATATATACTTTATATAAAAAAATGCTCATAAATCATTTTCAGAAACTTAAACTTATTTTTGGTTTCAATTTTTTTAAAACTTTTTAACTTCAACAATAATCTGCCAAGAGTCTTCTTTAAAATGAGACCATACTCCCAAGATTAACATTTTTATGACCGTTTTTTGACATGTACAATTTGTATCCTCTATGAACCTCTGTGTAACTTTTTTGAAATTGATGCACAAGGGTTAATGACTTTGTGAAATTAGTTTAATGAGTGTGATGAGTTTAACATTTTTTTCTAATAAATAACTCTGTTTCCCTACATTCACGTTAATTCATTGTCATTTCCACAACACCCTGTCATTTCCACTACCACACACATTTTTAAAAAATAATTAAAAAAAGTTCTCATCACACATTAAAAATGTATCCATAATTGATGAGATCATGCTCTACTTAATATAAAAATTCAAGTTATTTATTATCTAATAAGCTCTTACCCAAACCAGTATTTAATTTCAGAGTGTGACAGATGTACAGTTCAGCATTTGGTCCTTAGGGCAGTTAATTTATCTCATTGACAAATGTATAATTATTGTATATTGTGGAAAAACTGGTAAAACTAGTTACAAAAAGGATCTTAGACAATTCTTGAGTGGCATAAGTTATTCCATTTTTAAATAACAGCTGTATATAGAAATGTGGTGGAAATGACATTTGTTCATTGCAGGTCAGAAAAAAATGTAAAATATTAACAAATCTCCTGTTTCTCTTACAGACCTTAGAACTAAACAAACTGACCTATCGCTAAGCCCCGCCCCCCTTAGTTACTGTTGCTACCTTGGACAAACAAACAGAGTTTCCCACTGTCTTACAATGACAGCTGTCAGTCTGAAACCTTGTCCGAAGATGTTTTTGATAAATTTTGAACATAGAAGGACCACCTCTCATTGAGGAGCATTCAAGTAGGGATTTAATATGTCATGGAGAGATATATAAATGATTTTAAAATAAATATGATGTGTTACATGATTAATTTAAAATCAAGGGTTTACAGATCGCAGTGCACCTTCGTTTATGTGTTTTTGACATACACTGTACATGATGTGAGAATAGTTACCTGAGGACTCACTAACTTTAATGTTAGCTAGTTTTAGCCAGAGATATTAACGATATTTACAGACAAGCAGATGAAAAAGGCCACTTAATGAGAGTATGACAACCAGAAAATAAACGTTAAATAATAAAATCAATTCCAAATTCCATTGCCAATCCTCTGAGGATACCTGGAATCAGTGTTACAGATACCTCAGGTACATCGCTTTATTATTTTTGTAGCATAAACACCATTAAAACGACGAGAGCTTCGGATCTACCAGTGATTCACTATTACGCTGCAATCTACAGATGTCCGAGTTCCATCTCTGTGCAGCTGATACTCAACTACCATTGGCTCATCTGCATTCTATGGGCGGGGCTTACCGATAGGTCAATTATTTAAAATTATGAGACTGTGTTACATGACTTTTGAACAAGTTTTTTTTTTTTTTTTTAATTCAACTTCACAAGGCTAAAAGTGCCCCTAGTTGACGAAACGGCCATGTACTAAACTTCCCGTAACTCACAAACTCCCCGTGATAGAGCACAAATATTTCTGCCTATTTTCGCTCAATGTCAGCCTCTTCTTTTTTGCAACCGACTGAAGCCTCTGTGTGAATTCATTGTGACGTGCATTCAGCTAATAAAAGAAAAGTTATGCAATTTTCTGGTGTTTTTATGATTGCTGGGTCTCCAGCTATTAAACTTCTTAAAATGCAGTCCGCTTCAGATTGGTTTTAATCACTGCGCAAAAAAATCTAATAAATTAATTAAAAATAACACAATCTTTATCTAATTGTAATTGGGTGGGCAAGACAGTAATTTGGGTCCCTGCCCATGCCTTGAGCTGGCCCTGATTAAAAGTATTAAAAAATAAGTAAAATATCTTACTGACCCCAAATGTTTGAACCCTAGTGTAAACCAACTACATACACTTACCTTTTTTTTTTTTTTTTTTTTAACACAATAACATCCATCAAAATGTCAAGGGTGTTTGTTCTGTCTCAGGTGTCTAGGTAAAAATTCTTTCTCAAGCCAAAGCTAGGTTAAATAAATAAAACACAAGCCTCTCTGCGGTATCTCACAGCTCCTTGATCCACTTCATGCCCCTTAAACCCAAACAACTGCCACTTCATGACTGTGGTTTACCGTCTCTTGACCTGAGTGCTAATAGTACATGCAGTGTACACTAACTCCTCACGTGGACATTTCTGGGCATGTTTTTTTTTTTCCTTTTCTCAGGGTGTTTTAAGGTTCTGTTTCATCAAGGATTAGTTAAGCATTTAGTGTGAGGCTTAGGTCTAAGAGCATATAATAGGATGTATTGGTCCAAATAGCCTGTCAAGTTGTCTCCTGTAGGTATTGACCTGTCAGGCTTGTAACAGCGATCCGGTGGGACTGAGTAGCTTGTAATTTGGTGGGTGGTTCAAGGTGCCCTGCTCTTTCAGCTTGAGAGCTCTCTTGATCATATGTGTGTAGTGTAAGATCTATTAACCACTGAAACCTATGTCCCTGAACAGTAGAAATCAAAGACTTCTTTGAGACAGGTCCTCTTTGAGAGTTTTACTCTCCATGCTTCGAGTGCCATTCATCTGTGGACAACAGATCTCTGTGGAGAGACCAAACACAAACATGCTCAGATAATATTCAAAAACTAGGATAAAGCATTCGTCACAAAAGAATGTATAGATTTGATGGTTTCCTTTGAACATTGGGTAGAATAACTGAGCAAAGATGAATAAACCCATCCCTGTTGGCATAAGTGTTATTTATTTTGGGTTCACTGTGGATGAAGAAAGTGTTTTAGCATTGATTTCTGCATTGTAGCCATTCTCCTTATGTCAATATTCCACATTGTTTCAGGTACAGGAACCTTTGGAAGGGTTTTTCTGGTGAAGGATAAAAAGACAAGAGGTTTCTTTGCTCTGAAAGCGATGAAAATCCCAGATGTGATTCGTCTGAAGCAGGAGCAACATGTACATAATGAGAAAGAGGTTCTGACAGAGGTGAACCATCCTTTCCTTGTCAGACTGTAAGTGAACATTACACAACATTAACATACTTGCTACAACAGAAATGAAAACACTGTTGATACAGTTATCTCATAAACATACAATAGGTTATGTAAAAACATTTCAGTGTGCTGTATAAACATTTTAACATACTTAATGCGTGTCTTTGTGTGAATGAATGGCACGCAGTTTGGTTTACTACACACATACTGACTCTTCTGGGTTTTCAGCCTCTGCCACCTTAATATATGATTACATGAACACATAAACATGAACACATAAACATAAACATAATCTCTAGAACTGCTCTGAGTGTCACTTGATGGACATTTTGCCATTTCTTGTGAGAAAACCCAAAACTAGTACCATCATGTCATATACAAACAGAAACTTAAAGGTCTTCACAGTACCCGACAAAACAAACATTCAATTTAACTTGAAGAAACTGTGACAGAAATATATTTCTTAATGTAGTGATAGTACTACTACTACTAATAAAATGATTAATAAAACAATATTTGTAAGGAATATTTACCAGAAGAAAAAAAAAAAAAAACATTTCAACAAAGTATTTTAATTTATTTTATTTTTGTTTTGAAAAATAAATAAATAAATACTTTTTTAAAAGAGAGATTTAAAGAAACCATAAAAATATAATCCGGAAAATTATTGGAGAACACAGAATTTGGTTAAAAAAAATAAAAATAAAAATAAATAAATCTTGATTTTAAAAATCTTGAAAAACCTGGATTTATGAGGTAGTCTTATTTTAAAAGTATGATTTCTAGACCTTGAAAAGTCTGAACAAAAATTCAAAAAAACTTATAACTCCATGGGCATTTTTATAATGAATATACATTTTTGTAATTATGCCAAGTTTTAAAATATTTTATCAGGTAGAAATTGTAAGTTATATTATTATTATTATTATTATTATTATTGTCTAAAAAAACCTGAAAAATCAAGGGCCCTTTGAATATATATTTATGAGCAATGTGGGGCCTTAAAATCAAAAAAAGTTGAAACCACTGTATATCATGATAACTGACATTATGACCTCAGCTTGCTATAGAGTTCCTACTGTAATTACTGGCTGTTTACATACAAGCTAATTATTAATGCTTTTGTAATGTAAGTCTAGGTCACACGCATATGGCAAGTATACATATGTATATGTAACTACTATATGACCAAATCACGTTACGCATAATGTGGATCTTTCTCAGGTTCTGGACGCACCATGACGATCGTTTCCTGTACATGCTGATGGAATATGTGAATGGTGGTGAACTCTTCAGCTATTTACGCAACCGAGGTCGTTTCAGCAACAGCACTGGAATGTTTTATTCAGCTGAAATCGTGTGCGCCATTGAATACCTCCACTCCAAAGAAATCGTCTACAGAGACCTGAAACCAGAAAATATACTGCTGGACAGTGAGGGACACATTCGATTGACAGATTTTGGGTTCGCTAAAAAGCTCTCAGAAAGGTATGTTGGCAATTTGTTATCTACAAACAAAAAACAGTGTAGTTTTCAAAAAAGTGTGCGCGCGCACACACACACACACACACACAAGTCTCTTATGATCACCAAAGCTGGATTTATTTGATCAAAAGTGCTATCTTTTTTTTCAGCAGCTATTACTCAAGTCTTCAGGGGCACATGATCAGTGTGTGTGTGTGTGTGTGTATGTATATATCGTCGCTGTCGGGCGGAATCCTCGTATCTCCAAAACCGTCATTTTTCAGGAAATGAAAAAAACTGCTTATTTTTTGAGTTATTAAATATTTTATCGTTAAAGTTGGTATTATACCATATATTGCTATCATACACTGTTGTGTACCAACATTAAGACAACATTTCCCCAAAATCATGTTTTATCGGAGATACGAGGTTTTATGACTTGGGAGCAGGGAGATACGAGATTACGCCGTCATTGATAAGAATGGTACAGACACAGACTTCGCTGCTGCCAGCAGTGTTCATCAAAGTCTGCGGTCGCGTTGAGCCTTTTGACAAGAGAAAAGGCTTCAATAGTTAACCAAAGCTAACGACTGTGGTTACATACATCTTCCTAAACTCTATTTTAAAGGTTTAAGAGCTATGATGCAATACAAAAAAACTGAGTCCGTCTTTTTTCCCCTTAATTTTCCAGAACAGCTTATACTACTGTTTCAACTATTAACATAGTTACGTTTTGTATGTAATGCCAAAGTGGTTATATTTCGTATCATTTTCTTATTAAGTTAATTTAGAAAAACTTTTGGAGCATTTTTTTGTTCGTTAAATATCAGTTTGTTTGTTTGTTTGTTTTTTATGAACAGCGGCCAGCGGAAGACTTTTGCCTTTTAAATCATTACGACTTGCATAAAATAAAATCTATAGATCTAAAACAGTTAAAGTAGCTATAGAACGATTTTAGTTTAAACATTAAACCTAGATAAATGTGCGCTATTATGTGAATATTGTTTTTGAAGAGGAGAATCTGAAATCGTTTTGCAGGACATGAGGAGTCAGCGCGATCACATTTTTCAGCGAATAGGCTACATGCCTCACAAACATGACAAATAAATAAATAAATAAATAGAAAGCTTTAAATTATTACTTAACGAAATAAAACAAATCAGAAAAAAACGCTTTCATTATGTAATCCGGAAAGATGCTTTCCTTCAAAAGTTGCGTCCAAAGAAGAGATTGCGAGTCAGGGTCTTTGCGACATTATCTCAGAATACACTAGTTTATTAATGGATCATTCAAATATCTCCTTACTGTTTCCCCCGACACATTCAATGCTAATTATTTTTGCCGGTGCTTTGTGACAAGAAGATGGAAGGGGACATATGCCCCGACGCTCCAGCGGAGTGAAGAAAAGGTGGAGATACGAGCTCTTCTCAGACAGTTGAAGTGTTCAAATGAGTTAAGAGATTTGCTCTCAAGCTATTTTCAACACTTTAGATTGGTTAATAATTTGTAAAAATTACAGATCCACGTGGGCACTGACCAATAGCATCGATTTGTGAAAAAATATGAAATTTACAAAATTTGGACATACGAGGTTTCCGCCCGACAGCGACGATATATATATATATAATATATATGTACGATCAAAAATTTTAACACACCCTCTCATTTAAGTTTCTTTTCTTATGCTTATCAAGGCTGTTTTCACTTGATCAAAAATACAGGGGGAAAAAAAAGTTAAATTGTGAAATATTACGATGTAAATCAATGTTTTTCTATATTAATATACATTAAAAATTTAATTTATATCTGTAATTAAATTTGAATTTCCAGAATCATTACTACAGTCTTCAGTGTCACATGATCCTTCAAAAACCATTCTAATATGCTGATTTATTATCAGTGCTTAATATTTTTTTGGGAGCCTGTGATACTTTTTTCAGGATTTTTTTATCAATAAAAGGAAAAAAGAACAGCATTTATTTAAAATAGAAAGGTTTTCTAAGAATATACACTACTGATCAAAAGTTTGGGGTCAGTAAATTTTTATTCTTTCTTTTTTTGAAAGAAATTAATACTTTTATTTACCAAGGATGTGTTAAATTAATAAAAAGTGATAGCATTGTTAGAGAAGACTTATATTTTGAATAAATGCTGTTCTTTTTAACTTGTTATTCATCAAAGAATCCTGAAAAAAGAATCACGGGTTGCAAAAAAATATTTGGCAGCACAGCTGTTTCCAACATTGGTAATTCTAATCATAAATCAGCATATTAGAATGATTTCTGAAGGATCACGTGACACTTAAGACTGTAGTAACAGCTGATGAAAATTCAGCTTTGCATCACAGGAATAAATTATATTATATATTATATATTAAAATAAAAACCATTATTTTATATTGTAATAACATTTAGCAATATTACTGTTTTTTTTTTTTAATGTATTTTTGATCAAATAAATGCAGCCTTGATGAGCATAAGAGACTTCATTGTTTAAAAAACATTAAATGAGAGGGTGTGTCTAAATTTTGACTGGTAGTGTATATATATATATATATATATTTATATATGACCCTTTAATTACATGTGAAATCTGTTTAATTAATTGCATGCATAAACTTAGATTCAATTCTGTGCTCAAAAAATATTCCAAAACCAAAAGCCAATACAGTAGCGCATTAGAGATTGTCTTTCTATTGGGTGATGAGAAGGTCTTTATTACTTACTATTGGAGAAAGTGTAAAAGGCAACTTGGATCACGTGTACCTTTGATAATCAATCATATTATATCCTTGACATCATTGAATGTTTGTGCAACGGATACCATAGGATTAAATAAAAAGTGCCGTAAGCTGAATTCCACCTGTCATAAAATAGTATGTGACTTCTCTTATAAAAAGGGCACTTTTTTCAGTGTAAACTCTAAAAATAGTTCAATCCAAAACTATTGTTTGGTATAAAACATGTTGAAGATTAGCAAATAGGCTGTAGATTCATTAAATGATGAACTGTTTCCTCTAAAAAGCTGTTTATGTAGTGTAGTGAAGCCTCTCCTTTGGCATCCATTCAAAGAAAACGGCCTCAAGTCTTCTTTCCCACTACTGCCAAAACAGAAGCGTTAGCATTAGCCGTTACGCTTTTTGGCTAAAGGTTGCAGGCTTGTTTTCTAGTGGCTTTGTTAGAGCTCAAGACAGTTGAGTAGGTTCTTCTAATATTTGGTCTCTAAAAATGGCATTTTCAAAACAGTCAACATAGGATGAAATTTCACTGTTTTTCTGTTATTTTTTTATTTATTTATTTATTTTTTGTTGTTGTTGTTCATGTCTTCTCAGCTGATGTATTATTACATTGAAGTATACTCATTTCCCCTTAATTCACTCCTAGATAGATCTGTTGATGTTGTGAAATCTTTTGAAGTTATTTTTAAGTACATAAACCAGGGAGGGAAAGATAGCTGAGCAGCAGTTATCTGAAGTGTTTATCCTTGAAGATTAAAGCTGATTTTAAGATTGGATTAGGCATGGTGCAGATATTTTACCTTCATTCCATGGCATTTTAACATTCCTAGTGTTTTGATTGTCAAATTAAATGTAAGCCATTAGACCTGCTTCGAAATTCTGTAGGCGATCAAGTTCAAGTTGAGCTTTTCATCGAGTTTTTCAAAATCTTAACTGTGATGTTAGCGAACAAAAATGCAGCAACGAACCACCACATCACTTTTCGTCCTTCAAAATATCCAAATGAATGCCTTCATTCACTATACAGTGCTACTCCCCCTACAAAAGACGTATAGGATTGCTTCTATGGTATTAAAGCTCTCCTAATATAAGAGTCTTTATGAAAAAAGGCTTAGCTTGGCCCCCTAGAGCATCCATCAACCCACCGTTATTAATTCTGAATGAGTGCAGCCAATGAACCATGGACCAATTTAAGAGTAACCTTGCTGAAATTGAAAATCCCTCTGGTTGTGCCCCCTGATAGTATCATTCAAATAACAAAAAAAGAACAAGCGATTGTGTGAGTGTATCCATCTGCAGTGCAGAGTACTGCAGTGCTTTTTCAGAGCCTTGACCCCTCTGATGTCTAAGCATAATCGGTCACGATACTGTGCATGAGAAAGGACCCCAGAACGTCGGGGGTTTGACTCTGATGTGCAAGTGACCCACATATAGAAACTGAAAGCACTGCCTCCGGTCCAATGGAGAAGACAACTGTCCCTGCAAGCAACAGCTTTGGCTTTTTCAGTCTGAGTAGATAACATCTGCACAGATTGTCATGTGGCAACAATGCCACCTGGTGGCTATATTTGATTTGCATTTGGCCTTACTTTGAAAGGTATTTCCTGTTTGCCTTGATCAGTGATCATTTGAAGAGCCTGTATTGCTAAAGGCAGTATTAAGGCATTTTTCATCTGTTTTTCTTTTAACATCTAGTCAGAGTGTCTCCTCAGGATGAGGGCTTATTATTGTGTCAGAGTTACTGATGAATTGCAGGGCTCTTATTGTGGTCGTGTTTGGGGGGCGAAGGAGGGAACGCGTCAAACTGTTGCTGGACAGCTTTAAGTGGCCAATCAAAGAGACAAACATAAGCGGAATTCAGAGAACAGTCACCTTCATCACAACAGCTTTGATGTCGACTGAATTTTGACATGTTTACATGCTTATTACAGCAATGGCATAAACTTGTCAGCCATCACGGTTAAATAAAACACAGACAGGCTTACCTTTTCTAGTCAAACAAACACATCCATACAGGCAAACATATTGTTAAGTGAGTCATCTGGTGTGCTAATATTAATAACAGGATCTGATCTTGATAACCGGATCAGTTTTTCCGCTGCTCCTATTAGCATCCAGTCTGATATAATTAGAGTAAACATAAATCATCAGAGGCAATCGAAAATCACGTCACACCAAACCTCTCTCACAGTTCATTGGAATGCTGTTGTGAGCTGACACTGAGAGGCTTCGGTTAACACAAGGGAGACTAATCCTCTCTATTACAGAGAGAAGAACTAAAACCAGACGGCTGAGCACAGAAAGATAAAGAAGGAGACTGAAATAGAGAGCAGGAAAAGAAGGAATATAAATACTGTGAGAGACATGCATGCAAGCTATTCCAGACCCTCTTTCTCATAAGTTTGCTGTCACTGTGGCAGTATTATGATCGTATCAGCAGTAATACGGCCCAGTGAGGTTATATATACAGGGCTCTACGCTGACTTTTTTTTAGGAGTACTTGTGCTCCTAATTTAAAACATTTAGGAACACCATCTAATCAACAATAAAACAAATCTGATAAAAATTGAAAAGTTCAAATGCAAAACTAGCTAAAAGCCTTCTTGGTCAAAAATGAGATAATGATACTGAATGAATGCGCTCAACACATATTATACATCCATTAAATACTTTTACTTCAAACTCGTTAAAATCCCAGCCGTAGCTCAATCAGAAGTACCACTGCTTACATAGAAACCTATACATCGGAGCCTGATAAAAATGCATTTTTTAAAGATAGACGTCAGATGGATTTAGAGGCTTTTGCATCTGAACTCTTCAATTAGTCTTCCCATTACAAGGGGAACTTTGCTTTTACCTTTATAATGGCATTTTTTAATAAAATTATGCATTTTATGTCATTTGTACTACAGAGGTGGCACAGAAGAACACAAAAGTGGCTTTTAGGTGTATTTTCATGTTTAATGAGGCTAAGAGGTCGCATAAGTGAAATCAAATTCATAAATTCATGTTGAGATTAATGTTTTGAATATAACGTTTTGAATATAGAAATATTAAATGATTTAGATAACTAAAAAGATGTTTTAAAAATGAAACTACATCTGCCAGTAGGTGGCAGCAAGTCACTGATTTAATTACTGAATCTCATTCATTTGTTTCTTTCGAACAGCTGATTCATTCAGAAATAACACAAGTGACTGTCTTTATAAATGGACTAGTTTTGTTTAAAAATGCACGTTTATTCATAAACGCCGTTGTGTTTGAATGGAGATGTGCAGCTGCTGTGTGACTTGTTTCAGATCATTTCTGACTAAGAAATAGAGCGAAATCAGGCAATAGTGTTATAGACAGACAATGGAAGTCACTTAATATTAACTTCTTGTTTATTTAACTGTTGTATTAAATCAGTATTTTACTTACAAACTCCCTTAAATTCATTAAAAGCTGTCACTCATCTTAGTTCATCACAATCTCACGAAGTTCCATTATCAGCGAAGCTCTCTACACTGCACAATCAATCTTTTATTTACACTCACTCTACACTTTGTTTATGAAAGGATTTGTGAGTTATGTCTGTGATACATTACTCAACGCTGCAAAAACACATAGAAACCTTGAAGCTCCCCTCAGCGCAAATGCAAATATGCTGAGCGGGTCAGTCGCACATGGTGCTCCTAAATATTTTTTCATAGTCGCACGCAGTAGTTTTCAGACGCAAATGCGGGTGAAATGGCCCTGATATATTGAGAATAGCGGACCAAGCACTGAACCCTGAGGTACCTCAGTTTTGTGATGTTATTTAGATAAAAAACAAAATGTATATTAGGTAATGTCAAATAACATATTAAATTAAATGAAATCAAATCAAAATGTTTTTTCCACATTAACATGTTTTAACTAAAATCATAAAGTAATGTTAAAGTGGCAAGTGTATAACTTTGCAATAATTCTACAGAATTGGTACAAACTGCTGTCCCACAACCCCATATATATATATATATATATATAATTTTTTTTTTTAAGTGAAGTTAAAAAAATGTATTTATTTTTCTTTGTAAATTAGGAAAGTTATGTCCCACATTTTCATATCACTACTGAAACAGTGTATGGCTGAGCATTGGCTGAGACTGGTATTAACTACACCCCTACATTTATGATCAGGAAGTATTTATGTCACTCTCTCCTATAGCTGAATGCTGAGTAGATATAGGCCCCATCATTTTGAGGTAAATGTGTTCAAAAGTATGAAAAATCTGTGTGTAACTTCAAAGAATATCACTACCGAACACTATTTTTCTACAATTAAACACTTTTTTTTGGGAGTTATTCCATAACACTGTATATGTGTACAGATGTTTAGAACTGTGCTAGCTAACCATGTGCTGATAAGCATCTTTGAGCTAGGTTCAAACGTATCTAAAACTGTACCGAATCAGCCATGACCGAAGCATTTGTTGAAGATTCAGTAGTGACATCTTTGTTTTTTTGAGGGGGTGATGTTAAAATTTTAGTTTCTATGTTTTATTGTTTTAGTATGTGGGTTAAAATTCTGAAATGTGATGTGGTTGCTACTAAAACATTACTGTCACTACAGAAAATGTGCTGTCACAACTGAATCATGAGATGTTTTGTCAAAAATAAAGTATGCTGAATCATTAGCTAAGATGTGATAATAGTGTTTGGTTCAGTGTATGTCGAAAAACTAATGAATACTTAACTTTGAAAAGTATGATCAACTTTTTTCTTCTGACAAAGAACAATTTGTAAACAAAAAAGTATAAGAGGCCCATTCTATAGAATTAGTTCGAAGTCAGAGTTGGAAACATTTTGGAAAAAATTGTCTTTTTCCACAAATTTTGTATGTAAGCAAATTGTATAATATCCAAGGTATTTTTCACAAACGAAACAGAGTAACAATTTAATAATTTAAATTGTGGATTCAGAATACAACAAATCTCATAAATCACACTTGAAATATTGTTAAAATTGTAATTGTTATTGATTTAGCTATGAAAACTGTTTAATAAAATTTGAAAAATATATATTTACAAGGAAGATGTAAGCAAAATATTAATAGGTCAATATAACCCTTCTTATTAAATTGTTACTCTGTTTCGGTAGTGAAAAATTTGGGGAGAGGACAAATATTCCAAAACTTTATGAAAATACGAGATATGAGGTATGAGAATTAACTGCACAATTACTAGAAAAGTGTACCTTGGATATTATACAATTTGCTTACATACAAAATTTGTGGAAAAAGACAATTTTTTCCAAAATGTTTCCAACTCTGACTTCGAACTAATTCTATAGAATGGGCCTCTTATACTTTTTTGTTTACAGAATGAGTAGTCCCCAGTATTTAGGTTTTCTTTTACTCGTCATTTCTTTATATTAAGTTACTAGTATTGACAGGGAATCAAAAAAAAAGTTCTCTTTTACATATGTCTTCTTTCCTTATTGACATTCTGGTATCAACAGATACAATCTTATAATTCTGTTACAAAACCATGTCCAGACAGAGAAGCAAAGGGCAGCCGTTTGCTGAAGGACAGGTCAACAGACTCATTTATCGACCAGCCCCATGGCCCCAAACAAATACAGATTTGTCATTTCACCCCATGGAGCTGCAGCTACTCCATGTAATCAGAAACCCTCTACTACAGTGTAGTGGGCTTTCACCCTGGCTTCTAGCTCAATATACAGTTACGCTTATAGTATCCTTGGCTTGAAGTGGATATACTGTCTCTACCTTACACCAGCCAATACAATCCGCTCCAGATAGCCAGCTGTCACAAGGTGTACTGTAATTACACCCCTCTGTGTGCTATATAAACAGTCTCTTCAGTAGATGGGCTATGTTACACTGGCTATATATCTATTTTTACTGTGTTAAATATATAGTCAACACAAATCAATATTCCATCTCCATTTTTTTAATTTATGTTAAATATAACTATGGCAATGTACAGTAAACTGGTCATCGCAAAATAACTATTTAATCCTTTCTTTTATTTTGGGGTTCTGATCATTCAGATTGTATATTGTATGTTGTACTTGTGCAAAAGACCATCAGTGAAATTCATTCATGTCTTTTTTTGTGTTCTCATGACAATATTATTCAAAGCATAATGATTTGATAGAAATTTAGCATTAAAAATTAACATACATTTTAGAATGTTTGATATGCTTTAATAAAAGCGAGAAAATGCTGCCTTTTTATAAGCGGGGGAAAAAAAATGTAATTCACCCCCAAAATTAAATTTTGTCATCTTTTACTATTTGAATTATATGATTCCACACCTGTTTGCCATTCTTTCTTGTTTCAAAATATATTTTGAAAAGTCATTGGTCACCAAAACTGTTTGGTTTCCAACAAATTCAAAATATATTATTTTCTATGTTCCATGGAAAAACAAAGATCATACAGGTTTGAAACAACTTGGGAGTGAGTGAATAATGATAATTTTTATTTCTGAGTGCATCTCTTTAATACAATGGCGTTTTAGTGTCACGTAAAAAAAAAAAATAATAATAATAATAAAAAAATAAATCTAAGATTATGAGATTAAAGTCATATTTTGAGAATAAAGTCGAAATATTGAAAAAATAACATCAAAATTATGAGAAATAAAGTCAAAATATTAAAAATGTTAAAATTGTGAGAATTAATTGGCAGCAATTGCAAGATTTACGTTATAATATTTTGAGAGTATATTCTAGCATTTTACGCAATTTTTATAACCTTTCTAATGTTCATATAGTTTATATCATGATATAAATTTAAATAAAGAGGAAAAACACTTTTATAATTTGTATTTCATGATAAAACTGACATAATTTGAAAGCTGAGCTGTGTTATATTAAAAGCTACAAAGAAAAAAATATATTACTGGGTCGCTGGTGCACTACAAATAATGAATGGAAGACGTTAAATATTATTTCCAATCATTTACTGTATTATACCGTGAATAAAACAGCTTGTAAATAGTCACTAATATACCTCAGAAATGACAAAAATATAACTTATGTTAACGAGTTGGAGTTCACTTCAACCTTTAGAAAGTTTTATTGTTGTTTTTCATTAATTCCATGTGAGGAATGGAAGATTGGATGCCACAGACGTGTTTTGCGGAGTAGGTGGTGGAATTTTCACAAAGAAAGCAGTATAATTTAATGAACTGAATGTCTCATTGTAATCGAAAAGACGACTGATTCACATAAATACTGTGATCTGTCCTGCCACATTAAAAAGCATGAAAAACACATTATTGCAAGACACATTGTTTGTGTTTCACCATAAAACTGACAGATTTTGAAACCTGTTACTTTATTTTATATTAAAAGTACCAAAAGTACAACAAACTTTAACTCTTAAAATGGAAAACTTAAAAAAAAAAATTGACTACTGGCTATACATATTTGTTCTGTAGTGATGTCATAATAGCATTTCTTTTCATAGTATTAAAACATTCAGTTTATTTATAGTGGCTCAATAATTCACAAAACTCATAGTTTGGATCATAATTACCGTTTTTGAGTCATGGATCAGAATGTTTTTTAGATCAGCAAGAAAACAAATATTTTGATTATAATCTTACTTTGTTTATTCCTTAAAGCTAAGTACTTCTTCCATGATTAAAGACAAGTTATCAGCCAGAAAAAAATAGAAACAAATACACAAATTAAAAGCATAGATAAATACAATAGAACAAAGTTACAAATAAAATAAGGTCGGTAGTATTCATTTACAGAAATGTAAGAATTCAGTGTAAAATAACACTGCATAGTGTTCACTGTATACATTAAATATAGATTAATCATTGTCAAAGATGTGCTTTGTTGTTTCATTTACTGTTTAATTAGCAGTAGGTATTTATAGGCTGCTGTAGCTTTAAGACCTGATGCACAGATCCAAAATTATTGATACACATCCGATTTCTTTCTCCGCTGTTTTCCTTCACATCATAACTGACTGAATTTACCAGAATGATTGTCGAAATGGGTATTTTGTCATAATTTGTGTGTGTGTGTGTTTGTGTGTGTCTATTCAACCACAAGAAGAGATGCAACACAATGCGCTGTCTGAAATGTGCCTCTTTTATGCATAGAAACTAAAAAGAGTACCGAATATAGAGTACCGAATCGAGTTCTCTTTCACCTCTTCTTGCGTTGGAATTGTAAACACCTCCAAATGATAAACTTTCACTCTTTTATTGTTTTTTTTTTTTGCCAATTAATCTGTGGATCACACGCATGCCAAACCATGGTGCCTAGTCCGTACGTATCACAGACCGTTCAACCCTATTTGTTTTCAGGTGTATATCAGATGTCGATCGCAGTGGTCCAAGAAATTGGGACCCTGTAGGATTTTTCTTTTTATTTCTGTCCATCACTGTTTTATTCTCTCTTCTTCCAGGACATGGACTCTATGTGGCACTCCTGAGTATTTGGCTCCAGAAGTGATCCAGAGTAAAGGTCATGGGCGAGCTGTGGACTGGTGGGCTCTGGGTGTGCTCATCTTTGAAATGCTTGCAGGGTAAGATGGCACGATGATCACCTACTAAACATTGTACACATGAGATTTCGACCAGGTCTCTGTGTAGCCCTGAAAGTTTATAATTTACTTCAGGGGCTAAACAGAGATGTGTTGTAATGTTATTACGTTTTATGAATAATATCTGTATTTTTGTTATTGGGATAGACTGGGTTGTTTGCAAGCCTGGAAACTCCTGATTTACAGCAAAACAACAGCTCAGTAATTGAATTTCCATCTTCTAAAAATTCACCACATGTGTGTGACTTTCACGTGTTTGTGAGAAAAAGGGTAACTTCAAATCGTATTTTATGACAACTATTTTCCTTGTATAATTTAACTGCCCTTCAGCTCATGGCTGCTTGACCAAAACCAATGATGAATAAATACATGAAGAAAAATAACACTTGCTATTTCATCCTGTATGGCTCAGACTGTATTTGTATTGGCCTGAGGTCAAAAATAGCTATTGTCGAAGATTCAACACTAGATGGCAGCAGTGAAATATTAGACACAGAGTTTTTTCACAAAGCAGATGGCCTCTTTCAGTGCGGCCTTGATATTTATCCTTATTATGATATTTATCCCTATTTGCCTAGACGTTTATCCCTGCAGCCTATATTTAGTGTGCACAAACTGGCATATTTAATATGCACACAGATAATCTGTTCACATTTACAGTATCTCAGGGGGCGGATGTGTTTCTTGAAATAGATCTTGTTTACAAAAAGATTACATCCAGATTAAACTGTTATTACAACGCATGTGGGCATAAGTGTGTGGTAGAACAGCAAGTGAAATTTGTAGATGCACTAGGACCAGACACTTCCAGCATAATATCTGTCTTGCACAAATGAATGTGCGAGAAAATAAACTCCTTCCCTCCTGGTACAACTTTGGATGCTGTAGTGTATATTCCATCCAAACTGCTCCATTCTCCCACCTGCGTGTTGCCGACTCGAAATCTGCCCTAGAGCTTTCACAGGCTCTCGTGTAGAGGAAAAAGTGACCCACCCTCTTCATTCATCCCAGACTTCTTTAGAAGTGTTGGCTCCTGCATGTGAGTGAGAGAAAATGACCTGGTCTCTTTTTCTTTTCTTTTTTTTCAAGAGACAGACACATGGACATAGGCTTAGCTTGCCCAGTCATACAAAAGCTCCCTTCAGTCATCTCTGGGACTGTAGGTGTGCTTGTCTGTGTATGTCAAAGGTCGTTTAAGACTCCTTTGTGGAAAATATAGCAAGTTGAATTGGCTTCTCCTGAACTGTGGTATGAAAAGAGTCGCAACCTTAACATAGTGACTGCGTATGTGGATGAGCAAATGATTTGTTGCCGCTATTCTGTTTCAGACCCAACTACGTGTAGGGCTGTGTTTTGCCAAGAATCTGGCGATTGGTTCCGATACAATATGTTGTGATACATTGCAATACTGTAAGCAAGGCAATATATATTGGTATATTTCTTATTTTATGAATAGGACATACTTTTAGGAAAGCTGTAATTAAGAACACACCGCCATATACAAACCTTAGCCAAAAAAAACACAGTGGGATCTGCATTTGCATTAATCAGTCCCTGTAACATTCAGTGCTATTGAACCACTTTTGTGCAGTATGAGTAAAGGGGTAAAATAAAGTGCTTGCAAGATTCTTTAGTTATTAAATGTATAAAATGTAAGCTTTTATAAATAGAGAATATATATTTTTAGACCCTGCTTTACAGTTTAGGGTTACAGTTGTAACATACAATGTTCTGAACTTAAGAATTACATCTGCTTAATATCAGTGAAAAATAATGCTTGCAGGATTCCTAAAGAAAACAAAAATTTTTTAAAACAATAAAATAAATACAGATATTGGACATTCTAAAAACCTTTGTGTTCTGAGATTTTTGCACGTTTTTTAGTTTGTAATTATGTTCCGCATGGAAACGCTGAGACCGAGACGCCCCACCATGAGAGGAAGCGGCGGGCAGCCCTGTGGCGACCACACCGCACACGTGTATTGATATTTTTTTACACCCCTAGCTATGTGTAGGTTAAATTTGGTAAAAATATCAAAAAACTTATTTTAGAAATGCACTCAAAAGAAAAAACATGGTTCGCGATGAAATTAGATAAAAAACTGATGTATTTTAGATTGAGATGTAGATTTGAGTTAGGAGTCTTTACATGTCTAAGAGTGTAAAGAGAGAGAGATTGTGTTTATGCATATGTGCGAGAAACGTACACTCAGATCATAGGGGGGTCTTATAGGAAGTGACACATGCAGATTCCTCTGAGAGTTTAAGAGGAAACTCTAGTCTTAATCTGGGCTCTCCTCCTTAAGCTTCAGAGTTCATGTAAATTTGATGTACATTTTTCAACTGGTTTTAATGGATATACTGTGAAAAGTCTAAACACCTCAGTGAAACAGCAGGTTTTTGTAATTAAAGTTTTCCATTATGCCATTTTTAAGGTTTCTAATATTGTTTTGGGAGTTTCCTGCAATAGGTTTACATGTATGCAAAGTCAAGCACCTTCGTTTTTTTTTTTAAATATGCATTTAATGTCACCTCATTTTTCCATCAGTTCCTAAATAATTTGTTTAAGGCAGTTTTAAGGTTAATTTTCGGTAAATCCCTCCTTTCCGTGGAGCCAGCTGGTCTAAATAAACTGAGTACTGAGCAATCTTTCAAGAGCAAGTGTTTTGTCAATTCCATGTTGGACTCTCCAAACTTAGAGAAGTAGTCGTCAATAAAATGACATGTTTGAGATTACTGTATTGCCTTATTAGATCTATGACATGTGCACCAGTCGTCTTTTCTTCTTTACTTACAGCACGCAAATAATCATTAATGAACATCAGAATGTATTTTTTTATATATATATATATATATATATATACATAAAAAGACGTCAGTAAGCTAAATTTTTCAAGTTTAAAGCTAATTTTCTCTCCTGTCTGATTTGTTTGTCGGACAAAATGCCGGATTCTGCGTTATGATTGCTCAGATCGCCTGTCAATCAAGCAGTTTGCAAAGGGTCATGTGGGATTCAAATTACTAATGACACATTGAGGCTGTACAGAGTCGATTCTTTCTTTTGGACCCAAAGGGCCTCATTTATGAAATTACCGTACAACAGAAAATTGGGCGTATGGTCATTTCTACACAAAACTTGGAATTTATCAATATGTACGTGAGCGGTGGCTACCATCAAATCTCACATCAGGTCTGAGGTCTGCAAGTTTTAAGTTAGCCTGAATTTGTGTGCAGCATAGAGAATTTCTGAGAATTGTGTAATGACAGTATTTAGTTCATTTAGATTATTTTCCTGGCCGATAAACAAAGCTTTTTTATTCTTTTAGGGCATTAGATTTATTTGTGCAATAGTAGCATGAACAATAGACCATGAGGATTCATACCTGCCACACTGAGGTGAACGGAGTAAAACAGATATTATAAAAGGAATAAATAAAGCTAGTCTTCACTAAATATATTTCTCTTAAATAATTAACAGATTAACAATAAATGAATGCATTTTATTTGTTTTCTGTATATCTTTACTTTATTAAATGTAACAGATCGCATAGACGTTAGAAATATTTTAAGCGTTTCTAACTTGACATCTCGGCCATTAACCAAACTAAAATGCAGTCAACCAAACATAAAAGTTACACTGTTCGAATGAAAAGGTCCACTGTGAAATCAGCATGCAGCCTCAAAATAAACATTTTTTGAGCATGTGAAGGATAATTTACATGGATATTGGAACACAAGTGAAGTACAAAGACTAGTTTAGCAACCAAATGTTACATGGCAAAAAATTTGGAAACATTTGGATGTAGATGAAAGAGGCTTGTGAGCACAATGCCATTTAGTTTCACATTACTAATTTATTTATTTTAGCTCAACATTTGTATTTTGTATCGACTACAGCCCAATTTGTGTTTTACTTAATAGTTTTACTTAATTTTATAGCCACTCATTTTTCATTCTTGTTCTGTAATACTGTTCAATTTAAAGGAACACTCCACTTTTTTTTGCAAATAGACTCATTTTCCAACTCCACCAGAGTTAAACAGATGAGTTTTACCGTTTTCGAATCCATCCAGCCGATCTCCGGTTCTCCCAGTAGCCCTTTTAGCATAGCTTAGCATAAATCATTGAATCGGATTAGACCATTAGCATCACACTCAAAAATGACCAAAGACTTTCTATATTTTTCCTATTTAAATATTGGCTCTTCTGTAGTTACATCGTGTACTAAGACCGGCAGACAAATAAAAGTTGCGATTTTCTAGGCTGATATTACTAGGAACTATACTCTCATTCCGGCGTAATAATCAAGAAAAATTGCTGCCGTACTATGGGTGCACAGGCGCAATGATACTATGCAGCACCTGAAAATAGGCTAACTTCTGTCAACATAAACAGCGTGACCACCAGCTTGCACAGGGAGCGTGCCTCGCAACCAAGGAAACATTTGTGAGAGACGATTTAGAAGATATTTACTTTGGTGCAGATCCTGAACCGTATCTATTTGAACCGGAATACACTGAAAATGAACTTTTGGAACGCGAAAGGCCAAGAAAGTGTGGCTGAACAGAAGGGAGGAGGAAAGCCGATTCGAACTGGTGGTGGGACTTGCCAGCCCATGCCGACCGTAAGTAAGTGCTGTGTTGTAGAGAGTTACATACAATTATATTTTGGGAAAATGTTGATTGTGAAACCAGCGACAGTGATTCAAGTGACCCTCCTCCTTCTAAATCAATGTAGTATTGTATTTTGGACCACAGAAAATGTACATAAACAATACCGACAATTACACAAGTTTCTTTTAATCAAACTACGCAGTACCTAATGGTCAAGCTAATCTGACTGCATTTCACATGTAGCTAACAACAAAAGCAGTGCTTTTTCAATCTGGTCGTTCAAGCAAACTAAAAATAATAATGGTCCACTTACAGTCATGGGTGATAATTCACTTGGGTCCTGTCTGTAATCTGAAAATGGGATGGCCGTATCCTTTAGATGCCGTACCATGGTACGGGTAACTGTCTATGTTTTCCAAATAGCCATCTGGTCCAAAATGCTGAGCAAACACACCATTTCTTGATCGATTCTTACCAGTGTTTTCAAATCTATGTTCAGAGCAGTTAGCCATTGGTTCTTTCGTACCTTGTTTTTCATTGGAATTCTATGAAACATGATAGTAGAGTACACCTTCGACTTACTATCACAGCCCTTGACAACGTACATAGCCATGACTAATCGCACACAGATATATCAAGCCTCTCACCAACTTGCCGACTGAAACTAGTGCCGATCGCATTGGAAGTTACCTAGCTGGGGACTACATTCAGGTGCTGCGTCGTATCATTGCGCCTGTGCACCCATAGTAAAGCAGCAAATTTTCTTGATTATTACACCGGAACCAGAGTATAGTTCCTAGTCATTTCAGCCTAGAAAATCGCAACTTTTATTTTTCTGCTGGTTAGTACACGATATAACTACAGAAGAGTCCAGATTTAAATAGGAAAAATATTGAAAGTCTTTTGTCGTTTTTGAGCGCGATACTAATGGTCTAATCCGATTCAATGATTTATGCTAAGCTATGCTAAAAAGGCTACTGGGAGAACCGGAGATCGGCTGGATGGATTCGAAAACAGTAGAACTCATCTGTTTAACTCTGGGGGAGTTGGAAAATAAGCCTATTTGCAAAAAAATTGAGTTCCTTTAAAAGGTTTGTTGTGGATTACGGTAGTGTTGGGTTCGAGTCCACCTAAGTCGAGTCCAAGTCGAGTCCGAGTCCTTGACCAGTCGAGTCCGAGACGAGTCCAAGTCCAAAATGGGCCGAGTCCGAGTCGAGTCCGAGTCCAATGAAACACTAATGTTTTTCGGTATCTTAACATTGTTTTAACCTTTATAACTAGAAAAAACAGAAGTTGATTTATGTATTGTGACATCTTTCAGAGAGAAACAGCTTACAGAATGTGAAAAATTATAGGGCAGGACATAAATATATAGTTGTTGTTGTTATATAGTGAATGTACAAATTTAAGGGTGGGACTGGGGTCTGGGTAGGTAGCTTGGTGAATGGGACCTAAAGAGCAGAAAATGCACCTCATATCTCTGATCATGACTGTGTGTTTTGGGTTTTATATGATGAATGGTTAGACCATAGACAGAGTAGATGGCATTTTACTTTTTTTTTTTTTCTTGGATGAAAATGAGGCCTACATTCTTTCCATAACTCACAGCCGTTTTATTTATATTTATAATTATAATATAATATTTTGTGGGCGGAGCTTATTTTACAGTTTTCAAGTAGAAGTCTAGGAAAGCCATGCATGGAATAAAATAGGGCTGCTCGATTACGGCAAAAATCATAATCAGGATTATTTTGGTCAATATTGTAATCAGGACTATTTAACACGATTATGAGTGGGTCCGGAACTTTATTTGATTGATTAGAGCCCTGCATTTCAGTCCCTTTTTTACGCCTCAAGGACCGGGCTTAGTCACGCAATAGTTCAGATGCGGGCCGGGCATCGCTGTTTTAGGCTTCTCCTTATTTTAATTAGACATCCATCAATTATGGTGATAAAAAAATTGGCACTTTAATATAGTCAGACTTTCGCTTTCTCTTTCGGGAGCGGCTCGGAAGGTGTTTTGTGCCTCAGCCAGCCGCAGTGCCTTCAGTGCAGCTTCGCATTCAATAGGCTGAAACTTGCCACAAAGCACCGGCAAAAATAAATAACAATGAATGTGTCGGAGGGAAATAGTAAGGAGATTTTTCAAATTATTTATGAATAAACTAGTGTATTCTGAATCAGTGTCGCAAAGATCCTGACTCAAAATCTCCTCTTTGACCGCCTTTAGAGAGAAATAAATCTTTCCGGATTATTATTAAAACGTTTTTGTTTTTGATTTGGTTTATTTCGTTAAGCAGTTATTTAAAGCTTTCTATATATGTATTTATCACGTCTATCATGGAAAATCTTTAATTGTTTCCACTGGAAAAAAAAATGCAAGCAATGGCGCTGGCGCCTCCACTATACCTGCAATATGGCTTTAGCTTCCACTCTCCGCATAAATGGATTTATATCTATAGATTTTATTTTAGTCGTCGTGATGATTTGAGAAGGCAAATTGTTTAAACAGAATATGAAGAGTCTTCCGTTGGCGGCTTTGTGCTTAAAAAAAAACGTATATTTAACAAACAAAAAAATCCTCACAACAACTTTCCAAATTAACTTGATAAAAAAAAAAACGAAACAAATTGCCTAATCACATTTTCCATTACATACAAAACTGAACTGTTTAAATAACTGTCCGTGTTCTGTTCTGTCCCTGAATACATACACAGAACAGCGCAAATTCTCTTTTCGTCCCATTTTATGCAAGTCACCTTACATTTTACTGATTTGCATGTGAAATTAGGCTTTTACTGAGGAGCAAATGCGCACCAAAGGGGGCGGAATTGGGAGCAATATGGTTTATCTCGATTGTGGTATTTTCAGAATCGTTAGAATACGAAATCGGAATTCAATTTCGATTAATTGCATAGCCCTAGAATAAAAGAATAAATTAAAAAGAAAGTTTGTATTTCAATATTTTGAATTTATTTTCGCAGTTCCGAGATTATATCTCACAATTTTGATAAGAAAAATCAACGTGCAATTTTCTTTTTTTCTCCTCGGCTTAAATAATTAAAAAATCGAGTTTATATCCCACAATTCTGGCTTTTTCCACTCAGAAATGACAAACTATATATTGTTCAGTTAAATTGAGATATAAAGTCCGAAATACAACGAAAACTTGCATTTGCGAGGGAAAAAAAATCAGAATTGTGAGATACAAGGCCTAAATGTAAAATGTTATAGGATATAATATTTCATGCTGCAGGGCTAATAAAATACGTTCCCTATGAACTGCATATGTGAAAATTATGTAGACCTATTGTTTAAATCAAATTTATGTTTTAAAAGCAATCAGAAAGTTCATCCATTAATCTGTCCGTTTAAGCGTCTGTGTTCAGCTTCAAACGGCGTCTTTGATAACAGTATTCTATAACATTTTTTTTTTTTTTTTTGCATTCCGATTCTGGCCGGCTTTTAAGTACTGGAAAGACTTAAAAACAATAAAGAATACTGAATGTCACATTTGTAATAATGCATGAGTCAATTACATTTCCGTATACTGTCCCTGGACTCGGTTGGACTCTGCAATATTTTCCGAGTCCGAAAGACTCGAGTCCGAGTCAAGTCCGAGTAAAAATGCGTCTGAGTCCGTGACAAGTCCGAGTCCACTAAAACTTGTACTCGAGACCGGACTTGAGTCCGAGTACAAGTCCGAGTACCCCAACTCTAGATTACGGTGAACTAAATAGGCTAGATTGGCTATAAATGTTTGGTTATATTTATTAGTATTTAATATACATACTGTATAAATTAATGCCATTGTTTGCAAATATAAGGTTAAAGGGTGTTTTTAGTCAAGTTCTGGTTGCTTGCTGCATGTGACAACAATATCCTGTCATCTTTATATGTCTGGGCTATAGGGTAGGATGGCTAGACATTAGATTAGGCCATTACTCAGAGAAGCACTACCTGATCTCATGACAAAAACATACCTGTTTGAAATTTTCAGCAAAATGCAAAATATGTACATATCACTGCAGTTCCAACAGAAATGAACACTAGAGAGTAAAACAGTAAAACAGCGAGCACTTGTAATCATTTTCGTATGATTACAGCTCCATATGTTTTACTTTCTGGATGTAACAAGCTTGCTCGGTAGTTCAGCCGGCACTGAATTGGACTTAGGATGCGGAATCCTTGGGTGTCAAGAAACAAGCTAAAACAACATTCTTGTGATTGCGTTTTTACAATTCATTAATTTTTATTCATACAATCAGGTAGGTTTAGATGTAGGCCAGAGGGTACGTTATTTTAAAAGGAACTGCGTTGACACGTACAAAACCAATGTCACATAAAACATACCATATGTGCGTTCATCTGTTCCGTGTAAATAAACAAGCAAAAGAATACTCTTTTAGCACCACTTAGTGGACATTTCACATAAAATATGTCACGAATCGTACATGGCAGTACATATTTCACATCTTGCGAAAAGTTCCTACAGGTTTTCCTCATATATATATATATATATATATATACACAGGGCTATATACACAATTAATCATCATCTGACCCATATGCAAACTTTATAATGAGGATTTTTATTACATTTTTAGGAATACTGGAATACATACGTCAACCCAGGTTGTACTACAGGTGACAATCACATTAGCCAAAAGCAAAGAGCCACTGAGTTCAAAAACATCTGTATGGAGAACAGATTGTAAGAGTCTCAAGACACATTTTTCAAATTGTCTTAAAAATACTACAGTAACAGTGCAAGGTGCTGAAAAAGAGCCAGACACAATGCATAAATAAATGTTAGTCTGCATGTGTATTTGGATTGAACAAATTTAAAATATCCCAAATGGAATTCAGTAATGTTCCCATGTGAACAAACAGATTGACAGATTGAAATTTAGGCCAATAGTAGGCTTATTCAATGAAAAAAAAGAAAATAAATAAAACAAACAACATATTGACTTTTGAGTATTTAATCAGCAAATCATGTCATTAGTTTTTTTAATCAGTTTGCAGTGTTAGTTATGATAAAATAGATAGTTCTGGAGTTCTTGAAGAGCACACTTTTAAAACCTTCTCTTTTTTTTTTTTCTCTTTTTTCTCAGTGGAATCTTGGCGACTCCTGTGCTGTTATGTAAAAGTTGCAGTTTCATAATTCTCCTTTTTTTTTCCCCTGTCACCGGCCACTGCTTACAGTAACACTGTAGAGACTAATATGTCTCTTCTGCTCACTTTCTCCTTCTCTCCATTGCTCTTTTCCATCACCCACGAGAAGGAATGGCTGCAAGTTCTGCTCTCTCCTGGCTTCTCTCTCTGTTTATGGTTTCCACATTCAGTCAGTACTGTCAGTCCTGGTCAATCCATTATGTAAAACCGCCTTATTTTACTTCTTTCAGAAGGCCGCAGCTAAATGTCTTTAAAGGGATAGAAAATCCTGTCATCATTTACTCACCCTCATATCATTTTAACCTGTAATCTGTTATATGAGTTTCTTTCTTCAGTCAAACTCAAAAGTGGATGTTTACTTTCTTCTTTTCCAGTCATTGAAAGTGTATGGCTCACCAAGCCTGCAGTAAAAAAAAAAAAAAAAAAAAACAGTCAAATGTAGAAATATTGTACTATTTAAAATAACTGTTTTTTTATTTTTTGTATTTGAATAGATTTTAAAATGTAATTTATTCCTGTGATTGTGATTTCAAAGCTGATTTTTTAGCATCATTACTTCGGTCACATGATTATTTAGCAATCATTTTAATATTCTGATTTCCTGCTCAAAACATTTATTATTATTATTATTATTATTATTATTATTATTATTATTATGTTGAAAACAACTGAGTAGATTTCTTTCAGATTTCTTTGATGAATAGAAAGTTCAGAAGAACAGCATTATAGATCTTTTGTAACAATATAAATGTCTTTATCATCACTTTTGATTAATTTAGAGCATTTTTCCTAAATAAAGTATTAATTTCTATTTATTTCCCCAAAAGAAAGTAAATAAATAATTGTATTCCAAGCTTTTGAATAATGTAGTGTGTTATCTTACAAAAGCTTTTTATTTCAGATAAATGCTGATCTTTGGATCTTTATATTCATCAAAGAATCCTGAAAAAAATGTACTTAACTGTTTGAAATATTGATGATAATGATAAAAATAATATTAAATGTTTCTTAAACAACTAATCAGCATATCAAAATGATTTCTGAAAGATCATGTGACATTGAAGACTGGAGTTGCTGAAATTTTAGCATTGATCACAAAAATAAATTACAATATATTCAAATAGAAAAGTTATTTTAAATAGTACAAATATTTAAAATTGTTACTGTACTTTGGATCAAATAAATGCAGGCTTAGTGAGCAGAAGAGACATCTTTGAAAAACATAGATATTACTTTTCAAAAGCTTTTGACTGGTAGTGTATATGACTGAAATATGCTAAAAAATGTACATTTGCAGAAAATGTATTCACCCTAGGGCCATCCAAGATGTAGATGAGTTCGTCATCAGAAGAGATTAGAAGAAATAATGAAAGTCCAAACAGCTGGTAAAAAAAAGCATTACAATAATCCACAAGTAATCTGCATCTTGTGAAGTGAAAAGCTGCGTATTTGTAAGAAACTTTAGTAAAACGGGAGTAAAATTTTAGTAAAACTTTCAAAAATGTCCTCTATCCATAATATTGCTTTCTCTAGTGAAAAAAGTAATCTTGTCTGAATGAACAAACAAGTGAAAACAATCTAAATCTCGGTTATAAACAAATATGTTGGCAGATTTTGGACAAAAAAGGAACAGACTTTTTCACTGAAGTGTTGTTATGAATTATGGACTCGTGTTTTGGCCTGAAGCAATGGTTTAAAGTTAAAATGCCCAAATGATGGATTTGTTTATTACAAACACACAGCTTTCTGCTAGACAAGACATTCATTGACTCAATGTACTGGAGTCATGTGGATTACTTGTGGTTTATTGTGATGTTTTTATCGGCTGTTTGGACTCTCATTCTGATGGCACCCATTCACTGCAGAGGATCCATTGGTGAGCAAATGATGTAATGCTAAATTTCTCCAAAGATGTTCCTGTGAAAAGAAAAACTCATTTTGGATGATTTTCATTTTTTTCTTCAACTATTTCTTTAAATAATACGTTGCAGCGGTCATTCTGGGTAATACTCTTTGAAGCTGTCTCGCATTTATCCTCCCCGTTGTGCGACTTTGTGGTAATGGCTTGTTCAGTGTCAATCACTGCAGGGTCTTTTGCTCTATATTTTGCTGCTGATGTATGTCTCATCATCTCATCTTCACTGTTGACACTTGAGTTCCGTCATTGTCAGTGATCTGTGCTCTCATGAGACTTTAGGTGGTCGCCTAGTAACAGATTCATTAGCATCTCTCACCTTATCTATCCCTCATATTCAGCAGCTCTTTTCCGTGCCAGCTGGATGCAGGCATTAAACACAAACTCATTGAGAGTGCAAGGATGTTTGATGACATGTTGGCCGAGGCTGGAAGTCTCTAATGGAGGAGTAATGGATTACACAGTATGAGCTGGAGAATCACTCTGCCAGACATTAGAGAACACACATCAGATGGGCAAAAAATGCGTAGAAAGACACAGTAAACCTTTAGAGGCATAAATGGCACTTTCAGTCCTTACATTCCTCCTCCAGTGGCACAGACCAGGGGTGCATCTGTGATGCTAAATACAAAAGAAAAAGAAAAGATCTGTTGTTATTTAATTATTCAGTATTACATTTGCACTTATACTGAGTTGAATATTGACTTCTAATTTAAGTCTTTGATTATTTAAGTCACAGTTGTGTTTGTCTGCATCTGTGTGCTGATGTGTCCGTAGTTTTAGTTCTGGATTGTATTTGAATCATTGTAGAGGTTTTCATAGGGACTAAACTGACAGGACTAACCAAAGATAAAGTCTGTGCATTCGTTTTTGGCATTTCGGCAAAACTTTATTGAATTCAGTTAAACCGTCAATAAGACTGAGGACACTGTATATATCTGCTCGGTGTCATTCTGACACATTAATTGGTTGTTTTTTTTTTCTAAGGTATCCACCATTTTTTGATGATAATCCCTTTGGCATCTACCAGAAGATCCTGTCCGGAAAGCTGGAGTTTCCGCGCCATCTGGATTTCTACGTAAAGTGAGTTTGATAAGGAAAACACAAGCGAATGACACATGCCATATTTATAGCATACATAAAACACAAAGTCTAGTGAAATCATGTCAGCATCAACATGAAATATTGTTTGATTTGAAACGTATGTGTGTGGGGGAAATAGCACAAGCCTTTTTATTGGTAACTAAAAGTAATAAATGTTTTGTTTTTTGTAACTGAAATAAATCTGGCAAAAATATTTTTTTTTTTAGATTTTAAAAATAGAACCAAAAATATTGGCACCCTTGCAATTCTGTCAGAAAATGCAATACTTCTTTCAGAAAATTGTTCCAATTGCAAATGGAACAACACACACACACACACACACACACAAAACGGAGAAGAAAAGTAAAAAAGTCAAATTTTCAAGTAAAAAAATTGGAAAAACATGGACAAATCTCAAGGCTACAAAATAATGCAGTCCCTACAGTCAAACATGGTGGAGGTTCAAAGATGTTTTGGGGTTGCTTTGCTGCTTCTGGCACTGGATGCCTTGACTGTGTGAATGGTATCATGAAATCTGAATACCAAAGAATTTTGGGGCGCAACGTAGTGGCCAGTGTCAGAAAGCTGCGTCTCTACCAGAGGTCTTTCAAAAAGCTCTCAGAAATGGTTACAAAGAAAGTGCTGGAGAGTTCTGAAATGGCCAGCAATGGGTCCAGATCTGAATCCCATAGAACATCTGTGGAGAGATCTCAAAACAGCAGTTGGGAGAAGGCATCCTTCAAATCTGAATGACCTGGAGCAATTTGCAAAAGAAGAGTGGTCCAGAATTCTAGTAGAGATGTGTAAGAAACTCATTCATGGGTACAGAAAGCGATTGATTTCAGTTATTTTTTCCAAAGGGGGTGCTACCAAATATTAAGTTAAGGTTGCCAATAATTTTGTCCAGCGAATTTGGTGTTCCAATGCAAACAATAAAAATAAGCATGTGAGTACAGGGTGCCTATATTTTTGGCCTTGACTGTATTAGATTAAAAAAAAAAAAACTATATAACTATAAAACGTCAAATTAAATGAAACTTAGAAATATTGCCATGGCAAATTACCAAAATGCAAGTTGAACTACTAAAATTGCTCAAATTGAAATAAAAAAAGCTAAATTAAAATATTTAAATAACATCATCTAATAAAAATGACAAAAGCATGTAACAATCACTAAAACTAACTGAAAATATAACAATAAAAGATCATTCAAATTATTAATAAATACTATTATATTATGTCTACATCTACATTAATCTCGATACATTTGAAAATTGTGTTTTTGTTTTAAAACTGTCTCCATCCACATTAGTGTTTTTCAAAAGTTTCTCACCCACACTGATATGTCAGAAAACGTTAAATTTGCTTTACTGCGCGTGTGTAAAATCTCATAAAAGCTCACTGAGATGATACAGATGATGTAGACGAAACACACAATGCATTTTCATGCAATTTTATTTGGCAGGATCATTAAATTTACCAAATATTTCATCATTTACGCAACTGCCCTCATGTTTTGCTGATGGGACAGTAATTGTGAGTAAATGTTCAGTCATCTTTGCCAGACTGTAATATGAAGAGTGTACAAAGTTACATATTTTTAGCAACAGTGTGAAAGTGAATAGCACATAACAGACAGAAACAGTATGAACATAGACATCTATTGGTACAATATCTGTCACATGAAGCCTCCGTTTTCACTTTTTTCCACTGTGGAGAGCGTTAAAAAAGCTCAGTTTTCCTTGACAAAAACAGATGGAAGGCCAATGGACAGAAGGTCAAAATGGAGAGAGAAAAAAAAGCATTCTAAATTTGTGGGACCTCAAAGATTTTTCTGAAGATCAGCGGACAGTTGAACTGTTCAGGACAAACAAAGGACTCTTGAACAACTATTACTCAAAAAAAAAAAAAAAAAAAAAAAATCAGGTAACAACGCAGCATTAAAATCAAGCGTATGGAAACTTTTGAATGAGGTAATTTTTATAAATTCAGCTATTATTTTCTCTTGTGGACTATATGTAAAGGTCTTTTATGTGAAATATCTTATTCAGGTCAGTACTAAATAAAACATAACATGCATTTTGTATGATACCTCTTACTTTGGTAAAATAATTTAGTTACAATAATTTCTCAGATTCTGCAAAGTGTATGTAAACTTTTGACTTCAACTGTATGTAAATGATGCTAAAATAACACTGGTAAAAACAAAAATGCATATAGTTCAGGCTTTTTTGTCATTTTTATTGTGCCTTCTGCAAAAATATAATACATATACTAAAATAAATGTCTATGATCATCAATAATGACTAGGCCTATTTTAGACAAAAGCATCTTAAGATAATAAAACACATTTGTTAATATGGTTTTCTACATGTTATTATAGACAACTTTTTAGACATTTTTATTTTCAGTAATAACAGGGTGTCCCTGCTGCATCACTATAACCAGAAAGGGGTCATTAACATAAAAAAGCTGAAGACCCCTGTTTTAGAGTTCATAGTTAGAACAGAGATGCTCTCACAGCTCCACATGCATTAACATGTGCACGCAGTTACAAACTAACTCATGTCCTCTAATGAACTCGTCTACACACGTCAACTAAGCACAGTTGAGGCATCCTCCAGATTACAGACAGGCGGGTGTCTATTTACTCTACGCTATTACTCATGGTGCTTTTGAACTGAAGGAGCTCAGGATTCAGCAAACGACCCACTGCCCCCCTCTTGATGTTCAAAAAAGTAATCCTTTAATTTATCCCTCTCAAGAAAACAAACAGTATCCTCTCTTAGTTGTAACATCTAAGCAGTAATTGCAGCTGTACAAACACATACACAAAATGACATCAAAGCTGCATTTCCTAATATGGCTTCTGTCCACTAGGGGCTAAACTCTGATGTTCACTGCTTCAAACGGCCTGTACTCCAGAGACATGGACAGCTTGAGGAAGCTCTCGGAAATAGAGACAGACAGTCACCTCAGGCAAAGCGAATCCGTGTTTCCTTTCGACTGGCATGTTTACTCTACTTACAATTGTGGAAGTAGCCGAAACTACGACTTATGTCAGTAGGGATTTAACAAGCTTGATAAGATAATGGTATCCTGAAGTCAAACACACATGATCATTGGAGAATGAATAACATCTGCAAGGGAGACTAAAGTGAATGGGAAGGTCCTCTGTAGCGCGATCGCTCCAGGCATCTCTCGTGTTAGGTTGAGTGAGAACATCAACGGCACAGCAGTAAACATGCTAATGCGATCATGTTCGCAGCTTGAAGTCTGTTGGGTCGTAGATACAGTTTGATTTTAAGCTTAATACATAAGGGTTCTGTGAAAAGCTTAATGCAGGTGGATTTTTATGTGTAAAATAGTTGTTAAGCTGCCCTATGAATTTACACATGTAAACACATGCATACATCCTTTCATTTACATGCACAGTCTCATTATAGCGATGCACACACCACATGTGAAAAAGTCTCACCCAAGTCTCATGAAAAATCATCCCAATTGCTTCTTGCGTTGTTTACTCTTCCTTTGTCATGTTTTTGTTTGTTTCGTTTATTATTTTATGCAATCTAAAACCCTGCGCTCCCTGTGTCTCCATTCAAATTCATCCTTCCAGCTCTCCCAGAAATCTGCCGTCATTTGCTGATGGAGCGCAAGAAATTACCATAATAACACATATATTGCCGCAAAAGCGCATGCTGTTTGCTGTCAGGAGCAATTTGAATTATGTTGATAGCGCAAACGGTTGAAGAGTTATGATAACATGAATTTTAAAAGAGTTAAGCATAACATTAATATAATTAGTAGTTTATTTGAATCAGCACGAATTTCAGTATTAATGCGTCCCTACTCTTAATTCGGCATGGCTGTGATACAAGGCCGCACCGCATTTAATCACAGTGTGCCGATATACAGCCCTATCACACTGCTATGAGGGTGGTATTGCATTTATACGACAGCTTGATGGCACGAATGTGCTGATACATAAGAAACAACAACGGAGTGTCTTTAAAAACCCTCTTTTGTGCGAACAATCACCTTCCACCATGGATTCAAATCTCTCAAGTTGATAGTTGACAGCTGAGCCCAAGCCTCCGGTACTAATTCGAAAATGTCACTTTAGAACTAGTAATAAAGGAACGTAGAGTTGCTCCATTGAAAGCTTATTGTAACACTAGACACTAGAACCGCCGGGGGTTGCTGTATACCTAAAACCGCCATGTGGGAAAAGTTTACCCACGCACATAAGTAGTGTTTTTATATGACTAAAGAGCATTTTGTTTCACTGTATTATGCCACTGTCTTCATAAACAAGTGTCTGGAGTCATAAAAAATGAATGTCTAGTCATCAACTATATTTTTTTGTCCTGTTATTTTATGTTTAAGGCTTTTTATACAAGCTACAGTCAGTTTTCATTACAGTCAATATAAGCTAAACAAGCCCGCACTGACGAAGGTAATTAAAAGAAAGTAACTACATATTTGGGTGCTGTAATATTATTATTCATTAATCAATGTATTAAGACAATTCATTTTATTTAAATTACTAAAATAGCCTATAGACAGTAATGTGTAATAATTCACCACACTGCATAGGATGATGCGATGACAAATTCAAGCGCACGCACAGCTTCACCTAATGAATTATTCATTTGTTTAGTTGTATCATTTATAATTTGAATAAGAGAACAACGCCAATAAACTATGGGTAATCAAAAAAAGGTTGTATTCATTACATAGATTGGATTATATATTTATTTATTTCAGGGAACGTGCAGACTAGAATAAATAGCAGCACGTCAACAATAAACAATGGAAATGGCAAAACAAAAATGCAATAATTAGTCCAAAGTTTGAACAATATAAGTAGGGCTAATGTTAGGCTAAAATATCTAAAATGAGATCGCTATCAGATGAGCCGTCAGATGCTGAGCCGACCCAGGACGCACCAGACTCTCAGAATCCACCATGGTATTTAGTGCTTCTAATACCTCTTCGGCATCCATAAATCACCTTCATTTTGTTCATTTTGTCTTTATTTTTCAAATTAATAACCGCTAATTCATTGAGTAAAAGGCAAATTTGACCCGCTGGCGCTTTTAGGTATAAATGCCCCATTTTTCGATGTGGTTTTATCTAAACACTTTTTAACACCAGGGAAGTTTAAATGACACGATTTTAGTAAAAGTCAATGACTGGGAGACTTGAGTGTTTTACTGAAAATCTGTTATGTACATTTGAAAAACACATACCGGTAAAATTTACCTCGTGGCAGTTCTAGTGTTAAAAGCTCACTGTAGCTCACTGTATAATGTAGAGTATTATGAGAGAGAGATGAACTGAGCGAGTGTGATTACCTTCATCTGATACAGCATTCATTTTTCAGCTCAATCTCACAATCACAATAAAACGTTAGTTTGAATGTCCATTGAGGAAAGCGATTTCTTTGTCATACTATCCTTTCATCTGTTAACAGTGATTTTCAAGTGATGCTCAGTGCATTTGTTGGTTGTGTTTTAGAAGGTGTTGTTGAAAGTAAAAAGAGTTAAGGTTACATAAAATGTAACATGATAGGATTTTGCCTTCAGCCAAAACTATTTGCTCTGGAACAAATAATAGATTAGTAAGACAAAAGACTGCCTGATGGATTTTTCCAAAATAAAAATTCCAGAAGATCTGGCTAAAGAAAAGTTGCTCTCAGTGGGATAATGAGCGCTTAACAGCCACTGACGTCCTGACATCTCCTGGTTCCGATATCAGTAGAACTTCACTCCTCTCAGCCAATCAGATTCAAGGACCAAAAAGAACTGCTGTTGAAACTAATTTAATGTCTAAATCAGGTGCGTTTTAGCATAGTTATTCTCATCTTTTCTTTGTTTATCTAGGGACCTAATCAAGAAGTTTCTGGTGATTGATCGGGCAAGAAGGCTTGGAAACATGAAGGTAAGCAAGATGCTGGTGACAGATATTTGATATGGTTCTTGTATGGTTGAGCAAAGTATTTTAGCAGGAATCAGCATCTGGGATATTTCCTTTGAAAAAGCTATATGGCCTCTTTATATGGTCATCTCAAATTCAAGGCCATGTTGAAAATCTATGAGTCATCTAACAGAATAAACTCAGTTCCTAGGCAACTTTTGCATCTTAATAAAGCTGCACGTGGCAAATAATAAGACCTTGATTGAGTCCTTGATGTGAGATCTTTCTCCCGAAGGCCACAGTTGGCCACATATGTTTCCAGTTACGATAAGAAGGCTTCCTATCTGCCTAGAGGGGATGAGATGAGGCTCTGGAGAAACTCCCTGGACATTCAGAGAGTGTTTCTGACACCAGGCAACTCTCCCACTAAACTTCCTTCCAACCCTCATCAGACGAGGTGGATATTGGGGAAAGAACTACGGACAGAGTCCTTGTGCAAAATGTTTCTGCATCTTTAGCTTTAGTAATTCATACAGTTGTGGTTTAATGGCATTTACTTTTCTAAATTGTCCTTTCAGAGGAAATAATTTAGTAACTGGCGCCAGATGAAGTGGCAGTAATGCGCCAGGCCTGTCATGCGTAACGTGATGCATATTGTGACGGTGATGTCATGGGAAGTTTGTGAATGGTTGTGTCTGAGCGTCATTTTCCCATTAGTAACAGTTAATGCTGTTATTATAATTCTCCACACGTGAGGAATGAGTTCTGCTGAAATATATATCTCGCCATTTGTTCGGAATTTTCTTCAGATTTCCTTTTTGCCATCAAAGCAGATTCTGAGTAAGAAACAAAGATGGAAAACCTTTTTCAAAAGAAATGTCACTTTGGGTGGATTTCCCAAGCTAGATGCTTCTGTTGTTAATTTAGCACTTTCTTTGTTTCTTTGCTTTTTCTCTTCTGAGTACATACAATGAGAGTTTAAGACCCAGCAGCCCAATAACAGCTGTGTTTGCACTGTTTCCACAGCAAGGCCAGGTCCTGCTGGCAGCACTCATTCACAAGTGCTGATATCTGTTATTCCACTTAAGTCAATGTGTATCTGTCATGGTCCCACAGTGCAATTCATGGCCCAAATTCTGAGGTTTCTAGACGACGTTCGTAGGTTAGGATTGTTGCCCCACTTTTCTTCTCCTCTCTAAGAAACTAAAAAGTCAATACAGTGGCTGAACAGACTGTTTGGGGTCAAATGAGGATTAAATCTAAGAGCATTGACAGACGTTTTAGGTTGCTCTTGTTGTCACAGTTGTAACTCTGGTGGTTTGCCTCAAAATATAAGACATCATTCTACTCTTACGTTCATTTAGTTATAGTAATCGATCATAATCTTGTGTATTATTTTTGTCGTCTTCCAGAATGGAGCTGATGATGTGAAGAAGCACAGATGGTTTAAGTCAGTAGAATGGGATTCTGTGCCCTGTAGAAAACTCAAGGTAAGCATTGCATAGAGCTTAACAATGTCCTGTTATTTAAGATTCGGTTCATTTTTGTAAGATTTCCAAGTCATTACAATTCCTCGTTAAATGGATAGTTCATCCAAAAATGAAAATTATCCCATGATATACTCATCCTCAAGCCATCAACTGTGTATATGACTTTCTTATTTTAGACAAAAACAATCAGAGCTATATTAAAAAAATGTTCTAGCTCTTCTAAGCTTTATAATGGAGGTGAATGGCTGTTAAGATTTTGAAGTCCAATAAAGTGCCTCCATCCATCACAAAAAGTACTTAATAAAGGCCTTCTGAAGCGAATCGGTGTGTTTGTGTAGGAAAAAAATATCCATATTTCATATATACAATATCCATATTTATCCATGGTATTATGTCAGACATGTGGGTATTTGTGTCGAGTTTTATTATATCATTCATGTAGATGTATTAAATGTATTGAAGTAGGATTTTTTTGTGATTTAAGCAATAGTGTTTATACATTTATACTAGTGGTGTCAATCGATAAAAAAAAAAAATAATAATAATAATTAATCACACATTTTTCCTGAAATTAATTGCAATTAATCCTACCTGACATTACAATTTTTAATTATACTTTTATATTGCAATAATTTCACATTCATGATTCAAATTTTTATATAAAATTTTAAATTATAAACATAAAGCTTAAAACTACAGAAGTTATTAATTTTCTCATTTTAATTTTGTTGTTTGATTAACAGACATCACAGCAGTTGGTTATTAGGATATTTTGACTGCTGTTACTTTAAAAGTTGCCGCCGCTGACGCTGCTTTAAATGTGACCTATAAATAACAAATACTTACATGCACAGTTTTAAGACAGCTTTAATCGCCTTTTTTCGTAACTTCATGTCTTAACAGACGATGCGACATAACTACATCATTGCATACTCGCAGTTTCATTTGGGTTTGAATATGATACAGTGCTTTAATATAGGCCTAATACAGCGCGCGCCGGCACATTTGTGTGTGCACTTGCACATGCTACAATTACAGTTTAATGGCTGACAGGACAGGTAAATTTGTTTTTACCAACATATGGCCTGACAACATCACATCTGACCGCAGTTCACTGATGTTCTAATGAAGCTCCTCGTCACTGGTACCGTTTCCGCGCTCGTTTGACTCGCATTTGGTGCTGAAGTAAACTTGGAGCATGCGTCTGAAAAGTCTCCCATTTGATGTGCTCGTAAAGACGCCCTGCGCATCTAAATAAACGCAATTCTTTAGAACTTCTGAGTGTCTAGCCCCACATGTGTTAATTGCGTTAAATATTTTTAACACGTTCAAATGAAAAAATTAATCACCTGCATTAACGCGCTAATTTTGACACCACTAATTTATACTAAATGTATTTAGACTACTCTTTTTTTTATACAAATACATATAAACCATATTACATTTTTACCATGGTATTGTGGTTTTAACTATGATTATCAGGATCTAAATGTATGCTACTATGAAAGACCAATGGTTAATTATATATAAAAAAAAAACAGTCAGAATAATTACATTTCACCATATAAAAATGAAGTTGATACAATTTTACAGATATTACTGATTTTGATAAAGAACATACATCTACATTTGCATCCTAACTCAAGCTGCTATCAACTGTATATTACTAAGAGACTATTTTTTTTAATATATAGTATTAATATTATGAGGCAACGCTAACCTATTTCTTGATTTGAAAGAATATTACTCATTAGAACATGTTGAACTAAGATTTTTTTATTATTATTATTATTATTATTATTATTTAGAAAAATTAAAAAGGAAAAATGGCTGGAAAAGTAAAGAATTAAAAAACGTAAAGTGTTTGTCATGTTCTGATCATAAATAATATTTTAAAACAACAATTGCCAATTGGTTTTTACAACTTGCACATTGGAGCAGAAATCTGCCTTTAAACTTGAAAGAAAAAAAATTGACATTTATCTAATTTAAATATTTTTGTTTGTCCATATCGCCCAGCCCTACTTGAGGGCGAGTAAATCATGGAGTAATTTCATTTTTGGTGACCTATCCATTTGAAAAGTGATCCTCTTTTACTTTATTTACTGTTAGGCAGAATATTAGTCGCCGATAGTGGAAAGTGACTATTCAGTTAAAAACACTAGCATTGTGAAATAATATTTTAAAATTACCATTTGTTGTATTAATATTAAAATATTAATTTAATATAATTACATTATTTATTCCTGTTATGGCATAGCTGAATTTTTAGCTTTCAGTACGCCAGTCTTTAGTTTCGCATAATCCATCTGAAAGCATTCTAACATA
This sequence comes from Cirrhinus molitorella, assembly GCA_033026305.1. NCBI lineage: Eukaryota > Metazoa > Chordata > Actinopteri > Cypriniformes > Cyprinidae > Cirrhinus > Cirrhinus molitorella. The sequence goes on from CM065120.1 coordinate 24,919,647, forward strand.
CTTATTTTTTGAGGGGAAAAAAACAGTAATACATTTGTATATTTTTTCATTAATACTGTCACTTTTGATCCATTTAATGATTAAAATGATTAGTTTCTTTACTGACTGCAAAATTGTGAACGTTAAAATGTATTTTGCTCCATCTAAAGCCTCTTTAATGCATTTCTCTCATTGCTGTGACAGCCACCCATAGTTCCCAAGGTATCTCACGAGGGTGACACGTCTAACTTTGACACCTATCCAGAGGACGAGTGGAAGAAGGACACACCAGTACCAGCTAAGGATCTGGAAGTTTTCAAGAACTTCTAAAAGGATATACTTTTTAATGATTAAAAAGACAGGACTGGTAGAAGATAATGATTTAGAGCTGAAGTTTTAACCTTAGCATTCAGGGGGACATTTAAAGGTCATAGTTGCATTGTTATTATTATAGGCATGTCTTGCCTGCTTGTCCCTGAGCCCTGCACACTTGAGAAACAGACTTCAGACAGTCACCATAATCACAGTCAAACGTTTACTGAAAAACACGGTTCATCACTTCAGCATCCAGTAAGATGAGCAACTTGATTCAACACCCTCTCTCTTATATTATGCAAAAGTGATGTTTTTAAATATCATTTTAAAGAAGCAATATCAAGGTTCTGTTCGAGGTTCTTTTTGCTGGATCAAAACGATGTCTTCGCTTTTGCCTAAACGTGTATGGTTGTTTTGCTGAATTACAGCTTTAAGCCGGACAAATGTTCTTATCTGGTTATCTAAACTTGTTGTGTTGATCCTTTCCTCCCACATGGTACTGCTATATAAACTTCTTAATATTAAGCCTGTTTCACACTGCATTCTCGAGCAAAAGTAAACGAAGTAAAAGCGTAACTGCAACATTGTACTTATGTACTGGCAGCATTTCTCCTGCATAACAACCCAGCCAGTCTATACAAAAAGTACACCAAAAGTACGTAGTCAAAGTAAATAGCGGTTATGAATTTTAAAATGGATCTTTTTTTTTAAATAATTAAGACTACAGAAAAGTATAGTCTGAAATGTAATTTACATGTGATTATAGGCCAAATTTACATCTAAAATGTTGTTCGTCAAAGAACCTAAATTTCAAACTATAGTGACAAACTTCTTAAGTAATTTGGATTCAGTCATATTTACTAAAAAGAAAGTGCTGCTTGTGTGTGTGTGTTTAGATAAGAAGTCAATAGTTCACGCCTGTGTTTTATTTAAATACTGTAACCTGTTGATATTGTATGTAAGCCCGTCAGAAGAAAAAAATGCTTTGGTAAGTTAATTATTACATACAAAGTCTTAATTATGAGGAGGGAAAGCTGAAATTATTACATAAAAAGTTCGAATTTTCAGTTTTTGTCATCCTAATTTCAACTTTTTGTCGTAAATTCGACTTTAAATCTCAGTTCAAAAATAAAAAGTCAAAATTATCAAATTATTTTTATCAAAATTATGACTTGTGATTATTTTATGAATATAACTTGAAATTGAGATTAAAAAGTCATGACTCAACTACATATGACATTTTGGACAATTTTGGTAACACTTTACAATAAGGTTCATTAGATAACATGAACTGAGAATGAACAATGCTTCAACAGCATTTATTAATCTCAGTTAATTTCAGCTTTACTAAGTAAATATTAAAATCACAAGTTCTGTTTGTTAAAGGAACACTCCACTTTTTTGAAAATAGGCTCATTTTCCAACTCCCCAATTCCCATTTTACTGTTTACGAATCCATTCAGATGATTTCTGGGTCAAGCATTAGCACTTAGCATAGATTAGCATAGATCATTAAATCTGATTAGACCGTTAGCGTCTCGCTCAAAAATGACCAAAGAGTTTCGATATTTTTCCTATTTAAAGCTTGACTCTTCTGTAGTTACTTTGTGTACTAAGACCAACAGAAAAGTTGCGATTTTCTAGGCTGATATGGATAGGAACTATACTCTCATTCCAGTGTAATAATCAGGGAACTTTGCTACCGTACCATGGGTGCAGCAGGCGCAATGATATTACACAGCACCTGAATATAGTCCCCAGCTATTTTACTAATGGCTTAGTGGATTAGTGCCAGTCACAATGGAAGTTACCTAGCTGGGGTCTATTTTCCTATATGTTATAGGTGCTGCGTAATGTCATTGCGCCTGCTGCACCCGTGGTACGGCAGCAAAGTTCCCTGATTATTACGCCGGAATGAGAGTATAGTTCCTATCCATATCAGCCTAGAAAATCGCAACTTTTCATTTTCTGTCGGCCTTAGTACACAATGTAACAACAAAAGAGCCAAGTTATAAATGAGAAAAATATCGAAAATTTTTGGTCATTTTTAAACAAGATGCTAACGGTCTAATCAGATTCAATGATTTATGCTAAGCTATGCTAAAAGTGCTACCGCTAGACCTGAAGATCGGCTAAATGGATTCGAAAACGGTAAAACTCATCTGTTTAACTCTAGGGGAGTTGGAAAATGAGCCTATTTTCAAACAAAGTGGAGTGTTCCTTTAATATTAGGTAATGTACTGTGATCTAACATGAACAATGAACGACTGTATTTTTAAACTAACATTAACAAAGATGAATAAATAGTAAAATAAATGCATAGTTCATTGTTTGTTCATGTTAGTTAATACAATAATGTTAACAAATGACACCTTATTATATAGTGTAACTAGAATCTCACTTTCTACTTTTATCTCATATTTTTGTAGTAAATTCAACCTTTTATTTAAGAATTATAACTTGCACAAGTAATAATTTTGACCTTTTTATGTCAGAATTTTGTTTACCAAAGCTTCCATACATATGGGCCCCAATAAATGTGCACAGGAATCGTTTGCAGTGTGAAACGGAATGTGTTTTTGTATTCTACTGTGCTGCTTTTTCATTCAACATGTATTTTACCATTGCGCTGTCTTGCTTATTTTTTCTTGTGTGTCAGCACTACATTAAGGCAAGTTTAAAACTCTTCAAATAATTACAACTTTTAAAAACACGCTTCTTTTCCATTCATCAGTGTTGCGGCTCTGCAGTTAGATACTATTGTTCAGCATCTCAAGTTGACCTCAAAACCGCAGTTTGTGTGAACGGCCCCAAGAATCCAAAGAGCTTTTGAACACATTCCTGCCAGGATGTCAGACTAAGAGTACCAGGTTGAAGTAGAGGTACAGTAGCACTTACCTAATCAAACATGACCTCACAAACCTGTAGCTAACTAATAAATTAGCATTAATGCTTGTATTATGAGATGCCTGTTCATATACTTTGGCTGTTGTGCTTTATGATGTTCTATATGTGTTTACTAATTGGTTAAGTGCATAAGCGGTTTACTAGCCAGGTGTTTTCTAAAGTCGCCTTGCATAGAAGTGGGGGTGAATTTAGCAAACACAGTTTACATTGCTTTGTAATGCTACTTAATCTACCTGATCTAATGACGAAAGCATACCTGGGAGAACTTTTTTCCAAGATGTGAAATTCTTACCAATAAGTACATCTCACTGCAGTTTCCAAAAGAAATGAACACTAGAGGCAGTAAAACAGTGAGCTCCATATGTTTTACTTTCCGGACGTAACAAGTTTGCTCGGTAGCTCAGCTGGAATGGAATTGGACTTAGGATGCAGAATCCTATGAAAAACATGACTCATGATGAAAGCTGAGAGCGAAAAACAAGCTAAAATGGCATGCTTGCGATTGCATTTTTACATCACATTTGCTTTTGTTCATAGTATTGGGTAGGTTTAGGTGTAGTGCAGATGGTACCTTATTTTAAAACGTCACAGAGCATTAGAGTTATAGCACCACTCAATGGACATTTCAATTCAGAACTGCACTACATACAGTTGAAGTTAAAAGTTTACATACACCTTGCATAATCTGCAAAATGTTAATTATTTTAGCAAAATAAGAGGGATCATGGAAAATACATTTTATTTTTTATTTAGTATCGACCTCAATAAGATATTTCAAATAAAAGACGTTCACATATAGTCCAAGTTGAATTTATAAAATTTACCATGTTCAAAAGTTTACATACGTTTGATTCTTAATACTGTTTTGTTGTTGTTGTTGTTGTTGTTGTTGTTGTTGTTTAGTGATAGATGTTCATGAGTCCCTTGTTTGTCCTGAACAGTTAAACTTGCCTGCTGTTTTTCAGAAAAAATCCTTCAGATCACACAAATTATTTGGTTTTTCAGCATTGTTGTGTATTTGAACCCTTTTCAACAATGACTCTATGATTTTGAGATCCATCTCAAAATTTGAGATCCATCACACTGAGTACAACTGAGAGACTCATATGCAACTATTACAGAAGGTTCAAAGCTCACTGATGCACCAGAAGGAAAAAAAAACATGCATTAAGAGCCAGGGGGTGAAAGCTTTTTGAATTTGAAGATCAGGGTCAATTTAACTAATTTTGTCTTCTTGGAAACATGCAAGTATCTTCTGTAGCTTCTGAAGGGCAGTACTAAATGAAAAAAATATGATATTTAGGCAAAATGCACACAACTTCATTCTGTTCAAAAGTTTACACCCCCAGCTCATAATGCATAGTTTTTTCATAGTTGAGCGTTTGAACATTCTGTAATAGTTGCATATGAGTCCCTCAGTCGTCCTCAGTGTCAAAAGATGGATCTCAAAATCATACAGTCATTGTTGGAAAGGGTTCAAATACACATAAATGCTGAAAAACCAAAGAATTTGTGGGACCTGAAGGATTTTTCTGATGAACAGCAGGCAGTTTAACTGTTCAGGACAAACAAGGGATTTATGAACAATTATCACTAAACAAAAAAGACAGCTGTGGGTCATTCAGGTAACAAGAATCATAAGTATTAAGAATCAAGGGTATGTAAACTTTTGAACAGGGTGATTTTTATAAATTCAGCTATTACTTTCTCCTGTGGACTATATGTAAATGTCTTTTATGTGAAATATCTTATACAGGTCAGTACTAAAAAAAAAGAACATGTAGTTTGTATGATCCCTCTTATTTTGCTAAAAGAATTAACGTTTTGCAAGGTGTATGTAAACTTTTGACTTCAACTATACGTACCATATATACAGTCATCTGTTCCGGGGGGGTGAAATGCTCTTTTAGCGCCACACAGTAGACATTTCACATTATGTCATGAAACATACATGGTGCTACATATTTCGCATCTTGCGAAAAAGTTCCCACAGGTACATTTTTGTCATGAGATCAAGTTGTACTTAATATATGTTTGGCGTTTAAAAGCCTTGCATAATGGGAAGAGAATTGACTATGGTGTGAAATGCTTTAGAAATGTAGCTACTGTGTGTACGTTCAAAACAATTCTTCCATAGTTTTTCTTAACTGCTTTTGTTCAAAGCAGTAGTCTGTCATTGTAAAGTGTCTACTGAAAGTCATTTATTTGGTATCATTTATTGAAGTGACTGTTCTTTTTAAATTGCAAATGCAGTTTTATACTATGGAAACCAACTTGTAGATTTCATATGAACTTGACAGCTGTTACCATCTTGAGGGTTTTTTTTATGTTACTGTTTGTTTGTTTGTTTGTTTGTTTGTTGTTGTTCCCTGTGTGAGTAATTTTTGCTGTATTCTATTTTATTCTACATTTTTAGTGTGTTCTTTTTTACACTTGTTTGAGAAAAAATAGTATTTTATATTGTTTGCAACAGCAAAAACTAAAATGAAGTTCTATGAACTTAAAAATGGAGAAGAACCCAGCACAGGATTTTATACTAGTTTATTTTTTTTCTCTTTCTCTCTCTTTCTTCTCTGTACTTTCATTTTATTGCCTTCTGAACATTTATGATATATTTGAGGTGGTACAAGTGCAATGTTACCTGCAACCAAGCTGTTATAAAAACTTGAGAAAGTCTGCACATCCTATATCCATGAAAATAAACTGAACTTTTCATGTGGGCAAAACTATTTGACTAATAGACCTCCAGCCTGTCAGAACTTCAAAGTGTACTCTGACCAAACTTGTCGAAGTCTTATTGAGATGGGTTGGACTCTCTTTTTGATGGCACCAAGCCATACGCTCATTCACACCAGCCTCAGGAACCTTTTAAACTACAAGCTTAGTGGAAATTATTAGACCATTTACTTTAAAACTCTTAATATATTCTCATTTTCCTATATACCCACGATTAAGTGCTTGCCACAGCTAGTATTTCCCTCAGTTGGTCCCTTTATAGTTTATTTTCCTTAAGTTAAATGATCATTAATGTAAAACGTGTATTAAATGTACATTAGTAGCAACAAATTAGCATCACTTCTTCCCTTCAAAAGCAGATAAATGATCTCATCCATTAAGGTGCCTTGAGACTCCTGCATTTTTAAGAGGTTATTTCACTCTCTAACCCCTGTGGTTAGACTTCACCCGTAGTGAAATGTTCAAACATAACTTTCTTTCTGCGCTCTGCTCCTTGTAAAATCTGACTACAGTTTAAACATTTTAATGACGCTTAGTCCTGTCAGACACACCGCTGGGACAGACTAATTTTGCTTAATAGTTCCCTTACGGTCTTCTAAAAGCCTGTACCGATGGATCTGTCTCTAACCTGATAGGAAATAGTTTTAATGTATGGTATATGTACCCGCCGCACTTTGGCAGTTCTGCATAATATATTTCCACTTGTGACAGGAAAGCAGAAAAACACTACTCGAGGGATGTAAATGACATTACCATTTAACAAAAAGATTATGGTGTATCTATCTTTATGTACACTCATCTGTTTATGTTTAGGTTCCCCAAACCCAACACATTTTTAAAACGTCACCATTTTTGTAAGCTGCGATGTGACAAGTTGCAGCTGCTGTTTTAGTTTTTGGTCCTGTCAACGTACCTCTTACCTGATGACATTTTTGGCAGTCACTGGAGGTGAATGATGTTCTTTAATCTCCTTTTGTCACGTAGAAGACTTTTCTTCGTTTATTGCATCAGAGATGTAAAACCTGTTGTGAATTTGCAGCTTGGAGCAAAAAAAACATAAAAGTCGCTGAGTGTGGCAGAGTCTACTTCTATAAACCTGACAAACCTACCATTACTCCCTCGTTTACCTACATGGCTCTCACTTAACCCCTCACCTCCTGCAGTGAACAGGTTCGAAACTCCCCCCCAAAACAACTCAAAACTATAGAACGACACCTTGTAATGACTAGTAACCACAGTGATCAGCGGAATTAAATGGCTTTAGGTTCTGATCTCATAAAAAAAAGTCCTGTCATCAGACCACCACCACACCCGCAATGAGATAATATCATAGAGGAAACCCCACCCGTCTAACAGGTACACCTCATCTTGCCTTCACATGCTATCAGACACAAACAGCCTCTCAAGGTGTATTTACAACTAGGAAACTGATATTTCGCTGCTTGAGTTTCCGAGTTTGGCAGACCATAAACTAAACATGGCAGATTACTGTATTGACTGCTAAGTTCAAGGGGGCATTTACACGACACCATTTCCAACTAAAAATGGAAAACGTATGTACTTTGGCTGCAGGGTTGGCAGGTTTTCACAACAAAACCCGCCCAGTTGCTATTCAAAAGTAGCCCAATCGCATTTCGATGGGGTAAAATACACATTATTTGGTGGGGTTCTTCTGGTAAAAATTAGCATTCCAGGGTCTAAATATTACAATATTGGGGACGCTTCAACGCGTGGACATGAAAAACAACCCACGGCAATAGTATGAAAGTAGCCCAATTCCGCGGGAAAACCACGGACTTGGCAACACTGGGGCCTGAAAACGCGAACATTTGAAAATGGGGTTTAAGAGGGCAAGTAAAATGGCAGTTTTTAAGCACAGAATACTTAAATAAGATATTTGAAAAAGAACTGTGATCAAAATTAGAGAACACTTACAGATCCCTCCAAATTATTAGTATTAATCCAGCACCTGGTGCTAATTTCCTTAATTATATGACAAATCCTTTTTAACTGGCATTGTTCCTCCAATTTTCACTGAGATTAGAAAGATTGCAGGCTGCCCTAACACTGTCCTAACTACAAGCGACGCGAAAAGATTCCAGCGACAAACAATTTGGGTGTCCACACCAGACATGACATGACGACGCGACAGAATGGATCATATATCACAGCCAATCAGAAGCGCGCGTGGGCGGGCTATCCCTGGAAGCGCACAGCCCTCGCAAAGAAATGGATAAATTTATAATCTAATTCATAAATATTGAAACTTTGAACATTATTAAATGTACACACTAATGAGTGACTAATACCGTCTTTGTTATGGAATACACTTATTGGTTCGCATTGAGTTCACAGTTTGAACGTACATCTTTGCTTTCATTTATTTTCCAGATCTGAGGTAAACTATCTGTTGTTGCTTTCAGTATGGCTATAAAAGGTCACACAAAATGATATTCAAACTCACATTAGACACATTTAACTTTAAATAAAGCACATAATCAGTACCTGAGATTATCACTTCATTAGTTTGAAAGCCGTTGTTCCAGCCGCGATGTTGCAGAAATAGAAACGGTTTCTAAAATAGAAATTTTGCATGTAGTCATCACGGCTAGTTAGGAGAAAAACTTTGATTAACATGGAAAAGATACCTTTCATCGCGTGTTGCAGCGTCCTGACTGAAACCCTGCGACAAGAGGTTATCCAGATGAAGGCCGAAGGGATGACCTTTTCGGTCATTGTAAATTAGTCATTCCAAATCTGTGATTTCTTGAATATTGCAGCTTTACAATGACCCTAAATCATTTAAGTCCCCCCAAAAGGCTGATCGTCCAAGACAAATGCATGAGAGGACAGAATAATGTGGAGACTCAGAATGGGTAATTCAACACTGCAGCTTGAATTGATTGCCAGTTGAACACTGAAGAGGGTAAGAATCTGAAATGAAGATTAACAATATTTCGGAAAAAAATATATAGATTGTAAATCATTTTGATCTCCACTGTATGTTGATATGATATGGCAACAAATAGGACATTGCAATTTATTCAAAATCTGTAGGATATTGGCTGAATATCTTAAATACATTTTGGCTTTAATAAGATTTCCCCAGGCAATAGGACCCGGTGTCCTCCATGATTCCTATTATTTCTGACAAATAGGCAGTTGAACACAACAAAATTGTAATTACATCTCAAGAATTAGGAAGTCGGATATTCAACAAGTTAAGGCAGATTTAGAAACCTTCTTGTCCATAATGCAAAACTAATCAAGATATAAAAGACATAAAACTTGCTTAGTCCTATTTAAATGTATCCTAACATGACTAAAAGGGTTGTTTTTTATGCATATTTTATAAGTAAATTATAAATTAGTAACTTAAATTAGATATTTGAAAAAGAACTCTGATCCAAATTAGAAAACACTTACAGATACCTTCAAGTTAGTGGTGTTAATTTGGCACATGGTGCTAATTTCCTCAATTATATGACAAACCCCATTTAACTCTCAGCATTCCTCCAGGTTTCACTGAGATTGCAACATTGTGGGTTGCTCTGAAGTGACAAAACCGTGCAAGAGGATGTTGTTCGGATGAAGACCAAAAGAATGACCTTTTTTAGTCATTGCAGAAGAGGACAGGATAATGCAGAGACTCTCAACGAGGAATCAGTTCATCACTGCAGCTGCAGCAGCTTGACAGTTTAACACTGGACAGAATAAGAAAATGAATCTGCGATGAAGATTAACAAATATTTTTTAAACAATCAAGTATTTATAGATTGTAGATCATTTTGATCTCCACTGTATGTTTATATGGTTGGCAACAAATAGGACGCTACATTTTATCTGTTGTATATTGACTAAATATCTTAAATACATTTTGGCTTCAATAAGATTTCCCCAAGCAACAGGCAAAAATGAACTCGGTGTCCTCCATGATTCCTATCCATGATTCCAACAAACTTGTAATCATATCTTAAAAATTGGGAAGTCGGAAATTCAGCATGTTAAGGCAGATTTAGACACCTTCTTGTCCATGATGATTTAAAGACTGAAACGTATTTAATATTTGCTAAACTTTGCATAAAGCATTCGAGGCAGAAATTCACTGTGGGTTTTGTTGTGAGAACTTGGATATGGTGGATTACCTCATTATCTAGCATGGCTTGTCCCAACTTAGAGGTCTTGACTTAATCAGCTGAATCCAACGAATAAAATTGTGCATCATAATTTTGACTTAATGGCAGGCTGCTTTAAGATGACTGAAACCCTGAGACAATAGGTTGTCCAGATAAGGACCAAAAGGATGACCCTTTTAGCCATTTCAAGAGACGTTTGCCATTCCAAATCTGTGATTTATGTATATGTGTATATATATATAGCTTTACAATGACACTAATTCATTGAAGTCCCCCAAAAAGGCTGGTTGTCCACATAAGACAAATGCGTGAGGGGACAGAATAATGCAGAGACTCTCAATGGGGAATTAGCTGGAATTGCTTGTCACTGAATGCTGAACAGAATCTGAATTTGCGATGAAGATTAACAATATTTCATTAAAAAAAAAAAAAGTATCAAGTATTTATAGATTGTACATAATTTAGATTTCCACTATGTGTTTATATTTTATTAAAAATTTGTTGGATATTGTCTAAGTATCTTAAATCTTAAATGCATTTTGTCTTTTCTAAGATTACCCCAAGCAATGGGCAAAAAAGAACCTGGTGTCCTCCATTATTTCTATTATTTCCGACAGGTTGAACACAACAATCTTGTAATTAAACCTTAAGAATTGGGAGAGTAGAAACTCAGCGTGTTAAGGCAGATTCAGACACCGTCTTCTCCATAATGTTAAACAAATCATGACATAAAAGACAAAAACTTGTTCAAGATTGGCAAAACTTACCAAATAAAGCATTAGAGACAGAAATTCACAGTGGGATTTGTTGTGAGAACTTGGATATGGTGGATTAAAATTGTGCTTCATCATTTTGACTTTTTTTTTTTTAATTAATATCATTCATTCAATTTATTATAGTAAAAATGTGGTAACACTTTATTTTACAGTCTTCTAACTAGTTGCTTATTAGCATGCATATTACTAGAATATTAGCCATTTATTAGTAATTACTAATTAAGCACATATTAATGCCTTATTCTACATGACCTTATTCTACATCCCAAAACCTACCCAGTACCTAAATTTAACAATTACCTTACTAACTATTAAGCAGCAAATTAGGAATTTATTGAGGGAAAAGTCATAGTTAATAGTGAATAAGTGTTCCATATTCTAAAGTGTTACCAAAAAAATTATGTCGAGTGGAGATAAAGGGAACAACTTACAGTTTTCTAAATTTCAGGGTCCTCCTATTTGAAGTTTTCCTAACAGGAGTGAAGTTTTTAAGCGTACAGTCTTATGCAAAAGTTTAGGCACCCCTTGATAACAGATTTTGTTGATTTTTTTTAATTGAAAAGATGTTAACACAGTCTCTCTTGGAAATGGAAAAAAATGCACAATATTTTTAGCAAACATTGGTGCATAGTTACTTTTTATGTCATAAATTGAACAAAGATAAAAAATAAAAACATTATTGTCGCAATGTGCAAAAGTTTGGGCACCTCTTCAGCTTTTTTACAGATGGTGTGATGTTTGCTTCCAGAATTTGCTGGTATTTAGTGGAATCCATCCTTCCCTCCACCCGTGCAATGTTTCCTGTGCCACTGGCTGCAACACAACCCCAAAGCATGATAGATCCACCCCCATGCTTAATAGTTGGCAAGGTGTTCTTTTCATGAAATGCTGCTCCTTTTTTTCTCCAAACATGCCTTTACTGATTGTGGCCAAAGAGTTCTATTTTAACTTCATCAGTCCACAGCACTTGTTTCCAAAACACATCAGGCTTCTGTAGATGTTCTGTTGCATACTTCTGACGTTGGATTTTACGATGGGGATGCAGGTAAGGTTTTCTTCTGCTGACTCTTCCATGAAGATCTTGTCTGTGCAAGCATCGCTGCACAGTGGAACGGTGCACCACCACTCCTGAGTCTGCTAAATCTTCCTGCAGATTCTCTCCAAGAGTTTTCTTGGTCTTCCAGATCTCATCTTGACCTCCACAGTTCCAATGAACTGCCATCTCTTAATTACATTTCTCACTGTGGAAACTGCAAGCTGACAACACTTTGCTGTCTTCTTGTAGCCTTCTCCTGCATTGTGGGCATCAATAACTTTCATTTTCAGAGTCTTACACAGCTGCTTAGAGGAACCCATGGTTGTTGAGTGTCCGCAAGTGTGTGCACAAGGTTTGAAGAGTCAAAGTATTTGTAAAGCTTTGAAATGTACTAATGACAGCTGTTGCCATGCATCAGATCTAACAAGCTGATTAAGGTCTTAAACCTTGTAAAAAGTATCTGAGACTCTGGAACTCTTAGAGTGCCCACACTTTTGCGCAGTGCCATAATAATGTTTTTATTTTTTATTTTTGTTCAGTTTATGGCATAAGAAGTGACTATGCATCAATGTTTGCTGAAAATATTGTGCATTTTTTCCATTTCCAAGTGAGACTGTGTTAACATCTTTTCAATTAAAAAATCACCAAAATCTGTTATTTATCAAGGGGTGCCTAAACTTTCGCATAAGACTGTATTTCATAAATTCATTGTATTCTGAAGCACAGTATAAAAACGTAGTTGAGATATTTGAAAAAAGAACTCAAAATTAGAGAACATTTACTGAAACCTCAAAGTTACTGGTGTTAATCTGGCATCTGGTGCTCATTTCCTTAATTATATGACTAACCGTATTTTACTGGCAGCATTCCTCCAATTTTCACTGAGACTAAAAGACTACAGGCTGCTCTAAGCTGACTGACACCCTGTGACAAGAGGTTGTCCAGATGAAGGCCAAAGGGATGACTCTTGCAAGAGAAATTGGTCATTCCATGTCTGTAACTTTTTTGTATATTGCAGCTTTATAATGACATTAATTCATTCAAGTCCTCTAAAAAGGCTGGTCATTCACGTAAGACAAACGCATGAGAGGACAGGATAGTTCAATGCTGCAGCTGGAATTACTTGCCAGTTTAACACTGAACAGAGTAAGTATCTGAATCTGCAATGAATATTAATAATATTTCAGAAAAATAATTAATAAATAATTGATCCCACTGCATGTTTATATGGTTGGCAACAAATAAGATGATACATTTTATTCAAAATCTGTTGGATATTAATTAAATATCTTAAATGCATTTTGGCTTTAATAAGATTTCCTTAAGCAACTGGCAAACACTAACCTGGAGTCCTCTATGATTTTTATTATATCTGACAAATAGGCAGTTAACCACAATAAACTTGTAATTACACCTTTAGAATTTGGAAGTCGGATATTCAACATGTTAAGGCAGATTCAGACACCACCTTGTACATAATGCCAAATTAACCATGATATAAATAGACAAAAACGTGTTCAGGATTGGCAAAACGTTTCATATAAAGCATTAGAGGCAGAAATTCACTTTGGGTTTTCTTATGAGAATTATTAAATATTGTGTTTTACCCTATCTAGCATGGCCTGTCCCACCTTAGAGGTCTTGACCTTCTCAGCTGTATCCAACAAATAAAATCATATTCAAGTAATATTCAATTAATTATAGTTAAAAAATAGATTTTGCTGCATTTTATTAATCAATTAAATAAATAAATAAATTATAGTCACAGTCAATGTGTTGCACATTGTGCAAACATCAGAAAACTATTAGTGGGCTACACCAAGTAAAGTCCTTCTTTTGAAAGGGAGGAGTGTATATGTGATCAAGCTTCTTTCAGATACTGGACTTTTGGCTCTGATTTGAACTTTTTCTGTGTAGAGTTATCATATGCAGGTCTTTCACTGATACACACCTGTTAGTACTTAGGAAGGGAAGCTCACCGTCTGAGAGTTTGTGTCTCGGTCAGTAGAAAAACAGTGATGGTTTATCCCTGATTTGGCTCACAGTCGGCCTTCTGGAAAAGCTTTGCATTGTTGAGATCCAGTACTATCAGCACTCAACACTGCAGCTCTTTATTATCCCTTCTATATATATATAAAACAATAAAGTACATTACATAGGACCCAAAATATATAATAATTTAAAAAATCTAATTATTTTTCAGTTTGGCTTTCAAGGTGTAGCAGAATCTATTTTTTGGTGCCTGTATAATTACCGCATTTCTCTTGGACATGCAGCAGTGTCAGACAACCTGGGAGTAAGAACGGGTTGGAACAGCAAGATCCTGGCAAGGTATTGCCTAAGTTCAAAACTAAATATGCTTTTAGGTTTTAAAGGCATAGTCTGCTATTCCTTTAAGTGCACTCATTGGGAGCTTCTTCTTGGTAATTAAAGGAGCTTTTCAGGCATTTGACTAGCTTCCACCATTTTGCTAACTTCCATTACCGAACTCCACCCTCTCTCCAAAGACATGTCAGAAAACCTGCAAAATGAATCACTGAATGTCAACTTGCAGCATCGTCAAGCCTAGTGTTTATTCCCATTCAGATGTTTTTCAGTAATCCAGTCAGATGTGCATTGTATTGTAAGGCCTTTAAATTCATATAAAAAATGCTAAGAACATCAATGAAATGCGATAAAGCAAACAAAATCAAATCATCAGTAGATAGCTAAACCGCTTATTTAATTTCAAGCATGATTGGGAGCATACAAACGTGTTTCAAGCAAACAAAGAAAGCAGGCATCTGGATATTGTAATAGGAATAACTCAAAAGTGCATCTGCTTCTAAGTTATGCCCTAATTGCATTTCTCTGCTCATAATTTCCATATCCCTGTGCCCTTTAGCCGATCAAGGTGAACACATAATCTAATATAACTGCTTTTGCAGACTTGGAGAAGGTTATTGATCAAAGAGGAACCACGCACTGGTCTGTGAAGCCATCTAGGTCTAGGTCCAGCCATCTGACACTACCATTTTGTAACCATACCAATCATTATTTGAGGAATAGTTAAAACAGAAATATTTATTATTTACTTAATTCTGATGTCAGTCTGAACCTGTATGACCTGTAAACCTTTCTGTCTGAAAAATCCTTTCAACTTTTTTTTATCCATGCAATGAAAGTCATTAGGATCCAACATTGTTTATTATAAAGGAAGTCGTACAGGTATGGAACGACATGAAGGTGAGTAATTTCATTTCATATGTGTGATTTCTTGAATATTGCATTATTGCAATATTACATTATTACATTCAAGTCCCCCAAAAAGGCTGGTTGTCCACATAAGACAAATGCATGAGAGGACAGGATAATGCGGAGACTCTTAATGGAGAATTGGTTCAACACTGCAGCTGGAATTGCTCATACAATAAAGGAAATCGTACAGGTATGGAACATCATGAGGGTGAGTACTTTCATTTTGATAAACTAAGATGTCAACTAAAACATGTGGATATCAGGTACAAAACCCTGCAGTACAGGTGGACAGTTATGGTTAGTAGCTATAAGAGCCATAAAGACCATATCTAGGTCAGCCTAGAGTCCCCATTTTAAGAGAAGTTGGTCATTCCAAATGTAATTTATTTATTTATTTTTTAATATTGCAGCTTTACAATGACACAAGTCCCCAAAAGGCAGTTTGTCCACGTAAGACAAAAGCACAAGAAGACAGGATAATGCAGATAAGCTCCGTAGGGAACTGGTTCAAGAGAGACAGTTATGGTTAGTAGGTATAAGAGCCAAAAAGACCATATCTAGGTCAACCTAGAGTCCCTATTTTAAGAGAAGTTGGTCATTCCAAATGTGTGATTTCTTGAATGCTGCAGCTTTACAATAACACTAATTCATTCAAGTCCCTCAAAAACGCTGGTCATCCATGTAAGACAAATGAACGAGAGGACAGGATAATGCGGAGACTCTCAATGGGGAACTGGTTCAGCACTGTAGCTGGAATTGCTCATACAATGAAGGAAGTTTACAGGTATGGAACAACATGAGAGTGAGTAAATTCATTTTTTATAAACTAAGGTGTCAACTGAAGCATGTGGATACCAGGCACAAAACCCTGCAGTACAGGGGGACAGTTATGGTCAGTAAAGAGCCATAAAGGCCATATCTAGGTCAACCTAGAGTCCCTATTTTAAGAGAAATTGGTCATTCCAAATGTGTGATTTCTTGAATATTGCAGCTTTACAATAACACTAATTCATTCAAGTCCCTCAAAAACTCTGGCCATCCATGTAAGACAAATGAATGAGAGGACAGGATAATGCGGAGACTCTCAATGGGGAATTGTTTCAGCAATATAGATACAATGAAGGAAATTTACAGGTATGGAACCCTGCTGTACTAATGTGTCAACTGCTGTACAGCAACCCTTCTGTACAGGGGGACAGTTAAGGTCAGCAGATATAAGAGCCATAAAGACCATATCTAGGTCAGCCTAGAGTCCCCATTTTACCACCGGCAATGCTGTAATATTTCTTGATTAACCAGCTGTTGAGTGTAACAGCAGCTGAATTTAGAGCAGGCCTCTCTGGTGATGGTCATTGCACAAATATGCTTACTCAGACTTAAACGTCCATTTGCAGAGCCCCTGGGGAAGGAGTGAACTGTAGCTCTCGTGATTACAGTCTAACAGTCTGATTAGAGGGGACGTCGTTGCACGGAAATGAGAATCAGATTAGAGGGGATCTTCTTGCGTTGAGAAGTAGAAGATCTATTTGAAATAATATTACATTTAATCTTTGTCTTATCCAAGCGGTGGATAAGAACAATAGAGGAGACTTTTATGTCAACATATATTTATGATTTATGGCTTTAACTGTCAGAATGTATCAGTATCATCATGAATTTTACTTGTACACAAGACTAATCCAACAGTTGACTCTTCTATTTAATTAAATGCAATGCTTTTCTTTAGGCCTTATGTGCAACAGATTCCGGCACTGCTTTGCTGTTGAATTGTTAATGGAATTTGACTTTATTCAGACTTTTACAGAAAAGCAGACACGTGGATGACACAAACAAATCATTTTAATGGTTGTTTTCCCAAAGTCTTCAAATAACTGCGAGGCTCTTTGTAAATTAATTGCTTGGTGGTCAATCTGCATCAACAGATTGACTCAGCTTGGTTTTTATTCATAAAGGAACCAACAGATTTGTTATGTCTCGTCTTTGTTCTTGTTTGTGAGTAATGGCGTCAAAATTTTTGCCTATGAAAGCAAGTTTAAGATCTATGTACAAAAATCAAATCTCTCTCAGCATTGTGGCTGGTTAACATTTAATGCAAAAAAAAGTGAGTGCCACGTTTTTAACATATCAAGATGTCAGTGAAAAACTTTTTAAAATGCATTGCAGACCCATCCATTTGGTTCCATTTAATAATAATAATAAAAAAGCGCAAGTGTGGTTTGGCGAGGAACATTAGTTTAGTAGCTCCATATAAATGAAGTCCGAAGGCCCACCCAAGAGGCCATATGACTGAAAGATTTTTAAAAAAATTGTGACACAAACTTTTTCACATACTTTTGAAAATCCAGCGTTTAGTTGATCCTTGAGGGCTAATAGGCCCTTTTCACATGACGTCAATCAACTTTCGCTCTGACGCGAAGCAGGGTATTCTTTATTCTGAGTTCACCAAGATGCTTTTCATCTGCCACAAATACGGTTAGAGGATGACTGCCGCTGTTTACTCTCATCCTCATTCAAGGCGAGGCGTCTGGCATCTCTAACGAACTTACCGAATACTGATTGGAGAGATTTGCTGCTTGAAGTCGAGGGAGGAGTTGAAAATCCAGCAAGGAAGTCACTGACTGCCGTGGCTCTTGTAATGTTTCCTGTCTTTATTGTAGTTAGATGAAGTTGGCTAGATATTATTTCTCAAATAATCAAACGTTTTAGACATTTACATGTGGTAACAAAGCCTTCCCTGATAGCACACATACATCTTGGAGACATCTATTTGACGTCTGCATTTACATCTGCAAGACATAATTTGTTCATCTGCCATGCGTCTATTGGACGTTTCCTATCAGATGTCAAATAGATGTCTATTAGATGTCTTTAAGATGTTTATGATTTAGAATGTATGTAAAACTGACATCTTATAGATGTCTGCCAGACGTTTGTACACAGCAGATCAAAGTCAAGTCAAAGTCAAAGTCTGCTTTATTGTCAATTCTGCTATATATACAGTACATACATACAGAGAATTGAAATTGCGTTACTCTCAAACCCTAGATACATACAGGTAACATTAACAATAACAAGAAGTAAAATACAATTACGTACAAAAATAAATAATATATAAAAATACACATTTCCAGTAAGAGTCAAGTAACAAAATAAAGTGGCATTAATTATAAAGATGTATGAAAGATAAAGTGACTTATGAAGATAAAGATAAAGTGACAGTGGCAGATAACAGTGCAATCCAGACAAATAGTGCAATTAATGTGTAGTGCAAGAGCTTAATAGTCTGTGTATGTAGAGACCAGTGCTCAGAGAGTCAGACGTGTTATGAGGTAGATGGATGAGGTAGTGAATCGTGGGGTGGGTGGGGGGGGGGGGGGGTGATGTGATGTCTCAGAGGTCAGGTACATGGGGCAGAAAGAGGAGAGAGGGGGGTGGGGGGGGGGCAGAGTCGGAGGGAGTTCAGCCTCCTGACAGCCTGATGGATGAAGCTGTCTTTCAATCTGCTGGTCCTGGCCTGAAGACTGCGCAGTCTCCTCCCTGATGGCAGCAGACTGAAGAGGCTGTGTGACGGGTGGGTGGGGTCACCAGCAATGCTGAGGGCTTTTCGGGTGAGACGGGTGTTGTAAATGTCCTGGAGGGAGGGGAGAGAGACACCAACGATCTTCTCAGCTGCTCTCACTATGCGCTGAAGTTTCATCCGGCAGGATGCACTGCAGCTGCAGATGCTTTCCAGATCAAGAGATCTTTAACAGACATCTTGCAGACATACGTGTGCTATCTGGGTTTTAATTCAATATTTTTGTACTGCTTAATACAGGGTTTGCATGTACAAGAATGAACTATTTAAATATCAATAAAATGGGGTCTATATTTTTCTGTTTTATTTTGACAAAGATGACACAATATAATCCACAAATATTAAATATATTAGGTTTACAATAAAAAGCTTTTACTGTTAAAAACAGATTTGTGAGCATTTTGTGTAAATAAATATAAACTGCACATCTTAGCTGTTTTTAAGATAATATTACATATAACCTATAACGAAAAGAAAATACGATCTGTTATATCGACCAATAATAATTCACAAAGAAACAACAGGGTGTACATTACAGTGAAATTAAACGGAGGAATTAAATAAATTGTATAAGTCCAAAGTCCAGTGCTCTGGCTTGACGGCAGTCCTTCTTGCGTTGTTTTAATATAAAGCCATTTTATTCTTGAACTGGATTTTGAGACCACTTGCATTCATGATGTGAAACTTTATATAAAAAAAACTTGTGTCCATGTAATTTGTCCCATTAAAAAAAAAAAAAAAAAAATCACGTTGTGATTTAAATTTAATTTACACATTGCACTCACAAATAAATGAAATATTATCCAGGGAGTGACATAAACTGAAAAAACAAGTATATATCAAGTATATATTTTGTGTGGACGTAATCATTATCATACAAATCTGCAAGCAAGAATTCCATCAAAGGCAGATGCAGAAAAACGTTTGCAAAAGTACCCGACTGTAAGTACATTAACATTATTAGCCTTAACTCTTAACAAACGCCTTTCATTTTTCAAGTTTTTCCCTCATTTTCTCGAGAAGTCTTCAGTGTAGCTAAATGTATAAAGGAAGTACAGATGCACTGTGTTGCGGGAAAGAAGTTAGCTGACGTCATTGTGAAAAGTGCCTATTGTCACAGTTGTAAACACGACGGCTTTCTTCTTTCATTAAGGGGGGTTTGGCATTACGGAATCTTTGTTTCCAGACGTAACGTTAAAGAACACGACACACACATCTAGCGGAAGTCCTTTATAATTTAAGCAATCCGTTGACGACTTTGAAACAAAAGTGTTTCCACTTTTGTGTGTCCCACTTCAGGTTTGAATTTCTCCAATGGAAAGAAAATCTTATTGCAAAACCTGTTTTATTTTAAAGCGTTATTTTGTATATAATTGTAATAAATTATATACATATACTGTATACCCTAGCTGGGTCGTAAACGGAAGCATTTTGTTGTAGTTGTATCTGCTGTGTTTTCTTGCTCCTCACTTGAGATCCTGACATTTGTCATGGCTTTGTTTGTTTGGACAGTTTAATTCTCCACTTGTACTCATTATGTTTGGACTGGTGGGTTACTGCATGCTGATCCATACATACCATCACCGTGAACTATTTAGATGGCTCAGTTTGTAACTCTAGCCTGTCAAAACAAAACACAAAGAGCATCTCTAGAGAAAATTCCAAAAACGTAACGGAAACAAGAATGGAACAAGCAGTTGACAGGATCGTGACCTACAAACCACAACTTCTGAAAGTAAAAATGGTTATGTACATTCAGTAATTACCAAATGAAAACCTGGGTACAATCAAGCTTGCTCAAAACCAGAACTGACTTCACTCTCTGGAATTTCATAATTAATTACAGAGAAATGGCAAGTAACTCATTACGTTTTTAAGTAGAAAGACTAAAACAATAATTTCTTAATTACAGGATTGTTTTTTTTTTTTTTAGAGTGTGGTATAAATTTGAATAATTCATCTGTGCAAAGAGAATTTTTAAATACAATTTATTTGCTCACAAATCATAACTTGTCATAACTTGTTCTTCTCTCTGTTAACAAATGCAAGACCGCATTGCAGTTTAGCCAGCTGCATTAAGATCTGATTCCAAGAGAGTATGCAATACTCGCTTTTTACAATCAAATCAACAACCAGCTGATAAAATCAAGTACTGCTCTGCATTGTTTCAAGCTTTAGAAATTGTATCACTGTCACAATACAGAAATAAGGCCAGTTGAAACATCTGTTTCATGCCAAGTGTAAGAAAACTGCATTTGATCTTACAGCACAGGCTGTAGATTGAACTGGTGTTGTCTTTTTATATGAATGTACTAGCCACATAATGGCAGGCCTCTGATGTCATTACAGTCTGCGTTGCTTCAAGAAAAACATGTTGATATTGGTATTAATCATGCATTTTCCATGTGATCTCAACATGGAAAATGCATGAGCAGGTGACATATTTCATAGTTGAATATTATATGCAAATAGAGAATTATACAAATGCTGCAGTATAAAGTGTGATACAATATAATTCGATTTTATCATGGTGAATTCAGTGTCCCACATCCCAGCTGTCATTCCTTTTATAAGCCCCTATAAAAGCCCCTCAGTCCTTGACACACTGACATACTCAATAGGCACCAGTAGACAAGTGAGTCATGCCCTGGCAGAGGTAAAGTGTATTCTGGCATAGTTTCCAGGAGATGTCTTAGCTTTGAGAGAGGAAACATAAAACTAAAGCTCATGGCTGAAAGACAGTCCAAAGATTTATCATACCATCAGCACACTACAAGTTTAAGCACTGCCTGAGGCCTTCCTATCAGCTCATTTTGTTATTGAATGCAGTTTCCTTTCAAATCTGTTTAGAAATGTCCAGGTCAGTAATAACAGGTTGACTTTATTTCTTAACAAATATACATGTATATGATGACAGATTTCACATTTGATACAAACACTATAAGGATTGTTGAATTAAGACTTCTGTTTGACTATACTAAATAACTGCTGTGCTACTTTGAGGAGGGTAAATGAAATTTAAGAAAAGAGCTAATACAGTCATTTCCATGAACTTCTCTGTAACCCTTTGACATTCAGTTATGATGCAAACATGGTCTCCCATAAAGCTCGACCCCTGTCATCACCCTGTTATTACTGCCTTGCAGGTAACCTGACATTAGTTCACCATCTTTTCCCCTTTGAAGTGTGAACAAGAACATCTTATCAAAGGCTTTGCTGTTGTAGCTTCAAACATCAATATATCCTAAAAGAAACATCAAAACAGAGGTTAGAAAAAACTCGTCCGACCTTATTTTTCATCAAACAACTAATAAAAATGTTCACAATGTCTACACCAGATGTGTCAGTTGTCGCACATTGCGACATTTAGAAAAATCTAAATGTAACCATTGCAAATCATTCTAAGTTTGTGTTAATACGTAATAAATTGAACAAGGCATCAGTTCATTGTCTAGGAGTTGTCGTGTCGCTCCACATCCCCTGTAGACAGCATTACTGATTATGATGGGTTTGATTGTCTTTTGTCGAGATGCATCATTTTATTTTTTTTTTTGGGGAAAGGCTGGTTTGTTCCATCAGTGGAATTGGAAATTAAATCACCAAGTACAAGGTCCACTGACACCAAGATAAATACTTAATGCAAAAATCTGATGCAATAAACTTTTTAATATGGCATAAATGAGCAGCTGTTAACATGAATATTCACATGCTGTAAATGCGACAAAAATTTTAATGGACAGTTGTTGTTTTGGCTGTAACACAAAACTATGACTCATAAACAGATTATTTTGCTAAGTCACAGTAAATAGAGAAGGAATCTGGAAACAACTCTTGTTTCTGTATTCTCATGCTAAACATGGCCAAAGTTTTAAAAAAAATAATTTAGACGAATAACGGAGAATTTCTTTTCTGAAAATCTTACTTCCAGGTTGGTACAAGTTTCGGCTGTTTTTTTGTTTTTTCGATCATGGCATTAATGACGTGATTGGTGGTGGAACTCCTTATATGAGCAATTCTCCTGGAAAAGCGCGTCCGCGGTCACATCGGCCAGACCGTGAGAAAGACAGCACCCATCAACGCGGTTCATTCGGCTGCACTCAGTGCATTGCTGCAAGGGATTTACTCAGGAGAATGTCTCTAATGAAGTGTGGTTTTGGTTGTCAGCCAAAGGCATCTTTGCTCAGCTTCCCGAAGAAGCCAGCATTACGTGAACAGTGAATGCTGTTCCTTTTTCCGGAGCAGCAATGGAGTTTAGCAAGTGTGTGTTTGTTGACGAATGTTTCATATACGAGGACCAGTTTGACGCTGGATTATCACATTGTTTGATACTGAAAGATGGAGCGGTCCCAGCTATAAAAGATCCCGGAAATGATTCAGAACTGCAGATGGTAAGTGAAACGCCATCAAATGTCTGTTTTAATGCCAATTCTAACGTAAGTGATTGTTGAACTTAGCTCCGCCCACGGCGCGCCTCCAGAAGTTCGGCTTTTTCCAGAGAAAATCGGAAAGCTGTATTTTTTTTAATAAGAAAACTAAAGACTTTTTGGAGATATTAAGGATACATTACTACTCTAGAGGTACTCAGGATTAACATAAGATTAGGTGAAACTGTATGTTATGTACCCTTTAACATTACAGCAAATACAATAAATATAAACAAACAAACAAAAAAAAAAGTTCTACTTTATTGTGTTATGAATCTAAGGTTGTTTACAAATGTAAAAAAATGTAAAGTAAGGCTGCAATGATAATTGATGTATTGACATTTGTGGATCGATTCTAAAAAAAAATTCCAAATACATCGTGATTGTTTTTGGAATTGATTCTGAGCTCAGTTTGTAACAGCAGATGGCGCTCTAATTTAGTTTTTAACCGCACACTCAAACGCTCACAAAGAACAGCACTGAAGAGCGCTTGTTAGTTTGGCTAAGGCCCTGTTTACACTAGTGCATTTTAGTTTTAAAACAGCATTTTAAAATGACAACAATCCTTGTCTATACTGGTGTTTTCACTGCGTTTTAAGAAATTGCACCTCGTCTCAGTATGCTATTATGATGCAAAAATAATGTAAACACCCAGTAAAGCCCAGTGTGAACATCCTTGTAATTCACTTTAACATTGACATCACTTTAACAAGTGTGTGTGTAAGGTAGAGCTGCATGATTCTGGATGAATTGAGAATCTCTTTTTTTCTTCTTTTTTTGTCTCAAATAGAGATCCCACGATTCTGAACTAAACAAAATAATGTGTGACAAAATATTAATTGCTGCAGTCTATTTAAAAGTGTTTAATTAATTTGAATAAATTTATTAAACATTTGAATATATGATATATGTATTTAAAAATATCATACATTTAATACACCAATTTTTTATATTAAAATGATGAATAATTGGATTAAATGAATGATTCAATGACTCACTCATAAATTCTTGTTTTATTACTGGATGAATCAGCATTTTTGAACAAATGAATGAATGATTCAATGACAAATACATTTTTTTAACAGTTACTTAGTGCCAAAACAATGCAGTCGACACAAACGTTATTTGAAGCGCCTATTACTTTCAAAACATGACGTGCTCTATTTTTGCTGCTCTGCTCCAATGGATGTCAATGTTTATACCCAAACTATGACCCTTAATCCCAGCATTTCCAGTGGTGGCTTGTTGGGTTTTAAAATAGAGGAGGCACACTAATTGTATAAGTCTGGTGATACCTGCCAATTATTATTAGTATTAATGTTTGCTTAACCACTTAAAAATGGCTTTTTGGTTGCTTTTAGTAAGAAAGCGTAAAGAAAACGCATACACATACAGCAGGATAATATAATTTCACATACCTGGCCTATTACTTGAAGCTGAAGTCTGTGTTAAAAGAGAGCTGCCTGTTGTGCCATTTAATTAAGCTGCGACTGCTGTAGCCTATATCCAGCTTAGGCATATTCTCCCTTTATTTTTGTATATATAAGTTACTGTTTGAATGACAACTTGGTAAATCTTTTGGCAATCAAATATTCAATATCGCTACTCATCATAAGTACTTGGTACATTAGCAGAGCAGCGGGAGACGTTTAAACAAATATCACATAATGTACGTCTCTATGATGATTGAGGCTAGCGCATTGCCGAACCAAAATTACCCAGAATGCAATATAAATTACCAGAGGTGGAACCAAGTCATTGTTTTGCAAGTCACAAGCAAGTCTCAAATCTTTGCATTCAAGTCTCTAGTCAAGTTCCGAGTCACGACAGACAAGTCACAAGTTAAGTCCCGAGTCAAGACGGACAAATCAAAGTCGAGTTGCAAGTCCTCAGCTTTAAGCTTCAAGTCCTAAACAAGTCATTAGTGCCGTTTGCCCAAATTAGTGTCCCTGTATTAATTACTACAGTAAATTTAAAGTCAATAATAGTCTATAGTAAGAAAAATGGCAAAGATACAATAATTAGTGGTGTTTCATTGGGGAATTAATTGTTTGTGAACAAATATAGGAATAATTGAATTAATAATTAAGTCCACTTTCATTTGTTTATGATTCAGTGATTTGAATTAATCAATTGTATCACTTGGGGTCCTAGTTTTGGTATCAAAATATGTCATTTCCATACCAAAACTACGTATTTTACAGTCACCGTTATGCAGATCATAAACACAGCTAAAAAGCTTCCTACCACAGTGGCCATCCTTCACAAAACTAATATCTACCACAGTTTTATCACAAGTAGAATGTAAAATGTTTCAATACAAGCATTTAAGTCAAATGGAATTTATGCAATATTTCAAACTTCTAACCTATGTGAGAAAATTAACCCGCTGCAACAGTTTAAAATCAGACCAATTCCGAGGAAATAATGCAGATTTGGCAACCCTACATCCAACAAGAGCTGCATCCAAAGTACATTGATAGCAACTCTGTGATGCGTGAAAATGATATTCAGAATGTTTGCGGGAGTGGGATAAGAAAGCAGTCCCGCGCAAGGCTTTAATACAAAAACACACACAATGAATGGAGACTGTAGAAAACAAAAGCCAAATCCTGGACATTTTGGGGTGATTTAGGAATCCTGGTGAGACACATTTTTTAAGTCCAAAAAGAGGATGCATGGTCACCCTAATTATGTGGATAAAAGCAATACAAGCAATACAATACTTAGCGAGTCCCTCTCTGGCTAAGTGCCATAAGCTGCGCTAATCATACCATGTAATCATACGCTTCAGTGACCAGCCTATATCGATCAGAACTAAGTTTTTTTTTTAGAAGATATAGCCATAAGACGTGCCGATTCACAGGGTTCAAGTCCAAGTCAAGTCTCAAGTCATTGCTGTCAAAGTCTGTTGAGTCTCAAGTCTTCTTTGATTATGTCGAGTCAAGTCACAAGTCATCAAATTTGTGACTCGAGTCCGAGTCAAGTCTCGAGTCACACAATTTGAGTCCACAACTCTGTAAATTACAGTATTTTACTGTAATGTATAAATGTGGTATCATACTGTAGGTTTTTTACAGTACTGTGCTGCTAAATCTACAGCGATTTCTAACAGTGTAGACATGGGCAAATCACCATTATTTAGAAATTAGATCACATGGTTGTTTGAAAATATAGCGATCTTTTAACGATTAATCATGTAGCTCTGGGACATGTAGAATTACAAACAAGCAGAGTACGGCTATTTCTAAAGCATGCAGTTCCATCTCTGCCGTCAGACTGAAGGTCTGGCTATGCGAGACTACTGTCTAAACCGAAAAATTAAAATGCAAAAATCCAAGAAACAGCGAAATTTTGGTGTTTGTGTTATCTGGCCTTTAAAGGCCTTTTAAGAGTTTGCCAGCATCTTAATCAGATAACAGCCAACCTTTCTGTTGACTACTTGGCAATAGACAAACGTGATGTGCAACATATCCAAATATTTGATTATTATGATTACAGGCTAGCTTGATTAAGCAAAAAACTCTGTACCTGGTAAATGTCCAGATAATTGTAACTGATGTAAAATTCCACTGAGGTCATTCCAATATCTGATCATAAGACTCTTGTAAATATTCTGCGCTGCTGTTGAATGGACATTTAGATAGACATGTTTTGCTTTCTCACTCATGAACAGACATTAAGTTTATCTCATTCCAGGAGCAAAAGGCCAATACTGCATTCAACTTTGATTTCACACTGGCTGTCAGTGTAGTGATATGGCAACCTCATTAATGTCTGCCACAGGAGGAGATAAAACTAATTGAATGTATGCTTCCAGATCTTATCATTTAATATTATCATACAGATGATAAACACTAATGAGCAATGTATAATTCTCACATCTAAAGCTGTATAATTTAATTACTCTCCCTCCCTCTTCCTATGGGGGTCAAAATCTTTTTTCCACATTCTAGCCTTTCACTACATTCCTTCAAAGAAGTCCACGTGGATTTCTTTAGAGGTGCATCTGTTAAAACCCCAAATGCTCTCAGTTACTATTTGACAAGACTTGGTCTTGTCAGTATTTTACATTGTGTGGTATCAATCTTTACAAGTATGTAGTCAGAGTGTTGGATTGGAGGTTTATTCTCTTTGGAGAATAAATAGATAGATTTAAACCTATTCTTCTGTAAACAGTTGCTGTAAGAGCAAGAATGTGTTAGTAGATCCAGCACACCTCAAACATGTTTAACAAGAAATTTTTCAATCGTAAAGTTTAAAACAACTGTTCTGGAAGCACAGCTGAATAAATCTCAGTTTATCACCCTTTGGTGAACAGGCTATTCTACAGCAGATGTTAAATGATAATAGGCCTGTTACACTATTTAGTGATTCATTGAGAAGTTTATGTCCAACATCTCGCCTCTTACCGATTTCACTGGGAAGAACACTGGAAAGAAGTGTCCATTGTTTTAGGTGGTGGTTGTTTTGAAAGGAATTCCTTGAATGTGTTGTACAGCTGCTGAGTTAATTATGTGAGCAGGTTTGTGTTTTAGTCATTACTGGTGCTACAGGTAGTTGTTATATAATCCTGCACTTACAGTAGAGCATTTTATGCGCTCAGCATCTGTTTGTGATCTGAGCCAGACATGTTGAAAATATGTTACACTGTGTAATCTGGGGTTTCTGGGATAATCCTGATTTATATTCTCTCTTTGACCTGAGAGGTTTTCCAGTCACTGGGGTTCAACATTTGCATCAATTACGTTTTGTTACCTCAAAAAGTCAAAGCTGTAAAAAGTTCTCATTCTTTCCAGTTCAATTTGTGTTATCTTTTAAAAGTTCCCTACCTTACTCAGTGTTACTTAAGAGAGTTCCATTTGGGTTTTCCAGGGTTTTTATTAATTAACATTCTAAGCTATTCTCTTTCACATGCAACAACTTGGAAAGAAAGGTATTAATTTCAGTGCCATTCCACAGATGGTCTTCATTAAAGTGTCTTAATCAGAATACCCAGGTTCTGCTTCCATCTCTGGAGACTGGATTTGTGAGAAAGGAAACCCCCCCTAGAGGACACAAACTAATGTAAGGCCTGGATAAGGTTGAATAGATCTCCATAATTTTGTGATGCCTCTAACCTGTAAAAAATAAAGAATGTGCCAGGGCATGTTTGGTTTAGTGTGCAATCACATCCAGTAGTTTCCACATACCTCTGCCATGATTTCTGTAGTACACACAGGTCTGTGATTTACTGTCATCTTATATCACAATAATCAAGACCAGGTGTTATGTTGAAACTGACAACATGTGATTTAACTATTGCAGGAAGCAGTTCATTAACAAAAGTGGGGCAAAATGCATAGCATGTTGCCAAATTGGACAATAAAGCCTCATATAAAGATTCAAATACTGCTATGAAGAGCTAGTGTGACACAGAAGTTCTTTCCTGCCTGTTGAAGACAGATGTGTCAGTGAGGAGATCATCTTACTTTGTTTGCGGAAAGACTGCATGTGCTCACTCCATTTCAGATTGATTTGTTCTTTATTCTGGTGAGATTAACCGTATTAATCTCAAAGTTATGAAAAATATTTATGAGACCAGCTCTGTATAACAGATAAGTGTGCGCACTAAACGAGTTGTCGGTGAATCGTTTGTGTAAAGCTTGATTACGTGACTTAGATACGCAGGGTTTCCTACAGTTTAGCTGGATAAATATTGACTCAGCTGAAATGCATTATAAGAGCATTTGAGGAACATCAGAACAGTTCAAGCTTTGTCTTACTTTAGACAAGGGATCCTCAAATATGGTCCACAAGATCCACTTTCCTGCAGAGTTTAGCTCCAACCCTAATCAAACACATGTGAACATGCTAATCAATGTCTTCAAGGTTTATTAGAAAATCACAGGTAGGTAAGTTTGATCAGGGTTGGAGCTAAACTCTGCAGAGCAATTGCCCTCCAGGGCAAGATTTTAGGAACCCTGCTTTAGATTGTAGAATGCGTTGTCTCAATACAGCAAGAATTGCTTAATGTGTGCAATTCTTTTCGTTTTTTAAATATGCCTTATCCCTGCTTATTCTGGATAAACAAGTAAAATTTGTGTATTTTCAGAAATTACAGAAAGAAATGAGTAGCACTGTGGCACTTGTTTGAGTGTTCTGACCAGCTGGCACAGTAACACTGGATCAAACCAATGGTGTGAGTGGGGGAAATGTTCAGGTAACCTGTCTGAAAAAGTACATTTTTGCAATTTTTGCCATTGTGACTATACATTATATATAACAATTTGGACTTCTTAGGCCTTGTTCACACAAACATGTTTTTTTTTTATTATTTTTTTTTTAAACACAGCTTTTTTTTTAGGGTTCGGCCATTTGTCCACATGCAAGTGCAGTATCAGGACAGTGAAACTGAACTTTTTTAACTCCTGGCAGGGTGAAGATTCTAGAAACTCCGGTTGCAGTGTTGTTGTGTAGCTAGGAGATTTTGGCTTCTGATGTTGGAGTGTGTGCTTTTATCAGGCTTCTGATTGGCCAACATGAACATGCGATTTCCAACAGAAATGAACACTAGAGGCGGTAAAAGAGTGAGCATTTGTAATCGTTTTCTTACACAGTTATGATTACAGATTTTTTTGCTTTCAGGACGTAACAAGCTTGATTGTTAGCTCAGCCGGCACGGAACTGGACTTGGGATGTGGAATCCTTGGGTATGAATCCTGTGAAAAACATGACTAATGCTGAAAGAGCTGAATGATGACAGATTGAAAAGCAAGCTAAAACGGCATGCTTCCGATTGCAATTTTACGTCACATTCGCTTTTGTTCATACTATCAGGTAAGTTTAGGTGTAGTGCAGATAGTACGCTATTTTAAAACATCACAGAGCATTAGGGTTATAGCCCAACTCAACTGACATTTCAACATTATTTTTTGAGCCACACAGTGGACATTTCACATCGGATATGGAAAAGTTCCCATGTTTTCGTCATGAGATCAGGTTAAAAGTATACCCATGTACGGGTGAACTAGGCCTTAGAATTGCGGGTTTATATCTTGCAATTCTAACTTAATACAAAAAGGGTCAGAATTGTAGGATACTGTAATGTGAGACTCAAACAGAAAATAAGTGTTTGAACCCAGTAGTTCAAAGTAGTGCTTCAGTGATGAGGTAAGTGTTCTCAGGTGCATGACTGCTGATGTAGATAAGGTGTGGAGCATGACAATTCTGGGAAATGCAAAAATGCTAAGTCTGTCATGAAACTCTAGATGGCACAAGCTGATTAGTTGTTAATGCAAACTGATGATATTCACAGTGTTAAACTACTTGGCACAGGCTGATTTGTTAATGATACATGCTGATCTGATCTCATGATGAAAACTGTGGGAACTTTTTCTCAAGACGCAAAATACTTAGTGCCATGTACATTTCATGACATATTCGATGTGAAATATCCACTAAGTGGCGCTAAAAGAAAACCAGAAGAGATGTACATATGGTATGTATTATGTGACGTTGGTTTTGTACAGTACACCGCAGTTCCGACTTGAAATGTATGTTGAGTGGTGCACTATAACAGTAACACTCCGTGATGTTTTAAAATAACATACCATCTGCACTACACCTTAACCTACCCGATAGTATTAACAAAAGCAAATGTGGCATAAAAACGCAATCACAAGCATGCCACTTTAGCTTTTTTTGATCTCTCATCTTTCAGCTCTTTCATTGTGATTCATGTTTTTCACATGATTCGTACCCAAGGATTCCTACGGTGGCCGAGAGAGCTCAACGCACTGCAACTTAAGAAAACACATTCAAATAGCAAAAGCACCAGCAAATTAGGAAAACATCTTCATCAGTTTGACAGCACATGTGCTGTAAATACTTGCAACACAACCAAATACAGAAACACACTGCAAAAACGAAATAACACTGAAACACAAACAAAGAAACATGCTACGAAAACAGAAACAAGCTGCAAATAGTCACAACACAACCAAACACAAAAACTATCTACATATATATGTGTGTGTGTGTGTGTAGATAGATAGATGTTATTTGTTTATTTTAATAGTAAAACCATGGTTAATTTTTTTAAGGAAAGTTGTGTTTTTTTATTTGCAGCCACCGTAGATTCTGCATCCTAAGTCCAATTCTGAGCCGACTGAGCTACCAAGTGAGCTTGTTACATCCAGAAAGCAAATGTATAGAGTTGTAATCATAAATGTGTACAAAAATGATTCCAAGTGCTCTCTATTGTTCATTTCTGTTGAAAACTGCAGTGGTATGTTATTTATTGGTACAATTTTGCGTCTTGCGAAAAAAAGTTCCCACAGGTATGTTTTCATCATCAGTTAGTTGCACATGGACCCAATGAGTTTGCTGTACATTTAATTGGCTGGTTAGCATTCACTAGAGCATTTCACTGCACTTTCAGATTTACTCTGAAACCCTCCACCTCCCTAGGTCCACCTGTATAGATCTGCTACTGGTTATTATATGCTACTTGTGCAGTAGCAGTATGTCTTAAATACTGACAGCACCATACCAGCGTATATATTGGCAGTAGCAAGTTCCTGTACTTGCTTTGCAGCAGCAATAATCTACAACAACAGCAATAACCAGCAACATAGCAGATCTATTCCACCAAAACCAAATACATTAACATTGTCATATCTATTACCAAATCTTCTGAGAGTTGTCATGATAGAACTACTGGCACAGAAATCAGACATCTCATCTTTTTAAACTATTTCTTTATACGCTCTAATATAAAGTAACTGTCGTAGGTGTCCATGGTTTTCCACGCTTTGTCTGGATTCTAGCAATAGTCCAGCTGCACACAGCAGGCTGGGAGGCTGTTTATTATACAGTGCTGTCTTTGTGGAGGCCCTGGGGATCTAGGCCAAAACGGCAAGACAAAAGCTATGTGAGAATTCAGGGAAATGGCCTATAAACCTGAATGCTACAGTTTAGTACTGGCACACTGAAAACCGCATAGTCTGCTCTACAGTAAAGCACTAAAAGCAAATGCAGAAACACTAGCTAAAATGGCACATCTTTACATCTGTCTTGTCAGTGCTTGTCTTCCAACTATTTCTTTCTCAAATATGCCCTTTAAATGTCCATCACTGCCTTTTTTCATTAAAGCTGAGATAAAGTTGGAAATATTTCAAGAGATAACAGATCAGCTATTCATTTCAGGACTCAAAGTTTGCTTTGGATGCTTGGACAAAAATTTATGTATTAACATATTCCTTTATTAGAACTATGACAGTGTAAATAAAAGCTACTTTACCCATTATAGGATCATTTGTCTCACAGTTATCGTTTTAACACATGTGGTCAGACCACCAGTGAAAATAAACAGGACTTCATTGTCTGGAGAATGTTGTTTATTATTGCTTGTATTCTATGGGTCAGTCTTTGGCCAGATGGTCAAACAGGGAAGTCTGCTTAGTATATAGGTCATTTTCTGATCCAAGACCAGGTTTACTATTTACTTTTTAATGAAAAAAAGAAAGGAAACTGATCTTGGAGCAGAGTAAATGTGCAACTGGCACTTTCTGATGAATGCAGGGGGAAATGAAAAACACATTTCAGGGTCTAAAGATGACAGAAAAAGGAAACGAAGAAGCTGGTCAAATGTAAATCACTGAGGATAGGGAAAACAGGTGCTAGTTTTTTTGCATCTGCCACAGGTGCTATGGGTAATATTTGAGAAAATTTATTAAAAAATGTTACCTATGAACAAACCTGTTAAATAGTAATTATTACCCAGTAATAATAATGAATGATTTTGTATTTTAATGTTATTATTGTTACTTTATTTAAAATGTACAGCTTGACAGAATTAGAATTTTAAAAAGTAAATTAATATGGATGCTGAATAAACATCAGTGTTTTTCTACAAGTATCATGAAGATCTCAGTTGCCTGAAACACAGCTTTTACAACACCTGAAAGGTATTTGCAAGGATATCATGCATACGCTAGGTCTTTAGGTCACTTCCACTGCTCAGGGACCACTGGTAACATGTGCTATCCAGGTGGATGGGCCTGCATTGCATACTGTAGATTCATTGTTGAATGGTAGCTACATTTGCTTCCAAAACAGTGTCTGGAAAAACAGGTGCAAGCTTTGATGCCTCCCACCACACCAAAATATTATTAATCCAATATGAGGTTGTTGTTGTTAAAGTGTGTGCACACCCTTTAAAGTTAATTTTGAATCATACCAACAAAAGACTTTGGTTATAATCTTATCAAAGCACCTCTGACCTCACAACCTGCAAACATGTTAAGTTGTTAGCCTCCCTGTTATTAAATTTAAGCATGTCTCAGACATAACAAACTTACAAGAAGCTTAAAATAACAATGATGTTTTTAATGGTTATGGGGCATTTAGTTTAACTGGGAACTTGCCAAGCTCATCATTGTACATTTATTTACTTTTCAGTCAGAAATCGCTAGTAAGTTTCACAAATAATTACAATGGCAAGTAACACTTTGGATTAAATTACATTTTGAAGTGGAAAGAATAAAACAGCATTTTCTCGTAAAACATACTTCAAAAATTTTATTACCAATATAGAAATGTAACATGTTATAATATATACATATAATATGTTGTATGTAGTGCAATATGTAGTATGTAATATATAATTTATGTTAATAATATCTACATGATTTTTATATGGTATTATATGTGGCAACTATATACAGTATGTTAACAATATGTGTTTTATTTATATATGCAAGTTTATTAAAACAATATACATACAAAATGTATGTTTATATGTTCTTTTTTTAATTGTCATATAATATCAACATGTACTTATAACATACACATGTGTTAAAGGGTTTTAGGATTGGCAGTAAATCGCTGTTTATAATTGAACTGTTGTATAAAATATTATATAACCATGCTGATTTTTAAAGAAAAAAACGTCACTCTTCATGTGATATTAACTATATAAAATGCTATAAATATATACATTTTCTGCCCCCTTATCTTGAATGATGTGATCATTCTTAATTAATAGGCTATTTTTAGACTGAATCATGCAGTGAAAGAACGCACTCTAATATATGTACACACACTAAAAGTTAGTCTAACCAGACTTCATCACATAGTCGCCTATGCCTGCACTCTGTTAGGTGTATTTTGTTTGGTTCTTGCGATATACTCGATAATGTCATTACGTCTCATGAGTTCAGTATTTGCGCTAAACCTGCACAGATCTGGCTTGCATGAACTTCCCTAAAAAATGGAAGTTTAATATACGTACATACAGTATTAAATTTACATTCAAAATAATCATTTTTTACAGTGTATACTCATGACCAACTCATTTTTTTTTTCCCCCCGTTCCATTTTTTTACCTTTAGTGTTTGTGCAATAAAAATGTACACATTAGGTTACGCATAGCCCCAGAACTTCAGTCATACTGAAGTTTTGGAAAATTGAGGTTGACTCATAGTGGCTGATTCAGCTTAATGAGAGCCTTTTCATGTGCAGTGTGTATAAAATGCGATGGAGGATGAACTCGCAAGTCTGCCCCAGGTGCGCTAGTTCATCTGACCACAGCAGAAGTATATTCAAAAAGCAATCAGCGTGACTGTGGTGTATGACTGGTCTGTGGAAAAGTGAGACATTTTTTAAGAGAGGCCTGTTTTTCAACCACTTAGTCAGTAGTTGTTAAATGATTCTGACATTGGGTTCTTTCACTGTGTTTAGAAGTTATTCTGCCATTAAATAAAGGACACGTGGAGGCCACAAACCATTAAATGTAAATTAGTTAAGCATGTTGTTTGAAGAATGAGTAAATGTGCTCTCTGAGAAAACCAATCACTGTGGAACACTTTCTTCCTATAGTTTTATTGTGTTTGACATTCTGGGGTTGGTAAGATCTTATGATCACCAAGAAATGCAGTAAAAACTGTTATTCTAAAGTTAATTTATTTTAATAAATATATTAAAGTTATTTCATTTTTAATGTTGATAAAGCCTCCATGAACAAAAGATTGAGAAATAAACACTGTTTGAAATGTTATCTCTTTAACAAAGAATAAGTTCCTGTCTTGAAGATCATGATTACATTTTGTTTTGGATTCTTGTCTTATGATTGCAATCTGTGTACAGTCAATACCTCTATTTCCATCACTGAAGATGACTGCATGTACATATCATTTTCAAACAGGTGTGCTTTCTGCTTGAAATGACATGACATGATGTATGGAATCTCCCAAGTGGTCAATAACATGGGCAGGAGCTTGTGACCTTTGCCCTTGCTAGCCCCCTGCAATTTCTCTAAATGCTTCAGGGTGCCTTGTGAACTCAGGGGACTTCATGCATCAGTTTAGAATATGCACAGTATGTGTGTGTGTGTGTGTGTGTGTGTGTGTATGTGTGTGTTTGTCTGTGAATGGCATGGAGGACCAGGGTCTAGGAGGGAAATAACAAGGCTTTGAACTCCATGTAACCTTTACTTATATAGAGCCGGAACTTTAAAGAGTCAAAACAGCATGGAAAAATCACAGTGGGGGGATGCAGTCATTTCAAAGCTACCATAAACAACATGCTCATGTTTGTAGATACTGGCCAAGTTTTAGCACAGAATTGAGATTAACCCTTTAGTGCTCCTGGTCAAAAACTGCTATTTTATAATTTGTTTGTTTGTAAATCTCTCATTATACTAACTTAATACCATATTGGATTAATTTTTTGTCAGCTTGTTTTCTATTAATTAGCACAGGATTTGTATTTGCTTTTGGAACTATTAGGTTGCACGCCTCAACTATCTGAGCTCATACACCTCAGTTTTTGAAAGAAAAAATAATTGTATGTGGATAATTCTGACAGTGTTCACTCAGAAATACAACGCTACCTGAATAAGCCCAGATCAACATGTTGATAAAAAGTAATTGTAATAATATAGAATAATAATACATCTATAAGCGGTTTTGTAGGGCAGTCATTTTTTAACCGGGAACAAGTGTAAGGTGGGAAAACAAAACCAAAAAATTACCTGTCAACGGACAGTGTGAGCAAACGCGATAGAATTATCAAGCATTTTCTATCTCCCATCGAACATGATGGTTAATACACTACCTCTTGTCTGGACGGTGTGCTTTCAGCAGCTCTTCGTGTCGTCCAAAACATTACTTTCAGGAACGCGTGTAAAAGGCTCTCAGTCGGTCACTCCCCCGAGCTCTGCGTTCTTTGCGCAGACTCATCCACGCGCGCCACCGCCAGCTGAAAGTTCCATTCTTACGTTTCCAACAGAACGCGCAGTTTCACAGCTGGATTGCGCTTCTCACATAGGCTTTCTTTAAGATTTTGGTGACTTATACTGCTTTGTAGTTTCCCCTCATCAGAAAACGACCAATTGGATGCATTTAGGATTAAGAGGACAAACGACAAATAAAAACTTGAAACCTGAATGAAAACATTTTCAGCTTTTCATCATCAGTGGAGACTTTGCTGCCTGAAGTAAATGGACTATCACATGAACCTTGGAAATGCAGTTTTGAAGGGTTCTGTGGACCAAAATCATGCCGGATTGTAAATGGAATAATCTCCTGTTAACAAAGTTAACCTAAGGTTTGCTCTTTAACTTTTTCCGTAGCTCTTGGATGAAATCGGAGTTCAATATTGAAGCTGTGCTCCCTAACTGATTTTAAGAATTCGATTGTCAGATGAATGATAAACGTGACATGTAAAACCAAATTCACTTCAAGTCTCAATAAATATATATTTACCAAGATGTTATCATCTTCTGTATTAGACATGATTGACAGCATTTTGCGTCTTTCTTCAGTTTAAGGTGTTTTTGCTGCTGTGGAGCTGAAGATGGGTCGCTTTCATGCTCAGGTTTTGTTTATGCTGGTGATGGTAGCACTGCCTGTGGTGGTACGGTGTTGCCCACGGCCATGTGCCTGCCACCAGCCCGCAGAGGTGCACTGCACGTTCCGCTCCTTACTCGCGGTGCCTGCTGGCGTGCCCAAACAGGTGGAGCGGATGAATTTGGGGTAGGAATGACGGCGTCATGAGATTATTATTCTTAGACATTGCTTATTTTCTTCGCCTTCTGATATCATCTTTCTGAAAAGAGCACTTTAGCACACCCACTTTCAAAAATGATTTATCTTGTTAAGATTATCATACAGGTCATCGAAACATGCTGAAACTAGGCTTTATTACTTCTTGTTTCAAGACATTTAATCCAGGTGGGTTCCACTATAGGTTAGTGGGAATTTCCCTTGATGATGTTAAATGCCAGGGATATTTTACAGGTGACCTTCAGCTATTCAGAATGTTTAGGACTCTCCCATGGAGGATTTGAGATGGTACTTAATAGGGAGACAGGCTAGTTGTCACACTTTTATCTCCATTTCTACATAAAAACACAACTTATTAGTTGCAAAGGTACATTTCTACTGTTATTGCCCATGAAATTTAAGATGCAGTTCACTAAATAGTTGTCCCAATGCATCTTTTTAAATTAAATGAAATTTTTAAATTGGAAAAAAAAAAAAAAAAAATCAAGCAATTAAATATCTAATGAACAAAATAACAAACCATAGTGTTAACCAACAAGTATTGTAAATAATAAATTGCATACATGTTTAAAATAAAAACCCATAGGACAACTTGCCTTGACTTCAAATGTATGAAAAATACAACTGTCCTGGGAACAAAGTTAAATGTTTAAGTTATAATCAGCTTAGCTGATCCGTGTATGTAAGTGTGATTTTAGTGTTCACTTGTTTACCCAACAGCAATTACAAAAATATGTTTCAATTATTTAATTATAATAATAGCCATTTGAAACCTCCTTGATGGAGAAAATACATATTTGTGCAACTAGACTTTTAATTCAAAACCCTATAGCTACTCATATATGTGACCCTGGACCACAAAACCAGTTTAAGTAGGTAGGGTATATTTGTAAAAAATAGCCAAAAATACATTGTATGGGTCAAAATTTTTCTTTTATGCCAAAAATCATTAGGATATTAAGTAAAGATCATTTTCCATGAATATATTTTGTAAATGTCCTACCATAAATATATAAAAATGTATATTTGTTTAGTAATATGCATTGCTAAGAACTTCATTTTAACAACTTTAAAGCCGATTTTCTCAATATTTATTTTCATATTTTTTTGCACCCTCAGATTCCAGATTTTCAAATTATAAAAATTTAATATTTCTCTGCCAAATATTGTCCTATCCTAACAAAACATATACCAATGGAAAGCTTATTTATACAGCTTGCATAAGTATAAATCTGAAAAAAATGTACCCTTATGACTGGTTTGTGGTCCAGGGTCACATAAAGCCGTCTAAATAAACAAGCCTTGGTTTCCCACATTGAAATTTATTCTTTTTCTTTTTTTCATCACTGCATAATTAACCATCTTATTGACCCCTTCTTATGTCCCTCCTTTACTCAGGTTTAATACTATACATAGAATAACTTACAGCTCTTTCGCTGGGTTACGAAAATTGGAGCTTCTTTTAATGCATGGCAATGATGTGCACCAAATTCCTGATGGAACATTCCGTGACCTTATATCCCTTCAGGTATGATACTTAATATACGTATGGAAGAGCTTTTGCAATTAAATGACACTGAGTTAAATAAAAAAATGGAAAATAACCAAATCAAAACAATATATCCAGTTCAATGCTTCTTTCTCCACAGATGCTGAAACTAAGCTATAATAAACTGAAGGTAATTAGCAGACAGACTCTTACGGGTCTCTGGAGTCTCACTAGGTTGCACCTGGATCACAACAGACTTGAGTTCATCCACCCTGATGCATTCCAAGGCCTCACGTCTCTTCGCCTTCTCCAACTGGAGGGCAATCAACTTCAGCAGCTCCACCCAGCCACCTTCTCCACTTTCTCTATTCTTGGACACTTCCCAGTTTCCACCTTGAAACATCTGCACCTGTCTGATAATTTACTGACCACTTTGTCACAGAGGATGCTAGCAGGCATGCCCTACCTGGAGAATCTCTCCCTGCATGGGAACCCCTGGACCTGTGACTGCGGCATGAGGTGGTTCAAAGAGTGGAATAAAAATTCACCAGGTAATTATCATCATGATTGACAATCATGTTGCCGTTAACATAAACAGTAGGATGTTCTCATCAGATCAGAGGGAAAAGTAATAGAAATCATGAACTGTAATTATCATCAGGACGGGATTAAATAATGTTGTTTATAATTATACTGTATTCATAACAGTAACATTAGTTACAGACCTGTTTCCAGTGCTTATCCCCTCATCCCCTTTTCTTTTCCAGGAGTGCTGAAATGTAAGAAGGACAAAGCCTATCCAGATGGCCAGCTATGCCCTATGTGTTTCTCTCCAAAACAACTAAAGAAGAAACAACTCCAGGAGTTAGAGAAACCCACTTGCAATAGTCCCATTATCAGCACGGCTCACAGAGCCATTTCTCCAGAGGACACAGAAAGTGACCTCTTGACGATTGATGAATTTCGTCAACCCCTTGGCAACATTTCCCTAGGGCTGTCAGATGAACATGGACATCAAGTAGACCTAGAATGCCTTGTCACTGAGCCAAGAGAGCTGACTAGCATAGTCTGGGACTATGTTAACCAGTATCAAATATCCGCAAATGTGACTTTGACGTTAGATCTAAAGTGTGCAATTGACAGGTCCAGTTATGAGAGATTGTGGAGACTGATTGCATATTACAGTGACGTTCCAGCCCACCTTCGAAGGGAAATTATGTTGAGTAAGGACCCTTACACAAGCTTCAGATATCGACAAGATGTTGAAAGGGACGCTCTTTACTATACAGGAGTAAAAGCTAACATAGCAGCTGACCCTCCCTGGATAATGCAGTCATCAATGGCCCTTCAGCTCAACAGACTTCAGTCTACAAGTAAGAGTGTTCGACTAATTCTCAGCACCCATATGACTGAGGTTATGGAAAATGAATCTATAAGACAGCAGAGTAGGGGCTGGGTTATAATTGAGTCCAAGAATGACACTAGAACAATCCAGGCTGCTGTCGTGGGAAGTCCTGCTGAGATAAACTGTTCCATACATAGCTCAGGGAACGAGTCGGTTAAATGGATGCTACCCGATGGCTCTACTTTAAAAACACCTAATAGCAATGGTGATAACAGGCTTTCAGCATCAAGTGCTGGTCTTCTTAAAATCAAGTCTGTGGATCATTCGGATTCAGGAGTGTACTACTGTATTGCTCAGGTTTCAGAAGACCTTACTATCCTCCCTTTTCGCCTGACAGTGGAGGAATCCTCCAGTCCACCTCCTGGAGGTGAAGGAGTAACAGAGCCAGTTACAGGATTTTCAGGTGGACCTTTTTTCCTTCCATGTGTTGCCACTGGATCCCCTGATGCTGATATACACTGGATTCTCCCTGATGGTAGCATTATAAACAAGTGGGTAAACATTTCCAGGATATCAATGGCTTCAAATGGAACTCTTATTATTCGACACAGTCAGCTTTCAGACAATGGATACTATAAGTGTGTAGCAGGAAACCAGCATGGGATGGATACTTTGGCCACAAAAGTAGTCATATCAAGGCCACCGGGTTTACTCCCATTAAGAAAGTACCCTAGTAGCCCTCAGCCTGCTGAGGGAGTTTCAACCAAAGTCCTTGTAACCAATAACATGGAGTCTTCTGGGGATAATGAACCTGAAGAGTTTTTAGAGAAAGTGCTTCCTAGGCAAGTGGATTTACCCAGTCGGCGACGGGTGCCAAGTGTCGGAATAAGGAGA
The DNA here is from genome assembly GCA_033026305.1 of Cirrhinus molitorella. NCBI lineage: Eukaryota > Metazoa > Chordata > Actinopteri > Cypriniformes > Cyprinidae > Cirrhinus > Cirrhinus molitorella. Next base: position 24,960,546 of record CM065120.1, read on the forward strand.
GGCCATCCATTTAGGAATTCCTGGAGACGTCCTGCCACACCAAGGAGGAGAGTAGGCAGCCCAGTAGTGGACAGGGCTAACACTGTAGAGTCAAGAAGAAAAACTAGTATGTCAAACAACCAAATAGACCCAAAGCGCTGGGCAAGCATTTTGGCAAAAGTTCGGAATGGTGGAACTAGTTCAAAAACAACTACTTCAAACTATGTTCAGACCAGTACAAACAAAATACAGGAGTCAAAGCCTGCCTACACAAAGCAGTTGGAAATTGCTAACAAGATTGAAGGATCATCTGCAGAAGGTACAACAATAGAGGCCACCAGGGCACCAGTAAAGGATGTGTCATACTCAGTCACAATGCCACAGATGCCCATTGAGGCTACTGAGTACAACTTGGATATAAAAGCTCTGGATTCTGATGAATCGAGACATGTTATATACCAGATAGCTGCTCCTGAAACAGATCCAAATTCAGATTTGTTTACAGTAAGCACATATATCACACAACCCACAGTTGAACCACAGATGACCCATTTTACTTTGGGGGATCCAGAGGTTGCAGAAAGAGTTGCAGTGAGCACTGTGTGGAGCACAGCATCATATGGAACCCATTTACAGGAAAACCAAAGCCACACAATGGATGGTGGCAGACTAACTAAAGCAATTCAGACGTCTGATGGCGAAGATGACGAAGAACACAGGGTTTTACAAAACCCTGAGCATGTGGGAGAGGTTTATCAGGGAAGGATGGATCACGGCTTAGCATCGACCACAGCTCAAACCTTCTCAGAACCAAGCACAGAAACTGCTGCGTACTCTTTTACTGAAAATTTAACTACAATTAAGCAAGGACCACAGACCCTACAAAAGCACGTAACTCAGAAGAAACATAATGTCTCAAAAATTCCACTTCTTCTTACTGTGACACCAACCACCAAACCCACTTCAGGGCATAAAGCAACCTTCACTAATTCACCTAATGCTTCTTCCTCACGTGCTAGGAACTCATCCAGTTTGAGGAGGAGAAATGGTGGAAGACGAAGAAAGCCTAATCGAATTAGAACTAAGACAAACAGTTCTAAATCATCAGTATATGTCACAACTGCCACCCCACAGCCCACTTCAACTTCAATTGTGGAGGTTACAAATGGGTTTTCAGTCATTACTAAGACAACTGCCTCCTCTCAAACTGAAATAGAAATATCTTCATGGGCCAAAAGTCCAGGAGCCAAGAAGAATATTACTGTTCCATTAACTGACAGCCAACCACCGTCACTAGGCAAAATGACTCATGAAGAAAACACAGATCCTTTATACAGTGGCAGGAATAACAAAACCCATACATCCAAATCCCAGAAAAACATATCTATGACAAAGGATAGATACTCATCTGATTCTAAGCCAGCTCAAGAACTGCAAAACACTGCAATTATATCAGCGTCTTCATCAACATTCACTAATTTTGGAAGAAAACAAGACAAAGCAACTATACAGAAAGAAAACAAATCCACTTTGCCCCTCCATACTCCAAATCCTTCTTTGAAGGCAGACATTTATGAGTGGTTTACAAGCATTCATACCCCTGCAGCTAAAACGTTTGAAGAGACTCAACAGGGAAAAATTACAAGAGACCCAAGCTCGATCCCAACATCAGAAAGCTCTCATGCACAATTAGAAGAACTTCCAGGTGGGAGTCCAGATAAAACAAACAACCATTATAACCCCACAGAGACTGAAAACATTCTGTCATACAAAGAGCCTGAAGGAAGGTTTCCTGTGAGGCCATTTTCTTCATCTTCCCCAAGCACCCAGAACGAAATTATCAAAAATAATTTGGAAATCCAACATGGTTCAGCAACAGCAGCCACTATGATTTCTGAGGGGGCACAGCAGAGTTCACAGGTTCCAACAGGCAGACCCAAAAGCACTGCAGTGTTTGTGCTTGCAACAACAAACCCAAGCAGGCTTCCAACTGATAGTATTCACAACAGAGAAGATTCCTCTTTATCAATGAAACTATGGGCTTCATCAGAAAATGCTGATGTGCCTCTAGTTACAAAAGAAAACATTCCTGCCACAACAGCAACTACAACAGCTCTGAAATCTCCTACAGTACATACCCATATACCCATATACCCAAATACGCCCACTTCTGCAAGCATGCTAGGTAAACTAGACAATGCAAATCACATTCCTGACAAAGATATATTTGTAACAACAGGCAAAGAAACTATTAGTAAGATAGAACATAGCAGAACATACAGCAGGGCAGGACCTTCAGTCACACAATTTCCTTATCAATTAGCCAGTGTTTCTGAAGAAACAGGATCTCAAAAATTAAAGGAAAACCTCCACTTAAAGACCACTACAAAGTTACCTACAACTCAACCACTTCACTCAACTTCAACAGTATCTTCACCCCAGCAAAAACCTCCTGGTAGACCAGGTGTTCAGGGTAGAGGAAGCTCTTTGGAACATTATGCCACATCAGGAGGACCTCAACAAAGACCAACAGCAGTGCCTGAGGGTAGCAAACCTCAGATCACCAGCACAGACATTAGATCAGTAACAGCACATGCTGAGACTAATGCCTATTTGCCTTGTGTGGCTGTGGGGAAACCCACCCCCTTCCTTTCATGGACTAAAGTATCCACAGGTAGGACAGATATGGTTTATGATTTTTTAACAATATTGCAATTTTGTTTTCAATACTTTGTTGTCACATGCATGTAGAACTATATTCTATTATACCACACTAATATTGTCCCTGTTTTCCTGCAGGAGCAAGCGTTACACAGAACACAAGGGTTCAAAGATTTGAGGTCTCCTCTAATGGTACACTCATAATCCACAATGTACTTCCTCTGGACCGGGGCCAGTACCTCTGCAGTGTCCAAAACCAGTACGGAGAGGATAAAATTGTGGTTAATTTAATTGTTCTGAGTGAACACCCCAGAGTGCTGCAGCCTCGCCACAGTGAAGTGACAGCATACCTTGGAGAAACTGTAGAGTTTGAGTGTCAGTCCCAGGGGCATCCTCAGCCTCGGATCACCTGGGTCCTACCTGATAGAGAAATGGTACATTCTAGTGGACCTACTCATGGCAATCCTGAGAACAAGGTCTCAGTCTTACCTAATGGCACACTTCACATGAAATCAGTCAGTCACATGGATCGAGGAATTTATAAATGCATTGCAAGCAATGCAGCTGGTGCTGATACCATATCTGTTCGACTGACTATTGCAGCCTTGCCACCCATCATTCAGCATCCAAGACATGAGAATGTCACTCTTCCAGAGGGAAACAATGCCTACTTGAATTGCACTGCCAGGGGTGCCCCTCCCCCTTCCATTAGCTGGATTACCCCTGACGGAATGCAACTCCGTCCCTCACAGTTCATCAATGGACGTAACTTGTTTGTATTTCCTAATGGGACACTCTATGTTCGTAATCTGTCTCCGACAGATGCAGGGAGGTATGAATGCTCAGTAACCAATGTGGTTGGCACTGCACGGAGGGACATTATTTTGACTGTAAGGAAGTCCATAATATTCTCAAGAGCCAAGATTACATTCTCTTCACCTCAGAAAACAGATGTGGTCTATGGAGGCAGGTTGCACCTGGACTGTGTTGCGACAGGGAATCCAGAACCCAGGATCATCTGGAGGACACCATCCAAAAAGCTTGTGGATGCTCACTACAGGTAATATAAACACTTCACTGAAGCACATCTCCTTTGCAGAAAAATATGCATAAACCTACTGTCTTCCTTTCTATTTCCTCTCTTTCTGCATTTCATTTGCTCCTTAAAACTTGAGCTCAGACACTGTTTTTATAACTTTGCAATCTGTTTTAACTGATGAGACATGTTACCATTTGCATGCAAATCAAACACTCTAACTGCTCTTCTTTAAGAAAGGCACATCTCATTATGAAATCTCAAGCATCAAGAGTGCAACACAAAATAAAAAAGCAAAAATCTTCTGTTTGTAACATTTTACATTATGGTGCTCACATTTTCAATAATAATAATAATGTCATTTTTTATATTTCAGTTATGATCAAAGAATCAAAGTGTCTGCCAATGGTACGCTGTCCATAATTTCTGTGACAGAGAAAGATGATGGTGAATACCTCTGTGTTGTCCGCAACAAAGTCGGGGATGATTTTGTGCCCTTCAAGGTCACCGTCCTAGCAAAACCTGCTAAAATTGAGCAGAAGACAGAGGCTGATAAGAAGGTGATGTATGGAGGAAACCTAAAAGTTGACTGTGTGGCCTCTGGACTACCCAACCCTAAAATCCTATGGGCACTGCCTGATGGCACCATGATCAACAGTGTCATGAAGTCTGAACGTAGTTTTGGCAGTCGAAATCGCAGGTATGTTGTCTTTGACAATGGAACCCTCTTCTTCAATGAAGTAGGGATGCGTGAAGAGGGTGACTATACTTGTTATGCCGAGAACCAGGTTGGAAAAGACGAGATGAAAGTGCATGTAAAAGTAGTTGCAGATGTTCCTCTGATTGCTAATAAGACAAATGAAGTCATCAGGGTCCTGTACGGAGAATCCGTCTCTCTACACTGCAGTGCCAAGGGTGAGCCAACACCTCTTATATTGTGGTTTTCGCCCACTAATAGAGCCATAACTTCAGGTTCAGACAAGTATTTTATACATGATAATGGGACTTTAGTCGTTCAGAAAGTTCAGCGATTCGATGGTGGGAACTACATATGTCTTGCCAGGAACAGTGCAGGGCAGGATCGCAAAGTGACCAGAGTGGAAATCCTTGTCTCTCCACCTGCGATTAATGGCCTCCTAGGTACCACAAACTCAGTGAGGGTGTCTAGTGTGAGAGATCAGCGAAAACTGATTGACTGTGAAACCACTGGTACCCCTGTTCCACGTGTCATGTGGGTTCTTCCAGAAAATGTTGTACTCCCTGCACCATATTATGGCAGTCGAATGACAGTACATCGCAATGGCACTTTGGATATTCGTTCTGTGAGAATGACCGACGCAGGCCAGTTAGCCTGCGTTGCTCGTAATGAGGGAGGTGAAACAAGGCTTGTTGTTCAGCTAGATGTAACAGACATTTTAGAGAAGCCAAAACTTAAGAGTCCTAAAATGGAGTCGCTCTTACTGACTGTGGGCAGGACCATTAATCTTAACTGTTCGGTTGATGGGTCACCAACCCCACAGCTGACTTGGATCCTTCTAAATGGTTCCCCACTACCAAGTGGTGTACAATTCAATAAATTCCTCCACAAGTCCGATGGGACCTTGGTCATTAGCAACCCTGCTCTCTCAGAGGCAGGCACATATCGTTGTTTGGGACGCAATGCTGCTGGAATGGTTGAAAGAACTGTTACATTAAAGCCAGGGCACAAGCCAGAGATCAATAACAGGTATAACTCACCTATTAGTATCATAAATGGGCAGAGTTTACATCTGCACTGCTTGTCAAACACTGACTCTATCCGCCTCACCTGGACCCTACCGAGTGGGATGGTCTTAAACCGACCTCAGAGAGCAGGTCGTTATGCTGTTCTTCCCAATGGAACCCTCTCAATTCAGCAGGCCTCTGTCCATGACAGAGGCTCATACACTTGCAGGGCCTCAAATGAATATGGAAGCTCTTTGCTAACTGTCCCAGTCATCATCATTGCGTATCCACCCCGCATCACTAGTGCTCCAGCTTCTTCTACCTATGCTAAAAAAGGAGTAGCAGTACAACTTAATTGTGCGGCCATAGGTACCCCTAAAGCAGAAGTCGCATGGGAGACTCCAGACCGAACACGGCTTATTGTCAGCACCCAACCACGGCTGATTGGAAACAAGTACCTCCATCCTCAGGGTTCTTTAATCATCCAGAATCCTACAATAAGAGATGCTGGATTATACAGATGCACAGCCAGAAATGTGGTAGGGGTTGATACAAAAAGTACATACCTTTATGTGTACTAAGAAACACAGGACATCTACTCTTCATATGCCCAAGGAACTGCGACGTTGAGCTGTAACACAGCTATAGCATTTGTCAATGTGAAATATAGAAAGGAATCAGCCCAAAGTAAAAACATTGCGTTATATTTTATTAAAGTTCGCAAGTAAAACATTGCGAAATGTAAAAAGGTACTATTCTTGGTATGGGATTCATGTAATGTAACCAACCTACTGATATTACAACGCATCTTTCTACTTTTACTGTTTGACAATGACAGTTTATGTCTAAATGTATAGATTAAATAAAAGGTATATATTTGTAGCCATGAAGAAAACTATAAATGATATATTCTGACTTTTGAAACCAATAATTCAGAATATTTCACAAATCAGGGATAAAATTATTTTAACAATGAGTCAGATAAAGAAAAAACAAATTATTCAAAACATTCAAATATTAGTAAATGCTTTCTACACATTTGTTTAATAAATCACACATTCCAAAAAATTATTGTTGTTCCAGTTTTACATTCACAGATTTCAAGAATTACTCGCAAATCATGTGCAAAATTGCCAACAACAGCTTTTTCATATAATTTTTCTATCTGCATAGATCTGTTTGAAAATGTTTATGCCTACTTGTCCAGTTGTAACACTTGTAAATTATTTGTTGTTTGAAAACTAATGTATTTCTATTTTGCATATTTTTAATAAAGATGACTTTTAATAAATATCCAAAGTTTCGTGTCTGCAATTCTGATACAGATGACACATGCTACACATGAAAAGCAATGCCATTATGTGGTTTAGAAATCAGAGGCAAATGTTTTAGCAGGAGAGCGATGGAAAGAGAATTTCCTCTGGGGGGAGTTATTGCACTGTCATGAGAATATGTTATGGAGAAATAAAACATCAGGGCTTCAAGGGGGGATACCTTTTTAGATTCTATATTAATAACAAGCACCATTTTTGTCCACAATCATGCCTCATAAAAATCTCACAGAAATATAGCATGATCAATAATTTTGCACAATAATCTGCTTTAAAATATAAATATGTATATGCATATTATTCAAATACAATATTTGTGTCTAAGCAATATTAAGCAAAACAAGATGGTATACACTATTAGTCAAAAGTTTTTGAACAGTAAGATTTTTAATATTCTTTAAAGAATTCTCTTCTATTCACCAAGCCTGCATTTATTTGATCCAAAATACAGCAGTAATACAAGGCAGTAATATTGTGAAATAGTTTTACTACTCTTTCTACTTATATATATATATTTTAAAATGTCATTTATTGCTGTATCAAGCTAAATTTTCAGCATCATTACTCCAGTCTTCAGTGTCACGTGATCCTTCAGAAATCATATGCTGATTTTTAATACGCTAATTATCAATATTTAAAGCAGTTGAGCACAATTTTTTAATGAATAGAAAGTATTTATTATTTATTAGCATTTATCTGATAAATGCTGTTCTTTTGAACTTTATTTTCATCAAAGAAACCTTTAAAAAATCTACTGTTTTTAACATAATAAAAAATGCTTTTTTTGAGTAGCAAATCAGAATATTAGAATGACTTCTGAAAAATAATGTGACTGGAGTAATGATGTTAAAAATTCAGCTTTGAAATCACAAGAATAAATTACATTTTTAAAATATATTCAAATAGAAAATAGTTTTTTTAAATAGTAAAAATATTTCAAAATTGTACTGCTTTGTTGTACTACTAATTGTACTACAGGGCTTTCTTGTTTGTTTTTAATAAAAAAAAGTTATATTTTTGGCAAATGTAAAAGTCTTTTCACACCAAAAGCCTTAGGCTTAGAGAAAAGTAAATTCACAGCAAAAAAAAAAACAAAGGAAAGACAGTGGTTTATAAAATGGGATTAGATTCTTAAAGGAAATTTGCATTATGTAACATTTCATTATTGCAAGTTTGCGTCATATTCTGAGCTGAATTTCACTGTTTGGATCTTTTTTTTTGTGATTGAGATGAATTTTAACACGGGGACAGGAGAGCTTTTAATTAATAAATGGGGGAAAAAAGTAACTGCCATTACTTATTTGAAAAAGTAACTCTTGTCAATTAAAAAGTAATGCGTTACTTCACTAGTTACTTGGAAAAAGTAATATTATTACGTAACTTGCGTTACTTGTAATGCGTTACTCCCAACACTGATTTTGAGCCGCTAGTCACTAAATGTCCTGTTCATATTATCTATATGAGTGGGAGAACATTTGTAACTGAAAACGTCTTTACATTTGTCACACTATGCAGAACACCTTAAATCTCAGTGCTCAGTTTAAAACATATGAAGAAAGAGAGACCACTCAGACGGGAAGACCTCAGTATACTATGACTGGTATGTTTTATTGAACCAGATCAAATGAAAGATGCTCTCTAATTGACTGAGTGACGTGCATAAATAGTTGACGACTTCAAAGAGCATGTCATGTTACAGGATAATAAATGGATCTAATATTAAAAACAGGGAAAAGGGTTTCAAATATGGTTCCATCACAGAACATGCTGGCTTTGACTTTGTTTGGCCACTAAGTTTGCTTACCATAAAAATGTGTGGTGTCTGGCAAATCTGATTTGGAGACAGGGTTGTGTTAAGCATCTCTGGAGAGAGATAAATATGTTTTAGAAAAACGCAAAGGAATAATACCTTTATGATTATGTTTCATCACCTTTTGATAGATGTTTTAAATGTTAAATGCTCAGCCAGTGGAGTTTGTGGAGGTGCTATAGCTAAAAAGTGTTTACAGCCTGACCTCTAGTGGCAAAAATGGCATTTTGCTGCAGGGTACTGCAAAGAAAAATGTATTGAAGACTATTCTTTGTTAGGTAGTATACATTTCCTTTTAGTTTTGTTACATTTTCTACACTGCAAAAAAAATGCTTTTCTTACTTAGATTTATATCTTGTTTCCAGCCAAAATATCTAAAAATTCTTAACTCAAGAAGGATTTTCTAGACAAGCAAAAGTTGTCTTGTTTTCAGAAAAAATAAGTCATCAATTTAAAACAAGCAAAATAATCTGCCAATGGGGTAAGCAAAATAATCTTATTTTAAGATGAAAACTAGATTATTTTGTTTACCCGATTGGAAGATTATTTTGCTTGTTTCAAGCAAAAACTCTCTTAATTTTAACTTCTTTTTTTCTGAAAACAAGACAATCATTTTTACTTGTCTAGAAAATCCTTCTTGATTGAATAATTTTTAGATATTTTGGCTGGAAAGAAGACCAAAAATCTAAGTAAGAAAAGCAATTTTGCAGTGTATTAACACCAAATCATTCTCTTGACTCTTCTCATCATTTAATAATTGATTAATACTTAATTCATATGAAATACTGCTTCTCCAAGAATAGAGAATGTTTACATTTAATGCTTTAATAAAACTGCAAACAAATGCAAGGGCTAAATCATACAACTAGATCTTATCACACATAGGCTCATAATACAGAAACTGAATTACTAGATTCAGTTTAAACTAAGTGTTTGCGACAAATGTACATCAGAGGTAGAAAAAAACAGCTATACTGTATCTGAGGAGGTGAAAATGTAACAGTTAAGATTAAGATGGCCATACAGTACAAACAAAACTATTTGCCATTTGAAATTTTATAAACAGCAATTTTTAGCTGTACAAAACAGCTTGTTTTGCTGCTTGATATTGCAAATTGGTGTCTTTTACCATAATATTTTAATGTATTATCTTTATGAACAAACTGGTTTGTAGTGCAGACAGTTTTACCATTTAATGCGCATTGTTATGCTTCTCACTACTTCCCTATAGTGGCTAATGAACTGGAAGTCTCATCCATATAGGCTTACTTCTGCATTTAGAATACGGTGGATAGAGATGTGTTGTATAACATATACACAAAACTAATCAAGGAACAGGTCAAGTTTCCTCATGATGTTGTCAAAGGCATCTTTGCCCATATAATCAGCACGACCTTCCTCCCACATGCGCCGATGCTCCAGGTCATCCTCCTCTGTTTCAGCTGCAGCCTGCAATTTAAAGGGCCATATGATAAAATTCAACTGTAGTTATAATACTATTATCAAAATCAAAATGAAATGTAGTCTGGATTCAAGACTGCAAATTGAAGTCTAAAAATGCTTTAAAGGGATAGTTCACCCAAAAATTACAATTCTGTCATTAATTACTCTCCCTCATGTCGTTCCAAACTCGTAAGATCTTTGTTCATCTTCGGAAGACAAATTAAGATGTTTTTGAAGAAATGCGAGAGCTCTCTGACCCTCCATAGACAGCAAGGGTCCTACAATGTTCAAGGTCCAGAAAGGTACCAAGAACATCAACAAAACAGTCCTTGTGACATCAGTGGTTCAACTTTAATTTTATGAAGCTATGAGAATACTTTTTGTGCGCAAACAAAGATGAAATAACTTTAATCAAAAATTCTTCAGAGGGTCAGAGAGCTTTTGGATTTCATCAGAAATATCTTCATTTGTGTCCCGAAGATGGTTTTGGAATGACATGGAACATTCCAATGTGGGTTTGGAAGGACATGAGTGTGAGTAATGAATGACAGAATTTTCATTTTTGGGTGAACTATCCCTTTAATAAGCCACCACTGGATGGCAGTATTTAAAAACAAACCCATCTCAAACGTCATCATATATAGCAGTGTTAGTTTAGTACCATTTTTAAGATACTATTATATTTTTATTCAGATTTTGAATCAGTTTTCATGTGTATATTTTCTATTTTTATTTTAATTATTTTATCTAGTTAAACTAAATTCAAGTTTTTATATTTTATTTCAGTTAAAGTTTATTTTATTTCAAATAACATTAAATGTATTTTATGATTTTAGCTTTTGTTTTATTTAACTATATTAATACTGATTTGAGGAGATGTGTATTTTTTATGGAAATACACATCTATAGATCCATCTATAGATTTATAGACTATATACAAAATTAACTCATTTTTTTTATACAATTTTAAAACTGAGCAAAGCTTAGATACTAAAATATCTTGGTAAGAGGTAATAGTTATTAACTACAAAACAAAATCAGTCATTTTCCCCAGAAGCAGGTAAATCAGCCTATTAGTCTACATACAGCTTCTCCAGCGGCCATAGCAGAATCCTCAGCAGTCTCTGGTTCTGTGCGCTCACTCTCTTTCTCAGATGGAGGGCTGACTACAGGGGTCTCTTCAGTCTCCCCACCAGACAGCACATCAATGAGAATATTCTGAGATGACAGTATAAATAAGCGAGTAAGTAAATATATATATAAATAAATAAACCTTATCCCAAAAACTTTTGCATAACAAAAAACATACACATTCACAGTATGTGCAACAAATTATTAATACAAAATCATGATTTGGACATGGGGGAGGGGACTAAGATGTGGCGGCCTAGATATGAAATATAGCAAACCTCCGCTTCTTAATTTTTCTTCGGCTTAAGTTAACTTGGCATTGTATTTTTGTTTAAAGGTTTAGTTCACCCAAAAAATGAAAATTCTGTCATTAATTACTCACCCTCATGTTGTTTCAAACCCATAAGACCTTTGTTCATCTTTGGAACACAAATTAAGATATTTCTGATGAAATCCGAGAGCTCTCTGACCCTCCATAGACAGTAACACAACTGATATGTTCCCAGGTCTACAATAAACAACACAATTAAATTTGTGATCCGAAGATGAACGAAGATTTTACGGGTTTGGAACGACATGAGGGTGAGTAATTAATGACAGAATTTTTATTTTTGGATGAACTAACCCTTTAATGCATGTGTTCATTTATTCATAAAAACAGGTTAGAAATCAAACAATGAGGGCCTGCATAAATGTAGCATAAATGCTTAATGAATTTTGATTCAAGCAAGTACAGTCTTGTGAGGTAATGGAATTTGTATACTGGATCAAAGGAAAGTTAGATCCAGTATACAGGAAAAGGATTGACAGCAAACTGCCAACAATTTTATCCTTTACTTAAATGAAAGGTTCTGGCCCAGTTAATTCCCCGGGCCTTTGCAGTGCATGTAAACTGAACTCTTCACATTCATTGTGTTTTTGCAACCATCTGAACTAGTTGTATGTTCTCTTTGTGTTGTGGTGACTCACTGTTGGGTGTGTCGCTAGAATTGTTTAAATGCCTAGAGGGCACAATGGTTTTAAAAGGAGGTGGAGCTGATTCAGAGAGAGACTCAGAGTGAATCAAGACTGCATAATGTTATTTTTCACAATTCATTTCAGTTCTTCAGACCTTCATTTCTCTGGAAGAGCAGTACCACTTACCGATTCCTCAGGTTTTTCAGATGAGCTGATTGTCAGCGAGTCCAAAGTCAGATCTTGGAGTGGTGGAGAGGGTGTTATCATCTCTCTGTGATGGGCTTCGGCGCTGCTCTTTAGGCTTTGTGATGGAGACTGATGCGTCTGTGGAGAAACCAACTGCTGCACTGGCTGCAAACCAAAAGAAAGATGAGAGATGACTGACAGTTTAAATACAATTTAATATTAGGTCCATTAAATGAGATAATTATGCTAATGGTGAGTTAAAATAAGAGTTCACCCGAAAGTGAAAATTCAGTCATCATTTACTCAACCTCATGTGGTTCCAAACCCATTAACTTTTTTCTTCTTTCTTTAGTGGAACATAAAAAAAAGATTTGGGGAAAACAAGATTTTGTTTCATATGAACCTCTATTGTATGAACAAAAATAGGAATAGGAACTGAAACAGTTTGGTTACCAAAGTAAGTAATAAACAAAGTAATACAAGTTTGGATAGACATGAGCAAATGAGACATTTTTGTTTATTCCAAGGGATTACTTTGGTTACTGATTCCCAGGGATGAATAAACTGATAAAATGTATTCCTTGAATACAAAGTCGCTTTGGATAAAAGTGTCTGCAAAATGCATAAATATAAGTCATAAGGATAGCCAAACGGGCCACGTATGTATCATTAGTATGTGAAATATGAAAAAACAGATACCTGATGTGAATGTAGTCTTACATGGTCTTCATTCTTGTCATCCTGTTTAACGTCTAGGTGTCTTTTACTGTAGTACTCCACCCACCATAAATTTATAAACTGCTCAAAGTTATCGCTGGAATGCCTAAAAGATGACTCATTGGCAGCCTGTGGATCATATGAAAGGTGCCAGGGCTTAGTCCCACCCAAGAAGTGGACAATTTTTGCATGGTGCCCATACCTGTAGAAAACCAGAACACATTTGTAATACTTGTGTATGTGTTTAATGTGATAAAGTATTAAACAGTTCACAAATGCATAACATCTGGAATTATTGGTATACTTAAAGAGATATTCATCCAAAGATAAAAATTCTGTCATTAATTACTCACCCTCATGTCATTCCAAACTCGTAAGACCTTTATTCATCTTATTCATCACTATTTTTGATTAAATCTGAGAGCTTTTTGACCTTCCATAGACAGCAAGGATCCTACCACTTTTAAGGTTCAACCGTAATTTTATGAAGCTACAAGAATACTTCTTGTTGCACAAAAAAAACTAGAATAACAACTTCATTCAACAAATCTTCTCCTCTGTGTCACCCTAGCCCCATTTTGGAGAGTACCACAATGCATGTACATGCTTTAATCTGCATGTAAACAACACATGCGCAGGGTACTGCTGATGCAGAATGTGCACACTTTTAAAAATGAAGTTATTTTATTTTAATAAAGTTATTTCAAAAAGTATTCTCTTACAGTTGAGGTCAAACGTTTACATACACCTTGCAGAATCCGCAAAATGTTAATTATTTTACCAAAACAAGAGGAATCATACAAAATGCATGTTATTTTTTATTTAGTACTGACCTGACTAAGATATTTCACATAAAAGATGTTTACATATGATTCACAAGAGTAAATAATAGTTGAATTTATAAAAAGTTTACAAACAATTGATTCTAAGGACTGTGTTGTTACTTGAATGATCCACACGTTTTTTTTTTTGTTTTTTTTGCTTGCTTTTTTTGTTTAGTGATAGTTGTTCATGAGTCCCTTGTTTATCCTGAACAGTTAAACTGCCTGCTGTTCTTCATAAAAATCCTTCAGGTCCCACAAAACACTACTTGGTTTTTCAGCATTTTTGTGTATTTAAACCCTTTCCAATAATGACTGTATGATTTTGAGATACATCTTTTCTCACTGAGGACAACTGAGGGACTCATATGCAACTATTGCAGAAGGTTCAAATGCTCACTGATGCTCCAGAAGGAAACACAATGCATTAAGTGCGGGGGTGAAAACTCGGAAACATGTAACTTATTTTGTCTTTTGGGGAACATGTATCCTCAGTAGCTTCTGAAGGGCAGTACTAAATAATATATATATATATATATCTTTTATATGAAAGATCTTATTCAGATCGGCACTAAATAAAAAATAACATGCATTTAGTATGATCCCACTTATTTTGGTAAAATATTTCATATTTTGCAGATTCCCCAACTATTGACTTCAAATGTAGCTTCATAAAATTACGGTTGAACCACTGATGTCACATGGAATATTTTGTCGATGTTCTTGGTACCCTTCTGGACCTTGAACATGGTAGAATCGTTGCTGTCTATAAAGGGTCAGAGAGCTCTCATATTTCACCAAAAATATTTTAATTTGTGTTCCAAAGATGAACAAAGGTCTTACAGGTTTGGAAGGTGAGTTCATTTTTGGGTGAACTATCGCTTTAATAAGAGTTTGTGTGAAAACTTACTGCTGAAATGCGGGCAGATATGTGTAAACGGCTCCGGCTGTGAGATTGTACACAAATGGTAAATGCTTTCTGATATCTTTTACTGCCCAGTCACTGAAGAAAGTGTTTAAAACACCCTGGTCTCCTCCTAAACAGGACAAGACATGACATATTAATGACATGACATACTATAAAATGTAATTTCTTTGATGCTAAGCTGAATATTCAGAGGTTTACTTAAGTTTTCCGTGTCACATGATCTTTCAGAAATCATTCTACTATGATGGTTTGTTGCTCAAGAAACATGTCTGAATGTTTTCAAGGTTCTTTGATAAATAGAAAGTTTACAAGAACAGCATTTATTTGAAATCTTTTGTAATAAAATGTCCTTTCTGTCACTTTAAAAAAAATGAATGCATCTTTGCTGAATAAATGTATTAACTTCTTTCAAATAAATACTTAGTAAACCCTTTGAATGGTAATGTATATGTAGTGCTCTTGTTGTTTGCAAAGGTTAAAAAATACAAATGGCATCTGAGGCTAATTAAAGTTCCAACAGGCTTTGAGTGCATCCGATTTAGACTGAACTTAAAAGATCTGAAAGTAATATCAGCTAAATATAACTGTGTGATTCACCATCAAAGCTGCCGTACTGTGCAGCATGTTCCAGTATTTGGTTGTGGGTATTCAGGGAGGGCCTAAACACGAATACCCCAGAGTTGAAGCAATCCGGCCAGCCTGGATCAGGTGCAGCAGACAATTCTTCGTACTCAAACAGCTCATCAACATTACACAGTACCTGCAGCACAGAATTATATTACAGCCAAACTGTGGGACCAACACCTCATGCGTTATTCTCTAAAAGCTTATGGTTCACCTGCAACATATGTTAATTTTGCATACAAAATGCTATTAATAAAAAGCCTGTAGCTTTGAATATATAGGCCATTCTACAGAATTGGTGTGAATTGCTGTCCCAATACCAAAAAAAACACATTTAAAAAGCATTTAGACTTAGATTTAGAAAGTATTTAAATCTCAGATTTTTCTGTTCATCAGAAAAATCCTTCAGCTCCCACAAATTCTTTGGTTTTCCAGCATTTTTGTGTATTTGAACCCTTTCCAACAATTACTGTATGGTTTTGAGATCCATATTTTCACACTGAGGAACTCTGAGGGACTCATATGCAACTATTACAGAAGGTTCAAACACTCACTGATGCTCCAGAAGGAAAAAACATGCATTAAGAGCTGGGGGGTGAAAACCTTTGAACAGAATGGTTCAAATACACAAAAATGCTGGAAAACCAAAGAATTTGTGGGAGCTGAAGGATTTTTTTGATGAACAGCAGACAGTTTAACTGTTCAGGACAAACAAGGAACTCATGAACAACTATCACTAAACAAAAAAACACAGCTGTGGGTCATTCAGGTAACAACACAGTATTAAGAATCAAGGGTATGTAAACTTTTGAACAGGGTCTTTTTTTATAAATTCAACCATTGTTTTCTCTATATGTAAATGTTTTTTTATGCAAAATATCTTATTCAGGTCAGTACTAAATAAAAAATAACATGCATTTTGTATGATCCCTCTTATTTTGCTAAAAGAATTTTGCAGATTCTGCAAGGGGTGTGTAAACGTTTGAGCACAACTGTATGTATATATATATATATATATATATATATATATAATTCCATTATTGTTTTTTAAAATATCTTTTTGACTTTTTTTTTTAAGTGAAGTTCAAATAAAATATTTATTTTCCCACATTCTCATGTCACTACCGAAACATTGAATGTTGTAGTCCATTGGCTGAGATTTTAACTACACCCCTACATTTATAATCAGGAAATATTTATTCACTAGTCACTCTCTCTCATAGCTACATGGTGAGTAGATAGGTCCCAATATTTTGAGGTAAATATGAAAAATCTTTCAACTCACTACCGAACACCATTTATATATATATATATATATATATATATATAATTAAACACTTTTTTGGGAGTTATTCCATAACATTTAGTTTTTTATATGTGTATAACTGTTCAGGACTGTGCTAGCTAACTATATGCTGATTAGCATGTTTTAGCTAGGTTCAAAAGTATTAAACATGGTCACTGTCAAAACAGTCATGAACAAAACATTTGAAGTATCTGTATTGACATTGTTTTTTTCTTTTGGGTGCTATCCCATAAAATTGTCACTACCCTAACAGTCACGACCGAAACATGTCATCATTGTTTCGGTAGTGACAAAAAAGTAGTGAAATAATCCTTTATTTATGAGGGAAAAAAAATCTAATTTCAGAACAGTTACATTTTTAGTATATCTTAGTAGTGTTTTAGTATGTGGGTTCAAATTCTGTAATGTGATGTGGTCGCTACCGAAACATTATTGTCACTTTCAAAAATGTGCTGTCACGACCGAGACATGGGATGTTTTGTCAAAAATAAAAGTATACTGAATTATCTACTAAGATAATTCAGATAGTGTTTGATTCAATGTATATTCAAACTAATGAATTCTTTAGTTTGAAATCAGTATGATCAACCTTTTGCCTTTTACAAAGAATATTTTGATTAAAAATACAACAAATCTTATAAATCACACTTGAAATATTTGTAAAATTGTAACTGATACTGATTTACCTCTTAAAACGTTTTAATAAAATAGAAAAAAATATATATATTTACAAGGAAAATGTACGCTAAATTTTAACAGGTCAATATAACCCTTATTATTAAATTATATATTACTGTGTTTTGGTAGTGACAAATTTGGGGAGAGGAAAAATATATCCAAACTATCTGAAAATACAATATGACAATTAACTGCACAATTACTAGAAATGTGTACCTTGGATATTATACAATTTGCATACACACAACATTTGTGGGAAAAGACATTTTTTTACAAGACGTTTCCATCTCTGACTTTGAACTAATTCTGTAGAAAGGCCTATATATGTTCCTAAATAAATAATCATAGTCAGTATTATCTAAACATAACTAAGTACTCACAAGTGTATCTGCATCCAAGAACACACATTTGCTGTATTGTGTAAGGGTCCAGCAGTGGAGTTTAGTGAAGGTGACACCCAATTCAGGACGTCGCAGCAGGGTGAGATGAGCCTTGTCTCTACTGTCCAACACATCTACCACGACAACTTCATCAAACACGTCCTCCAGGGCCAATCTAGACAAATGCATAAAAATCAATGGGCCAAAATGTCAAAGACAATCTGAGATAGATGGGAAGCGACCAGAAGTAAAATGAATGTTGCACTGAAAACTATTACAGACTTGCAAATCACATAAAGTATTACATTGTTGAAAGTCACATTATAATACTAAACGTACAGAAGGAAATTTAGCAAATGAACGGTGGAGGACAGTTACATACTCACCTTGCTGCTCTGGAAACACTGGGGGAAACCATAACTACTAACTTCCTTGATGTTTCATGCCTCCGTAAACTTTTGCCTACCACTATGCATCCCATGCTATAGGCATCTGTGGTGGCCAGAGTCACAAAGGCCTGAGCCTCTGAGAGAAAGACAGACATAGATGGTAAAAACAGAGGACAAGAGTGCAGTAAATGTGCTTTGGGCCAACCTATATACCATATTAGTAGTCAAAATTCTAGACACATTTGACTAATACATTATTAAACTGATTAAGATATACTATAACAAATGCATTGCTTATGTTAATGCATTACTAAATAAACCTATTTGAAATTTCTGACCAATGCAATAATAAAAAGGTGGGTTTCAAAACACATGGCACACAAGGTCTCAGGTTTAACTCAATGACCCATCACATTCAGCAGCCAGTGTGAGCTGGTTACTGATATACACAAGATATCGCCATAGTTGTCTACCTGACCCCCTTTTCATTGGCAGACCGCAGGGAGCAGATGGCACAATGACACTTCACTGCATGGTCAGTGATTGAACTTGAAATGAATCAACAGGCTTGATATGCAGATAGAGTGCTTACTGTTTTATTATATTGGTAACAGCACAATTTTTCAATTTTTATTTAAATAACTCCAAGTTTAATGGAATAGGTTAAGACACATCACACCATTTTACCCAGTCAATAATTTAAGAGTGCTGTATTTTTACTCTGTCTAGTGAATGGCAATAAGAAGGGTGAACTTACCCGCCATCTCAGTCTGATTTTTTAAATCGCTCTTCTGGGTGACGAGGGAAATCTGTATGGAACAAGTGCTATAAAAAGTAAATAGCAGTGTTTAAAATAAATGGCAAGTCGATGAAACGATAGTCCTGCTAACTTCAAATAGCAGCGCGCCTCCAATCCATGCTGACTGACAAGTGAAAACTGTTTGAAGTAGCCTAACGGTCACGCGACAGAGGTCATTCAACCCCCTTCTACTACGACTGGATGTTGAATGAGCAACTACCGATATCGATTATAGGCTCATTATTAACTTAAACTGAATACAGAAATAAGGAAAAACAAAAGCGTCGCTGAATGAAAAAAGCACAATATTGCGTTATATTCCAGCAACATCAATGGCTATATTTTGTGAAGAAACAGCATAAATGGTCCATTCTACGGAATTGGTTCAAAATCAGACTTGGAAAATAAAGTATTTTCCCATGGATTTTGTATGTATGCAAATTGTAAGGTACACATTTCTAGTAATTGTGCAGTTAATTTTCATATTGTACCTATTTTCAGAAACTTTTGGAAAATATTTAATTTAGTAAGAAGGGTTATACTGCCCTATTCAGATTATATATATATATATATATATATATATATATATATATATTTCTGCATAAATATGACCCAAAACAGATTTTATACTGACATGTGATAGTCATTGCACTGACTGAAAACACAGATGGACTCTAATTTTACCTTTAAATTAACTGCTAATCCAAATTTTATCAACAAGTAAATGTCAAAGAAAATATATTTTGTTTGATTGGGTTCTCTGTCTACTTGTCTACTCTTTGGACTTAAATGAAAATCTTATTATGTTTTAGGTCATATTTATGCAGAAATATAGAAAACTGTAAAGGCTTCACAAACGTTCAAGAGGCACTGTTACAGCTGCAACTCAAAAAAATTGGAATATTGTGAAGTTTTTTTTTTTTTTTTTTGGTAATTTTTTTTAAAAAACACACTATATATATCCAGATCTCATATATTCCCGATTTACTACTTAAGTATAATATTTCAAAAGTTTTTTGTTGGTATAATTTTGATGATTAAAGCTTACAGCGCATGAAAGTCAAAAATCCAGTACCTCAAAATATTAGAATATTTCAATCAAAAATGTTCAATCAAAAAATGGATTTGCAAAACAGAAAAGTTCAAGTTCTTTAAAGTATGTTCATTTATGCACTCAATACTTGGTCGGCAGCACATACAGCAAATGTAAAGTGAAGTGTGGCATGGAAGTGATCAGCCTAAATATCCCATAGATTCACAATGGGGTTCAGGTCAGGCATGTTGGGTGATCAAAAATGCACAGTAATATCATGGTCAGCAAACCACTTGTGGGCAGGTGCTAAAATCCTGCTGGAAAAGGAAATCAGCATGTCCATAAAGCTTGTCAGTAGATGGAAGCATAAAGTGCTCCAAAATCTCCTGGTAGATGGCTGCATTGACTTTGCACTTGATAAAACACAATGGACCAACAACAGCAGACGTCATGGCAGCCCAAATCATTACTGACTTCAGAAACTTCACACTGGACTTCAAGCAGCTTGGATTCTGTGCCTCTCCAGTCATCCTTCAGACTCTGGGACCATGATTTCAACATGAAATGCAAAATTTACTTTTATTAAGAGGACTTTGACCACTGAGCATCAGTCCAGTTCTTTTTCTCCTTAGCCCAGTAAGAGGCTTCTGATGTTGTTTGTTTCAGAAGTGGCTTGGTAGTCCTTTTCCTGAAGACATCTGAGTGTGGTGACTCTTGATGCGCTGACTCCGGCTTCATTCTTCTCCTTGTGAAGCTCTCCCAAGTGTTTGAATTGGCTTTACTTGACAGTATTCTCAAGCTTGTTATCCCTGTTGCTTGTGCACTTTTGTCTATCCAATTTCTTCCTTCCAGTCAACTTTGCATTTAATATGCTTTGATACATCACTCTTGAAACAGCCACACCATTCAGTAATGACCTTCTGTGACTTTCTGTCTTTGTGGAGGGTGTCAATGATTGTCTCCTGGATCACTGCCAAGTCAGCAGTCTTCCTCATAAGTGTGGTTTCAAAGAACAAGAGATACCCAGAATTTATACTGTAGCGATGGTCATTTAATGAAACTCAAATGTAAATATTCTAATATTTTGAGATACTGGATTTTTGACTTTCATGAGCTGTACACTCTAATCATCAAAGGTATATATATATATATATATATATATATAAATAAATAAACGTTTGACATGTTTTACTTTACATGTAATGAATCTAGAATATATAAAAGTTTCATTTCTAAAAATAAGTTACAATAAAAAAAAAAAAGAACTTTGACAATATTAAAAATTTTTGAGCTGTACCTGTATATACACACACACACACACACACACACACACACACACGCACATTAAGCTTACTTATATTTTAAATATTATTGTCGGTTTCTATAGACAATAAAAGGATCTGAGTAAACATCTAAGATTTTAATACTTAAATGCTTCTTAAATGTTTTTTGGTTGTGGGGCAAAAAAAGATTATAAAGACAAAAACGATTAAGACAATTGACACTTTATTATACATACAATAAATCGTAACTTCCATGGATCGCGGTTTAGGTGCAAGTCATTCTATTTTAAATTTAACCCTTTAACTGTCACTCCCTATTTTGAATATTGATGTGAAAATGCCCTATCCAAATTAAAATTTTTATAATTCATGAATGAAAACATTTTGCAACATGATTTATCGGTAAATTTCCATGATAATGCAATGTCTGATTTTAAATGTTTTCCAAAGGAAGAATTTGAGATTTTAAGTCTTCAAGTAATATATAATTTCTTATGATTTCTAAATTGTGATAGGGAAAAAGTCAACAAAGAAAGTCTTTTTACTTTTCCTACATAATTTGTAACACAAAACAGTGGTAAAATATTTATTTAGGAGTCTTAGACCTTCCCAAAGATATATAGCTCATCATGATAGATAATTTATTTCAAATATGGCGAAGTAAACATAGGTGGGACGGTGACAGTTAAAGGATTAAAAGTAAAAAAAATGTAAATGACGAATGTCATAATTTTAAACTTATTCCACAGAAATTTTATTTCAGTTGACATTTTGCCACCAGAATCAACTCTTTGATTCATATCAGCATACATTATCAGCAATCATCCTCTTCCATCATCATAGTCTTCTGTTTGATTTGGAAAGAAGGCAGTCTCTAATTCAAATTATGAGCAATGCAAGAAAGAATAAAAGCATAACAGCATGATGAAAATCGCCTGTATATAGACAGCTTACAATAGCAACTTGCTGTATTCTACAAAAATAGTAACAATTTGTCATTTTAAAGTGCAATATCTTACATTGGCACTACGTGAAATACTAAGAGATCATTAAAAGCCATTTAGTGACATTCTACTCTACCTCCTCTAAAGATGAACAATTAGTTACAAAAAAAGAATTGAATACAGAAAAAAAAATACATTCTTAAAATAAAGATCAGAGTCAATACAACTTAGATAAATGAAATAAAAATAAACGAAAATGAAAACCAAACTTACACTAAGATTTTAAAAACATTAGTCTTAAACCAGCCTTTTTATGTAACAGATGTTTCCCATAGGGTTAGGCTCTCCATAACAGTACATGCTCAGTGTGCATATATTCTTTGTGTGCAGATCCAACACAGTTACGATGAACGAAGCAGGTTGCTGAGAACTTTGGGAGAGAAGAGACTTTTTAAAATCACCTAAAAATCTCACAAAGGTTTAGAGTAATGCATGTTATTAAAAAAAAAAAAAAAAAAAAAAAGTGACCCGGACCACAAAAAACAATTGTAAATACCACAGGTATATCTGTAGCAATAGCCAACAATACATTGATTTTTCCAAAAATCATTAGGATATTAAAGAATTAGTTCACTTTCAGAACAAAAATTTACAGATAATGTACTCACCCCCTTATCATCCAAGATATTCATGTCTTTCTTTCTTCAGTCGTGAAGAAATTGTTTTTTGAGAAAAACATTTCAGGATTTCTCTTCGTATAATGGACTTCTATAGTGCCCCCAAGTTTGAACATCCATATAATAATAATAATAATAATAATAATAATAATAATAATAATAATAATAATATTATATTTTTTTTTTTTAGACATACCCTAACTTTTTTGACCTGGATCACACAGACTACACATGCACATTGCAGAGATGAGACAAAATGAGCATTTGAAGTTAAAAAGTATATAAAATTGTCAATTTGTTTCTAAAATAACTGATCGTTTCGCTGGATAAGACCCTTCTTCCTTGGCTGGGATTATTTAGAGCCCTGATTATGAAAGTTCAAACTTGGGGGCACCATATGTAGAGAACGGTTTTCCTCAAAAAACAAACAAACAAACAAAAACACAACAACAACACTTTCTTTTTGACTGAAAAAAAAAAATGATGTGAACATCTTGGACAACAAGGGGGTGAGTATATTATCTGTGGATTTTTGTTCTGAAAGTGAACTAATCTTTTAAGTAAAATATTTTGTACATTTCCTATCATAAATATCTCAAAACCTAATTTTTTATTAGTAATATGCATTGCTAAGAATTCTAAACTTTTATTTTCTGAATATTTAGATTTTCAAATAGTTAATCAGTGGAAAGCTTATTTATTTAGCTTTCAGATGATGTATAAATCTCACTTTCAAAAAAAAAAATAAATAAATAATAATAATAATAATAATAATAATAATAATAATTTACCCTTATGACTGGTTTTGTGGTCCAGGTTAACAAATAACTATTACATGGGGTCAGCGTTTCATGCTTAAATTTTACAACAACAAAAAAAACCCAAAACAAATACAAATAAAAATCTAAATTCAAAAGCTTACTTTGAGGCTCAGATTGAGTACCATGGTTTTTGCCACTCTCAGGATCTTGCCCTGTAAGAAAAAGTACTTTTTAGCTTTTCCCATGCATTTATTTACTTAAAGCCATTTTCATAAACTCTGTCACTACAGTTATATGTTAACATAGCTTACACATAGACAACACCATACTAACTGTGTTTTAAACTCACTCTTAAAAAACTCGACTCTGGTGGGACTCGAACCCACAACCTTTGAATCACTTCTCTAAGTGTAGCTTAGAAGTCCAATGCGCTATCCATTGCGCCACAGAGCCACCTGTTGAGGACCCGAGGGCTTTTGTAATACAAGCAAAGCAGTTAAACTGCCTGCCACGTCACTCACCCAACCCCCACTTCCTCTACAAGAGCTGCTGCTCAAGTCGAGCTTCTTTAAAATAAACCATGTACTCTGTGTTTATAAACAGTTTAAGAGCACATTACTAAACTTTGAGGTCAAACAACTTTGTGAAGTCTAAAGAGTTGTTTTTAGTTTTCTTTGTTTAGCCATCTGAACTGCATAAAGTAATCAACTCCCATAAAACAACACCAAGGTAGTGCTTGGTTACAGTATATAAGGATTCTGATTCTTTCACTGAAGCAAAGTACCGAACTCACCTCCTTGTATTTTGAAACAGAGTTTCTTTTTCTGGTACGCAAAGTAACTTGAGGCGGCACCGAGGATAGCAACACCTACAGAACTGATGATGGCAGCCATGGCTCCGCCTGCGAGATAAATTTAAAGAGACAGAACACACAAGAAAAGAAAAAGGACAAGGGCTAGTTTCAAAATTCGTTTAACAAGTGTAATTATGTCTAATGACTAATTAAAGCTTGATGACAAAAATGATAATAACAGGAATTTAACAGGAGGGCAAGCAAAACCATAATAGTTTTTGCCACAAGGGGGTGCAACAGGAGTTGCCTATTCTCCACAGAAAACTTGGCAAATGTTACTGTACATATTGTTCTTCAACAAAACCTGTTTTCAATTGAGCAGATATACCAACTAGTACAGTTTACAGCATGCATACAGACTTGCTCAGGGTTTTGTCTCATTTAAAATCATCCAGTCACTAAATCATACGATTCAATCAAGTGAGTCACTTTTACATAAATGAGTCAAACAGTACTTATTTGACATTGTGCAATTTACTAAACAAGAAATGTAGTTGCTGTGATACCACTGGGGCATGTTACGCAGTGTAAACATGCTGGGCGTTGCCTGCTAAAGCCATTTTTGTATAGCACTTGTGCAGCAGGTCAACTGGCTAAAAAGCTTTCACACTTCTTATCTAAACTAATGACTTGGAAAATTATCTGAAGCTATGTGGTTTCATCTTCCTCACTATAGATTGCTAGATAAGAGGCAGCCGCTAATTAGCTAGCAAGCCAGTGTTCTTCACACATGCTTGATACATTTTTGCCGCACCATTGTTGATGGTGTTTACACCGTGAGAAATGCTGACAATTAAAAGAACAAGTCACAACCGTTGGGATGTGACTATGACATTAACCAAACAGAGGGAATTCTCACATTTTATTTTATTAAAAAGAATCACAGCTGCTATGTTTCAAGAAATCAAAAGCTTGATGTAAAAAAAAAAAAAAAAAAAAAAAAAACAGCCACTTCTGTTCAAAGAAACCAGATAAAATGGCAGTCTGAATAAAAACTTGAAGCAAAACAGACAACAAAGATACCAAATGTTAAAAGCACTCTTTTATAAGACACAAGCCTAACCAACACTGAAATATTCAAAAGATTCACAACTGTACATGCAAACTACCATGTGAAAACAGAGAGAGAGAGAGATGTGCTTCCAATGCCTGCCATGTGTGGTAAATAAGTGTACCAAAAAGAGGTTCTCTCTTTTAAACATCAAAAGTGTCTGGGGCAAAAAACATCATGCAGTTCCTCTACTCTCTTTTGAGATTCGGGACGACGTAATCCCTGCATGCGCTAAGCTTTAAGTTGAGACCCACACACAGACAAACATTTGCCAACTTCAATCCTCTGGTACATTTGCAAGGTCAAGTAAAGTCTAAAACCAAGTTTTAGCCAAAAGAGAATTGTTCTACGTTTCAACTGCTACTATTCGTTCTCTAGAAAATGGGAAATAAAATGGAAGCCACGAACAGAGGAAAAGGAAGCGTAGTAATGGAATGCTTAACATGGCCTTAGGGGTTGATTCACTGTTCCGTAAAACTTGCGGAGAAGAGAAACTCCTCATTTGAGACATTCCATGCGAAACCAGTTAACCTGTTATGTATACTGGCAAAAATTCAGAGTGTGTCTTACGCATCTACATTGTGTGAACAAGAAGAGAGAGGAAAAAAACAAAAAACAAATAAGAATGACCAGAAGCCATGAGGATATCCTGAGGAAAAAGAGGACTACATATCCCTTGTAATCTAAAATATGCTATGATCTTTATTTCACAGCCGAAATCATCATCATCATCATTAACTTGAATAGTTTATCATCAGATGCATTATAATATAGTGGCTCCCACCTATTGCTTTACTGTATAGAAATATATAATATTGATAAGTTGGTAAGATTTTGTTTTCCCTCAATGTTTTATCTTTTGTGCTCAGCAAGACTGAATTAATTTGCTCAAAAATACAGTACAAATAGCATTGTATTAAGAAATATATACAATCTTCTATCTTAATATATTTTAAATACGTGAATAAATTACATTTTAAAATGTGACAGCAAAGACATTACTCCAGTCTTCAGCATCACATGATCCTACAGAAATCTTCCTAATACACACTGATTTGAAGCTCAAGAGAATTTGTTGTCATTATTTCAATATCACAAATATATTTGTGGAAACCTTTTTTTTTTTTTTGGGAATCTTTGATACAGTTGGTCAAAAGTTTACATACACCTTGCAGAATCTGCAAAAATTAATTATTTGTACCAAAATAAGAGGAATCGTACAGAATGCATATCATTTTCTGATTCAGTACTAACCTGAATATGATATAAAATAACCCCTTTTCAAAAGTTTACATAGACTTGATTCTTAATACTGCATTGTTTCCTCAATGATCCACAGCTGTTTTTTTTTTGTTGTTGTTAGTGATGATGTTAGTGTAGTGATGGTTGTTCATGAGTCCCTTGTTTGTTGTGATCAATTAAACCGCCTGCTGTTCTTAAAAAAAAAAAAAATATATATAATAATAATAAATAATAATCTTTTGTCCCACAAATGCTTTAGCTTTTCAGCATTTTTGTGTGTTTGAACCCAACAGTGACTGTATGATTTTGAGATCTCTTTTCACACTGAGGACAACTGAGGGACTCGAATGCAACTATTACAGAAGGTTTCAAATGCTCACTGATGCTCCAGAGGAAAAAGTGATGCATTAAGAACCAAGGGTGTAAACCTTTGAACAGAATGATTTATACATTTTTCTTATTTTACCTAAATATCATATTTTTGTTATTTAGAATTGGCGTTCAGAAGCTACAGAAGATACTTCTCTAGAAGATAAAATAAGTAAGAAATTACCCTGATCTTTAAATTCAAAAGTTTTCACCCCAAGCTCTCAATTGTGTTTCCTTCTGAAGCATCAGTAAGCGTTTGAATCTTCTGTAATAAATCCCACATGAGTCCCTCAGTTGTCCTCTGTATGATTTTGAGATCTATCTTTTCACACGGTCATTGTTGGAAAAGGTTCAAATACACAAAAAAAGCTGAAAAAAACTAAATAAATTGTGGGACCTGAAGGATTTCTCTGAAGAACAGCTGGAAGTTTAACTGTTAACAGGACGACAATGGACTCACAAACAACCATCAAACAAAAAACAAACAAACAGCTGTGGATAATTCAGGTAAAAACTGTATTAAGAATTAAGTGCATGTAAACTTTTGAAAGTGGTCATTTTTATAAGCTCAACTTATTTTCTCTTGTGGACTATATGTAAAGGTCTTTTATGTGAAATATCACAATCAGGTCAGTACTAAACAAAAAAATATATTTTTTTACATTTTGCATGATCCTTCTTATGACAAAATAACAGAATTTTTTTTAAATACAAAATCACTAATAACAACACTAATCAGTCACTGCAATTTTTGAGCAATTTAATTGATGAATAAAAGTAGTCATTTTCTTTTAAATATGCTTTTAAAAATCTTACCAACGCCAAACCATTTTAACCATAGATGTATTAGCTTATAATAACCCCTAACCAACACACAAAGAAACCAGAAAAAAACAGTCAATTATACAATGAAAATAATTCCTCACTGCCTTGCTTCCAAAATCAGTATAATTAATCACTTAATCATTCATAAATATATTTCTCATCCTCAAAAAATAAACATATGCACCAGAAGTTTCAGCCTTACAACCAAGTATAACTTTCAAACCACGTAAACAATTTTTAAAACCCGACATAAACGAAGAAGGTTACTATCCAGGAAATTTAGAGCTCTGTTTTTTCCTCTGTTATGTTCAGAAGTTGCTGTAACTGCTCTAGCAGGGGCTGAACTACTTGATTAAACTGGGAAATCCAAACACTGAGGCCGTCTGGTATATTATTGACTAGCATCTTGATAATCTGGAGCCACTGCTGGTTTAGATCTGCAACGACAGATAATCGAAGCAGAGATTTAGGGCAGAGCTACTTAAATGAACAGTCACAACAATCAGTCTTCAGATATACTAAAAGGTACAGCATACAATCATTCACCAACCATCTACTACTCTGACATACAAGAAAACATCTGCTAGTGGAAAACCTTAACATGTACTTTCCACAATAATGGTTTCTGGCTGTTGCACCGCCCTGTCCTTATATAAGAACTATGTGACAGTCATCAGACTAACACAGTTTTCATGGTCTTGCGCTGTAGGCTAAAATATTTTAGCTTTGTGGTCAAACTCATGAACGTTCTCATACTTGATTTAAAAAAAGAACCTGAAAGAGAGGGCATACCAACTCCACTGGGAAAGACTAGGATTGGGAAGTAACCCGATCTTAAGTGTGGAAAAGAAAGCAAGAGCGAGCTAAAGCTAAGACATTTACATATACATTTCAGTAGACTTCTTAGGTAAACTCCATAACAACCCTCACTTTGTAGCAGACAGTTTTTCCAAAACAATTACTGATAGATGGAATGAAAATCTTAAAGGGTTTAAACCTGCATAGACAGCAAGGGTCCTACCACGTTCAAGGACCAGAAAGGTACCAAGAACATCGACAAAATAGTCCTTAATTTATAAAAAAAAAAATATATATAAAAAAATATAAAAATATATATAAAAAAAAAAAAATAATAAATATATATCTTAATTTGTGTTCCAAATATGACCAAAAGTCTTAAGAGTTCGGAACGACATGAGGGTAAGTAATTAACAGAATTGTAATTTTAGGGTGAACTATTCCTTTAAGTGCAATTTGAATAAAATGAATAAATATAATATTTACCTTGAGGTTGTTCAGTGCCACCACCTAATGAGAGAAAATGAAGAAATACTTTATTATTCAAGATCACTATAACAATAAAACATTGTAAACCAATAGCACATTGTCATAAATGTAAGGAAGTGAATACCGCTTTGATCATAATCATGAGCGTCTCCTCCTTGCCCTTCAACAAAAAACAAAAACCACAGTCAGATGATTCACTCGCAGCACTGATGTACTTCATATAAAGCACATTTACAGATGCTTCATAAAAGTCATAAAAACCAAAGAAATCCCAAAACTAAGAACAATAATGATGCAAACCTCCACTTCGGCCTCCATCTGGGTTGTATTCACCCCCCTCATTCACATCAAGAAGGTCTTTGTCATCAAAAGTTCCACCACCTTAATGAAAAATAAATGCAAGTTTCACGAGAACAGCAATGTATACAGAGTCAGATTGTGTTCAGTGATCATTCTTCAACTTTCAGCCCCTCAGACTATTTTTAAAGTTTCTGTAAGACACTGTCCTGTGCTCCAATTTGTCTTTTTAAGGATATCCAATCAAAATTTCTCTTTACGCTAAAATCTGAAGTGTCATGTTCTTCTCTAAAATCATTCACTTGTTCCTATATTTATTAATTCCATGGAAATATGCTTTCCATTGGAGAATATTAGAATAATTAGAAGAGAACACAACACCAGTATTATTATATAGGGGTCATTGGATGCAAAATTAAAGTTTTACATGTTTGTTGAACATAAATTTGTACACACACCCATCCTATAATAAAAATTCACCCAGTGTTTTTTTTGTTTGTTTTAAATCTCTATAAATTATAACCCCTTTTTCAAATCAAGCTATTCTCAGAGACATCACACAGGCCAAGGTTGCTCCCATGACTGTTGATAGACAACAGTCTAACCATAGACCCGCCCTGAGTGAGCAATAAACTGTCCGCCAGGGACAGACAAGAATGTTTCCCAAACAAATGAGGTGTTTTGTTGTTGGATTTAACAATGAACAGTCGTCATTTGCTCTGACAGTTGAGCTGCTGAAGATGCAGAGGATTACTTTGTTTTTGAAGGGAATGCCCTCCGATCTGCCTAAATGCTATGTTCATGCAAATCATTTGTGATCCAGCTTCACCTACAGAAGATGTGAGTATAAGGGTTTTTATGAATCGTCGCGAAACGCCTTTTCTAATACTGTGCTAGCCAGCAAGTTCCAAGTTTCGTTAAATGCGGCTAAAGTCTACAGTTTTTCAGAGAACCACTTGACACCTCAATGGAAGAGAGTGGCAGGGTGAGCAGTAGCTCATTAGCATTTAAAGGGACATGCACCCAAAAGGCTCGCTGTGAACAGAGCTGTTTTTGGCAAGGTAAAAGGGCTGTTGTTTTACACTACCTTTGAGAAATTTTAACCAAAGTATGTTTTAGACCTTTTACTAAGACCCTAAAAGCATATCAACTTGTGGAAAATTGGCATCCGATGACCCCTTTATGAGAGAATCTATTTAACTGAATAGAACTAAACTGTGTCTACCACAAGCTATCGTGTGGTTTTGCTGGGTTGTGGTAACCAAAACACTGATTGTTTTTTTGTTTGTTTGTTTTTTTTAAAAGGACAAACTCTGATATTTTATGCCTTGATTTCATGTGTAAATCTAAAATGTCTTGCATTATTATGAAAAACAGACAATAATTACTCCAGTTGTTTTCTAAATTAAACATGCAAAAAGAGCCCAAATATTATACCGTTACAAGACTTTAAAAACAGATGTTGACCGAAACATACCAGTTCCTCGATCTTTGGGTGGGATCACAGGTTTTTTGGGCTCAGTATCTGTAGAGAGGGGGGAAAAAAGAATTTATGGCATGATCTGTTACTGCTAAAATCATTCTAAACAGCACCTTTAAAGCAAGCAAAACAGGAAAACAAAAAGCAATGGCAATGGCCATGAATAGCAGCACAAGATTTATTAAATGGGTGATGAACAGAAATCGAAATTCCCTTGATCCCTTTTTGCATATAGGAGGTCAGTGTACTATATAAACCATCCTGTAAATTTCAGTACTAAATTACTACATCACTGCCTGTTTAGCCCCACTCATGCAAGTAGCGTAAATAACGAGAGAGGCAAACACTGGTCTAGAAACCAAAAGAAGCTTTCGAAGACAACAAGACTGTTTACTGCCAAGTTGTGTCTTTGCATTGCCTTCCTTTTGATCCCAACATTAGGAAAGAGTGGATGAACTTTTCACTTAATGAAGTTCCAGACTGCGTCAGTAGAACTCCTTTGTTAACTTCAATTTACCACTAATTTGTTTACAGACAATTCGATGCAGAAGATTCTGTGCTGAATGACGCACCACACAAGTGAGAGTAAGTGTTTTTATTACGTGGTCACTACGTTTGTCTGGTATTACATTTGATCATGTGATATGTACCAAGTATTGATGTGTTTTAAACCTAAATCACAGCAACATCTATCTGTGAAGAATGTAGGCTGTTAAACATACACAACCGATAGTCAATCATATCAATGGGCTTTAGAATGTTCTAACGAGGGGATCAAAACAGGACAGAAACTAGCCTATTACTTCTAGCCTATTACTAATTATGAAATTTTGGTTTAAAAGTCTCAATAGCATTATAAGTGGACCTCAGAGAGCAGTACAAAATAAAAAAGTCAGTTCATGACCCCTTCAAGTTTTAAATATTTAATTATATTTAATACCCAATACCAATTATATTTAAAGGAATAGTTCTTCAAAATTGTTGTTCCACATAAGAAGTCAGTCATAGTTTGGAATGGCAGGAGGGTCATCATGATTAAATATTCAGGAGAAAAACTATATTTTCTGTTGGAAGGAAATAAAGGAGGACACAAGGAAAGAAAAAATGGGAACAAAACTCATTTTTACCTGGACCAAATGCATCAGACAGATCAAAATCACCTGAGAGTGAAAACACCATGTTAATTTTGGCAATAGTAATTTGATTTCTGTACAAAAAATAAAAGTAACAGCCATTTTGAAATGTATGCATATGAATAGTTTACAAAAAAAATAAAAACAAAAAAGAAACAACAGTACATTCAGTTTAATAAAACACTCATTTACAAACCTTAACATTTTAATCAGTTAAACAAACATTACTGGCAGCACTTTATTTTAGTGTCCATCTTGTTGCATGTACTTAGAACTAACCCCAATCCCCAACGCTAACCCACATTGCTAATTAATGTTACTTAAATATATGATTATTAAATACCTTAACACAAAAGTGTAAGCCACAAACTTTATGCAATTATGTACTGTGTTCTCTTACCATCTTTTGTTTTGGGGGGGACCACAGCAGGTTTTTTCGGGTCTGTGTACAATAAAAAAAAAATGGTCAAAGATTTTTTCATTTTGCGTTTACAGTAATTCAGATTGAATTATTAAACTGAAAACCAAGGGATGGTGGAATTTTAATTGCCATAACAGAGGAATTTACTGCAAATTAAAAATTTAAATACATAAATGAGGACATGAAAGAACAAGGAGTTGTTTTTATTACATGGTCACTATGTTTGTCTGTTATTAGATTTGATCATGATATGTACCAAGTATTGATGCGTTTTTAACCTAATTCACAGCAGTGTCTATCTGTGAAGAATGTAGGCTGTTAAACATACACAACTGATAATCAATCATATCAATACTTAAATATATGATAAAACCACAACAAAATTAAACACTTTAGAACAAAAGTGTAAGCCACAAACTTTATGCAATTATGTATTGTGTTCACATACCATCTTCTGTTTTGGGGGGGACCACAGCAGGTTTTTTCGGGTCTGTGTACAATAAACAATGGTCAAAGATTTTTTCATTTTGCATTTACAGTAATTTAAGTTGAATTATTAAACTGAAAACCAAGGGATTGTGGAATTTCAATTGGCATAACAGAGGAATTCACTGCAAATTAAAAATTAAAATACATAAATGAGGACATGAAAGAACAAGGAGTTGTTTTTATTACATGGTCACTATGTTTGTCTGTTATTAGATTTGATCATGATATGTACCAAGTATTGATGCGTTTTTAACCTAATTCACAGCAGTGTCTATCTGTGAAGAATGTAGGCTGTTAAACATACACAACTGATAATCAATCATATCAATACTTAAATATATGATAAAACCACAACAAAATTAAACACTTTAGAACAAAAGTGTAAGCCACAAACTTTACGCAATTATGTATTGTGTTCACATACCATCTTCTGTTTTGGGGGGGACCACAGCAGGTTTTTTCGGGTCTGTGTACAATAAACAATGGTCAAAGATTTTTTCATTTTGCATTTACAGTAATTTAAGTTGAATTATTAAACTGAAAACCAAGGGATTGTGGAATTTCAATTGGCATAACAGAGGAATTCACTGCAAATTAAAAATTAAAACACATAAACGAGGACATGAAAAAACGAGTTTAATTAATGTACTGATCATCATAAATTGAGCAGGCCCTGTCTAAGGAAATCACAAAAGTGTGATAAATTAAAGAACAATTCATTTAAATCTTTTTGTTAATAAAAATATCTGAGCCCAAACGGTCTTACCCAAATCGAAAGCATCTGAAAGATCAAACCCTAAAAGAGCAACGTACAATCATGTTAAATAAGGCTCTGTACATACTTCCACAACTCAACAACAATTGTGGCAAATTAAATATGTTTGAGAATAATGTTAAAAGATTACCTGAATCTGGGTTTTTGGGCGGGGCTGGTTTCACCGTTGGCTTTGCAGGGGCTTAAAATCATAATAACATTGTTAATTGTTTGAAACGACAATACAAAGAAAGATACACTACAACAGTTTACACAGAAACATTTGTTTGCATCTACATTGCTTACATTTACTTTATTATATTGAATTATAGAACATTAAATATCAAGTAGTAGATCAAACTGTACTTACGCTTGTCGTCATCATCACCCAAGGCATCAAAGAGGTCCAAATCTGCAAGAAAAGTTGTTTTAATATTTTGTCTCCAGTAGTTTTATGGCCAGTTTAATCCCAACCAAAACTCTTATCTAAATCTAAATTGTGCTAGAATGTCTAGAATGCTGGCATATACACATTTCCAATCTGTGTCCTATAAATACTCAGAAAGTTTTTTTTTTTTGCATAGAGGATGCATCCAGACACTTCAAAAGCACTCATTGGATTTACCAAGGCCAATATTTCCACTGCAAGCAACAAATTTATGCATATCCAAGCAATACAGAGTCGCACTCCAAATACAGCTGATATCTAAAATATTCATTACAATAAACAGCCCATAAATGCCTAATGGAATTTGACTAATTAATTCATGAACTAGGCCATTAGCAATCCAAATTGTTAAATTTGATCAAATGGAAACCAATTAGCCTGATTTGAGCGGAATTATGCAATTTACATGTGGCTCCACACCACAGTACAAAACCCACACAAAGGATGCAACTCAAGTGAAGCGACTCGAATGAGACAAAGTAATTGTTGAAATCATTTTCAAATATAAAAGGCTATTAGCATTGCAGAACATTTTTACAAGGTTCTAAGTTAGAAGCAAGACAGTGTCTAGCGCTGTTCCTTTTGCAAAGTTACTTCTGCATGAGCCGAAATAAAACAAACAGTCTAGTTTCTAGAGGGTGAAAGCCTTGACTAGTCAAAATGATTGGAATTTGACTGTTCGCTTTCACACAAAAACCCCACCCAGCAATACACTTATGCTGTCTGTCGCATTGGGTTAACATTGTGACCAAACCCTCCTAACCTTAGAGGTGAAATACAGCCAAAAAAAAAAAAATTAGGAAAATGAAATTAGGAAAATTAGGAACATAAAAATAGGAAATGAAACTTTTGATGTACACTACACGCGACACACAAGATGCTTAGCGTGCGACAGCCACACGAAACAGCCTGGCAGAGGCCACATCCTGTGGCTTATGTTGCCAGGGCAATGCACTGTTTTCATTATGGTCTACGCAAAACCCATGACGATTACTGGTGGTTGAGTCACAGTTGAAACCAGAGCGGTCTTTTCATCTGCATATTGCATAAACATGCATCCAGCTTACATTGCATAAAAATACATTTGGGAAAGATTACATTTAGAGTTTGGGAAAACCAAAGATTCAGGCAACTTGAGTGATGTATACGTATTCAAATTTCAATATGGGTGTGTCTTATGAGAAGATACATTATGCTTGCCCTCTGAGCATTTCTCACCCTCAAAACCCTACTTAAACCAGTTAGCAGAAACTAATCTCAAATCATGCTAAAACATCAATGTCCCATTCAGTGGTAAGAGAGGAGCTGTGGCTTACTTTGAGACTCAATGAAACACAAAGGAGGAACACAGGAAGTATGTGTCAATATCACAGGATCAAGTATATTTAGTACACTGTTCAAGGTAACTTAACAGCTGATAATGCAGAGCAAATTTTGATTTTGTTGAAAAAAAAAATTGTGACCTTCAAAGTCTAACTGGAGATTTGAGTTAGCAGAGACAGGCTACTGAACAATGAGAAAGTCGTTTTCATTGGTTCATTAACAATGTGTTAGCATTTGGCAAAATCATTTATTGTAACTCACACGCTTGCAAAAAAAACAAACAAAAAAAAATTAAATATGAATCAGTAAACATTATGCCACCCATGCATCTGCTAGCATCATGCATTGTTAATGTAAAACTTACAATATTTAAAGTTAGAACAAAAGCCTCAACAACAGGCAAAGACACTGTGTGCTATTTATGGCTTGTTTTATAAGTATAATTGGGGAAAAACTACTCTGTGAGTCACAGGGGGAACAATAACAGGCAAATTATGCATATTAACATGTCATCTGTGTTTTAAGTTGGGAATAAAGGCAAAGGGAGCTGAGAATAATTTACACGGAAAGATCACAATCTCAGTTTACGTAGCTCTGCTTTATTTGTATGTGCTAAGTTTTGGTCAATGGTCATGCTTTTAAAAGCAATGTTACGTTTCAAAAACAAAAACGCTTGGTGGCGGTGCTAGAATTCTGTTGCCATTTTCCCCATGGGTTGGTGACTCATGCAGTTTGTATGTGGAACGATTTCATTACTAAGAGTCAAACCAATGTTTTTTTTTTTTGGTCACACGAAAACATTCAACCCACTTTTTCCTTAAGACAAAAGGTTAAATAACTGCGATAGTATGCATACAAGTTGCTTTTAATTCCTCGCTTCAGTTCCAACATTCATACGCGTTTTTTGGGCATGACACTTCTCAGTGCTACATGTTACAAGCGCTGTTACCAAAACAAAATGTCAACAGTTTAAATGGGTAACCATACCTTGCGCTCTTGTTGCCACAAGACTTGCCAGAAGAAGTAAAATCCACGTGTATGAAGTCATCTCGCTGTGAAAATATATAAAGTTTAAAACAAACCTCGTGTAATATCAATCATTCGCAACGATTTAACGAGCTTAAAACTAACAACCAAGTTTCTCGAAAGTAAAGCTGAGCTGAACTTAAGTTACCCACCCCTTTCGAGTGATCCAAGCGTGGCCCAATGCTGTTCAACGGATATCTCTATAGTGCAGCGTGCAGGAAAAAAGACGCGCCTCGCCACGCCCTACCTGCGCTTTTTTGAGCTTGTATGTATTAGAACAGGCTCCAGTGTGGATCAGTTGTTAGAAACAATCTTTATATACATATAGTAAACCTTGATATTTGTTAAATGATGGTGGTGAATAGATGTCGACAGAATCTTTAGTGTTAAACTAATTATTTGATGAAGGTTACAATCGTATGATTTCTGCCACAGCATGTTTTCCTGTAATAGGTTAACAGTGTCATTTTATTTTAAGATTACGTTTTAAGAAAAAAAAAATAAAAAAAAAATAAATCACTGAACATGCGCTTGCCATGGATGCGGTTTTGGGATGCGGTTCTAAGTTTAAATACACTTTGACACTAGCGGTGACATGGCAATAGCGCCCCCTAGCAGACAGCAAATAGACTGGTTTCTTACGCCATCTAGTGTTAAACGAACGCGTTGCAACAATAGAAGCGTACAAGCAGCTCTTCTACAGGATTAATTTAACTATGGTAAA
Source organism: Cirrhinus molitorella (assembly GCA_033026305.1). NCBI lineage: Eukaryota > Metazoa > Chordata > Actinopteri > Cypriniformes > Cyprinidae > Cirrhinus > Cirrhinus molitorella. The sequence goes on from CM065120.1 coordinate 24,997,846, forward strand.
TATTTCTGATCTGACTCACTGGGAATCGCCTTTATCAGACACATGACTTGACTAGCGCAGTTAGGATTAAAGTTGAAATAAAACACAACCCATATGATTGTCACCTTTGGATCTGGTAACAATATAATTCAAGGACACCTCATTTGTAGGACAAAAACCTTAATACCAAAAGCATCTACTCATTTGAAAACCTAAGATTTGCTTTAAAAACACAGTTTATACGCTAACGCAAATATGTAGAGCTATTTTTTTTTTTATTTATTTATTTATTTATTTATTTTTTTGAGGATTATTCATATTTTACATTAGCATTCGTATCCTTTAATGTTTAATTTATTTAATCTATTTTTTGAGCAAGCAGTATTGGATGATGGGTATCCTGAGGGGACCTCAGAGTATCGTGCCCCCTTGCGCAAATGGTGTGAGAGATCACCAATGGATGAGGCAGCGCTCTTTCGCGTGTCATGTTTTTAATGAGCCCACGCGTTTCACTCTAGGTTCCCCACTCGGCACGCACCAATGCAGATACGGACCGGATCGGACGCTGCTGGCGCCTGAACGTGTATCCATCTTCATTGCGCTCACGGTGTCTGCTTTCTCCAGCTCGCCGGTATCATGCAGTCTTTAATATCCCCAGTCACCAAAGCAATACTGGTTGCACTGTTTATTTTTGCGATCCTGCTCATTTTGTACGTGATATTATGGTATATATGTCGAGATGTGGATTGTGATCACGGAATTTGACTGACATTATTGGATGCGTCTTTAAGGACATGCACCGGGTGTCCCAGCTTTGGCACTGATCAACAAGGGAGCAAAGGGTGACTCTGGTAAGTGCCCTGTGACTAACCTGTTTAACTCTAGGAATGAGAATTTAGAGTGGACAGCACTGATTCGGAATTTTTTATTTAAGCATACTGACATTGATTGGGGTGTCCTTTTGCACTAACGTGTTGCGCTTCACTGGCTGTCGGTAACCATTGAAAAAAGCTGCTTTCTTTCCACCTGTTAATGTAGACGCAATACAAATTCAAACCATTCCATATATCCAATTTGAACCTGTTTAAATTATTTTGAATTTGAAATCGCGGACTCAAAAAGGAACCGTACAGCAGCGCCTTGTATCCTCATTTAAATTAAATTTACTTTTTGCTGCCATTTATGATAAAATAACTTGTTTTCACATTAAGCATATGCAAAGTATTGTATCACTGTATTTCATGAATTCAGTTCAGTTCAGACATCAGAGAGCAAAAATGCGCTATGAGCGAAAATGAACAATAAAAGTTGATATGATATCAAGGTCTGTCAGTTGTTTTTAAGGATGGCATCTTCCGAGTGCCGTCTGTTTATGGTGTACAGTTTATAGATGTCTCTCATTTGTGCTTTCAGATAAACTAAAGCAAAAAAAGGATACACCAGTTAATCGCACTGGAAGTTTATGGAAAACTATGGCAAGCCTATTTAACATTTATTAATTTACATTAAGTAGTATCTATTTTCACAGGTTGTATAGCCTATTTGTATAATCACGAATGAGCAAATCAGTATTAACATTAACATAGTAGTACCTATATTCCAGATTACAATATTCACTAGTAAGGCATTGCTATATTTAATTAGTCATTAGTACTTATTTGTTAAATACTAGTGCGTATTCCATTGCTCAACAGTTAGAGCAGCTATTCCCATTGTTAGTGGAATGCAGTTTTTCCATTTATTGCTTTAGGCTATATTATATTTGTCATATACTGTATCAGCTGCTCACAGAATAGTGTATTTCAGTTGTTGCCGCCATCTTTTCCAGTTTTACTTTATTCATTTTTAGCTACTAGTTCAGGGGTGTCCAATCCTGCAGTCCCACCATCCTGCAGAGTTTAGCTCTAGCTTGTCCCAACATATCTACCTGGATGATTTTGGTAATCCTAGAGACAGTGATTACTTTGGTTCAAGTGTGTTCAATTGGGATTGGAGCTATAACTGCAATCCCTGCTCCTTCACAGCAGCTCTCCAGGAACTGGACTGAACACTGGTACTAGTAACTCTCAGTGCTTAGTATTGTCCATTTCAGTTATATTATAGCTTATTTATAGTTGGATACTAATACTGTATCTGTCACCAATAGGTAGTATTTATCTAAATAGCTATGACTGATTTTATGTAGGCCTATTTATTCAGAAAAGGATATTTTAGTTTAGTTATTAGTAAGATTGAATGTACACTCTTAAAAAACAAAGGTTTTTAGGCTGTTGGTGTCAGTGTTTCCATGAAGAACCTTGAACATCCATGGAACATTTTAAATGCTTTATAGTGGAAAAAGGTTATTTAGATTTTGTAAATGTTCTTCAAAATGGTACTTTTAGGAGTTCACTAAAAGCTTCTTTGGGGAACCAAACATGGTTCTTCTATGGCATCACTGCAAAAACGCCCCTTTGCAACCTTTATTTTTAACAGTGTATAATGAAAATATACAAAGGTAAAAATATTTTTGGTTTACAAAATCGATTGTAAAACGGCTTGCCATAGAAACAGTGGTTCGCCTGTTGTGCGCTTAAGATGTGAGAGCGTTTGGAATTTGCTTCGTTCCTTTAGCCATTCGTTATGGAGAGATTCAAAGTGAACTCACGGCTACAGCTTCATAGGTTATGTCTTTATATTTGTTTTATATTCATTCAGCAGTGTCTTGACTATAATCAGTGTATCTTCCGTAATCGGCATTATGCATTATATTTTCCAATTGTTTAGAGTATATTTATTTATTTATTTATTTATTTATTCTTTTGCAAAACGGCTACAATTTCACGCCATGAGCATTGTGACTCACCGATTAAATACTCTGCTCTGAACGTGAGAGGAATCTCAAGTGTCAGCACAGTCACCATAGCGCATCATGAGCGCGTCCAATTGCCAAATTGCCCTCGAACCTGGGCCACCAATGTAAGTGAGCTTGAGAAAGAACCGCTATACCCAGATCAGCGAGACAAGTGAACTGCTTCACCGACAGAATCCAATGAAGCGCTTACATTTTTACCTGAAGGACAAATAGAGGGCAGATAGGTTGTAGTTAACCTAGATTTCACGGTGCTTGTTGAAGATGTCTGATTCCTCAGCTGAATACAAAATCATTGGAGTTGAATAAAAAACTCGGAAGGATAATAAAAATCCTTTGACATATGTTTCTACGTGTATAATATTATTGTGTGTGCAACAGAGATATAATGATGTGAAGTCTTTTACAAAACGCTTAAAAATAAAGGTTTGCATTGATGATTCCATGAAAAATCATCCATGTAACATTTCAATTGCACAAAAGGTTCTAGTACATAAAACATGTTTTTTTTTTTTTTAGATTAATAAAATGAAAAGAAAATAAAGAAAGGTTCTTTGGGGAGCCCAAAATGTGACCCTGGACCACAAAACCTTAAGTAGCACGGGTATATTTGTAGCAATAGCCAAAAATACACTGTATGGGTTAAAATTATCGATTTTTCTTTTATGCCAAAAATCATTAGGATATTAAGTACAGATCATATTCCATGAAGATATTTTGTAAATTTCCTAATGTAATTATATCAAAACTTAATTTTTGATTAGTAATAAGCATGCTAAGAACCTTATTTAGACAACTTTAAAGGTGATTTTCTCAATATTTTGATGTTTTCACACTTGCAGATTCTAGATTTTCAAATAGTTGTATCTCAGGCAAAGAGTGTGCAATTCAAACCATACATCAATTGAAAGCTTATTTATTCAGCTTTCAGATCATGTATAAATCTCAATTTTATAAAATTGACCCTTGACTGGTGACTGGTTTTGTGGTCCATGGTCACAAATGGTTCTATTGCATTGCTATGAAAACTCCCTTTTGGAACCTTTATTTTTAAAAGTGTACATTCATGATACATTATTCTTTTTACAAAATTACCACAACTCAGTTGATATACCCATTCAGTGTCCACGAAGACACCCAAACTGCCAGGGGTTATTATATTGAATTCCGATTGAATGTTGCATATGTTGTGACATAGGTCAAACTAAATCAATCAATCAATCAATTAATCAAAACATACATGCATACAGAAATACATACATACACTGTGAAAAAAAAAACAATTCAGTAAAATTTACGGTACAAAAAAAAAAAACAAAAAAAAACAGCAGCTGTGGTTGCTGGAATTTTAGTGTAAAAAATACTGTAGCAACGTTTTAGGTTTTACGGTTTTCACTTAAATTTACAGGTAAATACTGTAATTTAATTAACTGATATAATGGTAATTTACTATCCTGTGAAGTACTGAATCTGTACTGTACCTGTGTAGTACACTGATAACCACCAAAAGCAGGCGGTGTTGACAAAATCACATGATAAACCAAAGTCCATCACAAGCAGCTTTCAAAAATTAACATATATAGAAGTTGCACAGTGTCATTCACATAAACACTAAACACCATGTTGTTAACACACATGAAACTGAAATAATGCAATAAACATTCATTTAACAACATTAGATGTTACATACAACCCTAATGTACAAAACTGCTAAGAAGGAAGAGTTATTTCAACAACATAAAATGTAACACAGGGGATTCTGGGAATGTCAATTTACGGTTATTCACTGTAAAATATTTAAAAAATTGTTTTAATGACACCTTTATAAACTTTTTGGATCTTCTAAGTTTTGGTTACCAGGACTTTCAAAAATATCCTTGTGTTTGAAAGTAGATGAACCAAAGTCTAATGAGTTTGGATGACATGAGGGTGAGTAAATGATGACTGAATTTTCACCCATGCTCAGCTCATGCAACAAATGCCAACTATTCTCCATGTGGGCATATGTAACAAATTACACAACTGTTCTTGGAACAGTGGAACTGGAAAGAGAGAGAAAATAAGAAGCGGTAGAGTGAGAGATGGGGGAGGGTTGGAGCTCCCAGGTTAAAAGTGCTGTTGTTCTGAATGCAATCTGACAAGGAGTCTGTAGATACAAACAAACTCTGAAGGGGGAAATACAACAGCTGTTTTGCTATCTAGCATCCAGAGTAAGCAGAAAAGAGGGAGAGAGGAGATCGAGTTTGTGCGTGTTTGTCTGGAGGCTTAGCACTTCTGGAAAGTACGAGTGTGAGTAGGGATTCAGGCCAGTGTTAGAACATGCTCAGCGGAAGAGCCCTCCCTGGCCCTGAAAGGATAAAGCAACATGCCTGCTAAAAGAGATGAAGACAAGAAGAGGGTATAGGAGGCAAGAGAGAAACTCTGCAGGTCACAATGACATGTAATTATTCGTTTTTGATCAGTGGTATTGATTTATGCTTCGGGGACAAATCCTGAGAGCCGATGTGGAAAACCAAGTTGTCATTTTGTCACACCTCAGCCTCTTCTGTGCTTGTCCATTTGACCAATGCCATTCATTTCCTTCTTTTTCTGAATTCTCATACATTATAAAAAATCAGTAACAGACCCACGTTTAAATTAAAAACTAAATTGCTTAAAGAAAGATTTCCTTGGTGCTCAGTTTCCACAATCTGAGACATTCAGCCAGACAAAATCCCTACTTATAAGGCCTGAGAGCACTTCCAGTAGAAAATGTCTGTTTACATAGTACTAGTCAAACATCAAGGATTCTCCACAACCTGCTGTCACTGCACCAAAGCTGAGCCCCAGGTTTGCGTTTCTCTCTCTTGAGGGGTTTTCATGGCACACATCCCCCATGTATGACAGTAGGCTACATAAGTGCCTGTTTGCTTCCAACATAAAAAAAAATGCTTGTGGCAAGAATGTAGAGTGAAACAGCCACAGATTATTAATATATAGCTGTCAAAAGTGTACATACACCTTGCAGAATCTGCAAAATGTTAATTATTTGATCAAAATAAGAGGGATCATACAAAATGCATGTTATTTTTATTTAGTACTTTCCTGAATAAGATATTTCACATAAAAGATTCCAACAAAAATTTCCAACTGTATGATTTATGATTCTATCTATCTATCTATCTATCTATCTATCTATCTATCTATCTATCTATCTATCTATCTATCTATCTATCTATCTATCTATCCCAGAAAGCAAAATAAGTTACATTTACCCTGATCTTCAAATTCCAAAAGTCCAAATTCCCCCCCCAGAAAGATGGATCTCAAAATCATAGTCATTGTTTAAAAAAGGGTTCACATACACAAAAATGCTGAAAAATTAAAGAATTAGTGCGAACTGAAGAATTTTTCTAAATAACAGTCAGCGGATTAACTGTTCAGAACAGTCTATTACTAAAAACAGCTGTGCAACAACGCAGTATTAAGAATCAAACTTAACTTTTGAACGGCGTCATTTTTATAAATTCAACTAATATTTTCTATTGTGGACTATATGTAAATGTCTTTTATGAGAAATATCTTAATCAGGTCAGTACTAAATTAAAAAATAGCATGCGTTTTGTATGATCCCTCTTATTTTGGCAAAATAATTAACATTTTGCAGATTCTGCAAGGTGTATGTAAACTTTTGACTTCAACTGTACATATCAACTGTCTAGCATTTCTCCAATACAGCGATTTTCACAACAAATTACTATAGCATAACAATTTTTGTGAAAAGTTTAAATTAAAAATTACCATGAATTTAATAATTTCTTAGGAATCCCTGTCTCTCTCTCTTTCTGTAATGACAGCAGAACTTAAGCTGGTGATCTGGCAACTCCACAAGTAAAAACCTGATGATCCATGTTATCCAGCAAGATTTGAGAATGTTCCAAAAGCACATCTTGTGTTGTGTAATGTAGTGGCGCAAGAACATCTGACATAACTATATCCCAGCTCTAGTTTTCCCAGAATGTTTTAGATGTCTCATTAATTAACACGCTAAAAAGCTGATGAGTTGAATCGGGTGTTTTAATTAGTGAGACATCTAAAACATTCAGGTAGGTGGATCCCCAGCACTGGAGTTGAGAAATACTTTTTTTTTAGAGAAGATTCTTAAACTGCAAAATTGTAGGGTCTCCCTAGCTGACAAAATGCAGGCATACTATATATATATATATATATATATATATATATATATATATATATATATATGTATATATATATATATATATATATATAAGAGATTTATAGGGGGAAAGAGGTGAGGAGCTGGAAGGTGATCAAAAGCATACTCATATACTACATATATAGAATAGATGTGACCCTGGAGCACAAAACGAGTCGTAGGTAGCACGTGTATATTTGTAGCAATAGCCAAAAATACAATGTATTGGTCAAAAATATAGATTTTTCTTTTATGCCAAAAAATCATTAGGATATTAAGTAAAGATCATGTTCCATAAAGCAATTCCCTACCCTAAATATATCAATACTTAATTTTTGTTTAGTTATATGCATTGCTAATAACTTCATTTGGACAACTTTAAAGGTGAATTAGTTGTATCTCAGCAAAATATTGTCCTTTCCTAACAAACCATACAACAATGGAAAGCTTATTTATTCAGCTACATTTCAGATATATATGGTTTGAACTCTTATTTACCCTTATGACTGGTTTTGTGGTCCAGAGTCACATATGCCAGCCATTTGCATTACATCATAAAATAACATTGCAAATCATATCTGAATGTAGGAGATTTTGATATATCAGTCTATCACAATTTAATCTGCATTGGCTGTACCCAACAAACCGAATAATCAAAACTGACATTTTCTTAAAATGAAAGATTATGCCACCTAGTGTAATTTAAAAATAGTGCAAATAGTGAATAGCAAACTTTAAGTAAACATTGTTAGTGTAAATAAATATTTACACTAAGGTGTCATTTATTAACATGTGTTAATGTATTAACTAACATGAACAAACAATGAACAATACATTTATTACACTATTTATTAATCTTTGTTAATGTTAGTTAATAAAAAAATAGAGATGTTCATTGTTCATGTTAGATCACAGTGCATTATCTAATGTTAACAAACGCAACTTGTGATTTAAATAATGCATCAGTAAATGCTGAAATTAACATTAACTAAGATTAATAAATGTTGTATTGCTCATTCTTAGTTCATGTTAACTAATGCAGTTAGCTAACTAATGTTAACTAATGAACCTTACTGTGAAGTGTAACCATATTTTATTAGGCTACATCTATCAGCATAATACTGGCTAGGTCATAGTTATTACACCTGCATTTTTATTCAAGGTATTAAAGGGAGAGTTCACCTAAAAATGTATTTATTTGTCATCATTTACACACTCTCAAGTTGTGAATTTCTTTCTTCTGCTGTACGTAAAATAATGTATTTTGAAGAATGTGGGTAACCAAACTTTTTCTGATACCCATTGGCTTTCATAGTATTTGTTTATTTATGTACCATGCTATCAGTCAGTGAGGACCTGCAACTGTTTGATTACCCACATTCTTCAAAATGCCTTCTTTTATGTTCAGTAGAAGAAGGAAACTCATACAGGTCACACTCGTATATTTGGCAATACTGTCGACTCAATTGCACAGACTCTGCTGGAAGAGAACTGAACTGAGAAATTAAATGAACTGACTTTAACTAGAAAATGTACTGTTTTCTATTGTTCTCTCTTTAGAGCTGCTTTACAGCAAAATTGAATTTTGTTTGAAAACTATTTTCCTGTTTAACACTGTAAAGCTGCTTTGGCACAAACTGTTGTATAAAGCGCATTGTTGCCAACTTAGCAATTTTGTTGCTAGATTTAGCAACTTTTCAGATTACCCTGGCAACTTTTTCTTCAAACAGCACCTAGCAACAAATGTAGCTTTTTTTTTTTTTTTTTATTTGGCAACTTTTAGCAACTGTGACTCAAATGATAAAAAGGCACACATTTTCCCTATAAATTACACAAAAATTGGAAATCAAAGGTGTCTAGGACACAGGGGCAAGATTACGCAGGGGACCTTCTGCCTTATTATGTGATAAAAATGTATATAAAAGTGTTTGTAGTATACAAACAAATCATTATTATTAGTTATTGTCCATCAGTGTATCTGATTTCTTAGCCAATTAAAAGCTATAAATAAGAGAAAAATTAAAGTTACACTACCTATACGCTACCAGTCAAAAGTTTTTGAACAGTAAGATTTTATATATATATATATATATATATCTTCTGCTCACCAAGCCAACATTTATGTGATCCAAAATACAGCAAAAGCAGTAATATTGTGAAATGTAGGCCTATTTACTATTTGAAATAAGTGTTTTCTATTTAAATATCCTATTTCAAAATGTTATTTATTCCTGTGATTTCAAAGCTAAATTGTTAGCATCATTGCTCCAGTCTTCAGTGTAGAAATCATTCTAATATTCTGATTTATTGCTCAAAAAAATCTAATAAATAAAGGTAACTTGACTAGAGGGTGAGTAAATGGTGATAGAATTGTCATTTTTTGGTGAACTGTCTCCACAGCAAAAAAAGCCAGGTGCAACTTTTTATCCCATATTTCGGACATGGTTTCTTAGGAGTTTTACGAGGAAAAGTCAGCGATATAAATTCTGTCTCTACATTTCGCAATTCCTTTTTTTTTTTAGAACTGTGAGAAAAAAAATAATAAACAGAACTGTGAGATAAAAGTCACAATAACCTTTTTGGTAGTGGAAATGGGCTTCCGTAGACTGGACTATTTACATTTCTTAAAAGTTTGTTGGTAATCTTTACCAACTACTTTCTTTTTCTTTCTTGGTAGTGGTTACTCCCCGTATTTCGGCATCCAGACTCTGTAGGTTGTCTACAGTGATTGACGTAGGGAGCGGAACTATCGTACGAACAGCTGAAAGCATCCTGCTGTATTTCAGCACGGAGCGTAAATACTGAGACACTCGCTGTCATCTTCAAACATGTGGTGGTTTTTGCCTTGTATCCTCGGCTTCATCAGACTCTACTTAGACGGCGTCAAAGTTCTTCTGTACCAGCTTTTCAACAGATCCTTCAGCCTGCCAGGTTAGAGTTTTTTTTATGGTCACGGGTTTGTAGTGTTCTGACGGGCGCTTATTTTATTGTCAAACAGCTGTCAAACAGTTATTCAGTAGTTACAATCTGTCAGGTGTGGAGTGGGAATCGCTTTGTGAGAAGTGCGCTTAAAGGGACAGTTCAACCGAAAATAAAAATTCTGCTTTTATTTGCTCACGTTAATGTTGCTTTTCTTTTTTTCATTTTTTATTGATAAACACAAAATTAGTTATGGCAGAATGACAGAATCAGTCACCATTCACTTCTGTTGTATTGAATAAAGGTGTAATGAAAGGATGGTGATTGAGGCTTATATTCCTGTTACACTGAGTAAGAAAGAAAGAAGAAAAAAGAAAGAAACAAAGAAAGTCAGTAAATGATATGAGAGATTAGAGATAAATAATTACAGATTACAGTGGTTTTTTTTTCTGAGTCAGCTATTCTTTTAACATTTTATAATTTCTTATATTGAGACAGTTTTGTATGAGTTTGTATGCTACTGGCTGCAAACTCAGCTGCTATTATGCATAAACCTAAAAGAAATGCAGTTTAAACATGTTTTTCATTCGTTATCTAAACATAACCGACTGTAACCCTTGACCTATTTACTCCAAAGCTAAGGTCTTATTTTAAAGACACTTTATAATACATTTAATTAAAAGTGATTATACACAAAATGGATCATACATGTATTTTTATATTTTTTTATGGGTCATAAGTTGATGTTCACTAGTTAGAAATGTTATGATATTTAAATCAACTTTATTTTTTTTTTCAAATATCTTTTTATGTCATTGGACTAGAGAAATGGAAAAAAAAGAAAAAGAAAAAAAAAACTGTTAATTGTTAAGTTACCCTGAGAACACAAAATACAATGTGTCATTTTCGCATGATCCTTCAGAAATCTTTCTAATATGCTGATTTGCTGTTCAAGAAACATTTGTATTATTTATATTATCAATATTTAAAACAGTTGAGTATATATTTTTTCAGGATTCTTTGATGAATAGAAAGATCCAAAGATCAGCATTTATCTGAAATAAAAAGCTTTTGTAACATTTACACTATATCATTTAAAAGTCAGTATTTTCAGGGAAAGAAATTACAGAAATAATATTGTTTAGCAAGGATGCTTTAAATTGATCAAAAGTGATGATAAAGACATTTATAATGTTACACACAATTTCTTTTATAGATACATGCTGTTCTTCTGAACTTTCTGTTCATCAAAGAAACCTGCAAAAATTCTACTCAGCTGTTTTCAACATAATAATAATAATAATAATAATAATAATAGGAATAATACACATTTTCAGCAAATCAGAATATTAGAATGATTTCTGAAGGATTGTGTGACTGGAGTAATGATGCTAAAAGTTCTGCTTTGAAATCAAAGGAATAAATGACATTTTAAAATATATTCAAATAGAAGGGGTTTTTTTAAATAATAAAAAATAGTTCAAAATTGTACAGTTTTTGTTGTGCTTTGGCTTGGTGAACAAAAGAGACTTCTTTAAAAAACATTAAAAATTTACTGTTCAAAAACTTTTGACTGGTAGTGTAATTTATAGCAGATTCTTCCCAGAGATTCAATGATGACTTTTCTGCATTATCACAAACTAATCACATGTTTCTACTTAAGATTGTTCCATTGCATTTTTAGACGGCTCTTTATTTAAATTTAAATCGCTGTTAAAGGGCAACCATGTCCCAGCGCAAAGCAAAAGGATTAGACTCAAATCCATCCTCACAATGGTCTTTTGTATCAGAAATATTTAAATCTTCTGAAGCCTGACGGGATTAGCTATGAAAAAAAAGATGATTAAGTAACACTGATTTTAAGACTTGTTTGCATTATTAGACTATGTTCTTGTAATAACAGTAAAATGTAAGCTTTGCAATTAACGTAATTTAAACTGGACGTTTTAACATGGAAATGACAACAAAAAATTACATTGCAGTTCGAATAATGATGATTGTTATCATTTCTCTGCTAAAAGCATCAATAGTGCACAAGTAGACTTGTTTTTCATTATTATTAATAACAATAAATACCCATAAACCAAAAGAGTAGAAATTGCATCATTAGTAGGCCTATCATAAAAGCAGGACATGCTGTTCTCAGTACATCTGTGTAGGATGTAGTTTCTACATTTAATGATCCTGAGACCACGGCACATCCAAGAACACTCACAGAGGGACGACAGAATATGTCGCAAACAAAGACAGTCCATGTCAGTGTAAAGCATATTTTTTATTTATTACACAATAAAAACATTTCATAATTTTCTTATTTCCTGTCTTGCCCAGATTTGCCCAAGCAGAATGGAAAGGTTGCCATAGTTACAGGGGGAACCAGAGGAATGGGATATGAGATTTCCAGACATCTGGTCAGCTTGGACATGCATGTTGTCATTGGTATAGTATCACCTCTTACCTGATTACAAATCATTGAATCAAAACCATTCCACTGGTGACTTGATTCCAGCTCACAGAGCAGTTTTTGTAGTTATGCAGCCTCTTAATTGGTTTTCTGCTACCTTTGATTGATTTTTGATATTTTTCATACCATATACAGTCATGTATTAGTATGATCGGTGCTGACGGAGCACCAATCCAATGTTTTCCCCAACTTTTTTTCCCCTTCCCTGTCAGTCCACATTATCAATAAGAGCTCTCTCCTGAAGTGTAGTGTCACATAAAAGGCAATAAGAAGGGCTTATGCAAGAGTAACTCTCCTCACATGTTTGTTCAAATGCAGGACAGGTTTCTAGGGTACTGTATGTCAACAGAACTTGACAGAATTTTTAAATGTACTTTTTTTTGGCTAAAGCTCACGGTAAAACTGTTGTGCGATTGCTGCTTGAAATCTGAGGTAAACCTGTGCCTCTTTCTTGGTAAACTTTCAGATAAAGTGGTATGTACTCCTAAATGTTGCTCATTAGTACCCAAATATACATACACCCCTGTTCAAAAGTTTGAGATCTGTACAATTTGTTTCGTTATTAGTTTTGTTAATTAGTTTTGTAAAAACTAAAAACATTAGTTTAGTCTCCTATGCTCATCAAGTTCCATACAGTAATATTATGAAATATTATTGTAGTGTAAAATAACTGTTTTCTATTTTATTAAGCTTTAAAATATTCATCAGCCATTACTTCAGTCATTAGTGTCACATGATCCTTCAGAAATCATTCTAATATTCTGATTTATGATCAGTGTTTGCAACAGTTGTGCTGCTATTTTTATTTTTTTGGAACCTGTGATACTTTCTTTGATGAATAAATAGTTTTTTTTTAAAAAAACTGAAATCTTTTTTAACAATATAAGTCTTTACTATCACTTTTTTATCAGTTAAACACATCCTTGCTGAATACAAGTATTTATTTCTTTTAAAGAAAGAAAGAAGGAAAAAAAGAATGACTCACCCCAAACTTTTGAACGAGAGTGTATATTGTTAGAGAAGATTGCTATTTTAAATAAATGCTGTTTTTTTAACATTTTATTCATCAAAGAATTCCGAAAAAACATATCACAAGTTTAAAAAAATGAAGCAGCACAACTGTTTCCAAAACTGATAATAAATCAGCATATTAGAATGATTTCTGAAGGATCATGTGACATAATGATGCAAAAAAAAAATCTGCTTTGCATGACAGGAATCAATTCTATTTTAAAGTATATTAAAATAGGAAACTGCTATTTTAAATTGCAATAATATTTCACAATATTACTGTTTTTTTTTTCTGTATTTTTATTCAAATAAACACAGCAGATAAATTGATAAGCAGAAAAAACATTAAAAAATCTTACTGATCCCAAACTTTTGAATGGCAGAGTTTATGGACCCTTGAAGTGGTAATATGCTACCGTGTAATATTCTACCTTGTTTTTCTGCTAAAGTGCCTTCTAACATCCATCTTGTATATGAATTTATATAAAAAGCAAGTCTTTTTCCTTAAAATAACTTAAGGAATAAGAATTTGATTAAAGGTCCATTCAGTCATTTTTAGTTAGCATTAACACTACTGTGTTTAGTGTCATTTTAGTCTGCGTGGTTTAGCATGATTGTCTCTGTAAATTACATTTTATGTAAATGACATGTGTCTGACATACTTGTGTTGAGTTTTAGAGAGCATTCTGTGCAATAATTAATTCCCTTAGCTGTCCAACTCAGGATTTTTTTCCTTCAGCTTTTCTTTCCACCTTGTCTTTGCCGTACCAATGTTGTCTTTGCTGGTAAAGCATTGTATTAAGTATGTTCCACATACTTTTCCACTGTATGTTCTACAGAGGCAGCAGCCAACGAGAGTAAATCTCTTTGGTGTTTCATCTCATGTGACAGTAAACCATTCAGATGATTCGTCACAGAAACACAATTTAATTCTTAAAGGGATAGTTCACCCAAAAATAAAAATTCTGTCATTAATTACTCAGCCACATGTTGTTTAAAACCCATAAGACATTTATCTTCGGAACACAAATATAAGCTATTTTTGATGAAACTTGAGAGCTTTCTGACCCTGCATAGACAGCAATGCAACTGGAACGTTCAAGGCCCAGAAAGGTAGTAATGACATCATTAAAATAGTCCATGTGACATCAGTGGTTCAGCCCTATATGACTTTTATGTGTCCAAAGAAAACAATAATATGACATTTTTCAAAAAAAAATCTGTTCCGTGTCAGTCTTCGACGCACATTTACAAGACTACCATGATGGAAGAGAAGAAATTTTTGCACACTAAAATTTGAACCACTGGTGTCACATGGACGATTTTATCGATGCCCTTTCTGGGCCTTAAATGTGTCAGTTGCAGTGCTGTCTATTCAGGGTCAAAAATATCTTAATTTGTGTTCTGAAGATGAATGAAGTCTTACAGGTTTGGAACAACATGACAGAATTTCGATTTATGGGTGAACTACCCCCTTTAAGGTACAAACTACTGAATGCACTTTTACTTTTACCATGAACAAATAAAGGTGAATTCACACAGAATGCAGATTTATTTTGATATTTGTTTTGTGTTTTTACTGATTTGCTAATACACTGTACATTTTACATTTGCCATTTATATGTTGAGAACATGGTGTATTAATGTTTAATATTGTCCTGTTCTATCTTCTTTTTTCCTTTGTCTTCAGCTGGGAATGAGGAACAGGAGGGTCTGGCAGTAGTGAAGAAGATTCGAGAAGAGTTGAATCATGGAAAAGGTACAATTCCTTCTAAATTAAATGTCTTTGAGGGACCTGGGGGTTTAAAGTGGTCTGTTTTGTACGAAAGGCTCTGCAAGCTGAGTTCCCATACATCATCATGTACCCTCCTCCATCGGTGATCCTGACCTTTACATTCTCCTTGAGGTGATGATTTACTCCGCAATGACCTGATACTAATTAATTTGCAGCTAAACAGGATCATTTTTCTTGCCATGTTTGGATTGGTGTGTTTACTGGAAGAATGTGTGAGAGCAAGCAGAAGAATACCAAGAGAGAGATGTTTGATGATTGTGTTCGCTGAAGAACCATAACCTCATTGTAATGCAGATGGGATATTGAGAGCCGCAGTTCGGATGAAGGCGCGCTCACTTCCCTGCGGTATCCACCCCTCCCCCATGTAGATTTCCAACTGCTAGGCAAGAACAGGCCCGTCGGTTTTCACTTCTAGCTTTCATCATAGGGCTATTGAAGTTGAGAAATAATGCACTGGAGGGAAGCTGTCCTTCTGCCCTCATCTAGGGTCAGTTTGTCAAAAAACGTAACCTTAAATACCAGTTTTGAAATTGGTCTTGTTTCAGAGGGAAAAGCGATACTGCGAAGATGACGGATGTGCTAACAAGAAATGAGTCTTTCAAAACAAGCAAAGGCCTGGCTGGAGGTCTGTTTGTGTGCATGTATGTGCGTGAGGCTTTACGCTCAGCACGATCTGTCACTGTACTTCTCTAAGCTGGTCTAATAATGACACATGATCGCTTTTTATACGGCTACAGTCACCTAATGAGGGTTAGACATCACATCCAGTTAAACGGAGGAGGTGTTTTAGGAAAACAAGATAGACTGAGCTGACAAAGATAAGACATGTAATTATAATGGGCTCAGACTGCTGTACAGGAACTTTAAAGTCAAGCAGCCGTCTTATTTAAGATGTTTACTGCTGTTCAGTTGGACAGTCTGAATGTTGCCGGGTTGCTTATTAAAAACAAATCCTGTACCAGGGATGATGCTGGTTTAAAAGCAATTGGCAGGGTCAAACACATAAAAATATTTACTAATTGCTTAGTTCGCTTTTGAATAACAGTAAATTGCGCTAAGGTTGCCAGAGGTGTGGTACTTCAGTGCAAGCATCATTATGACACATGCTGATTAAAAGCTTAATTGATCTTATCTAGGGTGACACAATTCATTGAAAAGTAATCAAGATTGCGATTATTGTTACTAAAGTAATGCATTACTTTTTAATTTACAAGAAGATGTCTGAGTTACTTTTTTAAATAAGTAACGCCAGTTACTTTTGTCCCCCCATTTATTGATTGAAAGCTCTCCTGTCACCATGTTGAGAGAAATCGGGAGTAAGATGTTACTTTTGTTCTAGAATAAATGTGAACATGCATTAATTTATTTCACTTACAAAAAACAGATTCAGTCAAGTCAAGTCACCTTTATTTATATAGCGCTTTTTATAATACAGATTGTGTCAAAGCAACTTTACAGTATCAAATAGGAAGGTAGTGTGTCAATAATGGAAAAGGAAACGTTACCATTTTTCAGTTAAATCGAGTTTGAATTCAGTGATGCTATCATCCAGCTATCATTCAGTATTCCTCAAAATGAATAAAAACAGTGAATGCAACTCAGAATATGATGCAAACTTATAATAATTAAATATGTTAAGTAATACAAATATCCTTTATGTATTTAATCCCATTTTATTAACCAGTGTCTTTGCTGCTGCTTTGCTTCAACCATACCAATAAGCAAAAATTACTCAAGATTAACTAACAACTAACTATTTTTTTGTTCTACTGTATAGAGGTGAATTTATTTTTCCTTCGGCCTGAGGATTTTGATGTGAAAGGGGTTTCACAGTTGCCAAAAATAGAACTTTTTATTTTAAAAATATAAACAAGCAAGCCCTGTCCAGATTTAAAAAGTAACGCAAAAGTAACATAACACATTACTTTCCGTAAAAAGTAACTAAGTAACGTAATTAGTTACTTTTTTTTTTAGGTAGTAACTAACTTTTCAAAACACTGCTCACTACACATGCATAATTTATTAAAATCTGAATAATAGTTTTGTTTTTCATGCTGCTAGGAGTGTGAAGTTATAGGCATTATTATCTGCAAAACCTCAGTTGAGTTGAATTGAATTTAATTGGTACGAATAACAAATATGACATGCAATATTTTAAAGTCAGTTATGTTCCAAAAAATTAATAATTGCTATTATAATATCCTTGCGCACAAAATACTTTTCTAAAAATGATATACTACTGTTCAAATGTTTTTGACTGTTCAAAAATTTTTATTAACCATGTTGCAATAATTTGGTCAAAAGTGGCTTTTTTTTTCTATTCATCAAATAATCCTTAAGGGGGAAAAAACACAGTTTTCTCAAAAATATTAAAGGGATAGTTCATCCAAAAATAAAAATTTTGTCTACTCACCCTAATGTTCTTCCAAATTCATAAGACCTTCATTCATCTTCGAAACACAACTTAAGATATTTTTTTTATGAAATCCGAGAGCTTTCTGACCCTGCATAGACAGCAATGAAACTGAAACATTCAGGGCCCAAAAAGGTAGTAAAGACATTGTTAAAATAGTCCATGTGACATCAGTGAACCTCCGAAAATACATTTTGTGGAAAAAGTGAACAAAAATAACAACTTAATTTTTTTCAACATGCATCGAAAACTGACATGGAAGAGAAGAAATTGTCAAATAAAGTTATTTTAGTTTTCTTTGCACACATAAAGTATTCTTTTAGCTAAATAACATTACGGTTGAACAACTGATGTCAAATGGACTATTTTAACAATGTCTTTGCTACCTTTTTGAGCCTTAAAAGTGGAAGTTGCGTTGCTGTCTATGCAGGGTCAGAAAGCTTTCGGATTCCACAAAAAATATCTTAATTTGTGTTCCAAAGATGAACAAAGGTCTTACAGGTTTTGCACAACATGAAGGTGAGTAATTAATGACAGAATTTTCATTTGGGTTAAACTATCCCTTTAAGGATCACAGCTGTTTACAACAATAATAATAATAAAGTTTTTTTGAGCAGCAAACCATGTGACACTGAAGGCTGGACAGTAATCTATATCAAATAAATGTAGCCTTAGTGAACATAAGAGACTTTTCTTATCAACTCCAAACTTTTAAATGGTTGGTCAACCGGGCCACCAAGCAAGAGACTGTGCTTACTGTGTAGCCCTGAATGAACTGAATTTCGATAACTTTGAATGTTCCCAAGCTCAATTGAACTGAACCACCCAAAATGGCACCGGCCAAGCTCATCATGGGGTCACGCTGACCCTTTACTCTGCGGCTCCAGAGATAGTGTCCGTCTTAGACAGATAGTGCTGAGTGACTGATTCAGGGCAGAGCGCTGCTGGCAGACACACTCATCCCACGCTGATCTGCTCTCCTCTCTCTTGCCCTGACAACACAAGGCAGACGTGCAGAGCTGAGCCATGGCAGGCGGCAATACACCCTGTCAACGCGTTATGGATTCAGTCACTCTGGATGGGCGGACAGTTATGTTCCCAAGGCTGTTTTCCACCCATCCTCTGCTTGTCTTATTTCTCCACACAGCTGCCACAGCTCCGGATCTGTGGTGTGATTTGTGAGTGACGAGGCCTTTGTAGCGGTTTTCAGAAAGCGTCTGTGTCAGATGTTAGATGTGGTCACGGAGTCTGCCATAATGACACAATGTTTGACCAAGATCTGCTGAAATGTGACATACATATTGTATGCTAACAAATGTCGGTTTAAATATCTTTTTCTGCTTTGCATAGGCTGCGTCTCAATTCATTTGCTGTCTGTCTTAAATAGTATGCATGATTATGATTACTGCCGCCTTAATCCTAGTGGTTTAAAATGTAGGCCAAAGGTGCTTGTTTAGTATTCCCAGCTGATTGTGTTCACTTTTGGGGTTAATTTTGTCCATAAACTTTGCACTATATGACATTTGTTCTTGTTTGATTTTTATCCAGTTATTAAATGTGGTGGTTCTTGTGAAATGCAGGTTTTTTTTTTTTACACTTTTGATTCATCTGTCTATAATAACTTGTTCCAGAATTCTTGAGGATCATCCAAGTGCATCTTAGCAAACATGAGACGGGCTTTTGTGTACTTCTTAGTGAGAAAATGTTCTGCCATGGATCTATTTTTGACCAGTGTCTTTCTGATGTTTAGTCATGATGAGCAATCATTGGTTGTTGTTCTGATGTTCTTTGTGACTTCTTGGATTGGCAGCTAGTTCAAATGTTCTCTATTTGGATGACATCGCTCTCATTGTGATTTGTTGATCTGACTACTGGTGGTGGGAATTTTGATTCCACCCAATGACTCAGGTCTTTTGAATCCATTTACTCAAATATTTCTTTCAGATTTATTCACTAATTTGTTTCTCGTCGCCTGATTCTACTTTGTCCTTGCAATCGTTGACTCGCATGCCAAATTGAGCAATCAATACATGCATCTTTGTGCATTCGTCCAGCAGATTCTTGTTCACAAATGAGATGCCTGATTCATCTGTTTTTGTTCATTAAAGGGATGGTTCACCCAAAAATGAAAATTCTGTCAATTAATCACCTTCATGTTGCTCCAATCCTGTAAGACCTTTGTTTATCTTCGGGGCACAAATTAAGATATTTTGTTGAAATCCAAGATCTTTCTGACCCTGCATAGACAGCTATGGTGCTTCCATGTTCAAGGCCCAGAAAGGTAGTAAGGACATTGTTAAAATAGTCCATGTGACATCAGTGGTTTAACCTTAATTTTATGAATCTACGAGAAAACTTTCTGTGTGCAAAGAAAAGAAAAATAATCAACAATTTCTTCTCTTCTCTTCATCTTTCACACGCATTCATGACAATGAACACATGAGAAGACATTTTTGAATAAAGTTGTTATTTTTGTTTCCTTTGTGCACAAATAGCTTCATAAAATTATGGTTGAACCATAGATGTCACATCTACTACCTTTCTGGGCCTTGCACATGGTAGTTGCTGTCTATGCAGGGCAGAAAGCTCTCGGATATCATCAAAAATATTGTAATTTGTGTTTTGAAGATGAATGAAGGTCTTAGGGATTTGGAACGATAAGAGAGTAATTAAGACAGAATTTTAATTTTGGGTGAACTATACTTTTAATGAAAAATCTCATTCAGACTAAAAATGGCAACTACTTCAGTGAAAGTGCACGCTCATTCATTGGAACAATTGTATAAGTTTCAGTAGAAATATAATACTAGTTGTGTTCTTTGATAAATAGAACAGCATTCATTTGAAATAGCAATATTTGTAACAATATACAGTGTCTTGCGAAAGTATTCATACCCCCTTTTTTCACGTTTTATGTTGCTGCCTTATTTTAAACTGCTTTAAATTACTTGTTTTCCCCCACATCAATCTACACTCTACTCCATAATGACTACATTATCTACACCATAATGGCAAAGCAAAAACAGAATTGTCACAACTTCTTAAATTTATTTAAAAATACAAAAACACTGAAATGGGTACATTGCATAAGTATTCATACCCCTAACTCTAGTTCTTAGTTGTAGCACCTTTACAGCTTCAAAGTCAGTTATATGCAATTCTTCTTCTCACCTCTTTACCTCTCAAGCTCTTGTCAGCTTGAATGAAGGCTATTTGAAGGAAATTTTCAGGTTTCTCCAAATATTTGATTAGGTTCAAGCCCAATCTCTGACTCAAAGACATTCACAGAGTTGTCTATAAAACACTCTTGCTGTGTGCTTAGTGCTTATTGTTCTGTTGGAAGGTGAACTTTTTGGCCAGTCTGAGGTTTTGAATGCTTTATACTGGGTTTTCATTAAGGCTATCTCAATATTTTGGTGCATTAAGCTTTTCTTCTACTCTGACGAGTCCCTTAGTCCCTGCAACTGAAAAACAGCCCCTCAGCATGAGGCTGCTGCCAGCACACTTTACTATTGAGATGGTACTCTTAAGGTGATGAGCAGTGTCTGGTTTCCTTCAAACATGAAACTTGAAATTGTGGTTCGTCAGAACACAGAATCTTGTTTCTTACCGGCTGAGGGTTCTTTAGGTGCTGTTTTACAAATTCCCAGTGTGTTTTCTTGTGTCTTCACTGAACAGAGGATTGAGCTTAGATCAGTGGAGTATTGCAGTGATGGATGTTTTTCTGTCTCTCCTCTCCGTATCTTCACATATGATAATTGAGCTCAACTAGAGTGACTATCAGGTTCTTGGTCACCACACTAACCAAGGCCATTCTACATCAATTGCTCAGTTTGGCACGGAGACCAGCTCTAGAAAGAATTCTGGTTTTTTTAAACATTTCCATTAAGGGTAACGGAGACTGCATGCTTCTGTGAACCTTCAATGCAGCAGATTTTTTTTCTGAACTCTTACCCAGATGTGTTGATGCAGTCCTGTCTCTGAGCTATACAGGCAGTATCTTTGACCTCAGGGCTTGGTTTTTACTCTAATATGCATTTTCAGCTGTTAGAACTTTTATTAAGACGTGTGTCTTTCCAAATCATACCCATTCAAATTAATTTTTCACTTTACATAAAGTGTAGTAGCATCTACAAGCAATATGAATGCTTCTGAGCTAAATTTCAACTGTCGCAGATAAGGGTATTAATACTTATGCAATGGAACAATTTAAGTTTTTTATTTGTAATAAATTTGCAAAGATGTTAAATTAAATTAAAATATTGCTTTACCATTAATAGTGTATGGAGTGTAGATTAATCCGGAAAAAGTACTGATTTAAAGGAGTTTAACATAAGGCAGCAACCAAAAAATGAAGGGGTGTATGAATACTTTTGCAAGGCACTGTAAGTTTCTTTGTCACTTTTGATCCGTTATTGTGACGGAATAAAAGTTGTTTTTTTTCCCTTAAAAAACAGTACCTTATGAAACTTTTGAACATTATTTTGTATGTAAATGCTTGAAAATAACTTAGAAACCAAAAGTTGTAATGTAGAAGATTAAAAGGGAGTTTATGACTAAGGTAATTATAGTTAACTAAAATTAGAAACATAAAATTACTTAACATTACAAAAAAATATAGAAATTACATATTTTTAAACATTTAAACAATTTTATTTTAACCAGTTGCCAGGAAAACATCTCTCATTTTCTTAACTTGATGTGCTAAAATAACTAAATAAAATAAATAAGAACTATATACATATTCAAAAAAATAAAAAAAAAATAAATAATAATAATAATAATAATAATAATAATTACTAAAATTGGAACAAATACAAAATTAACATGAAACATATAGAAATCAATTGTAACAGTATCTCAGTGATACTAAAATAAAAGTTTATGACTCAGTACTGGTCTTATTATGTACTCAAACTGAATTGTTCATTGTAAACTTCCTGTTAACCTGTATGTAATTCACAGTAGGTCATGGTGCGAGTTTATTGTGGTACCTGTTGACAGCCAGCTGGCGGCTGATGTGAACAGCAGACGTCTGCACAGCCAGAACCTGCACAGAACCTTCTGGATCCTCACCAGTGGAGTCAGTGTTTGGTAAAATGTCTGCTCATCGAGGGCTCATTGCAGGGGTGACGGCACCCTACTGCCTGATGTAATTAGACAGACGCCCCAACATATGCCCAAAACACACACTGTGTGTCAAAGGTTCAGAACAGTTGTTTACAGCATAAAAAATTTTATTACAGAGACACTGATGCATTTGCACCACACAGGAGGTTCATACATCTATGAGGTGTCAAATACAGAGCACTTGATGGTGTTTGTGCATGTCACTATGTGTTTTTATCTGGTTTGCATCTTTATAATATGCCAGTCATATATTTTTTATCTTCTGCTGCATCATTATAATAGCAGTGACACTGCAATTATGACATCAGTGGAAAAAAAACAGCCTGTTCCTTTCTTTATCTCTGTCCTTTATTGATCTACTCCGTCTCTTCCTGACTTTATACGGAGAGATAAATCTTATCATCCCTTCTAAGATTTACTGTTCAATCTCTCTTCCATCTACATTTCGTAGACCTGTTGGAGACCAACCCAACTGACAAAACCCCGCGTCTCAGCCAGAGCTGTCATTTACCCAGGAGTTATTCTCTATCAGTCTTGCTCTCTCAGGAGCGCGTGTCTGATTTACTGGCATCCTTTGAAGATGGAGAAGGGGGGAAATGTCTTTGTTGGTACTTGAAAATGGCGGTATGCCAGTCACTGTGTCCTCCAGCTGGCACTGTACCTCTGGTGCCAAGATTACCTCATTACCACACTCTTTGGCACATCCATACTGAAAATTATGAGAGAAAGCGCAAATAAGGATGAGATGGGTATATTCCGTGGCGGGCCATATCCCCAGATTAACTCACCTCTTATAAAGGCAGACCTGTTGGTCCGGTGCCATCAGGAAACAGCACTCGTGAGTTGTGCATGGGCTCTTGTGCTCATTACTGCTGCTCGGATTCTTAATCAGAACAGAACATCTGCAGGCATCCCTGTCCAGCAGCGCTCCGAGAGACACGCCAGCGATCAATCATGCCAGAACAGCCACCGAATGAAGGGCTTTGAGGAAGTCTGGAATGAAAAACTGAGCGGAAATACGTGGGCAGAACTTGCCATCGAAGAGTTTCAAGTTGTGATTTTGAGAGAACAGCATGATTGTTGGCTGTGGTCTCTCATCAGGCGCAATCAAAAATAAGGTGTATTTATATGTAGTCTTCTCTAAAAGAGCTAAACAAAAAAACTTTTGAATGGTAGTGAATGTATTTTGTTAAGGGCAAATTTCAGCATATTTAATTATTATAGTTTAGTTGTTAACTTAAAAATATCACCCAAAAATGGACATTCTGTCAATAATTACTCACCCTCATATGGTTCCAAACCCATAAGACCTTTGTTCATCTTCAGAACATAAATTAAGATATTTTTGATGACCCTCCATAGACAGCAACGCAACTACAATGTTTGTCGTGAACGTTTAATAAACTCGTTATTTTTGTTTTCTTTGCGCACAAAAAGTATTCTCATAGCTTCATAACATTGCTATTGAATTGCTGATGTCACATGGGATGTATTTGAAATCGCCTCAAATAGAGAATGAGAATGTACGTCACGCCGCGTTGCATGTTGGGCACTGACGCCATTCTGGGAGGATCACCCTATGCTACAAATGCTAATATTAATGATTAAATTAAACAAATGCTAAGCATTATTTGTTTTGTTTTTGCCTTTAAGTTATATTCACACTTTTTATTGTATCGACTGCAGAGAAAAGAAGCTATTTAATCGCGTTGCATGATAATTTTGTTTTTCACTTAAATTTTGTAGAGTTTCGTTTACAATGTTGATGTGATTACCGTGAGAACAGTGTCGCCCGCTGGACGCTCGCTGCTGCATAGAGCCGTCATATGGTAGAATATCCAAATAAAAGTCTGTATTCAACAAGCTGACAGAAGTCCATCAGAAGTCATAAAATATTGTCATTGTAAATATTCATGTTTCTATGGCCACGGAGAAGAATCAGAGATTGTGGGTCACATTCAGCAGACAGACATGAACACGCTGCATTTTTATACTTATTTTAACAAATGACAACCAAAATAAAACCCCTGGGATCTTGTTTACTGTTTTGTAGCATTTTAAATGCTGGTTTATGTACTACACCAGTGATGCTAAAAAAACATGCAGATGAGGCCAGAATATTAACGTGATGCATTTACTTACACGTGAAAGGTTTTCCTCCATTTAGAAAACCATACAAGGGAAAAACATACAGGAAAACGCTTAGCATAGCTTATACATTAAGACAGACAGTTATATTTAAAGTTCAGAATTTGGGCTCATCTGGTGTGCACATAATGTGCTCTTAAAGTATTGCTGTTTATGTGCATAAGGAAAACGCTTAACGTGTAAATAAACGCGTTGCATTCATATTTTGGGCTCAAATGAGTATCTGCATGTAGTATGCCTTACAATTTTGTCTTTATCACTGTCTTGGTGCATTAAGCCACATGAAGTGTTTTAGAAAGTCCCTGTTCAAGTTCTGCTCATTCACAAGCCTGGAGCGTCATACTCGCAAAGGTGTTGTTAATTATCAAACCAAATACCAAAACTTTCAAAAACATGCAGCAATGTGGTCGTTTTATTGAGTGACAGGCAGTTTTAATCTATGACATTTATTAATAGATTTACTCTTCGGCGTCTTCTCACCATCTCTACGAACTGGTGCCATTGGTGTTTTTACATGTAGAAAACGCAAAAAAAAAAAAAAAAACTTGATGCAGCACAAATAACATGCAATGGTGAAATTTTTCACAAACGTGACAGAAAATCAAAATACTGTCCTAAACTCAATAGTGAAACCATGTGAAACGGCAGTGTGATCCTCCCAGTATGGCGGCAAAACAGAGCAATTTCCCAGAACTCAATGCGGCGTGACGTCAGCTTCACATTCTCTATAAGGCACTATTGACCATAGCCATTTTTAGTAGTGTCCAAACCATAGAAGATGTTCTCGAGTGCACTCATTCAATCCCACAATGCACCGGCAAAATGAGTGTACAAGTGATGTACACTTAACTGCTAGAAATAACCCATAAATAACTGAGAGTCTCGCAACAAATTCATTCCCGCGTCTCACCAGAAGATGATGCCCGCAGCTGAATCATCCATCTATTAATTTTACAATGCGCTAGTAACACAGCGTAACACAGCGTAACACAACACAGGTACAAATTAATTGTAAATTGATTATTAATTGTTTAAGTAGGGTTTATACATAATTTCCCTGACAGAGTTCACAATAAATCCGTTAATCTTACTACTGGAACTGCCGTATTAAAGGTGCAGTATGTAAGATTGCTAGTGGTTGAAATGGGTACTGCAGTCCAAAATCAAAATATTGGAGAGAACCATTTCTACCGCGTTCTCATACATAGACTCGGCGCTCATGCGGGTTGCCAGATTGAGTACACACAACTAACCTGTTGAAATGGGTACTGCAATTCCGTCCCGGAATCTGCCCGAAATGCACATTTCAGAGTAGAATTACTGGCTATAGTATTAGTTTTCAGAGAAACAGTTATGTAAACATAACATGTTTCTTAAATATCTGCAAACATATTATATTGTTTTTTAGCTTAAGAAAAGTCAAAAACGTACATACAGCACCTTTAATAAACACCAAGCAAACTATGCAACAGTGGCAGTCCTTCCGGTGCACTCAGTGTCCGAATTTACTCACTCGTTTTCAAGTGGACTGTATGAGGGGACTAATGTAGGGAATAGTGAATGTTGGGGCAATTTTCGGATACAACCATGGACTATTTTAACGATGTTACCTTTCTTGGCCTTTAACTTGTCAGTTCCATTGCTGTCTGTGCAGGGTCAGAAAGCTCTCGGATTTCATAAAAAATATTTTCATTTGTGCTTTGAAGATAAACAAATGTCTTGCAGGTATGTAACGACATGAGGGTGAGTAACTAATGACAGAATTCATTAACATACATGGTTTGAAAAATCAAATCTAATGTTTACGAAGTGTTTTTGTAGGAAGTAGGTCTATTTTAAAATTTTCTTGAATAGTTATGCAAGTTTCATAAATGGGCCCAGTGTGCGCTTTGTGTTCACTTCACATGTAAATTTAGACCAACCGTTCTTAGACCTCTAAAACGAACCAAGTGTAAAAGCACCCTAAGAAGTGCATGCTTAATAAATCCTTGCTGACAATATTGTAGTGGAAAAAGCCTGAAGCTTGAAAAACAGTAGATTTTATTTGAAGGAAGACAATATAAAACGGTCACAGATAGTACTGCTATGCAAGCTTAGTCATCTCTTTTGCCTCACACCAAAATGTGCCTCTTATATATGCACAACACAGAGAGAGAAACCTAAGGGAGGGCATAATACATCATTAGGGTTCTGCCCCATGAGCATGTCCTGATATATTACACACATACACAAACTCGTACACACTCAGCTGTATCTCACCCCTCTGCCCTTTCATTCTATGAGTCATGATACACAATGTCACCACAGAGAGACATCACTCTTCCTGTTTATGTCCCCTCTGTTGAATACTCTTTCAACCCAGTCTCATAAATTCAAATCATTTAATGTGTGTGAAGGGTGAAACTAGGAGAGTCAATGACTTTTATAGCGTACTCATGAGACTAGACTACATGGTACAAAGTGACATTTAATGACTTGTTGAAGGCTGTAATTACTACATGTTTCATTAAAGGGGAGGTCCAATGCTGTTTCATGCATGCTGAGTTATTTACAGCGTTAAAGAGTTGGATTCTCATGCTAAACATGGCCAAAATTTCAAAAAACAGACGTATAACATAGTGTTGGGCGATATGCTCAATTTTCATATCGTCAGCCTGTTAGATCGCCCATACACGATACTATCGTGCTACTTTATTTAATTATCCATGTACTGAATTCCTTACTCGTTTTGTAAGGGTAGTCTCGTTGCGTGTACAGAGCGCTGACGATAGTTCCTCCTGAGTGGTTCCAGTTTACTTTCGGTTTCATTCTCTGCTATCCGCTATCTTCAGTGAGTGGTAGGCTAAATGTGCGTGCATGAATGTAAATCAATTAATCTTTCTTTACCCGTCATATTATGACAATGTTACTGCTGCATGTCTGATTGTTGTCATTAGTCCATACTGTAGTTTAGTTCATATAGAATGTGAAGAAGCGATGCGTGTGAATAAGGAGCTAAGAATGGCGGGAAGCGTTGCGTTTTTAAGGCGGAACGGATAGCGTCAAAAAAGAAGCTGGATTCAGCCTCTGTATTTCACGTGCGTATGTTTAGAGCCACTTTATTTGATCATATTTCTACTTAACGCGCATACAGATGTTACTGAGGTGAATGTTTATGTTTACTATATACAGACGGATTCTGAACGTATTTGTTTGTTTCAGCCTAAACCATATTTTACCACCTCGGTGATCCTAATGACTGTGCAGTGCTGGATAATATAATGCTTATATTTCCTTAGTTATTTTAAAAAGCAGCTACAGAAAACGAGCAAAGAACATGTGTCAAAGAACATCACTATCCTAGTCTATAGGGAGTTTATGCACTTTAAAAAACACTCGCGTTATACTCAGTAAAGCTATCTACACTATATGATGAATAAATTTCTTACCCCTTATTTTCACTGTACACGTCTGCGGCACGTTACGGCTCCGACGCCCCGCGGCAAGTTTCTGAAGCATCCTAGAAGCGGCTCTCCGTGCTGCTTAGCTAAATATAAGCGCCTAGTCTGTTTTTAATGGATAATAATAATAATCGTCTTGGTATCGTCAAAGGCATCCGCAACAGGCAATATCTCTGACTATCGTCGATACACGATACTATTGTCTATCGGCACAACCCTAGTATAACAGAGTATTTCTGTGCCAAATACACACTTCCAGGTTTCTTACAAGTTTTTGGAAAGTTTTTTCGATCATGGCTCTTCATGACGTCATGAAAGGTGGAACTTCTTGTATGGGCATTTTTCCTGGAAGAGCGCCCCTGCGCACACATCGACTAGAGCGTTAGCAAGAGCATGCCCATCAAAGTGCTTCATTTTGCACTGCACTGCACTGCTGAATGGGACTCACTCTGGAAGAATGTCTCTAAAGAAATATAGTTTTGTTTGCAAGGCAAAGATAACCTTGCTCAGCTTCCCGAAGAACCCAGCGTTACGTGAACAGTGGATGCAGTTTGTTTTTATGGGCCAGAAACTGAGTTTTGCAGGTGTGTTTGTTGACGAACGTTTTATAAACAAGGCCTAGTTCGACGCTGGATTTCCACATCGTTTGATACTGAAAGATTGAGCGGTCCCAGAAATAAAAGATCCCAGTCATGATTCAGAACTGCAGTAAATGAAAAGGCATCAAATGTCTGTGTTTTGTTGGCAATTAGCGTTCAAGTGCTCGTCAATCTTTAGCTCCGCCCACGGCGTGCCTCCAGGAGCTTGGCTGTTTTCAGAGAGAATTGTAAAGCTGTACCTTTCTTTTGTAAATATGATACGAACTGATACGAAATATGAACTAAAGGCTTTTTGGAGATATAAAGGATGCAGTACTACTCTATAGGTACTTAAGATTAACATGAGATTCAGTTTGCCAGTTGTTGATTGGATGGACGCAGATCAATTGTAAAAAAAAAAAAAAGGGGAGGGGGGGGGTTTATGCTCAAACAAAATGATTGGAGAATTCTGTCATTTCACATAATTGCTATGATGTATTGATTAGAAATGCAAGATGTCAACTTTAAGTTCACCCACCTAGTCTCCAACCTAGAAACTGCTCTATCATAGGCTGTCGCTTTTGCACTTGATAAGCTGTCTAAGAACATTCTGTTATTTGGGGATGAATGAGTGGTTTTTGTAATGAAGGGTTGCCGGTCAGAATGGCATTTCACACTCTAAACTGGGGTAGCGTCAGACGATTAATGTAATGTAGTGGGTAATTGCTGTAATTGTGTAACTATAATTAGTTTAATTATGCGGTTGAGTACTCCGCACTGGAAAGGTGCACGCTGTGCCAAAGAGCTGAAAGGAATAGACACTCGCATTTTATCACTGGTATGAGAGCTTTGCTTCTAAGTCACTATTGAATAGTATGTAATTGTAAGTTTTAATGGGAGGGCCAGACAGACAATATTTTTCTGTTTGTATGATAAATAGATCTGATGCAGCAAGGGCCTATTATCAGCCGTTTCCACACGCCTCTGCTGCCATCCAAATCTCTATTCACTGCACCTGGTTTTCTCATCCCGTTCTCCCCCTTCCCTTCATTATTTTATGCTGGGCTGATCTCATGGATTGATAGCATTCAGGTCAAGAGCACTGTTAGTGGCGCAAAGGTCTTTCCATCCATACAACCAATTTCAATCAGCCAGAGATGGGCTATAAACCTTAAGGGAGTGGTGCTGTTTATCACAGTTAATCTCAGAAATGAGGACACCTTGAGGATCAGAGAGTTTTTCATGAAGCAGATAGCTGCATAACTTTTTGCTAAATTGAATAATACCATCCAGCTAAGTTCTGGGTTCTATAATATATTTAACTAACTTGGTTATTTTATGCCTAGACGCTTTCTGTTTGCAGTAACTGGATATACATTGGTACAAACTGACACAGACACATTAGATTGATTTTTCTGGATTCCATTTTAATGGTTTAATTCAATTTTAGTAATCAAAAAGGATTGAGCCTTTTTGTTTGAACCCGTTAACACTGGAAATGAATCAAACTTTGTATCATGTCATAAATAGAATGAACAATTAGTTTGCTGTTGGGGATTTGTTGTGTTCCAGTGTAGAGAGGATCACTGATTAAAATGGGTTCTACAGTATTTTGTCCCATCACACTGTGCCCCTTGCATCTGGTGTAGACGGTGTAAGGTTTACTGTTTAATTAATTATTAGCTGAACTTGAAAACTTTTAGATATTTCATGATATTTCTTCAAAAAAATAAGGTTTTATATTTTTATTATTTTTGTAATTAATACATTGATAAGAATATTTTACACACTAGTAATATATGTCTGTCATAATTGCGTACTTTTATTTTGCTGGTTTGTAGTGTAAAGCCCCTTGAGTTGTGAGTTGTGTGTAGGGTTTTATAGTTTTATGACAATAGTTTTATCTAATAAAATGGTAAAATATTTGTCAAGTGAACTGAGCAACACAAATATAGCACATCCAATATGATAAATGTTAGCTCAACTGTGTACGAGGATGAGTACATGATTACAGTTTTTGGTCGCACTTTATATTAGGTGGCCTTGTGCTTACATTTAAATGAATCATTTGACACAATGCACTTGTAGTGTACATGTTTTTACATGTTAAATTTGATGTTATTGCTCGAACCCTCTCATACTGGCAACTGGAAGTTCAACATGGCACCTCATGGCAAAGAACTCTCTGAGGATCTGAAAAAAAAAAAGAATTGTTGCTTTACATAAAGATGTCGAAGGCTGTAAGAATATTGCCAAGACCCTGAAACTGAGCTGCAGCACGGTTTAACAGGACAACTCAGAACAGGCCTCGCCATGGTTGATTAAAGAAGTTGAGTGCATGTGCTCAGCGTCATATCCAGAGGTTGTGTTTGGGAAATGAGTATGAGTGTGAGTGCTACAAAAATTGCTGAAAAGGTTGAAGGGGTGGGGGTAAACGATTATTGCTCCCTAATTCCGTCTCCTTTGGTGCTGTTCTGTGTATGCGTTTGGAGACAGAACAGAACACGGAAAAGTAAAATGAGCGTTTAGCTATTGTTTCAGCAATTAAAATAATTCAGTTTTGTATGTAATGGCAAAGTGATTAGGCATATATTTCGTTTAGGTTTTTTATAAAGTTTATTTGAATTTTTTTTTTGTTTGTTTGTTAAATATAGGTTTTTGTTTTTTAAAGTACTGAACAGCAGCCAGCGCAAGACTTCTCAAATCATCAGGACTTGCCTAAAATAAAATCTATAGATATAAAACAGTTCAAGTATAAAACAATGTTGATTTAAACGTTGAACCTAGGTAAATGTGTGCTATTAGGCGCATATCCAATCGTTTGTGCAGAGAGTGGAAGCTAAAGCCGCTATGCAGGACATGCGCCAGCGCGATCACTTGCATTTTTTCAGACATGATAACTACATATATAGAAAGCTTTAAATTATTACTTAATGAAATAAAACAAATTGAAAACAACACATGCATTTCCCTCTAAAAGGCACGTCAAAGAGGAGATTGAGAGTCATGATCTTTGCGACAATGACTCAGAATACACTAGTTTATAAATAATTCAAATATCTCCTTACTATTTCCCCCTGACACATTCATTGTTATTTATTTTTGCTGGTGCTTTGTGGCAAGTTTCAGCCTGTTGCTTGAACACAAAGCTGCACTGAAGGCACTGCTGCTGGCTGAGACACTAAACGCCGTCCGAGCCGGTCTCGAAAGCGAAAGTGAAGTCTCACTAGTTGGGCAATTTTTAAAAAAATCTAAAAATAAGGAGAAGCCTAAAACAGGCCTGATGCCTGGCTTGCGTGAAACTATTACGTGAAAATTGGACGATTCCCGGCATTAGGGGCGAAAAAATGGGCTGAAATGCAGGGTTCTAATCAAACATATATTCCGGACCCACTCATAATCGTGTTAAATAATCGTGATTACGATATTGACCAAAATAATCGTGATTATGATTTTTGCCATAATCGAGCAGCCCTAGGTGGGGGGTCAGCCTGTCAGTGCTTAGACCATACGCATCAAATTGGTCTGCATGGCTGTCGTCCCAGAAGGAAGCCTCTTCTGAAGATGATGCACAAGAAAGCCCGCAAACAGTTTGCTGAAGACAAGCAAATTAAGGATATGGATTACTGGAACCATGTCCTGTGGTCTGATGAGACCAAGATAAACTTATTTGGTTCAGATGGTGACCCCAAACACACTTCCAAGATGACCACTGCCTTGCTAAAGAAGCTAAGGGTAAAGGTGATGGACTGGCCAAGCATGTCTCCACACCTAAACCCTATTGACCATCTGCGGGGTATCCTTTTTAGGAAGTTTGAAGTAAAAGTATTCAATGGATGTATACTATGTGTCGAGAGCATTCACTCAGTATCATCTCATTTTTAACCGAGATGGCTTTTAGCTGGTTTTGCATCCTGTATTTCTTTGATTGATCGGTATAACATTGGCCAAAAACTGTAACTGTATCAAGCCAGTGCACATGGTTTGATATGCTGTGTGAGTGGTGGCAAAAGTTGAAACCTTTAGTTCTTTATTTGGAAATTTACTTTAAATTAAGGTTCATACAATAACCAAAACACATTGTTTTTTCTTTGTTGAAAAGGCTTAATTAATTAATTAATGTAATTTGGAATTTAATTTATTTTATTGAATGTTTTTGCAGACTAATGAAATGATAATTGGATGATCTTTAGCGTAATAAGGACATAACTGGGGTAACAGTCACTTAAAACCATCACCACATTTTTATTATTTTTTTATGTCTACTAGACAACCATGGGCAACATCTAACTCTTGGTGACTCTGTTTTGATGGGATAGTAAAGGTGAATGTTTTGTCATATTGACCTCGCCTCACCTCACTATTATGCAGGGAGGGGGGAAAAATGAACAAAATACCAGGATTTGCATAACATGACAACTAAAACTGATTGAAGCAATGATGTGCATATGACTGGAATATTTTAATGTAGTGTCTCATTTTCATAAGCTGAAAGCCCCAAGGGCTCATTGAGGTAAACACAACAGCATTCTGATTCACATTAGAGCAACTTGCAGATGCTGCAGTTTTAAAAGCTTGGCTTTAGGCTTACAGGTTTACTTGAACAAAATTAGAAACAAAACACTGACGTTGTCATATCAAATTTGCACCCGTACTTGAATGTGTTCTGACAAGCTCATCAACAATTCCGCTAAACATTTCATTTAAAAAAAAAAAACATCCTTGAAGTATCGCTGCTCTTTTATAGAGCCTCCTGTGTACATTTCTTGCTGTCCACCCCGGCAGGCGTGTAATGGTCTAATTCTCACTTGGGAGCCATTATTAGCTCAAAGGTTAGTCCCGTCAGAATGAATGAATGATAAGCCTAATTAAAGTTGATGGAGAACAAGAACAGGAAGGATGAGTGGGCAAAACTCCAGCTTCTGTTTCCACGACTGGGATTGTGACCCCCGTTAAATAGAGATATAAAACCCATCATATTTTAATTAGGTGTTAGAGACCAAGTTCCATAAATGGAGCAGATGTCATAGTTAAAGAACGTTTATTAGTGTTACATCAAAGAAACTGGACAGACTGGTAGTTAATTTACACTTTTCAAGATTTAAAACATCACATTACGTTTTTGAAGGTCTACAGTATATTGAGCTGTATTTTTAAGACTATTGATTTTCAGTTCAATAACATTAAAATTCAGCTACACTACCTGGTAGGCATTATTGTTTTGTTGGTAGTTTTGTTAGTAATCTTGGAGCAATTATGGTGATTTTGTTGGTTTATCTTAAAAGAAGCGATCGTTGAAACACTGACAGGTTATTTGGGAAGATGGGAGAAATGTCCTTTTGACCTTACGTGAGTGTTAGTGAGTGGAATAATTTGCATGCTTTGAAATGAGACTAATTGGATGTGCGCTTTGATGTACAGACCAACAGAGTAAGGTTATTAAATGAACTACCGCATGAGAACGCTGGATGAATCAACAGACATTTAGCCTGCAACTACTTTTTAAAACCAAGCCCTGTAAAACAAGCTGACAAGCTGAGTTTACTTGTTTTGTTTGAGGAGGGCAAATGCTTTGACTATTATGAGCTGCTTATGAAAATATACTGTGCATTGTGGAATAATGCTGCTGTTATATTGAATACATTGTTGCTGTGATCATGCATGCGATTTGTATCCTGAAAAGACTTGTTCAGTTGATCAAATGAAGTCCTTTCACAAAGGCCTCACATTATTGGATGATTCTGTATTATTGCTATTCACATGCTTGCGTCGTCCTTGAGCAATTCATTATGTGTGCTTACCAGGGTTGTGTGCCATTCAGAATTGAACTGAGAACGTCTTTTAAATTCTAATTCAGTTTATGATTTTGCATTGGTAGCAGGATGCACAAATGCAATTCAGATTATAATGTAAGGCAGTAGAAGTGAAGTGAATTGAAAGTAGCAAAGCAGCAAGAGTTTATTTTTTAACAGGAAAAGCAACATTTGTATAAACAAATACAGTATACAGTTGAAGACAATTATTAGCCCCCCTGTGAAATTGTAAATTTTTTTTTGAATATTTCCCAAGTGATGTTTAACAGAGCAAGAGAATGTTTTCACATTATTTCCTGTTTTTTTTTCTTCTAGAGAAATTCTGATTTCTTATAGTTGCTTGAATAAAATAATTAAAAAATAAATAAGTAAAAAACTGCTAAGGTCAATATTATTAGCCCCCTTAAGAAATTATTAGTCTGATTAGCTGTAGAACAAACCACTGTTGTCCAATGACTTTCCAAATTAATCTAATTTGCCTGATTAACCTAATTAACCTAGTTAAGCCTTTAAATTGCTCTTTAAGCTGAGGGTTAGTATCTTGCGAATAACTGGTAAAATAATATGCACTGTCATCATGGCAAAAACAAAAGAAATTAGTTTGGACTTGAGAGAAAATTTTTTGTTAATGCTCAAAGATGGAGAAGGATACACACGTTTTAAAGTGTGAAGCACATTGGAACTGGGAATCTCGTCAGGGTTGAAGGAAACATTGAAAAAGGAAGACTATAGAAAGATTTTGAAAGACAACCTCAGACAGTCTGCAAGAAAACTTGGTTTGGGTCGACATTTTGTCTTCCAGCATGATAACGACCCAAAGCATACCTCACTTCTGGTGAAGTAATACCTCCAAATGAGCAAAGCGAGTGTACTTGACTGGTCTGCACAAAGCCCAGACTTGAATCCAATAGAAAATCTGTGGGGCACAGTAAAGTCCAGAGTTTGTGCCAGAAGACCAACAAATTTGGAAGAGCTTGAAAGATTTGCCAAGGAAGAATGGGCTGTCATTCCTCAGGAGACATGCTTGAAATTTGTTGAGAACTACAGCAAATGACTAAAGGCTGTTATCAAGCAAAAGGCATACACTATTGACTATTAACATCAGAGGGCTAATCATTTTGACCAGTAGACTTTTTAAAATTCTTGGTTATACATTTATTTTGATTTGTATTACAAACCCTAAAAGCTTCCTGAATAAAGGATTATGTTTAAAAATGCTGTGTTGATAAATCGTCTTTCTGTTAAACAACACTTGGGAGTTATTTGAAAAATAATGAAATATTTTATAAGATGCTAATAATTTTGTCTTTAACTGTATGTTAGCTAGCCTTTTTTAAAAGTTTTGACGAAACTTTAAAGGGATAGTTCACCCAAAAATGACAATGCTGTCGTTATTTACTCACTCTCCTATCATTCCAAACCTTTCTTTTTTCTGTCAAATATAAGAAAAAATTTTGAGAACTGTCTCTTATTTCATGTTCCACAAAAGTAAGACAGTTGCGTAGGTTTGGAACGACTTGAGGATGAGTAAATCAAGACAGAAGCCGTGTTTCAATCCAAAATTACAGATTTAACTTATGCGCAAAATTGCAATATTGCATAAAAAATATACGAGTAAGCTTCGTTTCCATCCAACGAATCAAAGACAACCAAATAAACTGATGAACTGGCACTGTATATCACTAATAAAGTAGGAGAAGCCACTGAATGTAATAATTTTCATATATAATAAATGGGAATGCAGTCATGTAAGACAGTTCCTGGAGGCAATTATACATTTTGTGCTTGGGCATTTCAGTATCTTAACAGTGTTTCAGATGCTGAGGAATGAGACCGGTCCACTGGTTAGTCAGGTTTTGCTGCCCCATATTACAAAGTCACATTATTTTTTTAATGCGTATGGAGGAATTTATTTGACAAATGCGTTTCCATCTCCCATTATTCGCATTAAACCTTTTCGCGCAAGTCAAAAACCGCCTCAAGCAAGCCCAAACTTTTGTACGAATTTAAGGATTTTTAATCGAAATGTGGCATTTTCATCACTCGTTACTGATGTGATACTTCAGAATGCACATAAAAACAGGGTGATGGAAACATAGCTAGATTTTTAAGTTTTAAGCTTTATATTGTTGAATTGCCTACATTAATGTTCAGTATATGTTCTTATAGGTGCTGCTTTAGTAATGATTTTGCAATCTCTTTGCTTTCAGTGGAGTTCATGTACCTGGATTTGGCCTCTTTGACATCTGTGCGACACTTTGTCCAGAGATATAAAGCCAAAGGTTTGCCACTACACATCCTTGTCAATAATGGTATGTAAATTTCCTCAATTCCTCTAGCTTCTCTAAACAAAACGGATCATTAGGCTGCTGCAGTTTATATTCTGTGATATTGTCTGTGTCTAACATTGTTTATTTATTGAAAGCATACTGAGAATGCAGTACTTGTTACAGCATTTATTATTTTAGGTCCATATATTTTTTTCCAAAGACATTTTAGCGTCACATACAGTTGAGGTCAAAAGTTTACATACACCTTGTAGAATCTGCAAAATGTTCATTATTTTACCAAAATAAGAGAGATCCTACAAAATTCATGATATTTTTTTTATTTACACAATGCATTAAAACTTTTTGAATTTGAAGATCAGGGTGAATTTAGGTTATTTCCTTTAGCATTTACAGAAGGTAGCATCCGAAAAGCAGTACTAAAAAAAAAAAAAAAAAATATATATATATATATATATATATATATATGATATTTAGGCAAACTAAGAAAAATCTTCACATCTCCATTTTGTTCAATAGTTTACATCCCTCTCTCTTAATGCCTCATTTTACCTTTTGGCGCATCAGTGAGCGTTTGAACCTTCTGTGATAGTTGCATATGCGTCCCTCAGTTGTCCTCAGTGTTAAATGATGGATCTCAAAATCATAAAGTTATTGTTGGAAAGGGTTCAAATACACAAAAATGCTGAAAAACCTGTGAAAAAACTGGATTCGGGTAACAACACAGTATTAAAAATCAAGCGTATGTAAACTTTTGAACAGGTCACTTTTATAAATTCAGATATTATTTTCACTTGTGGACTATATGTAAATGTCTTTAATGTGAAATATCATATTCAGGTCAGTACTAAATAAAAAAATAGCATGCATTTTTGTATGAGCTCTCTTATTTTGATAAAATAATTAGACCTTGCAGAATCTGCAAAATGCTATGTAAACTTTTGACCTCAACTGAAGCATGAACATGTATAATGAACAAACATAGATAAATACTATATTTCTTACATTAACCTAGGTGCTGTAAAATTGCTGTTCGTTGTTACTTTGTGATACTTAATGCATTCATGTGAACAAATTGAACCTTACTGTGAAGTGTTAGCTATTTATCATTTTAAGAGCCTTACATCTTGTCTCTCGACCTGAAATCTCTTGCGTCCTCCTTAGCTCGCTCTGTTGGACATGTCTGGTCTGTGTCCTGAGGGCCTCAGGGGTTGTTTGTTTTAACTGAGTGACTTTTATTTAGAAGCCTGCCCCAGGGAATGTCTCAAAATGACAGGAGCAGTCACACACTGTCCTCTCCCTAACAGAGAGAATTAATAATTCACGCTCCCCTTTTCCCGTTTGTTCTCTGTGGCACACACCCCTCCCCTCCGATGCTGGTTGATGGGCAAACGCATTTGTGCCACCCCATTGAGGGTCTAATGATGCTGAAAGGTCAACGCTTGACCCCTCTAGTGCTCCGGCTGGACAGGACACTGCATGTGTCTGAGGGAGAGTCGGGGACATTGATTCTCTCTTCAGAGATCCTTCAATCATGGATCAATAACATTAGGATGCATTAGGTCTAACTTTCTAGTGGGGCTGAGCAATAAACAATAACATATATTGAGATTTTGGTCAAATTTATGTTGATAAAGATGATAAGCTGTGGACATTTTTACTCTATGGGTTAATCTAACAACCTAATAA
The DNA here is from genome assembly GCA_033026305.1 of Cirrhinus molitorella. NCBI lineage: Eukaryota > Metazoa > Chordata > Actinopteri > Cypriniformes > Cyprinidae > Cirrhinus > Cirrhinus molitorella. Next base: position 25,036,556 of record CM065120.1, read on the forward strand.
ACACAGCAGTAAGATCTTAATGACATTCCACCAAAATTGAAATTGGGTTTAACTTGAAATTATGACAGAAATGTATTACCTAAGGGATGATGTTTATTCCACGATAACAACTTCCTGGATGTACATCATCCCGCTTTATTACACAGTTGCTTGTCACATAAGTAAATAATTAGACACAAAATATTGACTTAAATGTAAATATTTTGTTAGCTCTTTAAACGCAAAGCTTCCGCAAAGAAAAACAGTTGCTAACAAACATCTTCTAGCCAAAACAAAGTTAAGGCAAGAATGACATTAAAGAATTAGTTCACTTCCAGAATAAAAATTTCCTGATAATGTCATCCAAGATGTTCATGTCTTTCTCTCTTCAGTCTAAAGAAATTAAGGTTTTTGAGGAAAACATTCCTCCATACAGTGAACTATAATTGGGGTTAGCTGAAGGTCCAAATTGCAGTTTTAATGCAGCTTCAAATGGCTCTACATGATGCCAGCTGAGGAATAAGGGTCTTATGTAGCGAAACAATTGGTAATTTTTAGTGACACCACTTTTGATTTATACATTTGTATTCAAATATAAAACATAATCCATAAAAATAAATGAAATGGAAAACATGGGTCCCTAAATTAAAAGGTATCTTACTCTATGGAGTTTATTTGTAAACAAACAAGTTGTTTACATTCATTCTTAAGATGTGCCAAACATTTGGAGAGCATTTCCTTCTCCATTAATGGTAAAAGAATATGATAAATATCAATATTATCTGATATGGAAAGAAATATCTTGACAATATTTTGGGCTTATCGCCCAGCCCTACTTTCCAGCATGAGTTTAATTAAAAAAACATATTGTTTCATGTTCATTTAATATGCTGAGGACATTTTTCTAATCCTGATTATGGTTTTCTCCTGAAAACTGAGCTGTAATTCTGTTAAGAGCAAAATAATGATGAAACATGTTTTCAAGAGCAGAAGCTTATTCCCGCATGAATGCTGGCGCTCAGTCTCAGTCAGGGTTTTAAACCAGATTACATCCATTTAATATTGGGATCCACCAAGTTTAATTATCTTGTGGCGCTCCTTTTAACATAGAAATGCGTTTCTGCAGAAGGGTATTTTTGATATGTGAATGTTCTTCACATCTTTTCATCAAAAGCATTATTTCTTCTCAGCAAGAACATGAATTAAGCCGAAAGAGACACATTAAGAACATTAGTGGAGGAAATGGTTATTCGCTAGTTCAGTTTCATACGAAGACATCTCTGATATCCTTCTGTGTCTGCTAAAAGCTGTTTAAAAAGATGTGAATCAATAAACCAGCAATAACTAATCCACAGTATTCAGAGAGCTGCATGCGGTACGATGTTCTAAAAGCAAAACGCTTTTCAGACCAGAGGAAAGAGTGACTCAGAAGTGACTTATGAGTCATTTTTAAGGTGTGAATACTTGATCAAGCCTGGTAGGATACTTCCCGGTGTCCTGCATATTCTGTCTGTTCATAATATATCAGCAATGTTATTCCTTTATGTCTGCAGCTGGTGTTATGCTTGTTCCAGAGAGGAGAACAGACGATGGATTCGAGCTGCACTTTGGACTAAACTACCTGGGCCATTTCCTGTTGACCAACCTGTTGTTGGACGTGCTGAAGAAGTCAGGCAAACCTGGGAAATGTTCCCGAATAGTCATTATGTCTTCAGCCACCCACTATGGAGGAAGATTAACTCTGGATGACTTGCAGGGAAGGTTAGAAGCTTTTTTGAATTATAATCGATTCTTATATGCGCATCTCATCAGTAAAGCCGGTTCTTTGATTAGTGGTAAATCTCCATCACCTGTTTTCAAATGGAGCGCCAGTTAATACACAGAGCCGTAGATCACTGACAAGCTACGCAATACCGGGTTTCGCGGGTGATTCATTGGGGTAGCTTTTCAGTGATCTATGGCTCTGTGTATTAACTGGCGCTCTATTTGAAAACAGGTGATGGAGATTTACCGCATTTTATATCGATCGATATATATCGCCCAGCCCTAGTTCTGTGTTTGCAGTCAGAATTTTGAATTCAGTCTGAAGTATATGCATGTTCTTTGTTAAAGATTTAGTTCACCCAAAAATGAAAATTCTGTCATTAATTACAGTACTCGCCCTCATGTTGTTCCAAACCCATATAACCTTCATTCATTTTTGGAACACAAATTAAGATACTTTTGATGAAATCCGAGAGCTTTTTGACCTTGCATAGAAAGACATGAAAATACCCTTGGAGTTTTGATTAATTTAGACTAGATTTTTTTAATTTTCACAGCCTTAAGATGCGCAAATACTTCTACCTACAGGATTAAAAATGCAGAAGAAGCCATTACTTATCAGATTTTTACTTTCTATTCTGTTATCTTACCATTTAGCTTGTCTACTTGCACACCCAGAACTGAACAAGAAGAGCAGATTGCTGCTACTCACATTTGGAGATAAGCATTTTAAGAATGCATATGTAAATGTAAAAATATGTGATAGGGCTGCAACAAAATATTATTGTGATAATTTATTTAATCTAGCTATTATTACAATGATTAATCGACTAATCTGTGATTATTTCACCAGTTAGTTAAAATATTGAGTTACATATGAAGAGTTTGGTTCCAAAACGTGATAAACGCCATTTAAAAAAAATTTGTTCCTGCCAACATCAGTATTATATCTGGTCGGTATTAAAAAGTCCATTTTAAATTTTGACAGTGTTATTCTGTCATGTTTTCTCCCTTTTTTTTCCAAACCACGACAAACGCCAGTCTCCCAACTCTGCAAAATGCGATACATCCGCTTAACCAATCACAGTGCACCATTCCACGCATTGTAAACAGTAAAGGCGGCCGTTTGAATACACCCGTCACCCTAGTTTTCCTCATCTACTTTGTACTTTGGGATCAACAAACAAACAAATAAATTAACAGTTTTAACTGTATTGATGAACCTGTGGTGGTTTCTGGGGTGGGGAAGAAAATAAGCCATAACTTTGTGAGATCGCGATGAACTAAGATGAGTGACAGCTTTGAATGATTTTTAAGGGAGTTTGTAAATGAGATATTGATTTAATACAACAGTTAAATAAACAAGAAGGTAATATTAAGTTACTTACATTGTCTGACTATAACACTATTGCCTGATTTTGCTATTTCTTTGTGAAAAATAGTTTGAAACACAGTCACAACTGAGCCGCTGCGCATCTTCATTCAAACACAGCGGTGTTTGAATCTAGTGAGTCAATTTCCCATTCATAAAGACAGTCACTTGTTTTTTATTTATCATTGAATCAGCCGTTAGAACAAATCAAATGAATGATATGATTCAGCAGTTAAATAAGTGACTTGATGCCACCTACTGGCAGTTTTAGTTTCATTTGTAAAGTATATTTTGAGTGATTTAAATCATTTAATATTTCTATCTTCAAAATTTTATATTTAAAACATTAATCTCAACATGAATTTATGAATTTGATTGCACGTATGCCACCTCTGAGCCTCATTAAACATGAAAATACACCTACAAGCCACTTTGGGGTTCTTCTATGCCACCTCTATAGTACAAATTAATTTTGTTTATACTGATTTAATTTGATTGGTAACTTATTATTATTCTATTGTTTTAATTAGAAATGTTAAAATGCTTATAAAATATAATTTTTAAAAATGTTAAATGTTATTTTTTCTAAAAAGTTAGAAAAAATGCATTACAAAGGTAAAAGCTAAATTCACATTTAAGGAGTCAAATGTCACCTCGTAATAGGAAGGCTAATTTTTGATCAGATTTTTTGATTATTGATTAGAAGTTGCTTCTAAAATTTTGACTGTGCCCCTAAATTTTGTATATATTTTTAGTATATATATAATTTTTTTTAACTGCTGGATTAATTGCATTTTGGGGAAAAATATTCTGTTTTTATAATAAATCTTTGAAAATCAAAATCTGGATTTGAATTTTTAATGTAATTATAACCTAAAGATGCTATGTGAAAGTTTGAAACAGAAAATAGTGGTTTTCATCTTGCCACTTTCTTGGTCATGAAAGCACATTTTTACTCAAATTAATCAAAATGGATTTATAGCGTTTTGGAACCAAACTCTTCATATATTCTAACTAATAAATAAAACAAGGTTATCACTTCAGCTTTGACGTGACTGTCAAATGTCAATTATATTACTATTGTACAATTACAATTATTTTTTTTACAATACAAATAAATATATTTGGCAGACAAAATAAGATGGCAGAGATACTTTCTCATTCACTATTTAACTGTACGGAGAAGTAACTGACTGACTTGATGCATCTTTTCGCCTCTAATTTTGTAAGTCATATGGATATGGAACAAAGAGTTCTAAGACATTTTATTTTGGGATATTTATTTTATTCACAACATTAGCTTTCTTAGTAATCAAAACAGTCCTGAGCTAAATCAAGTTTAGTTTGCAAACCAAACTGTCACTTTAATGTAATGATTTTTAAATGTGTTTCCATTTATTTATTTATTTATTTATTTATTTATTTATTTATTTATTTATTTATTTATTTATTTATTTATTTATGTTTGCATTTACTAATAAAATTATTCTGTCATTTGCTAGCTCCACACTGGACATCTCCTTCACTGAAAAAACAAAAAAACAAAAAACACAATGTGTTGAGTCAACTTAAAATAATTTGTTACCCTTGCTGACTTAAAATTTTAGGTTCAGTCAACTCAACTTGTTGACTCAAGTTGAAATGTTAAGTTGTACTAAGTGAAAACTTAGATATTCAAGTTGACTGCACTAAACAAAAAAAAATAAATAAACTTAACAGCTGTGTTTGTTACTCGACTGCCTTAAAATTTTAAGTTGAATCAACTCAAATATCTAAGTTGTCACTTAGTAAAATGTAACATTTCAAGTTGACTAAACTTTTTTTTTTCCGAGTTGACTGAACTTAAAATGGTTAGGTAGCCTGGTAGCAAATTATTTTAAGTTGACTCAACAATTTTTTTTTTTTTTAGAACTGAAAATCAAGTTGTAATTGTAACTGAAAGTGACACTGACACTTTTTTTTTCATGTTAAATACTGTAAAGCTGCTTGCTTTAAATGAGTAGTTCACTTCCAGAGCGAAAATGTACAGATGTTTGTGTCTTTCTTTCTTTCTTCAGTCGTTAAAAAATAATTTTTTTGAGAAAAACATTTTAGGAATTATCCCCATGAAGTGGACTTCTATGGTGCCTATGAGTTTGAACTTCCAAAATGAAGTTTAAATGCAGCTTCAAAGGGCTCCCAACGATCCCAGCCAAGGAATAAGGATCTTATCTAGTGAAACGATCTGTCTTTATCTAGAAATTTTAAACCTCAAATGCTTGTCTTGTCTAGCTCTGCCATATGGAAATGAGATGGGAGTTTTTCGACATACCCTAACTGTATTGATCGGAATGCACAGAGTGCACACAGAGCTAGACAAGACGAGTACTGAGGTTAAAAAGTATATATTTTTTTTTTTTTTTTTTTTAAGAAAATGACCAATCGTTTTGCTAGATAAGACCTTCTTCCTTGGCTGGAATCATTTAGAGCTCTTTGAAGCTGCATTAAAAAACTGCATTTTGGAAGTTCAAAACTCACAGGCACCATAGAAGTCCACTATATAGAGAGAAATCCTGAAATATTTTCCTCAAAAAACATAATTTCTATGCGACTGAAGAAAGAAAGAAAGACATGAACATCTTGCATGACAACGGGGTGAGCACATTATCTATAATTGTTTTTTTCTGGAAGTGAACTACTCATTTAAACCGGTCTACTGTATAAAGCACTATATAAATAAATGTGAGTGGAGTGCCGATTGCAGAGCTGGTGCAAACTTTTTTCACATCACTGTTCTCAGATGCTTTCTTAACTGCTGTTTTCTTACTGCTGTCATTTTTGCTATATGTTTGTTTCGTTATTGAGAGGAAAGTGCAGCACATAATTATATTAATCCAAACTTCACTCTCAGCAGTGTCTGGTTCGACTGAATTTCTGATGAGCTGAATTTCGGGGGGTTGAATTACAGTCTTGAATTACAGAATCTGAATCACACTGGTCAAACCGCGTTATTGCAGGCTCTTACATTAGGTATGAGATCAGACGACTATATATTTGACTATTATTTTTTTTTTATTGTCAATGTTGTCGATACTGCCGTTTCAACCCTAGTATGTGACCATCTTTTCAAAAAAAATTCTGAAATAAATTTTTAATAATGTATAATTCTACCAACTAAAATATTGATGGTAAGACTAGATTAGAGATCAATTCTCAGTATTAACTAGTTGTCGATTAGCTAGTCTAGCATCGCCAGACCTGACGGCAGAAGGTCTGGGAACCTTGACTGCTTTGAATGGCCAAGGACCGCCTAAGAGGCCATATGACTGACAGCTAAAACAATTAATCATGTTTAATTTTGTGTTATGTCATGTTTGGGGCATGGAAATGTCTCCACAATAACAGACCGATGTGTAAAACTGCTGTCTATGCTGCAAACTTTATATATTTCACATACTTTTGAAAATCCAGCATTTAGTTCATCCTGATAAGCGCTCAGTGTCAAAGCTTTAAACACGACGGCTTTCTTATTTCATAAGTGGGGTTGGCATCACACCATCTTTGTTTCCAGGCGAAAAAAATTAAAGAAAGCGACACACGTCTTCCGGAAATCCTGTATAATTCAACCAATCCGCTGACGACTGAAACTCCTAAAGTGTTTTCCATTTTGTCTGCTGTGGGCATGACATCTGAGGCTTAGATTATTAATTAACGTGTATATTACTATCATATTTGCTGTTTATTAGTACTTATAAAGCACATATTAATGCCTTATTCTGCATGACCATATTTTTTAGATCCCTTAGTCCTACCACATACTTAACAACTACCTACTAACTGTTAATATGCAGCAAATTAAGTTTATTGAGGCAAAAGTTGTATTTAATAGTTAATGGTCCCCAAACACTGTGGCCATAATAAGATACTAAGATAAATTAAGTTTCTTTATTATTATTCACAGGTTATTCAACATAATTAGAACATTTCTGTTATTAAACATTGTTAAATGTTCTTTATTTTTAGCAGGTCTCAAAAAGAGTATCCAGTCATACGATGCATTATAATAGTGTGATGCCTGAATTCCAGTGTAGCATTTGAAATGATTGCTTTCTGCTTCATTTTGACAAAAAAGGATTGAATTTTAATACTGGCCATTTATCAGTTGAAAACAATATTGTCTTATCAGTATTAGGCAGAATTTTAATAATGGTGCACTGCTAATAATCTTAAAGGCGAAAACGTCACCCTGTCTCATTAAACACAGATCTTCCTGTAGTGCAGATCTCTCCATCCTGTTTGGGTCAGCTTTATTCCTCAAAATATTGCCGCCATTCTGTTTTTTTATTTTTTATTTTTCCTCAGGTCTGCTTTTATTGCTTTTCAGTCTTGAGAGTCCTCATCCGTTACTGCAGTCATGTACTGCAGAGACTCAACGGCTCAAGGACACTGTCGCTATAACATGCAGCGTGATTCAGAGCACCGTGTGTCTATTGATTGACTGAATGCAGCAAAGCCTCCTGGGAGGCAGAATGGGGTGGTTATGAGTGTTACAATAAATACTGACAAACAACAAATCTAATACAGCAAACAAGGTGCCCGCCTGCAACTGGCGTTGACTTCTTGTCACGCTGTATGTTAAGTGTGTGTGGGGGGGCTCATGCTGTGGGTTGGCACAGAAGATTCCTAATAAATATGTCCTTCAAGGTGAGAGAGGGAGAGAGGCAGGGGTGGGCGCAAAGACATCTGCTGGTATAAATAACGGATAAATGAGTCAGCTGAAAGATTAGACATGGATTCTTCATTCTAGGGCATTCTAGGACTTCGAAATTTCCTTAGAAATGCAGGATTTTTGGTTTGTGAATGTGAGGGTCATTTTCTCCTCTAGATCTTCTACTTAGACTTTTGTAAAACATATAGCATTGTCATGAGACCAATGCTGGTGAAATTACGTGATTCTAGATGACAATTTCAATACCACACCTAAAACTAATGTGCTTTTGAACTAATTATTTTATAAGTTGAATGTTAATATACAACATTTATTAAAATTTATATATGTGACCCTGGACCACAAAACCAGTGTTAAAGGGTTACTCCACCCCAAAATGAAAATGTTGTTATTAATCACTTACCCCCATATCGTTCCAAACCCGTAAAAGCTTTGTTCGTCTTCAGAACACAATTTAAGATATTTTGGATAAAAACCAGGAGCTTTGTGGCTGTCCCATTGACTGCCAAGTAAATAACACTGTCAAAACCCAGAAAAGTATGAAAGACATCTTCAAAATAGTCCAGCTGACGAATTGTTAAATAAAGTAATTATTATTATTGTTATTATTATTATTTTATTTATTTTTTATTTTTTTTGCGTACAAAAAGTATTCTTGTAGCTTCGTAAAATTATGGTTGAACCACTGATGGCAGATATTTTGACGGCGTCTTTCATACTTTTCTGGGCCTTGACAGTGTTATTTACTTAGCAGTCAATGGGACAGCCGCAAAGCTCTCAATTTTCATCCAAAATATCTTAAATTGTGTTCCGAAGATGAAAAAAGCTTTTACGGGTTTTGGAACGATGATTAATGATAGCTAAAAAATAATGGGTCAAAATTATCTGAAATTAAGTAAAGACCATGTTCCATGAAGATAATTAGTAAATTTCCTATTGCAAATATATCAAAACTTAATTTTTCATTAATAATATGCATTGCTAGACTTTATTCGGACAACTTTAAAAATTGATCAAAAAATCCTGAAAAAAGGTTAAAAAAAAAAAATAATTAAGCAGTGCAACTGTTTCCAGCACTGATAATAAATCAACATATTAGAATGAGTTTTGAAGGATCATGTGACACTGAAGGCTGGAGTAATGATTCCTGAAGTTCAACTTTAAATACAGATTTAAGTTAAATTTTAATGGATATAATATAATATAATATAGAAAAACATTGATTTACATCGTAATAATATTTCACAATATTACATTTTTTTCTGTATTTTTGATCAAGTGAAAACAGCCTTGATAAGCATAAGAAACTTCTTTAAAAACATTAAATGAGAGGGTGTGTCCAAACTTTTGACTGGTAGTGTATGAATATATATATATATATATATATATAATCTTTTACAATAAAATCTTTACAAAAATAATAACCCAGCAATTTTTAGAGTGCAGAAAATCTACCCAGCACCTGGGTAAAAATGTTAAAAATAACCCAATAAATGACCCAGCATTTGGGTTAAAAAAATAGCGTGTTTTTAGCGTGTGTGACGTACATTAAAACAAAAAATGAAACATTTTTCTATTTATACAGTAGTAATTTGATAGAAATACAATGTAATACATACCTTAATTTAACTCAGGATGTTTCCCATCACTCAAGTTTTCTCTCAGGATAGGGGTTCATCATTTGTATTGACAGTAAAAATGACCCAGCAGCTGAGTTACAGAAAAACTACCAAGCGCACAATAAAATGACCCAATGAGCTGAACCCAGCATTTGGGGTAAACAACACTGGTTTCATGACTTTAAGATTCACTGCTATTTTAAATGATCAGACTTGAAGCAACAACACATCAGCAAGCACATTCTTGTCATAATGAGTTGACAAACAAAAACTACAGTAAACAACATATTAATAATCATTGACATCAAAATAGCTGTTTAACCACACTCAATGCCTCTTTCTTTTCTACTATTCTCTCTCTTCAGGATGTGTTATAGTGCTCATGGCGCATACGCCCAGAGTAAACTGGCCCTGCTGATGTTCTCCTACCACCTGCAGGACCAGTTGTGGGTCAGAGGTGACCCTGTAACAGTTAACGCAGTGGATCCCGGCATGGTGGACACAGCCCTGTATGACAATCTGTCTAGTCCGGCCCAGCTTGCCAAGAAACCTTTCGCAAAACTGCTCTTCAGGGTAAGGCAAATCACATTGCCCTCTATATAAAACCTCATTAGTCAAGTTTACTGGAGGATAATAATTGCCTGGACATATTTGGAATGCCTTATTTCATTTAAATAACTTGCCAAACTTTGGAAAGTCAGCCAAACTAGGCCTGAGTCACTGGTGTGATGGTTTATTCAGACATCTGTCTGTGCTCGGCAGAGAATTCTTGAGGTGTAGAGCTTCAGTTTCACTCATGTTTGGGTTCATTTTATGGCTTTCTTGGCACTTTTATTGACAGGATTAGAGACTAGAGTAAATGTACCGCTATAAATGGTAGTATTTAACCCTTTAACTGTATTCAAACTTACATTTTTATAATTCATGAACGAAAACCGTTTGTAATATGATTTTGATGTACATTTTCCAGGGTAATGCAGTGTCTGATTTTAAAATGGTTTTCAAAAGATACATTTTGAGATTCTAAGTTTTCAACTGATATATAATTTCTTATGATTTCTAAAGCGTGATAAGGAAAAAGGCAACAAAGAATGTCTTTTTGTGACAAAGGTCAGAACTCCTTTTATGAAGTAGATCTCTGATGTGCACTCTTGTCATAAATTAATCTATTACTTTTCCTACATAATTTGTAACAAAAAAATGGTAAAATATCTGTTTAGGAGTCTTTTCAACAATATATAGCTTGCCATGATTAAATTAGGATTTATTTGTAAAATGGTGAAGTAAACTTTTACTATTAAGGGGTTAAAAAGTAAATTTTTGCTATATTTATTTTTCATATTATAAGACGATAACGTTAAATAAAAAATCTTACAAATCTGTGTTATTTATGATGAATGGATGAATGAATGAATGAATACAAAAAACACTAATATCCTTGATAACTGTCATTACTTCCCAGCTTTCGTATCTAAAATGCATTACATTTAGCAAGTTCATGAATATTCTCCCTCGGATACATTGTGTCTGTGTGAACACACTTTAGAGTTACTGACAAAGGCTGTTGTGAAAGGTGCACTGTTGGAATGACAACACTTTATGACAAACCCACCTGCCCCAATATGTTGCAATAAGGCATTGTGACAGTGCGGTGTATCCCGAGAGACACCATTTTCACTCTCTCTTTTCTTCTTCTCCATCTGTCTGTCTCACCCAATCTCTTGGAATTCGTCTTGAAATCTAAAGGTTTGGAGCCGCTGTGTCAGGGTGAACAATAATTGGATTTATCTTGTCTCTTTGCTTCAAAGGTGTGTGTGTGTATTTGTGTGTAAGTGTGTATGTGTGTGTTAATCAGACGTGATTCTTTCATCTTCCTTAAGAATATTTGTTACACCTGTTGAATTTCAAATCGGTCTAAGAAATTGAAAACAAGAATGGGAAATGAAAAATAAAAAATACAATTGCATACACATATTTGCACATAAATATATACAGTTGAAGTCAAAATTTTACATACACCTTGCAGAATCTGTGCAAAATAAGTGGGATCATACAAAATGCATGTTATGTTTTATTTAGTAATGACCTGAATAAGATATTTGACAGTAAAGATGTTTACATATAGTCCACAAGAGAAAATAATAGTTGAATTTATAAAAATAACCCTGTTTAAAAGTTTACATACACTAGATTTTAGTGATAGTTGTTCATGAGTCCATTGTTTGTCCTGAACAGTTAAACTGCCCACTGTTCTTCAGAAAAATCTTTCAGGTCCCACAAATTCTTTGGTTTTTCAGCATTTTTGTGTATTTGAACCCTTTCCAACAATTACTGTATGATTTTGAGATCCGCCATTTACACCGAGGACAACTGAAGGACTCATATGCAACTATTACAGAAGGTCCAAACACTCACTGATGCTTCAGAAGGAAACAACAATGCATTAAGACCCTGGGGGTGAAAACTTTTGGAATTTGAAGATCAGGGTAAATTTAACCTATTTTGTCTTCTGGGGAAAATGTAAGTATCTTCTGTAGCTTCTGAAGAGCAGAACATACATGAAAGAAAAAAAAAAAAACTAAACGATATTTAGGCAAAATAAAAATATACACTTAATGCATTGTTTTGCTTCTGAAGTGAGCATTTGAACCTTCTGTAATAGTTGCATATGAGTCCCTCAATTGTCCACAGTGTGAAAATATGGATCTCAAAATGTACAGTCATTGTACATTTTGAGATCCAGTTGTTGGAAAGGGTTCAAATTAAAAAAATGCTGAAAAACCAAAACATTTGTGGGACCTGAAGGATTTTTCTGAAGAGCAACGGGCAGTTTAAAGACAAGCAAGGGACTCATGAACAACTATTACTAAAAAAAAAAAAAAAGCTGTGGATCATTCAGGTAACAACACAGTATTAAGAATCAAGTGTATGTAAAGTTTGAACAGGGTAATTTTTATAAAAACACCCTTGTGGACTATATGTGAATGCCTTTTATGTGAAATATCTTATTCAGGTCAGTACTAAATAAAAATTAACATGTAATTTGCATGATCCCTCTTATTTTGGTAAAATAATTGATATTTTGCAGATTCTGCAAGGTGTGTAAACATTGACTTCAACTGTATATAGCATCTCCAGGTTTTTAACGTGATTTTAGACTTTCAGATCTAACTGTTTACGTCATGCCACCTATATAGAAACTATCCATCTGTATGAGCTCACTGTGTTGGCTCAAAATTATCAAAATTGCTACCACTTTCGCAGGTTGTTTTACTGTCATCCCTCAGCCAATCATAGAGTTTCTTTCTGGTCCATTAAATTCAGTTTGTGCTAAAAGAGCTTCAGAGGTGATCAGAATAGCAAACAGCAGCATAACTGTGTTGCACGCTCTGTCAGAACAGTACATAATTTATTTTTACTTGTGAACAACTCTCTTTGGTTATGCGCAGTAGACAAGGTAAGATAGCATATGAAAATCACAACAATGGCCAGTGACCTTCGCCTCTTCTCAAGGGGAATTATTTGTACTACAAAAGATAATTCAGTGTGTATCTGTTGAATACAAATGTAATTTCCGTGAAACCCTTGTTGAGGTGAGGTGTGTTGATATTGATTTCTTGTGATCGTTATCAGCGCAGCAATATCCTTTTGCACGGTGCTTATTTACGAGTCGGGTTGAGTCACGGTTTACAGCGTCCATTATGTATGCGGCACAGGCATTGCTGTAGAAAACCCAGAAATTACTGGGCTCAGTGAGGACAGTGTACTCTCTACGTGTTTAAAAGAAAAAAATGATTAATTATGAATGTCTTGAGGGGAAATATTGTTATGACTAAACAGGCAATGGCTTTCAAAATAGAATAGCACACCCACTGTAGAGAATAAAATTTTTTGGCACATGGCAAAAAAAGAAAAAGCATGATAGAGAAGGTTTAGTCAAGAGCAAAAAATACTGTTGAAGAAAAATGTAAAAGATAATGATGTGTTTTAATAGGTTTTTTGTTTCCTGAAAAAGAGCGCTTGCTGTGCATGGTGTGAATACTGAATGCGTATACAATTTCTGAAGTTTATTTCTGGAAACGTCTGTGTTCAGAGTAAGAGAGCGATATGACATCTTTCCTATAAATCAGATGTGCTCTCAAAACTGAAGTATACTTACTTTTAAACACTTCTTTTACATTTACACTGATTTTCCACCACTGTTTTTCTTTTCTCACCTGACAGCTTTTCCAATTGTCAGAACCCAAACCGTGGAATAAAAAAAGGGCTTAGATATAAAACATTTATAAGGGAGGGTGGTATGACTAAAATCTTAACTGTATCTGCATCACCTTGACTTTAAGGGTTAGTTCACCCAAAAATGACTTTCTTTTTCGACAAATCCAATCGGAGTTGTATTAAAAATTGTCTTGGCTCTTCCAAGCTTTATTGGCAGTGGGCAGGTGTTTCTGTTCAGCAGTCCAAAAAAAGTCCAATAAAGCGCATCCATCCCTAATAAAAAGTGTTCCACACAGCTCTGGGGGGTTAATAAAGGCCTCTTGTAGCGAATCGATGCATTTTTGTAATAAAAATATTCACTTTTTTTATTTGTGAGAAAAATTATCTATATTTAAAACGTTATAACAATATAAAACATTATAATTGCTTATGTAGTTTGCGCTGTCACACTTGCAATTCCAGGCGGATGACGTAGGACGTATGCGTAGCCACTGATAAAGTGACGAATGCAGAAGCGCAAAGGAGAGAGCAAAACAAAACAAATTAGAAGTACAAAACGAGGATTTGTAAAGAAAAATGTTGGAGGATTTTGATACAAGTCTCCAAGTGGAGACTGGCTTCCTTTGCTAATGTAAGGAAATGTTGGTTTTCAAGAGACTACTTACAAGGTACTTCATCTCTGTTGATTATTTTCTCTTTTTATTTGGAACTTGATGGATAAAAAATACTTAAGTGTTGCATATTATTATTAATTTATTATTCATTATCATTAGGTAATGTATTAGGTGTTGTAAGCAACATTTTTACAGAATTTATTAAATATAGGTCATACCTGTCAACGCTCACGTTTTTTTCCGGGATTCTCCCGTATTTTCCCATTCTATCCCGCTATCATCCCGTTTAAATGTTTTCCCGTATTTCTCCCGTATTTTTAATCTTCCTAAAAAAAATCCCACTTGGTATTTGATATATTTCCTACATTCGCCTTTGGTAAAACTCCCGTAATTTGTATGGCCCAAACCTCATTATATGAATAATCACATTAACATATTTCAAGGCTGAATATTGTTTAATTGATTTAAATATCAGTGCTGCACATTTCAAACTCAGGTGCTCTGCTTTGTTTTCTGCGGTTACCAAGGAAACGGCTATATTCATGGCGAAAAGCGCCACCTGCTGGCAGAGAATTAATAGTGTACACTAAGATATATTTATAGGTATAATAATAACAACCCTTTTCCCGTATTTTGGAACTCGAATGTTGACAGGTATGATATAGGTTAATGTCAGTGTTAATAATGTTTAGAATAATGTTAATAAATTATTATAGATTACTAAATGCTGTTATTGTTCTGTCATGTCATGTTATCTATAACTAACATTAATGTATAAAATAGATATTTTTTTTTAAATATGGTAACTGTAAACCACAGCTTCTTGGGAATTACTGGGTTATGAAATATAGTTTTCACTTAAAGGATTAGTTCACACCTAAAATAAAATTTTCTGATAATTTCATGAATGTTCATGTCTTTATTTCATACATTAAAAAGAATTTTTTTTTAAGGAAAACATTCCAGGATTTTTCTCCATGTATTGTATTTCAATGGGGATCAGCGGGTTGAAGGTCCGAATTGCAGTTTCAAAGCAGCTTCAAAGGGCTCTACATGATCCCAGCTGAGGAATAAGGGTCTTGTCTGGTCATTTTCCAAAAAAAAAAAAATAGAAATGTATATACTTTTTAAGCACAAATGCTCATCTTGCACTAGCTCTGAGATGTACGTCCATGACGTCATGCAAAACTGGTGCAAGATGAGCATTTATAATTAAAAAGTAAAAAGATTTTTTTTTTTTTTTTTTAAATGGCAGATTGTTTTGCTAGATAAAACCCTTGTTCCTTGACTGGGATTGTGTAGAGCCCTTTGAAGCTGCATTGAAACTGCAACTTAGACCTTTAACCCGCTGGCTCCCATTGAAGTCCACTATATGAAGAAAAATCCTGGAATGGTTTCCTCAAAAACGTAATTTCTTTTCGAATGAAGAAAGAAAAACCTGAGGATCTTAGATAACATAGGGGTGTGTAAATTATCAGGACATTTTAATTCTGGAGTGAACTAATCACTCTAGGTTAAGCCATAAAAAAGGATGTAAGGCAGTCCTACACATTGATAGTCATGCAACTATATCTACTGTATATATAATCTCTACTGGTTGGCGCATTTCTACCACTGCTTTCTATGTATTGTCAGTAAATGTTACTTTCAGCTCTATAAAACAGTATATAAAGGTGTTGAGTCTTTCTATACCGCAGCTGGCTCCATTTCCCCTTAAGCATATAGGACCCGTATGGCCTAATACTAACAGCTTTAAGAGAGAAGCTTTTCTCACACTCTTTGTGCTGTATTGATTCAGCTCAGTATTGAGAAACCTTGTGGCTCCTGTAGTTTAATCCAAATTCCCTCAGACGAAAGAGATCTAGAAAAGAGAAAAACAGTGCTCAGACCCAATTGCCTGGCCTCAAAGAGAGCCGTTTGAAGTGCAGAATCTGGCAGCGGTGTTGGAGAAGATCGGCTGTCCTGTGTAATTGATCCGTCTGGAGGTCATAGTCCAACTGACCATCTGAATATAAATCTCTCCAACTGTGCAGCCCAACTTTTAGATCTTCTGATGTGGAAGCGAGCCATAACATTTGCAATTAGAGGGATAATTTGAATAATTAACCATGGCAGTTGGAAAGCATCACGTGTAAACATGAGGCAAGTGTCACATGTGGAAGAATACGATTAGAACTGACAATAAATGAACTGAATTATATAATCTAATTAATCACATACATGAATATTTAGGGGACAAAAGCCACAAAATAAAGATACTTTAAGACATTACAGTGTACAGGGTTTCCACGGGTCATGGAATTTCTGGAATGTCATGGAATTTTAAAAGGTCTATTCCAGTCAGGGAATTTAATATTTTTTTGGTCCAAGTCATGGAATATCAGGGATTTTTGTTTGTTGCTTTAAATTTTAGTTTTCATTTATCAAAATGTAATTTTTCTATACCGTTTTTATTATTATTATTATTATTGCATTGTTTTACATGTTTTGAACTTGAACTTGATTACAAACAGAACATCCTTCAGAATGTTTAACCTCTGAAATCATAAAAAACATAAATTAATTTGTGTAGAAATAGTACAAAAAAAGCCTGTTTCCGCCACTAAATAAAAAATAAAAAAGGTTATTTGGACTTCTCGAAGACTTATTTTCTCACAATTGCGTGATACAAACTCGCAATTCTGACTTTTTTTTCAGAATTGTGAGATATAAACTTGCAATTCTGAGAAATAGTCAGAATTGTGAGATAAAAAGGCGCGATTGCAAGTTGTAAAGTCAGAATTGCATGACATAAACTCGCAATTCTGTGAACATCAGTATTTTTGCCTCCTCAGAAATTAGTTTATATCTCACAATTGTGAGTTGCAAGATACAAACTCGCAATTGCACTGTAGTTGAATCAACTTAAATATCTAAGTTGTCTCTTAGTACAACTTAACATTTCAAGTTGACTGAACTTAAAATAATTTGTTACCTGGCTGCCTTAAAATTTTAAGTTAGCTCAACAAATTATTTTTTACATTGTGCAAGAAAAAAGTCAGAATTGTGAGTTTTATCTTTATCTGTTTTTATTTAGTGGCGGAAACAGGCTTCCATAACTTGTCTGTAAACAAGTAAATAAAGCTTGCAAATGGATGGATCCATTCATTATAGGTCATTGAAATTCAGCTTTTTAGTCATTGAAAGTCAGGGAAAAGTCAGGGAATTTGACATTTGACTTAGAGTGGGAACCCTGAGTGGCCGATAAGTAATGCAACATTCATTTGAGTTGCATTTTGCATCAAGAGCACTGTTTAAAGGGATATTTCACCCAAAAAAATGAAAATTTTGTCAATGATTACTCACTCTCACGGTGTTTCAAACTCATAAGAAAGTAAAGAAATCCTTAAAATAGTCCATGTAAGATCAGTGGCTCAACCATAAAGTTATGAAGCTACAAGATAACGTCAATCAACAATTTCTTCTTTTCCGTCAGAGAGCTTTCGGATTTCATCAGAAATATTTTAATTTGTGTTCTGAAGATAAACAAAGATCATACAGGTTTGTAACATCATGAAGGTGAGTAATTAATGACAGAATTTGTATTTATGGGTGAACTAACCTTTTAAGGAATTCAAGCAAAAAATGAAAATTCTGTCATTTACTCATCATGATGATGTTGATCTAGACCTGCAACTTTTTCTATTACTGAACTCAAAGAAGATTTTTTTTCTAGAATGTTGGTAACCAGACCTCTTTTCTCATCCATTAACATCTGTTGTGAAAATTACATGAAAATTGTCTTTTTTTTAATTTTTGGGTAAAATATCCCTTTAAACTTTTAAAACGCGTATTTTTGTTTCATGTAAGTGTGTTTCAGGTATGTGTCCTCTGTGAACAGCTCTTTGCTCATTCACTGACTTGCAAAAACTTATGTTAACATTTTAAACCTTATTCTAAAGTGTAACCAAATAACAAATTGACTCTCCTCATACAGATACAATACTACTGCTTTATTTACCAAAGCAACCTACAAGAAAGCGCACATCTAAGTGGCTATTACCAGAGCTTGCAGCTAAGGATATATGTCAAGTACTAGGGTTAGTCTTCAAGTGGCAAGAAGAACACTACAGCACAAATGCAAGAACGCTGTAACAACTGCATCACTGTATTGCGATGAGTGTCACGTACAAGGATGAGTGAAGTCAATGACAAATTTATATTTTTACTCCCTGAAATTGGGAACATCTTTCCTGTCCTTCGTAGATATTTAATATCTGTCTCTGATGAAATATTCTTAACGTGCCCATGGCTGTGTTGACTTCATCTCTGATTCCTGTCGCTCCACAGACGCCTGCAGAAGGAGCATCCACGGCCATCTATGCTGCAGCTGCCTCTGAGCTGGAGGGGATCGGAGGACTATATCTGTACAACGGGCGCAAGACAGAGTCTTCAGCACTTTCTTATAACGAACGGCTGCAAAGCAAGTTGTGGAAAGAAAGCTGTGCTCTTGTTGGTCTCCAATAAAGAACATCAGCACTGAGCTCCTGACCACTGAGACCTTGGCCCTCATAGTCCATATAAAGTCCACCTGAAAAGATTCAACCTCATTTGCCTTATTTGCCAAATTTTCATTCTCCAAAACTGTCCCTAAACAATCTCATTACCTTTATAGTGTTCACACAAGCCATCCTTTAAGGTCTTGAGAACTTGTACCTCAACAATACGTGACCAATACTAACAAGTGCGCTGTTTTCCATCCTGAAACCGCTCTCTTTCGCCTCACTGGGAACTCTCTGAACCTTTTTTTTCCCTGAACTAAGCAAATAAAACAGTGATTTTAAATAATAATCTAGTAACTTGTTCTCTGCAAAGCCTTTTTGGGTGCTTAATGATTCAGGACTGCCGCAATGGTTCTACTGTTCTACTGATGTTCCTTTGGATTTTGGCAACAGACTATAAAGACAATCGAAGGATAAAAGGATTATTGAAATCTCCAGCTCTCTAAACTGGGCAAATACCAGCCTGTCTCTGTTGATTCTCTTGGTTTCCATGCTGGGATTTTGCATCTTTCTTTGTTAGTATAGTTGTATATCTTCAGTGGCGCCTCCGTTGGGTTGTTCCGCCCATCAGTCAGTGTCATTCCTCCCTCTGCCTACCGCATCTAATTGTCCAAACACAAACTGCAGAAGGGCTAAGGGGGGAAAAACATTTGTCTGGCTAAGCCCTTCATTTTTCATTCCTCCACTGTGCATTTTGCAATGCTGTGTTTTGAATCTTCCACAAAAGAGACGGCTGCCCTCATACCAGGTGCCTCACCTTCGTTCACCTTCTTTCTCCCAGAGGGGGAAATTTCGTCCAACTGTTCTGTTCGTGACTGTGACGTGCTCAGAATTTGTGATTCCAATGTGTAATAATGTAGTTGTTGTTTTTTTTGTTTTTTTGTTTTTTTCAACAGACCTTAAAAGAGAAACATTCAAAATATGCGCACATATTTTATAAATCAAGATTTTCCTTTGAGATTTAACTTTTTAAAGGGGTCATGACATGGATTTTTTACAATTATTTTAATATATTCCTTTAGGTTATAATGTTAAAGGAGAAGTTCACTTCCAGAACAAAAATGTACAGATCATTTACCCCCTTCTCATCCAAGATGTTCATGTTTTTCTTTCTTCAATTGTAAAAAAAATTGAGGAAAGCATTTCAGGATTTCTCTCCATATAGTGTCCCCAAGTTTGAACTACCAAAATGCAGTTTAAATGTAGCTTCAAAGGGCTCTAAACGATCCCAGCCGAGGAAGAAGGGTCTTATCTAGCGAAACAATCAGTTACAATTACAATTTCTAAACTTTTTTTTAACCACAAATGCTCATCTTTTCTATGTCTGTGTGAACCTTTTTTGTAAAGGGCATCTGATCTTCTTTGCTTGTTCACTTTTCTGCAGCAAAGTAGGACGATTTTGAAGTTGGAGGAGAAAATGAGATGATTTTTTTTTAGAAAATAACCATTAGTTTCACTAGATAAGACTCTTCTTCCTTGACTAGGATTGTTTAGAGCCCTTTGAAGCAGTGTTCATTTCATTGACGAATAATTTTTGTCATAATTTTCATCAACAACATTTTTTTCACAGATGAAAAAACGAAACAATAATGAACTAAAATTATTTTTTAATGACAAAAATGTACTGCCATTTTCGTCAGCAAATAAAAACGAGATGAAAATGTTAGGGAGGGATGATTTGGAAAGAGATTCATTCAGAAAAATCTGTTTAGTAGTAGGAGGTTAGATGTGTACAAACCGGTGGGACACAAGCTAAAATAAACTTGCTGCACTTCTTATAAAACATTAAAAAATGTCAGTATGTGGGAGTACGAGAAGTGCAGACATATGGATAAATTTGACGACGTAAGAGAGAACTCAATTCGGTCTTGTTTTCTGAGCACAGACACCGAAGAATACTCACAGAAAGCATGTCTCACACTCTTTCGCGTTGCATGAACTGAGAAATATACACAAAAAGACCTCGAATTGTCCATTTTGACAAGTATTCACCTAAAGATAGCCGATTACGTCTTAAATTAACGTGAACAGTAGAGAGAAAGTGTATCACTACATTGCATCCATTGTATTTGTGCATTCAGTTTTAAAGGGATAGCATCCACATTTAGTTGCTATTGTCTGAGTCACTGATGTTAATCAAGCAACAAAAGAAACACACAAAACCACACACTGCTCTTGACTGAATCACTTACGTAGCCCTAAAGATGAATATACATTCATTTATAGAAATAAACATGTCTGTTTGAAAGAATGAAGAATATGGTAAACAAGTTACTATAAAGAATGCGTAATTAGCCTATATAACCATTGGTATTTAATTGAAAAGAAGACCATGTTCTTTATGAGAAGTGGTTTTATTTAATTTTAATATTAAGGCATGTTGTGTATCACCACAGTTAAATTGTGTTTATCATGATTAAACCTTTTGAGTTTGGAAATTTTTGAGAAATGCTTAATAAATACATTGCACTGTAACTAAACCCATTACATTTTAGCCGACTAAATGTACTGTAGATGTAGTCGACTAAAATCTTATTATATTTAGTCGACTAAAACTAGACTAAAATTAAAAACAATTCAGATGACTGAAACTAAATGGCATTTTAGTCAAAAGACTATGACTAAAACTAAATTCAAATTTGCTGTCAAAATTAACACTGTTTTTAAGCTGCATTTAAACTACATTTTGGAAGTTCAAACTCAGGGGCACCATAGAAGTCAACTATGTGGAGAGAAATCCTGAAATGTTTTCTTCAAAAATCATTTTTATGACTAAAGAAAAAAAAGATAACATCTTGAATGACAAGGGGGTGAGTGAATTATCTGTACATTTTTGTTCTGGAAGTGAACTTCTCCTTTTATAAGACAAATAAATATGTGGAAAAATTATTTTCAACCCACTCTCTGTGTCCTTTAAAGCTTCTCAGTAATTGCCCACTGTTTTGATTGGTTCATTACATAGGAAACGGTATCAATACATGATGAAAAAAAATGTCATTTCCAGACAAATCATTATGAAACCACTTACTTACCATTTGTGATGCAGCTGCAGTCATATCTAGTTCCGCTTCATCTTTCAACAAGTGTTTCTTTGTGAACTTTCCATGACACTGTGCCTCGATTACAAAACAACATGCACCAAAGTCCGAACAATCCTTTGACACGATCCAGGATGCCATTAAAATAAACTATCCACTTGTTCCTTATGCTGGGATCCTTATACAAAGATGCAAACTAGCTGTTTAAACCAATTGTGTCAAAGCGAACATTCTTTCACTCCATTTGTCCTACTGATGACAGACTTAAGCTCGGGAGTGTGTCAGAAAGTGAACGCACATTTGTATACTAAATCCAGTTTAGACAAGTTAGCGGCAGTGATTGTAATTTCTATTCGCGTTTGACGCAACACGACACGCAAATTCAAATGATCAGCTGTTAAGCTACTGAACGTCAGTGGGCTAGACCTATGGTGAGAAAATGACTATTCGTCGATGCCTTGCTATGGAGGCAGTGGTTCTGCAAATGTTTGTGCCTGGGTGACATCACCTTGCACCTCAGATCCAAATGAGCCGTATTTGGAGCTTGATTAAATAAATGCTTTGTTTATAATGAGGAGGATGTTTTAAGCTATGAAACTTGCAGGGTGTTTTAATGGTACAAAAACCTCTTATATGCTAAAAGATCAAGGCAAATTTGATTTCTCATGTCATGACCCTTTTAAATCTAATCAGGCATTTTAATTGTATTATTATTATTATTATTTTTAATATGTATTTGTCCGAGGTCTGTGTGCAATAGAAAACCAGCTGATTGAGTCTTGAAATAATGGAAAATTTGAACGTTTTCCACCAGGAGATGTCGCTTCTTAAATACCAATATATAAAAGTACTGTAAAATGAGTTATTTTCTACCCGCTGGTGTCTGTGACAACTTGAAGGTGTCGTCTCAAGTTTGGCTGCTTTTGGTAAAGTGCTACTTTGACCTGTTAAATTCTAATTTAAATGTACTTGTGTCAAAATGTGCCTGTAAATTGTGTGTTTTACGTATCGTCAATCATGCTGTTGACCAAATGCGTTCACATTTAAACAGTTTCCAACTAATTCGGTTTATTTTCTGTATCGTACGATGAATGGAATATGAAGCGTTTGGGTAAAAGAGAGATTGAAGATATTCCTTTGCGTTGCTTTTGAGAATTTGCTTTTATCATTGTGTAGTTTTGCTTATTGTACTGTAATTATGCACTAATGGTGGAAGTGCTGCTGTATTATAATGTATCTAGCATTATAGGAAGTGTAATTAACTTCCATGCACAGATAATAATGATCCAATAGATTAATTATACTGAGAAATAAATTAATAACAATATTTGGAGGCACCAAATGGCTGATGAGAAATGAGTCAGGAAACGGTCTCAGTACAAAATGTGCAAAGAGGATTTTGCGTACTTGGCTCCTCAGCCACATGCACTGTGAATGAGCCCAATGTTTCTGTCATTTGTGTGTGTGTGTGTGTTTGTGAAAGCGAGGGATGAAGACGGAGAAAAGAGTGCAGTATTATCTTGCCAGGAGACTCTGAAGAGTCTTATACTTAGCTCTTGTAGAAAACAGAGTGAATGAGTTTCTCTTCTAAGGTTCTTGTCTAAATAAAAACGCAAATTCGCTGTTGCACTAGCTGTGGTTTTTTTTTCTGCTAATAGTGAAAATATGGTACGTAAAATCCAATTTATGTTGTGTGGGTTTTAGAAATTATGCAAGGCCGGTCATTTGCCATTTCACTGAGCAGACGTCATATGATCTGTGAGGTCTATTAAATTGAATTGAATAAAAATGACATTTTTACTTCCAGACATTTAATTGAAAGTTCTCACTACTACTTCACAAGTTCAGTCACGCATAGTCATGTAACGTGATACTTCTTTTATTTTTTATAATGTTTTGAAGTACTAGTTGTACATTTTGCTTTAAGCAGATGGTACATTTCAAGAGATGGCTTTTGCAGGCTGTGTGTGTGTGTGTGTGTGTGTGTGTGTGTGTGTGTGTTTGTGATGTGACCTGAAATCCTCTACAGGAGCAGATGACTCATATTAGGTTTTTCTGTCATGAGTGCCTTTGGCAGTTTGTGGGACATCCATCTCAAGCACATCCAAGCACCCACTCTCAAACACACGCAATGCTATGCAAGACTCACCTCACTCACATATTTAAATACTAACACATTAAATTGCTTTTTAAGTGATACTCTTGAGCATTCGCTGATAAGATGCGGCCTTCTAAATGTGCATCTATTTTTGCACTTGTCTTCAAGCATCAATGATTCAGTGATCTATATTTCTGGAAATATGAAGAGTAGTGGTGTGAATCGATAAAAAAAAAAAAATTAATGGCTAATTTTTCCTGAAATTTGTCACAGTTAATCCTACCTGACATTAAAGTTTGAATTATACTTTTATATTGCAATAATTTCACATTCACGCTTCAAATTAATGTAGAAACAACATAAAGAATGTATATTTTTAATATTTGTTTAATGCCATCTTTGTTTATGACTGAAGTCAAGTATCACTGATTCCAACTGTCTCTGATTTTTTTCTAATATTTAACCATTGAGCAATTGAAATTTTTAATTTAATTAATTAGCCTATGTGATGATTAATTAAACGCAAATTAACCGCTCACCAAATTTGCCTGAGAAATTACTCCCAAAAGATAATTTAAAGTCATTGTTGTGTAAAGCATCAAACAGACATTACAAAAGTAGCTTCAGCAAGAAATATTTTCTTTAATCAAATTTATTACATATACTCTTTTGGACCATGAGGCCGAGTTCTGCCTTGTCTTTATATTTTTTGGCAAAATTGAGTAAAACAGACAACATTGTCTCTAAAATAACATAACATTAACTGAACTGAACTGTTGTATAAGATCAGCATCACATTTGCAAATGGTGCCGATCCCGTGGGTAAGTTGTTGCCCTGCCTCATATTTGTCATCAATCAGCTGTATGAAATGTCAGATGACCCACGTAGGTCTGGGGCGAGGCAAGTGCGTTAAATGCCTTAAAAAGTTTAACACGTTATTTTTAATTAATTAATGTAATTAACGCATTAAATTACCAGCCCTAATATATATATATTGGGCCTCCTTTTGTGGCCAATATGGCATCATTTTGTTTTGGGATTGACAAATACATGTCATGCACAGTAGCCAGAGGGATTTTGAGCCATTCCTTTTATAGAACAGTGGCCATCACTATGTGATTCTGGTGTAGGAAAACGTTTCCTGACTCGCTCCTCCAAAACATCCCAAAGTGCCTCTATAATATTCAGATCTGGTGACTGTGCAGGCCATGGAAGATGTTCAACTTTACTTTCATGTTCATCAAACCTCTCTGTCAGCAGTCTTGCTGTGTGTATTAGTGCATTATCATTCTTATACATGGCACCACCCTTAGGGTACAATGTCTGAACCATTGGGTGCACATAGTCAACCTTCACACTTTGCTCTTATTGTTGGAATGTGCAATAAGTGAAGATTGGCCACCAGGCTGCGCAAATATAGCCATGAAACCTCCAACACTATATTGGCCAGTGTTTCTGTTTCCTTGTCCAACCCCTGTATATATATATATATATATATATATAACCATTCAACATTACTGTTACAAAGGGGACGTGGACAGGTGGATCCAAATGCAAGCTTTTATTAACTGAAATCATGGTCGTACAGGCAGGGTCAAACAGGAACAGACAGGGACAATGAAGAACAAACATAGAGGCGTCAATATCCGAGCGTGGGAGGTCAGGGCTGGCGGCGAACAAACAGAGTAATCCTAGGGCAGGCAAGGGGTCGATAGGCGGGCGGCGGAGACTCTGGAACCAGGGACAGAGGAGATCGGCAACGGGAAAGAAAACCAGGAATAAACGCTCGGAAATTACAGATTTAACTAATCAAAACTTTGCGAGGAAACAGTGAGAGAACCGGTATTTATACTGTGAGAGTGAAGCGTAAGATGGCCGACAGGGGTGAGAGGTGACAGGGAACACAGAAAGGGATTATGGGGAATGGAGTCCACGATAGAGTGAGTAATGTCCATGAGGAGGGAGAAGGCTCCCTCTAGGGGTGAAAGGAGGGAGCCATGACAGCACAGTTCGTGACAATTACAGTATCATTAAGAGCTATCACTTTAACATTTATTAGACTTTAAAAAATAACTAATAATAATAATTTAAGTGAACTTGAAACAATGTTCACATAAACCCATTATAGGACTAGTAGCTACCTCTGCCCTTCAGCAAGAAAATATAGCCTAAATTATCTAAATTATATCAAATTCTAAATTATATAAAGATAAAACTTAGTTATTAGTTTCTCCTTTTTAATTTTGTTATTTGATTAACAGACATCACAGCAGCTGGTTATTAGGATATTTTGGCTGCTGTTACTTTAAAAGCTGCCTCTGCTGAACTTGATCTGACACTGCTTTGACCTATAAATATTTCTTACATGCACAGTTTTAAGGCAGGTTTTTTTTTTTTTTTTTTTTTTTGTGAATTCATGTCTAAACTGATGACATAACTACGACTGCATGCTTGCAGTTTCATTTGGGTTCGAATATGATACAGCACTTTAATGCCTAAACCGTCTTTCACACCAAAGGCGGCAAGTGCTGTGCTATGACACCCATTCATTTCAATAGTTTGCGCGGTGCGAGGACGGTTGGTTGCTGCATCGACCAAAGCGCACACACAGCAGAGTGCACCACCAAAATAGTTGAACTGTTGCCGCTTCGCTCTAAAGTGCTGCGCTGGACCCCGCAGTCAGCGCATGGCTTTCCGTGTTTGGTGTGAAGCCGCTTAATACAGCACGCGCCGGCACATTTGAGTGTGCACTACAAGCAGAGTATAAAGGCTGACAGGACAAGTTAAATTGTTTTTTACCGACATATGGCCTGACAACATATCATCTGACCTCAGTTCACTGTCACCGTTTCCATGCTGATTTGACTCGCGTCTGGTGCTAAAATAAAGTTTGAGCGCATATCTGAAAAGTCCCCCATTTGATGTGCTCATAAAGACGGTGTGCGCATCGAGGTAAATGAATTGTTTAGCTCTTGCGTGGAGTGGCCAAACCAAGCCCCAACAATGCATTAATAAAAAAAAAAAAAAGAAAAAAAAGCGTTAACATGCTAATTTTGACACCACAAACAAAGAGATATATAAGATATTTTGAAGAATGCTGGTCCACACATATTTTTGTTATCTGCTGAGTTACAATCCTTGGACCAAAAAAACAGAGAGACATTTCTCAAAATATCTTTTTATGTTTTACAGAAAAAGGAAAGTCATACAGTTTTGGAGTGTCGCTTTTTAGTCACATTTGTTTATAACAGGAAGTCAGCACGTCTAAAGAGATAATTGGGTTTGTGTTTGACTCTGCAGCTTGACAAAGTTTAGTATTAAAATTTAATGTGCACATCTCATCTCTGATGTTATATTTAATTTGGATTTGGATTTGCTCCTGGTGAAATCAAGAGCACTGAACCTTGCATAATCATGTTTCTCAAAATATTTTAAGCAAAAGAGAAGCTGCATATTTAATATATAGCTTATGGCCATAACAATTAGCTCATAAAAATAAAAGGAAACATTTAAAAAAAAAAAAAATAAGTGTCCTATAAATATACTTTAGCTCTATATGCGTATAAGGCAGTGGTGTTCTCAAATGAGGAGACAAAAGGGCCAGTTGCATAAACTAAGCCTCTATGTTAAGACAGTGTCTTAAGGACTAGTTTGGCTAGCTAATATGACCACAAAAAATATGACCAGTCTTAATGGGGGGGGGGGGGGGTGTTGGTGTTTTGTGTATTCAGAGTTGTTTACAGTGTTAAAGAGTTGGATACTTCCGGGTTGGTACAAGTGTCGGCTGTTTTTTTTTTTCGATCATGGCTTTAATGACGTAGACGATGGTGGATCTCCTTATATAAGCATTTCTCCCGGAAAAGCGCGCCCTTGCACACGTCGACTGGAGCGAGAGAAAGAGTGTGCCCATCAACGTGCTTCATTCAGCTGCACTGCTGCTAGGGATTCACTCAGCAAGGATGTCTCCAAAGAAGTGTGGTTTTGGTTGTAAGGCAAAGATAACTTTGCTCAGCTTGCGAAGAACCCAGCATTATGTGAACAGTGGATGCAGTTCTTCTTTCCGTGGCCACAATGGAGTTTTGCAAGTGTGTTTGTTGACGAACGTTTCATATACAAGGCCCATTTCGACGTTGGATTTGCACATTGTTTGAGACTGAAAGATGGAGCAGTCCCAGCTATAAAATATCCCGTTCATGATTCAGAACTTCAGATGGTAAGTGTTTTATTGGCAATCAAAGCGAACTTAGCTCCGCCCGCAGTGCGCCTCCAGAAGCTTGGCTTTTTCCGGAGAGAATCGAAAAACCGTATTTTTCTTTTATAAATATGGTAAAACTAAAGACTTTTTGGAGATATTAAGAATGCAGTACTACTTTATAGGTACTCAAGATTATCATTAAACTGTGTATGTTATGTACCCTTTTATGTAAACCTTATATAAACCTTATATATAAAATTTTATGTCCCAGTACACTACCTGAATAAAAATCTATTTTGTATTTTTACATTAGCGAAGTAATTAATAAAACCAAGTATATAAATCTTATAAGTTAAGTGTTTTTAAGCATTTTACATTTAATCAAAAATAATAACTCAAGGCAGTAACAATTTAAACAATATATTTTATTTTAATAATTATATATTTTATTTTATGAACTGATGTTCAGCTGTTCTTTTTAAGAACAATAAACGTGTTTTCAGATCATCAGTCATCAGAGCTCTGTAAACACTTTTCACCGATGTGGAGATGTATTTTCAACAACCTGATTGCTTACTAAAAATGATGCAACAAGCAATGCTGTATTGTTTAGCAACCATTTTGCTTCTAAAGGCACATTATTTCCACTGCTGTTTATTAATCCTCCATCAGTAATAGGTATATAATTTATAGTGCCTCTTTAACATCAGCTTAAAGGGATAGTTCGCCCAAAAATGAAAATTCTGTCATTAATTACTCACCCTCATGTCGTTCCAAACTAGTAAGACCTTCATTCATCTTCTGTACACAAATGAAGATGTTTTTGATGAAATCCAAGAGCTTTCTTAGCCTGCACAGACAGAAACGCAACTACTTAAAATGTCACATGGACTATTTTAACGATGTCCTTGCTACCTTTTTGGGCCTTGAACATGTCAGTTGTGTTGCTGTCTATGCAGGGTCAGAAAGCTTTCAGATTTTATCAAATATATTAATTTGTGTTCCAAAGATGTCTTTTGGGTTTGGAACAACAGTGAAGGTGAGTAATTAATGACAACATTTTTGGTTGAATTAACACTTTAAAAGCAAACATATTTATGATTTTGCAGAAGCATATTTTCAATGAGTGGGTTGTAAAGGCGACCAGCAAGCTCATCAGCATGTCTTTCACTCTATCAATTATCTATCAGATTTGCTCAGAATCAATCCTCCTGCTCTATTCCACTCTCAGTGGGGTGGGAAGGAAGGTGTGTGCAGAGAGCCGTTGTCTTATCCATAAATCTCTGATTAGTGTCCACGGGCCACATTAGTGTGTGAAGGAGTGTGTGTCTGTATGTGCGCTTGACTTGATCCATAGTCCCCTGTAGTTTATTTTCCTGGAAAGGATGGCTATCTCTAATTTATCACTGTCACAGGCTTGCCAGGACTTGTCACACTTTGCCCATCACTCCATGGCCTCTGTGGCGCTCCAGTTGGTCCCCCACCGTGTCTGGAATCCAACTCTTAGTCTCACTATTCTGATCCTTATCTGACCCTGATTTGTACATCAGACTACGTTCGGTTTGCTCGATAAAAGGCGTACAGGTGGGCAGGTAAGTAGTCACCACTGAATCGAATCAATTGGTGGACTGTCACCTTGTCAACATGTGATCAACTGGTTTATAGACCTCTGTCCACCAAATGTGTTAACTGTTTTGTGGTGTTTTGAAACAGCAGTTTTAAACCAACAGTTTTTTTTTCCCAATAACCCAATGGTTTCACTACCAGTCTTCCCTATACACAAAAGGGCTTCCATAAACAATGTCCTATTTTCCTATTTAAAACTTCAGCTGAATGGATTCAAAAATGATGAAAGACCGACAGAAAATTAAAAGTTGCGATTTTCCAGGCTGATATGGATAGGAACTATACTCTCATTCCAGCGTAATAATCAAGGAACTTTGCTGCTGTACCATGGGTGCAGCAGGTGCAGTGATATTACGCAGCACCTGAATATAGCTTAGTGCTGGTCACTTTAGAATTAAGCTGAGGACTATTTTCAGGCGCTGCGTAATACCATTGTGCCTTCTGCACCCATGGTACTGCAGCAAAGTAGAGTATAGGAGAGTATAGTTCCTAACTATTTCAGCCTGGAAAATCACAACTTTTTTTTTTTTTTTCTATCAGTCAAGTTTTAAATAGGAAAAATATTGAAAATATTTGGTCATTTTAACGAGATGCTAATGGTCTAATCAGACTCAATGATTTATGCTAAGCTATGCTAAAAGCGCTCCCGGCAGACCCGGAAATCAGCTGAATGGATTCAAAAATGATAAAACTTATATGTTTAACTCTAGGGGAGTTGGAAAATTAGCCTATTTTCCAAAAAAAAAGTGGAGTGTTCCTTTAATACTGAGAATATTGTTTCAGTCTTTCTACTTCAAAATATCATGAAATGTTCAATGTGCTGCTTGCCATTTCTTTGTAATTATTTGTGAAATTGACTAGCAAAATGTACTTCTATTGTTTCAAAGTAAATTTGACAATGAAATTAAGCCATTTTAAATGGAATTGAGATTATTTAGATCTTATTTATCCATCCTAAGATGCTAAATAACTGCCTTCTCCCTAGTTCACTGGGGTCCATTTTTAACCCAGAAAACTTTAAAAGTGGGACATCCCTAAATACTAAAATTCCTTGAAATTAACTCACTGTACATTATTTGATTATAGCAAAACTGCTCTGTGCCCTCAGGGTGGTGGAATATTTTTGAGGTTATGAACACACTGACGGAAGGTTTGCTTAGGGTTTCCAAAATGCTGGGAGCTAGGGTAATCTGTAGTTAAAAAATAGCAATTTGGCCTGTCAAGACAGATCGGCCTCTAATGGGCTCTCTAAATAGGTCTTCATGATTATGTCCTCGAGAAAGCTTTTTGTCCACCGGCCACTGAACTTTGTGTGGGTAATCATACAAATCCTCTGCCAGCTCTCCACTACTTATCCCTCACAGCCTGAGAGACCCACCAACCGACGTTGTTGCCAGAAATGATCTAAGATCTGCTTTTCCTGGTTTCTGGTTAGAACTGGGTTAAGGGTGACTGGTCCTAGATCCATATAAAAGAGCAATTTTGAGAGCTGTTAGCTGACTGCTAATAGCTCCGGTGTCCCCTTAGCAGGCTCGGTGGGAAGGCCTTATCTCCACAAACCAGCAGGCCTGCTTAAACCTGGGTAATGCTGTCTCGATAAGCCTCAGCATTCAGACTTGCACTCTTTCCCTCGCCCGTCCCAACCAAAGCACACCATCATCCATATTTAACAACTCTTAAGAGTCTGACTCTGATCTCGCAAGTGGAGATACGGTAGCATTGCCAGTTATTCTCCGATTTCACTGAAGAACAAATCCCATACTGACCTTTTGTTCTCTGTGATATATTTAGCTTAAAGAACTCAATTATTCTAATAAGACTCTGCTTTGGTTTAATTTTCAGTTTCAGAAGTTAAAATAATCTAAATCTAATTTAGTAAAATGAGAGAGCTGCACTGTACATCTAAATATTCATCTAAAACCAGATAAAAGCCATCTTGGTCAAAAATGAGATAATGACACATATTATACATCCATCAAATACTTTTACTTCAAACTCACTAAAATCCCACCCTCTGCCCAATCAGAAGTACAACTACTTACATATAAACCTATCATCCTGAGCCTGATAAAAATGCATTTTTTGAAGAAAGATGTCAGATGGATTTATCTGGTTTTGCATCTGAACTCTTCATATATAGCACATACAGCAATTTGTAACTTGAATATGTGAAGCTTCATTCTGTGTCATTCTGTTATGTTACCTGGACAAAAACAGATTGAACACTTGATTTGTGGCACTTTTCTATTTGTTTGAAGCAACAAGAGGTCACAGAGTTCATAAGCAATTTGCTTTTTACTCTGCTTCAACATTTTTTCCATATACACAGACGCTAGGCTGAGACAGCTGTTTTCTACTCAAGATTGGCTTCCACAAACTCTTTATATCAGCTTTAGAATGCAGGCAACACTGGTTACAGATGAATGGCTTATGGCTGACTGAGCAAGTAAGTGACCTTGTGGTACTATTTAGTAACATTAGTGTTGCTAATACAGAAGGTCTTTCAAGAATCTCTTGACCTGCAAGGATGGAATGAAAAAAGTTTCTCTCTCTCTGTCTCTCTCTCTCTCCCTCCAAAAGTAGGCCCATACACAAATTTATAGTAACCCAGTTAAAGGGATAGTTCACCTAAAACTGAAAATTAGTCCATGATTTTCTTATCCTCAAGCCATTCTAGGTGTATATGACTTTCTTAATCCATCATAAAAGTACTCACCATGGCTCTGGGACCTTCTGAAGTGAATTGATGCGTTTGTATAAGAAAAATATCCATATTTAAATTTTATAAACCATAATCTCTAGCTGTCTAACTGTCGTGTGTGTGTTCACGAGAGAGTAGCGTTTCAATGGATGGGGTAGGCGTAGCATAAACTCTGGTGAGAATATGCTAATCTCTCGAGAAGTTTTGTTTACAGCAAAGGAAAATCAGTCTCCTTTTGGCTTCTACTGAAATCCTCCAACATGTTTTGTACTTCTAATTTGTGACTGGTGTTTTGTTTTGCTCTCTCCACTGTGCTTCTGTGTTCGTCACCACATTCGCCTACATCCTACATCATCAGCTGGAATTAAGAATGCCTTGCTAAACCTACCCAGGGAAGAGCATAATCCAAAACAGTCTCTCCTCAAATATACAATATATATATATATATATATATATATATATCCTCCACCAATTTTACAAATAATCCGAATATTATTAAGAAAAAACATTTAACAAATTAATCTTCAATTTAACAAAGTAATCAATTAAATAAACATATTATTCAAAAAAACTAGCCAATTTGCTTGAATAAAATAATAACTAAAATAAATAAAAAACTGCTAAGGTCAATATTATTAGCCCCTTAAGAAATTATTAGTTTGATTAGCTATAGAACAAACCACTGTTGTCCAATGGCTTGCCAAATTCACCTAATCTGCCTGATTAACCTAATTAACCTAGTTAAACCTTTGAATTGCTCTTTAAGCTGAGGATTAGTATCTTGCGAAACAACTAGTAAAATAATATGCACTGTCATCATGGCAAAGACAAAAGAAATTAGTTTGGTCTTGAGAGAAAGAATTGTTAATGCTCATAAAGATGGAGAAGGATACACATGTTTATGAAAGCATTTTCAAGTGTCAAGAACTGCAGTGAGATGCATTATCAAGAAGTTTAAAGTGAGAAACTAGTGAGAGAGGTTTCTAAAGACCCAAGAACAACTGCCAAGACACTAGTGAATGACCTAGCCAAGTCTGGAAATGATGTCTCAACGAAGACAGTCACTAGAGAACTGCACAGGAATGAACTGCGAGGTTGCCAACCAAGAAAGTTCCCACAGTGAAACATGGTGGTGGGAGTATAATGCTGTGGGGATGTTTCAGTGCATTTGGAACTGGGAATCTTGTCAGGGTTGAAGGAAACATGAAAAAGGAAGACTATAAGAAGATTTTGAAAGACAACCTCAGACAGTGTGCAAGAAAACTAGGATTGGGTCGACATTTTGTCTTCCAGCATGATAACGACCCAAAGCATACCTCACTTCTGGTGAAGAAATACCTCCAAATAAGCAAAATGAGTGTACTTGACTGGCCTGCACAAAGCCCAGACTTGAATCCAATAGAAAATCTGTGGGGTACACAAAGGCCAGAGTTTGTGCCAGAAGATCAACAAATCTGGAGGAGCTTGAGAGATTTGCTAAGGAAGAATGGGCTGTCATTCCTCAGGAGACATACTTGAAACTTGTTGAGAACTACAGGAAACGACTAAAGGCTGTTATCAAGCAAAAGGGATACACAATTGACTATTAACATCAGAGGGCTAATAATTTCGAACAGTAGACTTTTTAAAATTCTTGGCTATACATTTATTTCTATTTGTATTACAAACCCTAAAAGCTTCCTGAATAAAGTATTATGTTTAAAAATGCTGTGTTGATAAAATCGTCTTTCTGTTAAACAACACTTGGGAGTTACTTAAAAAATATAACAAAATATTTTATAAGGGGCTAATAATTTTGTCTTCAACTGTACATAAAACAAGAAATCAACATAACCAAACACGATTTCTGTCAGACACATGATGCCAAAACATCGGACAGAGCCAAGTTTAAAGTAATAACAAAACCAAAATAAACAAACAAAACCCAAGAACAAAGCAAACGGGAGCCAGCAAGCACCCCACGCCAACAACGCTCAGAGTTTATAGAGGGAAGAACAGGTGGAGATTGTTCGCTTGATGAGTCTCCTAACCACACCCACTGGCCGGCCATAGCAGGGAGACGAGGAGACTCATAACAGCCATTTTTCATGAACCCACATATGACAGTTAGAGGAAGCTACATTCTTTAAAAAAATCTATGGCATCACTACAAAAACAACCTTTATTTTTGGAGTGTAGAGATTGCGGTTGATAAAGTTTTACATATGGATATTTTTCTTACAAAAACCCAATTGATTCACTTCAGAAGGCCTTTATTAATCCCCAGAGCCGTGTGGAGTACTTTTTATTTTAACGGTGGATGAATGCACTTTATTTTGCTTCAAAAAAAACCATTTACTGCCATTATAGCTTGGAAGAGCCAGGACATTTTTTAATATAACTCCGATTGTATTTGTCTGAAGGAAGTCATATACATCTAGAATGGCTTGAGGGTGAGAAAATCATGGTGTAATTTTCATTTTTGGGTGACATATCCCTTTTGGCATAGTCCATTTGGTAAAGGCTATATGCAAAGTTTTTAAAGTGCTTTCTCTCTGGAACAGGCTGAAATTGAATTCATTATTTTCTCATTTTTTATAACTTTAATAACTTTTACAATTTACCATTTTCAGAGGAGCTGAAGTTATAAAAAAGCTGAGTTTTTATTCGGTTGCCAGTTTTGTAACAATGAATGTGAATGTGTACATTTCTTTTTTACCCTATCAAGCTGGTTTGTGGTGATAGAATGAAAGAAAAAAAAAAAAAAATCAAGGTCCCTACTAA
This sequence comes from Cirrhinus molitorella, assembly GCA_033026305.1. Lineage (NCBI taxonomy): Eukaryota > Metazoa > Chordata > Actinopteri > Cypriniformes > Cyprinidae > Cirrhinus > Cirrhinus molitorella. The sequence continues at coordinate 25,071,793 of CM065120.1, forward strand.
TTCTTGAAGAAATGCTTTAGGGCGTTAGTCATTTTGACTGCTGCAGTGGTTGTTTACCCTTTGTGTGAGCTTTCAGATTAGCAATATTGTAGTAATAAGCGGTTTTCGTAATGAAAATGTAAAGAGACAAGGTAGCCTCAGTGGAACAGTATCTTGCCCCCTCTGGGCTTTTTTGTTTATAGGGAGGGGGAGGAGCAGAGGGAGACACATGCTTTGAATTTTTATTAGCAGACTTACTTTCCCTCAGGCAGGTTTCACTCCATGTCAGAGGTCATATACACACTACAGTTCTCAAATAAAATCCATTCCATTTACCACACAGTACTAAGCCATAATGGTATATTCGGTAACACTTTACAATAAGGTTTCATTTGTTACCCTTACTTTACTACATTAATAACATCTGTTAAAAAAATAATGCGTTGGGATACTCTTGTGAATGTGTATTGAAGATTGAGAAGGAAGAGGGTATTCTCGTAGCTTCATAAAATTAAGGTTGAAGCATTAATGTCATATTGACTATTTTAACGATGTCCTTACTACCTTTTCTGGGCCTTGAATGTGATAGCTATGCTGCTGTCTATGCAGTGCCAGAAAGCTCTCGGATTTAATCAAAAATATCTTCATTTATGTTCCAAAGATGAACGAAGGTCTTAGGGTTTTGGAACGACATGAGAGTGAGTAATCAATGACAGAGTTTTCATTTTTGAGTGAACTATCCCATTAACGTTAATGCAGTAAAACACTTGAGACACTATACTGATGGTTTCAGGTTTGGCTGCCTGCCAGCAGCATTATTAAGAATATAACAAGAAAATAACATGGTTACGTAGTTACATCTCTGTCAAATTAGCTGATGTATTATGTCAGTACTCATAAATCCCAAACAAGGATTACCTCAACAAAAACAGAAATGCTTTTTGTTGCCACTTTGCAAAAAATCTTTTCCATATTATCCTCATTTTGTACATTTGTTAGAGGTAAATGCAGTGAGCCGAATAAAAAGGCCAAATAAAATACTACATTTTGCACCTTTCTGATATGCTCATAATTACTTAAGTGCCTCTTTCTGCAAATGAACAATTTTAATAACATTTTTGTGCCCTAATATTTCCTATGCATATGTATGACTTAGAAACTGAGGCATGCTGCTAAGGGATTATGGAAAAAAAAAATTTGTACATTGGGATTGAAATTAGGTGTCTGAAACAGATGAGTGGAGGGCACACATCTGAACATCTCCAGCTTCAGGGTATTGGTAGATCAAAACATCTAAACCATTCAAGCAGGAAGTACTCTCATTAGTTACACTGTGAACATCTCTTTCGGCTATACGTGTAATCTGTATTTCTGCTGGATACTTGAAACTTTAAAGGGATAGATTCCTCAAAAATGACAAAATGCCATCATTCTGTAATCAAATCTTCATCATCATCAAACTCAAACCTGTATGAGTTTCTTTCTTCTGTTGAGCACAAAAGATTTTGAAAAATGTTGGTAACCAAAAAGTTATATATAGCCTATATTTACATTTGAGGCCAAAAGTTTACATACACCTGGTAGAATCTGCAAAATGTTAATTATTTTATGAAAATAAGAGGGATCATACAGAATGCATGTTATTTTTTATACCTAAATAAGATATTTCACATAAAAGATATTTACATATAGTCCACAAGAGTAAATAATAGTTGAATTTATAAAAAATTCCACCATTCAAAAGTTTACATACACTTAATTTTTAATACTGTGTAGTTTTCTTGAATGATCTACAGCTGTTTTGTTTTTGTTTAGTGACAGTTATTCATGAGTGCCTTGTTTGTCCTGAACCATTAAACTGCCTGCTGTTCTTCAGAAAAAATCAGGTCCCACAAATTCTTTAGTTTTTCAGCATTTCTGTGTATTTGAACCCTTTCCAACAATGACTGTATGATTTTGAGATCCATCCTTTCACACTGTGGACAACTGAGTCACTCATATGCAACTATTACAAAAGGTTCAAATGCTCACTGATACTTCAGAGAGAAAACACAATGCATTAAGAGTCAGGGGTGTAAACTTTTGAACAGAATGATGATGTGTACATATTTCTTATTTCGCCTAAATATCATATCTTACTATCTATCTATATATATATATATATATATATATTTTTTTTTTTTTCATTTAGTACTGCCCTTCAGAAGCTACAGAATATATTTACATACTCCTATACTCCCATATTCCTATACTGGAAGTCAATGGCTACTTTTAACTGACCCTTTGTATTTGCTGAGTTACTACAAAAACTAATACAATTTATAGGCTGAAACAAATAAACCAACCAACCAGAGAAGTATGCAGATAACTCTGAATGTGTGTATGAGATTGATATTTCTTCATTTTCTTATGACACATTTTTGTGCTGAGATTTTAATTTGATGGACACTAAATTTCATGGTTTCAGCTTTCATTTTCATCAAAGTCTTGCAACGAGCACATACATAGCCAGTCTTTACCCCAGCAATATACCATCATCCTTCTTTCAGCCTTCTGACAAATTCAAATGTACTGAATTTATCCATTAATGTCATCACCAAATCCCTATAGGCGGCTGCTCAGATATGTTTGTAGCTGAATGACAGGTGACAGAAGGAGCTCTGAATATAATCAATATGGCCCCTTTTGTGGTAAGACTGTTTTCAATTACGTCCCAGATGAGATCTGTCAGGGTCCTGACAGCGTTTGTTTAGGCTGAGAGAGCGCTGAGTTGTGCTAAACGAAATTCAGAAGAGAAGGTCACAACGCTCCAACAAGACGTTTGAATACAGTATATATTTCCACTTAGATCTTCTATTGAGTGATCACTCATGCTTGGGACATTTATTGAGGTCTAACTGGTAAATAAATTCCAATTAAGCAAATATTCTAAAAAAAAAAAAAAAAAGAATTCACCGGTTAGTTCATGCACTATACCATTCAAAAGATTGGTATTTTGGGTAAGGTTTGTTTTTGTTTTTCAAATTGGTCACTAACAGCTGAAGTCAAAAGTTTACATACAACTTGCAGAATCTGGAAAATGTTAATTATTTTAACAAAAGGGTAAAATTGGAACGGGTTCAAATACACAAAAATGCTGAAAAACCACAGAATTTGTGGGACCTGAAGGATTTTTCTGAAGAACAGCGAATAGTTTTACTGTTCAGGACAAACAAGGGACTCATAAACACCTATCACTAAACAAAACAAACAAACAACAGCTGTGGATCATTCAGGCAACAACACAGTATTTAGAATCAAGTGTATGTAAACTTTTGAAGCAATATTTTAAATAGAGCACCGGAAGCAAAAGTTTGAAGTTAAAACATCTTAATTATGGATTTGTTTCTTTAAAACACCCAGCTTTTCACTTCACAAGATGTTAATTGATGTACTGGAGTCATATGGATTGCTTGTGCATTATTGTGATGTTTTTATCAGCTGTTTGAACTCTCATTCTGACGGCACCCATTCACTACAGAGGATCCAATGGTGAGCAAGTGAAGCTGAATTTCTCCAAATCTGTTGGGATGAAGAAACAAACCCATTTATATCTGAGGGTGAGTGGTAGCAAATTTTCATTTTTGGGTGAATGCTAGAAACACCATAAACCACATCCTTTTTAGTCAACACATGCTTTCATTCTCAGTGATCACATCACATCATGCTCAGTGATAAATTACCTTATTTAATGTAAATGGTGATGTGTTGGCAAATAAATATCTGGATTGATGTATGACTGGCACACTTGCATTAATTTAGACGTGTTCCCATAAATCTCGCTCCGCCCTGAGAGCACTGGAGAACAGCGGCGTATCATTAGATGAGTTGGTGTGTGTGAGCATGCATGTCTTTGTGCTTGAGCATACACAAACGTAAGCATTCAGCAGACAGAACAGAAGGAGGCTGGGTTACTCTCCATAATCACCAGGCTTTGATTTGCATTTCAAATGGAGTTTGCAGTGCAGGAGAAGGAAGAGGAATGCAGGGCCAGCAAGTCTCAGCATAAAAACATGGATAAGAGACTGTGCAGCTAAACGTTTGACTTTGTTCAGGCTGCGACTGATCTGAAGGTTAAACATATCTTTGGGGGCAGTGAGGCGGTAAATAAACAGCTAAGATGATTACAGTAAACATTATCATCTGAATTAAACAAGATTGTCAACCAAACAAGACGAACGCAGCCTTCAAATGTGAACAAAACCTTAGCATGTGCATTACACACTAATCGATCAGGATTTTTGTAGCTGATCACAGACTGCTGATCATCTGCTAATACAATCACCAATATTGATCTTTTTGAAACCTGAATGGTTTAAACACTGGCAAGACTTAAAGGGAACCCTGGGTATTGAGACATGTATGGCTTAATATAACGGAAATTATGTGTTTTTACTGGAATATGTAATACTTTGTGGGCCTTTTTACATTATTTTAAAAAATCCACATTGATTTTTACATATGTTGAACTATGGGGGATGCCATTATGACTTGAAATGGTTGCGCTCAGTGAGCTACTGATGCTACCTGTTGCTATTTTTACCACAACACGATTCAGACTACACAACAACAACAATGACCACATCTACTGAACTACCTTACAGGTGGCAATGGATGTAAGTATAGGCTTAAAACAAATGTTGTACCATCGATTTGTCCCACAAGGACTCTAAACGCCCTGTTTTTTGAGTGAAATCCGTGCTGAGAAACTCCTTCAGTGGCTGTGGTGTCATGAAAAGTGCCACATGTTTACATCCTGCCAGGATGCCATCTAGTGTTTCTTGTCTTTGCCATTTGTAAGCTCTTTCAGTAGCTGTGGTCTACTAAAAGTCTCAAAGGCATCAGGGCTAGAGTTGACAGAACAAAGATAAGGGTCTTTAGCAAGTTTTTTTTTTTTCTCTCTCTCTTCTTATCGCTAGGAAAAACAGCAAAGACTTCAATTGTTCAGTTGTTTTGTTGGCCTTTGCCTAAAAATTACAACCAAAAGCCACAAAATGTGGCATTGTATCAGTATTTTATTTTAAAAATTGTGTTGTGGTAAAAATAACAACAGGTATCAGCAGTAGCTCATTGAGTGCAGCCATTTCACAATCATTGAAATAATGGCGCCCCCTATAATCCAAAATATGTATAAAATGATGTGGATTTTTTAAATAACGTAAGTTTTTCAAGGGTTTTCTGCAACATATTTCAGTAAGAGACATAATTTACAATATATTAATACCCAGGGTTCCTTTTAAAAAGAAATTATAAACTTTAGTAATGATGTGACACTGACTCGATCATTTTCAAGTCTATTCTAGTGCTGTCAAATTGATTAAGCATGATTAATCGCATCAAATATAAAAGTTTGTGTTTACATAATAAATGTGTGTGTGTGTGTGTGTGTGTGTATGTGCTTAAATATATGCCTTATATCTTAAATATATACAGTGCACAGCATTAATGAGGACACCCCCTCTGAATAAATATATGAGGTGTATTTTCTTAATTATCACTAGTATAATCCATTGAAAGATGGCAAAATGGAAATGTATTGAACATATACTTAATGAAAAAAATATATGCCACGATTTCTGTAAAATAAGTAAATTAGCCAATTTTGTTCAAATGAAGGACTGCAGAAATGAGTACACCCTAGATTTAATTCAGCAAATGTATAATATTCTAGTACTTAGTATGTCCTCCAGAACTTTAAGTATACTGCTCTGACCCTTCTTGGTACTGAGTCTACATACGTTCATTACAAAATGCCACATTGTTCTTTAACGGGGAGTGTTTCTCAGCTCATCTCTACAGAATCCCGCACAGCTGCTCAAGAGTGTTAAGATTAGGTGAAATACATGTCCACTGAAGGATTTTCACCTTGAGAGAATGAATATCTTCACTGTCATGTTGAAAAAAATGCCCAACAACACAGGGAATGAGGAGAGGGTAGCCTCTTCAGTTTCAGGTTTTTCTATTACATCACACAGTGTTGTGTGAATTGATGACAGCATTGATAAAGCACAACTCCCTCACACCTTCAGCACTCATACATCCATTACTACCTTTACAGAGCTGTAAAGAGCTTTACTACCACTGAACGTCACTGTGGCAACCAGGCACTTCTCACTGTACTCCTCCTCTAGCAACACCATAACATTTTGCATGCTTTTGGATCTGAAATAATTGACTTGGCCTCTTGAGACCGGAATATGGATTCCCAGAAGTCTATATTTTGTAAATATGGGCCTTGGAAGAGTTTATTGTGCTTTGGTGGGTAGTTCCAGTGGTGACAACAACCATGCATGTCACTTCTGCAGGCTGCATCTTAAATATCACTCTTTATAGCTTTTGCCAGCTCTAAGACACTTGCATGGTATTTCTCCTGCTCTTTTTCTAGCAAAAATGTACTCATCACTAAATGAAAACTTAGAGTGAAAGCCTAATTTCAGGAGCCTTGTCACAAGTCCATTGTTTTTGAATGTCGGTGTTACTTCTGCTATGTTTTTACATTTAAAACAATGATTCGGTATTCCTCTTGTACCATTGTCCTCTTTTATGCTAAGAAACAAGTCACCTGGCAATTTTCTTCCAGGTGGTTCCATTGTTGCCAGCATTAAGTCTGAGTATGATTCAGTAGGCTATATAACACTTTTAATGGTCAGGAAATTACTTGTCTTTAAAAGTTTTGGTTCAGTATACTTACCTGATCAAATAGTATATACTTACCTACAATAGATTTTTTTTTTTCGATTTATTTAGTAATTTTCAGTAGAGTTTACAAATTTTTGCAAAACCACATTTTATCACTTTTATCACTTTTCATTAAATCATATATAAATACAAATACATATGTACTTATAAATATTTCTTAAATAGTATAATAGTAGACAGAATACAAAAACAAATAAATCTTTCACGGACCTGACTGCTGTGGACTGTAGCCTATGTTCAATCATCTAGGGCTGAACAAATAATAAAAAAAAATATCATGAGATTATTATTATGGCTGCCACGATTAACTAATTGTGCAACACAATTCTATTTAGGTTTACCCCCTTGGCATAATTTTTCCCCCCCGCAGCTAAGCTGTGTAACCAATCACTGAGATGTCCGTTATTCGCATGAAAGCGCACAATGAATTGCGGATTACAATGACCAAATCTGCCCTCATATGTATTGGTATCTATCAAATCCCCCTCTGCGTATTCCAAACTTTGATTTAGGTGGGTGCACTGGCCTGTGCAATATTCCCTGTCTGTGGAAATTTAGTGGTAATATGTCCCATCTGTTCTCCCTCCCACCCTGCAAGCCACCACCTGTAATGACGGAGCTCTCAAGGTCAACAGCACAGTACTGCAGCTATTAATCACAGGACATAGAGGAAGTACCCACCTATACACACAAACACACACACACACACACACACACACATAGACACAAGAGAGTCCCACTGTAATCAGAAGCACTGCTTTCTGACCTCTGAATCTCCACTTCACGCTAACAATTAAAAATAATGTGTTTCACAAAGTGTAATTACAAAGTGGGCAGGGAGCGAGAGAGAGAGGCGGGGCTTGTTCTGAGATGTTGGCAAAGCTAAAGTCTTTATGTGATATTAAAGCATAGCCTATAATATAATGCTACAGCTCGCACTCTTAATCAAACTTGTTTTCACAAGTAAAAAAGATTTGCATTGATTATAAAGTCATGATTACTGTTGATGCCACATATTCCATGTGAGTGCTGATATGTTACCTCTGAGGGATTGAAGGAAAAGTGTGCTAAAGGCATCAATAACCATCTGAAGTTGCTGGAATTACGCTGTTGATAGAAATTGCCTCAGATTTTCTGCTCTTATAAGGTCAACCCAATAAAAAAGCAATATCGTTTGAGCAAAATAATCAGTGCTCAAGCTATTATTCGTTTCTCCAATAAGCGAGGCCTCAGTGGGAGACAGCCGAGAGCAAATGAAAGAGGCGATCAGCATCTGCGTTATTTCAGGAGAATGGAGAAGAAGATCACTATTACCTTACCGAAATGGGAATGGCCAAAGATAGCACCACTGCAAACGCGACTGGATTGAGGGGTGGTTGAGCAAGTGTTGAAAGCGTGGTGGTCACATTCTGTGACCCTGCCTTAAAAGACACACACATACTTACAAACATTTTGACAGAAGTGGAAATAGGATGGTTTGCTGTGTGATTGCTTTGTAGTATAAGCTATTTCCAGTCTGTGTGCAGTGACTGCTGTTCACTTCTACAGGTTATCTACAATGCACACATCTGGCGTTCATTAATTTGTATTCTTGCCATGGTCTGCCTGAATACTTGATTCTGATTGGCTGGAAGGTGCACAGGTAGTTCCAGGCCTTTTTAATCACATTCTATATTAATGCACTGTCTTCACTGAAGCACATACACACTAACTCCCACAAAGGGCCCCGTTTTAACAATCTAGCCAGGCGCATAGTTCAATCAAAAGGGCTGTACCTATTCTCTTAATGGGTCATGGGTGTGTGGCTATGAATTAGCCCGTACTTATACAATAATTATAATTCTATTTCTTTGAATGTGATTGGCTGAGCCAGTGTTATATTGCTGATATCAGATTAATTCTAAACATAAGCAAACATTGCTGTGCTTCTATGCATTCTTTTCTATGCTGTTCTTTTCACCATTTTATTCAATGAATAATCCTGAATAAAAATCACTCAAATAAAAATACAAAAAATAAACAGCAAAACTGTTTTCAACATTGATAATTAATATAAATGTTTCTTGAGCAGCAAATCAGCATATTAGAATGATTTCTGAAGGATCCTGTGACACTGAAAACTGTAGTAATGGCAAATTTATCTTTGTCAATGATAAATTAACTTCCTCAAATTTGAGCTTTCTATTGGAATGAGTCAGTTTTACTCATAATATTTAATTGAGCAATAGTGAATGTCACCACACCTTTTAGAAATAGTGGTTTTCAGTGCTTGTAGTGATTGTTAACCCAAGTCACTGTTACTTATATAGTGCTTTTTACAATACAGATTGTGTCAAAATGGTTTTACAGTATTAAACAGGAATTAGTGTGTCGAAGGAACCAAAACTTAATCGTTCTCCTCTGGCCAGGGAAACCAGCATATTTTTTTCCAGGCTGCAACAAAAGTCAGATTGTGCAGAGGAATCATTTGGTTCCTGCTGTTACATCAATACGCCAGTAGGTGGCGACAAGTGAATTTCTTTATTTGATTAAGTGATTAGTTTAATCATCCACCCAACCAATTTTTCAAAAATAAAACTAATTCATTGATGAATGAAACAAGTGGTTGTCTTTATGATTGAGTCATTGTATCATTCACTCAACTGACTCTTCGCAAAGGCCCGCCCCCCTTCATTATATGCTAATTTTACGCCACACATTATGTTTTCAGACAATGAAAAATACATCATGAAGCAAAGAGAACACTGAACAATGTGCTAACAAACAAGACCTACCTGATGTCATGACAAAAACGTACCTTTTGGAATGTTTGCGCAAGACGCAAAGTACATATCACTACAGTTTCCAACAGAAATGTCTACTAGAGGCGGTAAAACAACAAGCACTTGTAATCGTTTTCATACACAGTTATAATTACAGATCCATATGTTTTGCTTTCCAGACATAACAAGCTTGCTCGGAAGCTCAGCAGGCACGGAATTGGACTTAGGATGTGGAATCCTTGGGTATGAATACCGTGGAAAAACACGGATGGACATTTCAATTCACACATACGAAAACCAACGTCACATTAAACATACCATATGTTCATCTGTTCCGGGGGGAAAATACGATCACTCTTTTAGCGTCACTCAGTGGACATTTTTGTTAGAAACAGCAGTGAAGTACTTATTGGTACATATTTTGCATCTCACAAAAACTTTCTCATGGGTACTTTTTTTGGACATGAAACCAGGTGGGACAAGACAGAGCAGATTTGGTTCTTGGATGAAAAAGTCTAAGCTTTCAAATGTAGTATTTTTTTTAAGAAATGCAAACAATACATATCATTTTGTGGCTCTTTAATGTGTCATATCAGATCGTGTTTGCATCTCAGTTTAAGCGGCACATGAATTTACTAGTTGCAGACCAAAATAAACAGGAATGTACATCAGAAGGTTATTTTAACCACAGAAAGAAGTAAATACACACCATTTTTCAAGTTTAAGTTCATCGAGGTTAATCTACTCTCCTGTCTGGTTTGTTTGTCAGACAAAATGGCAGATTCTGCGTTTTTGCGATTTGTTTACAAACACGTATTAATTCAGGAATGAAACAGTTGCTGCATGTTGCTCAGATTTTTTACTTTGAGTTTGTTTGGAGGTGTTTCAGAGTGAATGTTCACAAAAGTGACAATGTTGTGTACAAAACGTATGCTAATGAACTTATTGTTCATTGAACTGTTTAATTAAGCAGTGTCACACTAGCAATGCTAGTTGGTTCAGCCAAGCTGCTATTTAGAACAACAACACTTTGGCTTGTGTGACATTGTTTAAATAACCTGTTTTTAAATGTATTTGTTTCTTTGGATATAAATGTGTTTACAACTTAATTTGTGTCAAAATCAATTGCCCTTGGCTTACAGTTTACCTGTATGACACAGTGATATATAGGAATGTGTACTAAATTAGATGCAAAGTGAATAGCGATGGCTCAGCTCTCATTGTCTTGCACTGCTGCATGATGATCACAAAAAGATGATCCACAAAAATCATCCATTACAGAGAATTGTGTAGCTCCTTATTCCGAGAAAATGGAATGTGCCTGGACACATATTTGAAGGCTGGACTCCGTATGGTGAAAATGGGATTTGTCAGTGTTGAGGGAATAGATATATTCATCATCTCTGGCTGACTGTCACAATCTCGTTGGGGTGTTGAAACACATATTAGGGTGTAACAGGCCGAGCAAGCTTCATCCGTGTATGAGCCGCGGAGACATCGAGAATTATCGGTATAATAAGGTCTTAGTTCTCCCTGCTGCCAAAATGGTAATCCAGATTTTGGATCATTTTTTGTTTTGTGAACTAACAAGCTTTGCGCTATTTTTGGACGTCTTGCTTGTCACTCTGTATGAGAATGATTTCTGTTTAGTGTAACCACCATCTAAAAAAAAATCCTCAAATTCTGATAAGTGTTTGAGGCATTAATGTCAGAAATTTTAAATGTCATGAACATATAAGAATATATATGTAAATCAAATAACCTTCAAGAATAATAACTTTAGTGATAATTGTAATTGGGCCATTCTACAGAATTTGGTTCAAAGTCAGATTTGGAAAAAAAAATGTCTTTTTACACAAATGTTGTATGTATGCAAATTGTATAATATCCAAGGGATACAATTCTAGTAATTGTGAAGTTAATTCTCATATTGCATTTTCAGAAAGTTTGGGAGCTTTCCTCTCTCCAAATTTGCCACTACTGAAAACTAATAATTTATATTTTAATAAGAAGGGTTATATTGACCTATTCATATTTTGTTTGCATCTTTCTTGCAAACATATTTTTGCTATTTATACAAAAGTTTTCAGAGGTAAATCAATAGCAATTACAATATTTCAAGTGCAATAAATGTATGTGATTTGTTGTATTTTTAATCTAATATTTCTTTGTTAAAGGCATTAAGTTAATCATACTAATTTCAAAGTTAAGGATTCATTAGTTTAAAACCAAACACTATCATAATATCTTGTTGATAATAAATTTGATAATTCAGTATATTTTATTTTTGACAAAACATCCACAGCATTTCGGTTGTGACTGCGCATTTTCTGTAGCGACAGTATGTTTTGGTAGCAACCACATTACATTACAGTATTTTAACTCACTTACTAAAACATACTAAAAATATGCATATCTGTACTAAAATGTGGTTTATTTTCCCCAAATAAATGATTATGTCACTACTAAAACAATGATGACGTTATGGTTGTGACTGTTTGTAAAAAATGTAGTAACATTTGAACCCAATTTGAAGGCGCTACCCTGATAGCACACATACATCTCGAAGATGTCTATTTGACGTCTGCATTTACATCTGCAAGACATCTGCAAGACGTAGTTTGCTCATCTGCAATATGTCTATTGGACATTTCCTATTAGATGTCATATAGACGTCTATTAGATGTCTTTAAGATGTTTATTATTTAGATTGTATTTAAAACTGACATATTACAGATGTCTGCCAGACGTTTGTACACAGCAGATGCTTTCCAGATTAAGAGATCTTTAACAGACATCTTGCAGACGTATGTGTGCTATCTGGGTAATCAGCACATTGTTAGCTAGCACAGTTCTAAACAGTTGTACACACATAAAACTACATTTTAAGGAATAACACCAAAAAACAATTATGTCACAACCAAAACTTCACAATGTTTTGGTCTTTAACTGTTTTAGTAGTGACAATTTTAAATACTTTTGAGCCAAAGATGTGCAAAGATGCTAATCAACACATGGTTAGCTAGCACAGTTTTGAACAGTTGTACACTCATAAACACTACATTTTGTGGAATAACAATGTCATAACCAAATCTTCATCACGTTTTAGTCATGACTGTTTTGGTAATGAAAATTTTAGATACTTTTGAGCTTAATTCAAAGATGCTAATCTGTCACAGTATCTTGTTGTAGTGCCCTTGCCAGTCATCAGAGGGCACGCTTCTGGACTTTTAATTGCATTGTCCCGGACTTCAGTTCCCATCAGCCCTTGCACTGATTAGTTGTATTTGCCTCCAGTTGTGTGTCGTTTAGTCTTATTAGTTCCCTTATTTATACCATGCTCTGTGTGTCTTTAGTTGCTGAAATCTTGCTTTCTGTTATGTGTTTGCTTTCTGGATTCCCTTGTTTTTTTCCCAGTTTTTTGGATCACTGTTTTTGTTCAATAAACTGCACTTGGATCTTCTATGTTTCCCTGATTTGCCGTGACACTAATCAGCACATGGTTAGCTAGAACAGTTCGATTGTTGTACACATATAAAAACTAAACGTTATGGAATAATGTGCTTAATTGCAGAAAAAAAAATGTGTTTGGTAGTGACGTTCCTTAAAGTTACACACAGAGTTTCAGACTTTTGAACACATTTACCTCAAAATGATGATCTACTTATTTGCTAAACATAAATTTAAATTTAGGGTTGTAGTTAAAATAAGTCTCATCCAATGGACTAAAACACTGTTTATGTAATGACATGAAAATGTGGGACAGAAAATATAAATTATTTTTAAAAAAGATATTTTTAAAAACAACAATGGAATAACATTTTAAAATGACTTCAATATCATTTACATAGGTTGAAATTTAGAGGTTAGGGTTCTGGAAAGTCACTTCCCAATTGAAAGTACCCGATAAATGATGATTATATATATATGAAGAGTTCAGATGCAAAACCCCCTAAAAGCCATCTCAGAGTGATACAGAGTGAATGCTCTCTACACATATTATGTCCATCAAATATTTTTACTTAAAACTCGCTAAAATCCCAATCAGATGTACCGGTACTTAGGTAGAAACCTATACATTGGTGCCTGATAAAAATGTATTTTTTAAAGAAAGACGTCTGATGGATTTAGGGGCTTTTGCATCTGAATTTTCCATATATTAAGCTTTTTGATATTTTCAATATTATTGTAGTTTTCAATAGATCATAGAAAAATCTTAGTAAACATCTAAGATTTAGATACTTAAATACCTAGTTCTGCCATGAAACTCTAGGTGACGCAGGCTGACAGGATGTTAACGTAACTGATGATATTCACAGAGTATGCGACTTGGCACAAGCTGATTGGTTCATGTTGCGTACACAACCAATGAGCTTGCAGCTTAACAGTTAAATGGCTGGAAGTATTCACTTGGGCATTTGGCAGCGTGCTTTCAGAGTTGCTCTGAAACCCTTCACCTTCCCTAGCTCCACCTGTATAGATCTGCTACGGGTTATTGTATTATTTGTGTACTAGCAGTATGTCTTAAATACACACAGCCCTGTATCACCATATGCTTTGGCAGTAGCGAGTTCCTGTACTTGCTTGCAGCAGCAATAGTCTACAAATACAGTAATAACAGCAGCAGCAATTCAGCAACAGTGTAGCAGATCTATCTTACCAAGACCAAATACATTAACATTGTCATAACCATTACAGTGTTGAACCTTTCCGAGAGTTGCATGACTTTCAAATGTGCTTTTTGGTTGTGAGACAGCAGTTTGCACCAATTCTGTAGAATGGCCTAATTATTAAGGTTTACTAATTGTTTTAGTTCTTGGAGAACAGTAAAGTGTAACAACACAGAGGAATAATGTTTCTTAATGCTTCAATAAGCAGCAATCTTATAATAAACAGAAAGTTACTGTATGCTGGCAGACGCTAATATTTTTCTTCAAAATGATCATTCTTTTGTGAACAGGCCTTAACACCCAAAATCCCATTCTCGAATTCTCAACCAAATACAGTATTTAGTAAAATTTTATATCTTTTGATTTATAATATTTCCAATTTTTTTCATATTTAGCTGGGTCTCAGCTTATGAATTTTAATTTCATTGAATTACAAGAATTAAAAAATTACAATAAAAATTACAAGAAATGTGTTGTATAGCAGATGCTCTCTAATTAAAAAGGTTATATATCAAATTGTAATTTTTTAACTGATGAGACTAACATCTTACATTCAGTTTGTTTTATGAAAAACAAGCCAAGAGACTATAACTGAAAAAAATATATATATATATTTGAGATGCTTGTGTCTATGCTCAATGTGAGACATGTTTATATTTTTAAAGAAATGTATTTAAAACAAATGCATTTGCCGTTCTGTTTTGCCCTTACTATCCTTGGAATAAAAAAACAAATCTCCTCAGAGTAGCAAAAAGAGTGGCGCCTGACAACAGAAAATAAATAATCAAGTTTTCAGTGATTTGCTCTAGGACCGAATGGTAGATGAGTAATACCACTGAAGCGAACCGTTGCCTCTGCCCTGCCTCTGTGTAATTAGATTGTAATTGTACCACAGTGAGATGCCCAAAGGAACCAAGTCGTCAAATCAATTGCACTCTCCTGATTCATTGCCATTTTTGTTAGCTTTCTTTGGATGAATAATTGAAACATCTTGAAAGCGACAAAAGGCTTTGGGTAGACGTACCTGCTAAGCTCCTTACTGAGTGATGAATTGATTTTTGTGAATGGATGAAAATGTAGCCATCCTGGGAGGTCTCATTTCAATTTGACAATACATGCTCCTCAGTTAATGCAACAAAGAGACATAATAATTAGATTTGTATTAATAATTAGAGAGCCTTACATACGCCTTGATCAGAAAATGCTGCAATATGTCATGTGGGTCCATTTTTTAAGATTTGTATGAGGAGTTGCAACTGAAGAATAGAATAGAATAGAATAGTATAGAATAGAATAGAATAGAATAAATTTAGTTTCTCCATAGAAACACATACAGACAAATATCACAAGGACAAAATGGACTTACAACAGACACTGCAACATCAGTCCATCCATACTGGCAGTGGAGTTCACACTCCATTTACTGTTTAATTTATTTCGATTAGTGTCTCATTACAATCAGTCAGGAGCACCTCACTACCTAAGAAGAACAATCAAAATCCAAAACAGAAATCAAACAGACAAGGTCATGATGTTAAATAGCACAGAGTGTGTGAGAGATGAGAAGGGAGTTCATGCCATTCCTAACCCAAAATCCTTCATGGTCGCCTCAGGACACAGCTGTATGAGCACAGAAGCAATCACACTGTTCATTTCAATGATGCTTAATCAGATCTGATTAACAAATGGCCAGGTGCTAAAACAAATGAAGGGCAGATTGTTGTTTTAGTGTGTTTAGTATATAAATGCAAATTTTCACAGATGTCTATTTTGTGCTTTGGATTTTAGAATTTTCTTGTCTGGTATCATCAGTATTAAGGTTTTTGAGAAAAACATTCCAGGATTTTTGTCCATATAGTGGACTTCAAAGGGGATCAATGGGCTGAGGGTCCAAACTGCAGTTTCAATGCAGCTTCAAAGGGTCTTAAAGGGGCCATCGGATGCAAAGTTCACGTTTGCATGTTGCTTGAACTTACATGGGTGTTGGCAGTGTGTGTACACATCTACCCTATAATGATAAAAATCCACCCAGTGGTTTTTATTTAATCTGTAAAAATAATTTCCCCTTTTTCAAATCAAGCCATTCTCAGCTTCTTGTTGGTGTGACGAAACACCGACAGAGGCCACTCCTACGATAGATTGATTGACACAGGCATCTTACCTCATCTTACCTTACCCGCCCTGAGTGAGCTATAACAGTCCGATTGCCAGGAGCAGGGATGTAGACAAGAATGGCTCCTTACCGATTGAGGTGTTCTTTTGTTGGATGTAATAATGAACATAAAGTCCTCATATACTCCCGACATCTGAGCAGCTGAAGATGCAGTGGATGGCCACTCCATTTTGTGAATGGAATGGCCACCTGATCTACATAAATGTGTCTGTGTTCATCCGTGATCCAGCTTTATTTACAGTAGAAGTGGTTAGGGGAGCACTGGGGCACAACGCAATTTCTCAGTTTGTGTAAATTCACGTGGGGTTCAGAGTACTTTTTTTTATCCACGTTAATTTCACACTTGTCTTGTACAAATATGTCTTTGTTTCACAATTACAGTGTATACATTTTTCGTTATTTACCTCAAAACAAAGGAAGTGAGGTGTGACAACATGCCCCGTAGGTGGGGTGTATTGTAACGTTTTTTTCTCTCCTTTTTCCTGACAGACTGTGAGTAAGAAAGGCTGGTGAGACTTACTAAAAGTATCCATTATTGTACATTTATTTACTCATTTGACATTTACACTATAGCCTAGCACTCTGTTAGCCTATGTTCTGTTTTGTACATCTATTATTACAATTTTATTTATGTTTTGGTTCAGTTCTGGCTAAAAAGATGTGGACCAGTTTTGGGTCGGGGAACAAAAACTAATCTGGGCCACACTTTAGCTGTTGATATGGGCCAAATCCAGGCCAAAGGAAATTTGCTGACTGGGCTTGCACTAGCTTGACCTCACCAAGGTGTATGTAAACTTTTGACCCCAACTGTACATGTGCCTTGTTTATAAGTGAATAACAGCCTAAATTAAATCTGTTCATCATATGAAGTGAGTGTGTCTCCTCAGAAGACTTGAATTAAACTACATAATTATTATGGATTTATAAATGTCAAAGTTTGGTGAAATGGACTTACAGTGAATGGACAAAAATCTTAGGTTTCATTAAAAATATCTTCATTTGTGTTTCAAAGATCAATTAAAGTCTTATGGGTTTGGGAATTTGTTTTAAATGTCTGATACAATTTCAGTATTCAGTATTTTTATGAAGCAGCACATACAAGTTTCAAGCATGTCTCCTGAGGAATGACAGCCCATTCTTCCTTTCCTTTCTCTCAAGCTCCTACAGATTTGTTGGACTTCTGGAACAAAGTGAGGTATGCTTTGGGTCGTTATCATGCTGGAAGACAAAATGTCGACCCAAACCAAGTTTTCTTGCAGACTGTCTGAGGTTGTTTTTTAAAATCTTCTTATCTTCCTTTTTCATGTTTCCTTCAACCCTGACGAGATTCCCAGTTCCAAACGCACTGAAACATCCCCACAGCATTATACTCCCACCACCATGTTTCACTGTGGGAATGGTGTTCCCTTCTTTCTCAAACATAGGCAACATCTCTTCTTCAGAAGTGGAGTCTTTCTTGGTCGGCCACCTCACAGTTCATTCCTGTGCAGGGCTCTAGTGACTGTCTTCGTTGAGACATCAATTCCAGACTTGGCTAGGTCATTCACTAGTGTCTTGGCAGTTGTTCTTGGGTCTTTAGAAACCTCTCTCACTAGTTTTCTTTCCACAGTTTTTGAAATCATTCGCTTCCTGCCTCTGCCCATCTTGTTCTCCACTGTGTTGGTCTCTTTAAACTTCTTATAATGCATCTCACTTCAGTTCTTGACACTTGAAAATGTTTTGATAAATGTATGTATCCTTCTCCATCGTTATGAGCATTAATAATTCTTTCTCTCAAGTCCAAACTAATTTCTTTTGTCTTTGCCATGATGACAGTGCATGTTATTTTACTAGTTGTTTCGCAAGATACTAATCCTCAGCTTAAAGATCAATTTAAAGGCTTAACTAAGTTAATAAGGTTAATCAGGCAAATTAGGTTAATTTGGCAAGTCATTGGACAACAGTGGTTTGTTCTATAGCTAACCCTAACTAATAATTTCTTAAGGGGGCTAATAATATTGACCTTAGCAGTTTTTTATTTATTTATTTTTTAATTCTTTTATTCAAGCAACTATAAGAAATCAGACTTTCTCTAGAAGAAAAAAATAATAGGAAATAATGTGAAAACATTTTCTTGCTCTGTTAAACATCACTTGGGAAATATTCTAAAAAAAAATGTAAAATTTCACAGGGGGCTAGTAATTTTGTCTTCAACTAACAATGTACAAGAAAGATTCAGACAGATGTGGCTTAATACTCTTTAATTCTATTCTAATTCACAGACGTTACCATCGTGCTAAAGGCAAAAACTACATTGACTCTATGAGCACTGACTGTGCTAGTAACAAGTACTATCTTGTTCATTCAGTTTACACGCTAACAAGTTATATTTACCATGTGCTGTGTTAGCTACTGATTTTATCTGAAAAAAGTTAAGATTAGTTCTAGTCTTAGTTTCTTTAAAGTTTCTTTAACTTAATGCAGTTTGTTGGTTTAACATAACTGAATCAGAATTAATTAATTATTTAACAGAGTGAAGCTATAGATATTCATATACTCATATACCCCTCTCTGTCTTTATTTCCTCAGACAAAAATGAGCAAAGAACCAAAGAACTTGTAACAAATGATGAATAACTTCAAGGCAAATAAGATCATTAAATTCTAGACTGCATAAAAAAGCTCTGTAATTAACCCTTGACACAAATGATCATTTTTAATAATTTAAGGTATCGCTAATACGAATCAGTGCTAATTACTGGAGTCTATAATCATTGATCAAAGACCATTTTAATTTAAGCCTCTCATTTTATTTTAATGGCAATCAAACCCAAAGATTCATAGACAAGGGGGTGAGACGATAGGTTTACTCCGAGGGTCCGTTTAGCACCATTTAGTACCCTAATGTGTTTTATGAATAAGTTTGCCCTGCGGCCACTATCCAAGACTGCTGGAGACCTTGATCACCGACCGTGAAGGTAAAATGCTGTGAGTAATAGAATATAAGCAGAAAGCTCTGTGCTGTTCTGTTGCAAACAATGCCACAAAGCAATCTGGTGTTCTTTAAGCATAAAATTGAGATTTTTGTGTCTCTTAGAGCCAAATACTATGCAGTTTACGCATCACATGTCCATTTTTCATTCATTTAAATTGCATGCAAATGAACAGCTGAAGCAGTGCTTAACTGATTCCATCAAGTAATCTTCAACATTTCAAAGCATCTTGCTTACTTGGTTCATTCAAATACTAACTGAACGAAAAACAGCCTGAAAATTGCATTCTGAGATTTAGATTCTCTAAAATGCACATAGTTGCATGTGTTTTAAAAAGGACATATCATGAAAATATGACTTGTTCCATGTTCAACTGCTATAAACGAGTTCCCGGTGCATTTACAAACCCAGAAAACATGACAAAGGACAACCCAGTAACTTTGTTTTGTTAAACCTTTTCTGCAAGCATATGAAAAAACAAGCTGCTCAATTTTTGCTACCCTGTGACGTAGAAAGGGGATATTATTATAATATTACCGCTCCTTATTCTGCACGTTTCTCCCCACTGCGTCACCATTTTGTTTTTGCAAGTGACAACGGTGAACCAGTTCTAACGCCATGGCAAATGTTTATGCAAAGCATGCTAACTGTTCTGTCTTTGGCTGCACTGACAAGCACATAACACTGTTCGGGTCATTCCTGGGATTCGGTAATATTTCAGTCCCCTGGAGTATCTAAAGTGGTGGTTCACCAGAATGAATTGTTAGAAGCTTTTCACAAAACTTTGGGATGCCCATTATAATGAATAAAAATAATTATTGCATTTTATTATTATTTTTTTTTGCATAAAATCTTATATTTATCTTAAACCAAGGATTTTGTCATGTCCCTGAGGCACTTCACTGAGTTTGTACTTAATTATTAACGAAATGTGCATAGTGTCTCTGAGTTTTGGCAACAATGTAAGCATTTATTTGTTCCTTTCTTTCTTTTTCTAAAAAATTGCTAAATATTTTATAAAAAACAGACTTTAAAGTTATGTCCCTTAGTATGAACTCAGTCCTGTCACACTAACCATTTTATGCCCATAATAATTTACACTTCACGCTTATGTGACATAATTTATCAGAAATGACATCATCCAGGTCTCTTTAATAATGGTGCAGAAAACTGTTAGAATCTTAGTTTTTATTCATATTTTTGAGGCATGTTATAGTCAGGGAGGATACTGTCAAGCTTAACAACTCCCCATCAGATAAATTTGAGATGGAAAATTACTACTTTTTCAACATTTTATTTTATTATATACAATGTACTTATTTTATTGCTGCCATATACTCTGCTACACTATATGAGGAGCAGTGGCCATTTTGAGTGAAAAACCACAACCCTGTCAAATATATGTATTTCTCATTGTTATGGGGTTGTTAACTTGTAACGGGGTTCATTTGCTTTATTTATTACTAATTTTAATGGAAAAAAAAAAAAAAAAAAAAAAAAAATATATATATATATATATATATATATATATAATAGTCATGGTTTCAATATATATATATATATATATATATATATATATATGTACTTCAAAATCATGCTTTTTTTTTTTTTGCTTTAAGTAGAATTTTTGACGTAATATGTCCACTTAAACGTTGACAAGCATCATACATCAGACATTGCACCCACATTTGCAGCTGAAAGACACTGACACAAACAAGGGAACAATCTGAGAGAGAAACAAAACCAAACATTTAATTTAAGGCATTGTATCCCTTCAAATGTGTTACAGTCTTCAACTTAGTCACACATTTGTAACATTAATATTTTTTAGAAAAATATAGGGAAGACAATTAAGAACAAAAGTGTTTCTTGCTGATTACCATCTGACGTGTTAAGGGCTAAAACAATAAAAATGTGGTTTTAGTTGAAATTTTTAATTAAAAATATTTTTTACAAATCATTTTTTTTTACCGTAGAGACACAATTTGTATATTTTTAGCTTCAGTCCTATAAAAAATGTGAAAATGATGTTAATGTTAATTTTTTTTATCATTAAATTGTTATCAGGGACACATGAGCAGTAGGTACATGTTTGTTTTATAACAGTTTCTGCGTAAAATCTTTTTTAAACCAGTCCGTTACGGGGTTGAGGAAAAAAAGGTGTCTAAAGCTGAAAACAACTGAAAACAATAAAAGGTCTTTAATGCCTAAGGTGGGAAAATATGTTTTTTTTTTTAGGGATGGGCGATATATATCGATCGATATTATGCACATCTCATCAGTAAAGCCGGTTCTTTGATTAGCGGTAAATCTCCATCACCTGTTTTCAAATGGAGCGCCAGTTTATTCACAGAGCCGTAGATCACTGACAAGCTACGCAATATCGGGTTCAGTTTCGCGGGTGATTTATTGGGGTAGCTTTTCAGTGATCTACGGCTCTGTGAATAAACTGGCGCTCCATTTGAAAACAGGTGATGGAGATTTACCGCTAATCAAAGAACCGGCTTTACTGACCAGATGCGCATTAATTTTTCGATCGATATATATCGCCCATCCCTATTTTTTTTATATGTGCCTAATGATGTGGGGTATTCGGAAGTTGAATCAGATGTAGTTGAAAAACATGTATATTCCAAGTTGAAAATGAATTGAATCCCAGGAATGACCCATTTAGAGTCCCAGCCTCAGAGGAGACAAAAGAGCAGTGGATTTATTGATTTATTTACTGTATATTACGCTGCTGCCACACAGATCTAATATAAACATTTCATTTCCAGCTGTTTACCTTCACAAACATAACCAAGTGTTTTTGTAACTTGTGTTTTTTTTTAACATAAACTTGTGTGTTTTCGAGTTTAAGTGCAATAAGACATGAAAGAGATCTTAGTTTAGTACTCACATGCCATGTGTCAGCCACTTTGTGTGCAAGTTCTTCGGATGTGTGCGCTCAGAAAAACATAGGAGTTTAAACTGATATGGCTTTAAAACGTATAATAGACATGATAATCAAAGCATTATCTCATTTGCATTTAAAGTGAGGAACACACTGTGTTTATGCTTCCATTCAAAGTAGGCATTTTCAAAATTATATAATAAATGATCTGTGGGGTATTTTGAGCTGGAACTTCAGACACAATCAGGACCCCTGAGACTTCTATTACATCTTGTAAAAAGGAACATTCATAGGTCTCCTTTAACAGCATGGAGTGTTTTCACGATGCATCATCATATGGCCTTATTGGAGGCAATGAACGTTAACAATGCCACTGAAGCGAACTAAACTCGCATATTTTGCTTATTATTGCCACTGAAAATGACAGTTATTGTCATATTTTGGGCTGTACTAAAAACAAAAACATTTGGAGTACTATAGACTGCCAAAACTTATAACAAATCAAGGAAAGAGAAGAGTGCAAAAAACTATCCGAGGAACAAAAGCTGTTAGTGGTTGGCCAAACTGGACCAGGATTTCCAGGGCAAGAATTTTGACATTTGTGTTTATTCTTATCAATATCGGTTAGGTAGGTGAAATATTAGGCTAATATCTTAATTAATACTGCTTGTACGTATCTTTACCACCTATTAACTTTAGTTTGTCAAATTATTCTGCCCTTTCCTGCTTACTAAATCATTCTCTATATGATTTAGCAGCTTCCACATGTTTTTTTTTTATCCAAGTATCACCAATATTGCTGCGCATCCGGGGAACTGACCAGGGGTTAAATTGGGATTTGGTATGTGGGGGGGCTCTATATATATATATATATATATATATCAGTTTGGATTTTTACCTTTATTTAGGGCACATTAATACTTCATCAATACTTCTTATTTAAAATTCTTACATTTTATCTACCACAACTACAATAATATGACTGTTATTATGTTGTAAAATTAAATAATTTACACTAGAAAAATACTGTGTTAAATAATGTAGTGAGATTATTATTTTTTTTAAGGATGGGGGAAACGGATGTGTTCAATACACTGAATCAATCAGCAATTACAAGGCTGGTTGCTGTGAGATGCGTTGTGGTTCTGCTGTGTCTTTTGGAATTATTTTCACTGCTGAAACTGAAAAAAATGTGATGTTAAAAAAGGGCCTAACCTACGTGCCCTAATATTATCGCTTATTGAACTATTTATTGAACCATTGGACAGTAGTGATGGTGAAAACATTGTGTGACGTTGCCTAACTGTATTTTAAATATAAAAACTTTACATTTTGAACTTTCACCTCAGTATGCTGAGTTTCTGTGTGTTGCGAGTTTTGATTTCTCATGGAGAGTCTGTGTGAGCCTCGCTCAGCAGCGCAACCTTATACAGTTAGTACATGCATTAATGGGTATAATTCATGACCAAGTATAAAACACGCGTGCTTTTAAGCAAATATACCCTCTTTAGAAAAAAAATAAAGAATAATTTAGCAACATCTGGATGTGACTTTACGCAATTTCTCGGGTTTGTGCGCATTTTTAAAGTTACTGTTTGAGTGCATTCATTTTCTTGGACTAAAAAGTTTACAGAGCATCGCACGCACTTGGCGCGCGTCCTGGCATGCTCTCGTGTATGATCAGGCAGCATCTCTGTGTGTCGGCATCCTCTAATTGCGGTCCGAGCGGGCGCGGGCGCATACCGGCGCCACGGTCCCGTTGGCCAACGCCGCGGTGGAGTTGGTTTGCCAGGTAGAAATACAATTACGTGTAAAATGTCATATGTCTGACATGAAAACTATTCTGGTCATTTTCCCATTATATTACAAATGGCAAATAACATACACTATTATAGTTTTGTTTTGTTTATTTAGTTTAGTTAAATCAAATGTGACCTTGCAATCAGTTCGCCCTAAGACCGCGTCACGAACACTGCTTTGACTGCACAAAATGCTTCCACTACAAGAGTCCACCGCTTGCCGCGTCGCGGGAGAACGAGCCTTTAAACAGTCTTCAGACAGAGAGAAACACTAGCACGGGACTGTTTTAGAGCAGGTACCTATCAGCGGGCACCAGTACAAAGAGCAAATACCCGAGCCTGTCATCCATCCGGTCACCCCCGACACATTCTTCCACTATTTACGTTCACTTTTTGTGGTTCACACGTCGGGTAGCCGTCCGCGTGCAATATTCTGCCCTGGAGTCTATGTGCCGGGGCTTAGCCCCGGACGGCCCCGGCCCAATTTAAACCCTGGAACTGACCCAATCATGATGCAAGTGCAAACCCTCTGTAACGTTGCATGCTTAGTTCTGTTTATTTTAATGATCTTTTATCACTCTGGAAATGTGAAGGTGAAGTTGGACGCATTTTATCGTGAGGTACGATCTTATCGCTGTTTCTTTTATTTTGATGCAAATATAGCTCGTCTGAATTATATGCATAGGAAATGTGCATACTGAAAACAGTATACTGTTCAAACGTTAAGGGTCAGTAAGATTTTGAAAGAAAGCTCTTGTGATCAGCAAGTCTGGATTTATTTCATCAAAAACTGAAATTTTGTTAAAGACTAACAATTCACAATAATTGTTTTAGATTTTAATGTTAATATAATATTAAAAGATTGCTTTTCAGCAGCGTTTACTGCAGTCTTCAGTGTCAAATGATCCTTTAGTAATATACAGATTCAGTGTCTAAGAAATATTTCTGATTTTGATCAATGTTGTTAAAAAAGGGCTTAATATTTCTGTGGAAAATCTTTATAACCCTGTATACACACACACTTTTTGACCAACTTAACACATACTGGCTGTATATATGTATTAACCTATTTTAAAAAATAAATAAATCATACTACCCAAACTTTTGAATTGTACTTGAATAGTTAGAATAGTAATCTGCTATTCTGAACACAACCCATTATGCTACTTCAAGGTTGTTCAGACTTTTCTGCATTAGATTAGTTATCTCTACTACTCCTGATCCATCTAACCAACAATTACAGACAAGAGAAAACTCTTTTGAAATGAATTTTGCAGGTCTCTAAAGAGCAGGACTGAACAACCCTGGACTGAAGCACAAACATTAAATACAAAATAAAAACGACCTCAACACATTTGATTATGAACAGCTGCCAAATATATAATTGTTGATGAAAGACTGCACCAGAATGCTTTTTTTTTAACTGATTTAGGTTACACATAAGCAACATATCTTAAAAATACAATACATAATCAAAATAATTCAGAAATGTTAAAAAAAAAATCTTGAAAAAAACATTGACGTTGTTGTGGGTACATGTTATGGCAAAAGACAGAAGAGAATAACAGCATTTATCACTGAAATGTGGAACAAAAGAAAAAAAAAAACTTTTCCGCTGATCAGAGATCAGTTTTGTATATCAAAATCTGCCCAAAATATAAGGGAATCAACACAATTAGTCTCTGATCAGTGTAGATGGCACCAAAATGACCTGCAAAGTCTGGCATAGATGAAGAAATTCCAATATATTACAATATAAGCACACTTACAAGTTAAAAAAATGATTTTCTGATTATGGGCTATCAAATGCTCACTGAAAATCACATAGTATATTTCATTTACTTTTTTACAACACTTTTTCAAACGTCATCATTCCATGTTTCAAAGCATCCACCTATTTTAGTTACAAATGTGACTGAGTTTCTTCCTTATAGCACTTAATTTTGTAACAAAAGCAACACTGCTTAAGAAAAAGTAGACAATGGCGCATAACATATCAATCCAAGTTATAAGAGAGGCATGTGTATACGTGTGTGTGTGTGTGTATGTGTATATATATATATACATATATACACACACATATTCACACACACCTCTCTTCATAAGAACAAAAAGATGAGTATATGTATTAGTAACAAACAGTAAAACGACAGGAAAGGGCACAGCTGATTTAATCTCAATCATTAAAGACCCATGCTGCAAAAGTGAGAATCTCCATCCCCGTTTAATCATGCTCGCAGGCAGCGCCATCAACGACTGGTGCAGTGTGGGAAAGTCTTTCAAACGGGAACCTCAGAGTGACAGGAGCAGCTCTCAGAAGCAGCACCCTGGGCTATTTCCATGATAAACCCACACAAACATTCATTCCCTGTCACGCTCGCAGCTGAAAGGTGCTCTTTATGGTTCGCATCGCTCCTTAAGTAGGGCAGCATGTTTGATAACGAAACTGTACCCTGCATTTCAGATTTTTTTCTTGTCTTAGAGAAACCGACTCTCTCTCTTTCGAAGAGAAAAAGGAAATAAAAAAGTTTACACTTACAAACTTACAATGTATTCCTGATAACTGGATTTTTACAGAAGATAATATTTAAAAAAAAAAAAAAAAAAAAAAAAAAAAAAAAAAAGGGAAAAGAAATAGAAACGAAAAGAGACAGA
This sequence comes from Cirrhinus molitorella, assembly GCA_033026305.1. NCBI lineage: Eukaryota > Metazoa > Chordata > Actinopteri > Cypriniformes > Cyprinidae > Cirrhinus > Cirrhinus molitorella. Next base: position 25,098,433 of record CM065120.1, read on the forward strand.
GATGCTGTGCAGGTGCCTGTGGTATGTTCAGAGTCTCTGTCTCTTGAGGCACCAATAGAGATCCTTTTAGCATGTATGTGTGAGGGGCTGTTATTCAGATTTGTGACAGTAAAGGTCCTTTAGCGCTTTGAGCTCCTCGATGAGCGTTTTGTTCTGATTCTCCAGCACGGCCACTCTGTTTTCCAGACATTTAACGTACTCTTTCTTTTTCCTGCGGCACTCCCGTGCTGCCTCCCTGTGGTGGAAATGTATTATTACAGTCAGGAGATTACAGAGAACACCATATGAGTCACTCCAACTAAAAAAGCAACATTCACTCTACACTTTAATGATTTTTTAATTGCAATGAAAATGAAAGGATTCTAGGTTAGGGATCTAAGGGAGAACACAGTACAGTGGTGCTATAGTCATAGATGAAGTAAAATTGCAAGAAAAAATGTCTTATAATAATATATAAGGAAAAAATATATGTAAATGAAGTTTTAGGGGCATTTTTTTTTTACAAAATTAGGGGCATTTTAATCAGGTATCAGCTAAGAACAAAAAAGAAGGAAAACTTGTTTCTTTTCCCCTCCTCATCATACTATAGATTCACTTAGCTAATAATAATAATAATAATTTTATTGTTATTATTAATAATAATATTTGTATTTAAATTATAAAAAAGCAAAGAATTATATTAATGTGCTATAATATTGTATACTGTAAAAATGTGTTTTCAATAATAGTAATATTTTATTATAAAAAATAATTATACATAATAATGTAGAATTATAAATAATAATAATAATAATAATAATAAAACTTATTTCCCCCCTCATTATTATAGAATAACATGCTAATTATTATTATTATTAATATTTTTATTAATAATAAAATGTTTTATTTTATTTCTTTATTACAAATAAATAAAATCATTTAAGAAATTTTATTAATATGCAGTAATATTATGTACTGTAAAAATGTGTTTTCAATAATAGTAATATTTTATAAAGGCTTTTTAATACAATATAATAACAATAAAACATGTTTTTTCCCCTCACTGAATATCCCTCATTGCTAATTATTATTATTGTTCATATTAATATTTTTATTAATAAGATATGTATTTAAATTATTACAAATTAAACAAATCATTAAAGAAATAATATTAATTAATATTATTAATGCAAAATTATTGTACTCTAAATATGTTTGACAATAATATAATTTTTTATTATAAAAAGCTTTTTAATCTAATATTATTATACATAATATATACAAATTACTGCAATAATGTATACTCATTAATATAATAATAATAATAATTTGTAATCATTTAAATAAAATTTAACAAAACAGTAAAGAAATTATATTAATGTGCAATAATAAAATACTGTAAAAATGTGCTTTCAATAATAATAGTAATATTTTATTATAAAAGGCTTTTTAATTCAAAAGAATAATAATAAAACTTGTTTTTCCCCCTCATTGAATATGATTATATAATAACATTTCTAATTATATTATTATTAATAGAATTAATATTTGTATTATTATTATTATTATTATTATTATTAATAATAACATGTTTTATTTAAATAATTAAATATTAAACAAATCATTCAATAAATTATATTAATATGCAATAATATTGTTGTACTGTAAAAATGTTTTAATAATAAGTAATTTTATTATAAAAAAATCTTGATTTCTTTGCTTTCAAATGTTAAGGCTTTCTATTTTAAATGTATGTAAATACACAGCAATTGTTCTCATTTGCGCAATTCACCTGGGTCACAGTTTTATTTTTTATTTTTTTTAATCATACCTGTTCTTCATTAGTCGAACCTCCCGTTTGCGTGTGGCCTCCTCAGCTCCTCCCTGGCTGGGCAGTGCAGGAGAGGAGGCCATGACCACCCCTGGAGCAATGGTGCTAGCAGCTGCAGTGCGGATCTGATACGCCTGAACATCTCCTGAGGCCGCTGTAAAACACAAGCAGCACAGATTTATGTTTTGACAAGTAGACATTTAGATGCCATGTGTGGCTGCCTGCAGGATATAGATTAAGCCTAGCCTAGATTTAAATCTACAGCGGTACACTTACTCTCATCTCTCGTTATCTTCTGCCATTTTATTCAAGGTTTTATGCGCCTGTATAGAACTGAAATGTTGGAATCTCACCTTGTACAACCACCTGATTGCTGGGCACCAGTATCTGCTGGCCGTCGCTGGTTTGTGCATATTGCAGGATGGTGGTGCCGGGCTGAGCGCCTGCCGCGTTCGTCATGGTCAGGGTTTGTAGCCCTTGAACTCCATCTGTTCCATTATTGGCTAACTGGATCGCCCCACCCTGAGTGATAGCAACTGGGAGAAAACAAATGCCATGAGGTTGACTGTATATTTAGCGAATTCAAAGAGTGTCAAGCTGCTATTTCAAGTAGTAGCAGTAGTGCATTTGTACTAGAGAAACAAACTACTTACTGTACTGCCCACTACTTGTCTGGTAGATAGGCGTTGGCACGGTAACAGTTGTTATGGCTGGAGTGGAATCCTCCTCTGATTTCTCTTCTTCTATCCGTGGGACTGCTGGAGCATCGGATGAAAGGTCGTTCAGGATCTTTCTGTGTTACAAAATGTCAAATCAAGCTTGTGAACAATAGATTGTGAATGGACTAAGATAGAATTAGAACACTGATTTTAGGATTTCCATAAGGAATGTGAATATCTGGACAAAAAGGAATGCAGTAATATAGCAAAAAAACGCAGATGGAACTGCGGAATCCAGGTGTAAAAATGCATTTACTGTATAACACAGAATGTCATGGAAATTGCCAAATTTCGGATGAATAAATCAAAAGTAGGTTGTTACATTTAAATTAAAATGCGATAGAAACTAGCGTCTGTGAATATTAAGCTGCAAAATACAATTTAAATATGAATCCCGTAATTTCCGCATGTCTCTATGTGAATGAATGAAGACTGAAACGTACAGCGTTTGAGGTGTTTTCAGACTCAAATTACACGAGTACATGAACACAAACATAATCTCTAGAACCCAGGGTTCCTACCAGTTTTCCCATTTCAAAATTCCATACTTTTCCAGACTCATATTTCCAAACCTCTCAGTAGATTTTCAGACATACAGTGGGTATAGAAAAGAATCACCCCCCTTCAAAATAATTACATTTTGTTGCTTTTTAGCCTGAAATGAAGACAGACACATTTTTTGTTTTATCTAACTGTATTTACTTAGTGCAACTTATAACACCCAACCAAAAGATATAACACCAACATGTCTGAAAAAAAATGAACATATAAAAAACAGAATCAATGGGTTGGAAAAAGGATCACCCCCTTGTTTCAGTATTTGGTTGAATAACCTTTTGCTTTAATTACAGCCTTTAATCTGTTGGGATACGTTTCTACTAACTTTGCACATCTAGACTTTGCAATATTAGCCCACTCCTCTTTGCAGAACTGTTCAAGTTCAGTTAAATTTGATGGTGTCTGTTTGTGGACTGCAGTCTTCAAGTCATTCCACAGATTTTCAATGGGGTTTAAGTCTGGACTCTGACTTGGCCATGCCAGGACATTCACCTTTTTCTCCTTTAACCACTGTGTGGTCAGTTTTGCTGTGTGCTTCGGGTCGTTGTCATGTTGGAAGGTAAACCTTCTTCCCATTGATAACTTTCTGGCAGAGGGCAGCAGATTTTCCTCAAGAATTTGTCTGTATTTTGCCCCATCCATTTTTCCTTCTATCCTGACAAGTGCTCCAGTTCCTGCTGCAGAGAAACAGCCCCATAACAAGATATTTCCACCTCCATGTTTTACGGTAGGAATGGTGTTATTTGGATGGTGAGCTGTATTGGATTTCCGCCAGACATATCGTTTGGTGTTGAGGCCAAATAATTCAATTTTAGTCTCATCTGACCATAACACTTTTTTCCACGTGGCCTCGGAATCTTCTAGGTGCGTTTTGGCAAAGCTCAGTCGTGACTTTATGTTGCTTTTCTTGAGAAGAGGCTTTTTTTGTGCAACCCTCCCATACAAGCCACATTTGTGGAGAATTTTTGATATTGTTGTCACATGCACACAATGACCACTCTTTGACATAAATTCCTGCAACTGCTTCAGAGTTGTTGTAGGCCTCTTGGTTGCCTCTCTGACCAGTTTCCTCCTGGCTCTTTCATCCAGTTTGGAGCGACGTCCTGATCCAGGGAGGGTCTGTGTTGTACCAAATACCTTCCACTTTTTAATAATGGACTTGATAAAGCATTTGAAATTTTTTTGTATCCATCCCCTGACTTGTGCCTGGCCACAACTTTATCCCGGAGATCTTTTGACAATGCCTTGCCACCCATAGTTGATGGTTTGCTTCAGTTGCACTACCTAGGGTTGAAATGCTACAATAAAGCTATTTTCATGCTGAGCTAATCAAATTGACCACCAATGAAAGTGAAATGGCTTTGTGTGTCGTTAAGAAGGTGATTAGCTACACCTGACTGAGTTTACAAGTAATTTTTAGGAGGGGGGTGATCCTTTTCACAAGTGAGTGATTCTGTTTTTATGCTTGTTAATTGTTTTCTGACATGTTGGTGTTATATCTTTTACATGGATGTTATACGTTGTACTGAATAATTACACCTAGATAAAACAAAAACTGTGTCTGTCTTTATTTCAGGCTACAATGCAACAAAATGTAATTATTTTGAAGGGGGGTGATTCTTTTCTATACCCACTGTATTTAACATAAGTGGTCCATAAAGCATTATTGTCAGCTTTATGTGTGACCCTGGACCACAAAACCAGTCTTAAGTCGCTGGGGTATATTTGTAGCAATAGTCAAAAATACATTGTATGGGTCCAAATTATTGATTTTTCTTTTATGCAAAAAAATCACTAGGATATTAAGTAAAGATCATGTTCCATGAAAATATTTTGTAAATTTCCTACAGTAAATGTATCAAAACGTAAATTTTGATAAGTAATATGCATTGGTAAGAACTTAATTTGGACAACTTTAAAGGTGATTTTCTTAATATTTAGATTTTTTTTCAGTCCAGATTTTCAAATAGTTGTAACTCGGCCAAATAAAAAACCATACATGAAAGGAAATCTTATTTATTCTGCTTTCAGATTATGTATAAATCTCAGTTTTGAAAAATTGACCCATATGACTGGTTTTGTGGTCCAAGGTCAAATATTTGGTATATAGTTTTGGTATATAATATTATCATGATTTAGTGTCAAACCAGTAATTGTTTCATCCCTAGTCATCTGTAAACATTTTTTATTTTCATTGATTTTCTCATGGCAACATACCCTAAAATAAAAAAAAGAAAAAACAAACTTGCACACAAGAAACATTCTTGTACCCTCGGGAAACTATTCACATGGGATTTTTTTGCATGCTTGCGCAAAAAAAAAAAAAAAATCTTGTTTTATTTAACGTATTGCCTCTAACATCAAGGCCTAATGTCCAATACAACACATACTCTGCGGTGGCACAGAAACCATGACACAAAATGGGCTGGTGACATAAAATTTGCCAAGTTCAAGGGTCTATAAAAAAGAATGGTACTGTAAAAAGTGTTGAAAATTTGGCTTTCGTTATACATACATATATATATATATATATATATATATATACACACACACTTTTCCCTATACAACATAGGAACCCCAAGAACTGTTCTGAGAGTCACTTCACAAGCATTTTACTGTTTCTTTTTGAGAAAAACTATCATCACATTATATACACAAAGAAATGTAAAGATCTTTCCAGCAACCTGTCAAAATAAATGTTTGTTTTTGTGACAGAAAGATATTACTTAATGTAATGATAGTATTACTGCTACTGATAAAATTATTAAAATATTTTAAAGGAATATTTACCAGATAAATTATTTACCAGAATTTATTTACCAGAAAAATGAAAAAATGAAGAAGAAAAAAAAAAAAAAAAAAAAAAACAGAAAAGAAACACATAAAATAATAAGGTCATTTTAAAAATATTTTTAATAAAAATTATTCAGAGGTTTTTTTTATTATTATTTTAGTCAGTGTGTGGTGTGTATGTTTGTGCATAAAAAAGATCTACAAAGTTACAAATCTCAAAGTCCACTTCAAAGGGAGATATTTCGTTTTTAAAAAGTCCCTTTTCAAGAACTACAACGAATGGCTAATTTTGACTACAAGCTTTGTTTTCTGGATGAAATAAACCTCGCCAACTGAAATTCGAATGGTTGCGATGCAGCATAGAGAGACACTTTTGGGGTGCTTCAACTAGCAGCAGAACTTCAAGCATTGATGACAGTGATCAAGATCTCCACTGGTGGCTGCGCCAAATCTGCACGCCACAAACATGTGCGGTATGGGGAACAAAACACATGCAGAGACTCGGCTGATATAAACAACCACTGACAAGAGTGGCAGCATGCTATTTGATAATGTTCTTTGCTCGCTTTCTGTAGCTGCTTTTTGAATAACTAAGGAAATGTAAGCATTATAATTAGTAACTTACAATGTCTTTATTCAAATGTTGTCATGTTAAATACAAATGAAGTCATATTAAAAACATTAGCCTTTTTAGCCTTCAGCTGGAGCTGGTTTCAGGCAATGAAAGTATGTAAAGAATTTATTAAATTAGCACGATAATATCATGTATTGGCAATCTGGCAGGCTGACGATAGGACCCAACACTACTGTAGCATCAACTATACCTTCATATATCCTTAACTATAACCAAGTTAGAGCTTGATGCTTTGGCAAGGATCGTGACAGTACTGAAACACTGTCTAAACTGTTCGCCAATCACAGTGCAGTGGGAAAGCTAACTAATCACAACACACTTCGTATTTCGGAAGGCGGGAAATAGAAATAATTGAGCCATTTGTGCCAGGCTGGGGAGAAAACTGTTGTAATAATGTAAATTCTGTGAAAAATAATGTGTTTTTCAAACCACCAAACATGAAAACATGTTCTAGACTAGTACACCCCAAAAACAAAATCAAGACTTTGTAAAAGGGCATAATAGGACCCCTTTAATTAGATATGCTTTTTGATTATTATGAAACCATTAAAACAGAATCAATAAAATTAGTGAAAACACAGAATTTGGTAAAAATAAAACAATTTGAGAAAGAAATGTATTTAGGGTCTTTTGTTGCTAAACTTTTAATAAATTGCTGTTAAATTGTGTACGTTTCATGATTTCAATTAATTATTAATTAATTTGTTTTTTTGCTTTATATTTTTTACATTTAAAGGGAACTCTGGGTATTAAGACTTGTACCATGCTTCGCTTTGGAACTCAGTTTGCAGCCTTTTGTGATTGAGTAAGGAGCTAAGAAAAATTATGCTATTGATTTTAGATCAACCCACGGATGTTGTGCAACATCTTCAAAGTTATTAAGTAAAATATGTTGGGTTCTATAGAAAACTATGGATCCCTGCCAGAGTCTGCGTAAATAACCGCACCAAAACATCAAATCCATTCAGGTACCTGTATGACGGCCGTCTAGACAGGATCTCTCTTCTTTTCTGGCAATCTGTCACACTGTCCACTGACTCCTGTGAATCATCACTCTCAGCAATGGTAGAAATCTAATACAAAGAAAACAAAGGAACACATGAATACTGATAGCAGAAAAAAAGTCAAGTATTATTTCTAAACTATTAAGCAAACAGATTAGAAAACAGAAGAGTATACATATTGAATTAAGACAGCTCAGACAGAATTAAGAAATGAACTATGATGTCAGGCTTACTTGTACAGTTTGCACTTGTGGGGATTGTATGACGGAGGGCTGGGCTGCCTGGATGACCCCGTGAACTTGCACCGTTTGTCCATTGGGTAGCTGAACTAAGGTCACTGTGGGCGCAGTGGCTGATGCCTGTGCTGCAGCCATGGAAACCTACATCAGGGACACACAGCAGGGTGAGACACACAAACTAAACTAAGCTATATCCGAACTGAATTCAAATATCAACCCACAACTGCAAGCATAATCATAAGTTTTTAAAATATGCGTTCCCAAGAAACTTACCTGCGCCAAGGTGGCAATCTGCTGAGTGTCTGTCTCTGAGACTGCAGTGTCACCGCCCTGCTGGACATCTGCTCCTGCCTCCATGGTCATTTATATTGCCTGGAGATGTAATTTAAAATCTTTTACTTTGGCAGATATACAGAATACTATAAATACACTGTTAACATAGAGAGTAGGTCATCCACGCCTACTGTCAAGGGAAACGGTGAGACCGCAAAAACACCCTGCCCTCAGATTAGGGTTTGTCAGTTTCATTTTGAGTATTTTGGGTATAGAATTGTGTAGTCTGAAGTGTTGTCCTATAAAGTATTCATAGGCATTACATTTTAACCTAATTAAAATTAAATAAACTACTCACGTATAAAAAAAACAATAATAATACAGTGCAATATATACCACATTCATTTTTTGAATTAAATGTTGCATTTGTATAGTCCAAATGTAGTTTTACATGACAAAAAATATGTACATTATGTAATTAACGTGAAAAATACAGATTAATATACACAGAAACAAAAGTAGCCAGCAAGCGTTAACACATGAATGAGAATATAACTTTAATTAATATTAACGAAATTCGTTCTGATTAACCCACGACTGTTTTTTAATAAGTAACATGTTAAGCATCGTGCTCCACAAACGACTCCATTTGCCGCCTTTTTTTTTACTTCCGTATACAGCTGTCAGTCAGATTTGAGCTTTGGTTTTTAAGGATTTATGAATTTAGTAACAAAAACACACAAAAAGAGTGCCTATAAAAATCACTTTTTTTTACAAATGCATATTTATGGCTATTTAAGGTAAAGCTAAACAGTAAATACAAGTGCTTGCATTTTCAGGCGTGTTTCGACTTGTAAAATAGTGTTCCAGGTTGAATGAAGCAAGTATGCAACACAAAATCAGTCTGTTTTATGGTGTAATTTGAAGAAAATAATACTCAAGAGCAATACATTTTCTCTCTGATTTTATTACCAATTAATGATTACACAGAATAATTGTTTTAGTGGTACACAAAACCCTCTGCATGGGCGAGAATGCAGTAAAGATCTTTAATGTAACGGAGAGCTTCGACCGCTCCATAAAGCAATGCTGGAGCCAAGAAAAAAAATCTTTTCATGTGCTGTATTTCCATCAAAAGGTGCCATGGACGGGCGATCGCATTCATAACCCTACGCATCTCTTATCCTTTCCATAATCACATGTACTTTGTAGAACCGTCGCGCTTTCCTCATTCGACTGCCTGACTGACTCATTGTCTGCAACCAAGTCTGAGCTGTTGAGAAACATGCCCACCGCCGCCATGATCTCTTTGTTACAGACGGATCGAGCATTGCGACATGTCCACTATAACGGCAAGTGCATTATCTCTTTCCCCCACGAATGCGTCTCTTCTTACCCGACACAGACTCGCCTCGTCACTCCCAGGCCTCCGGAGCTCCACTTTTATTTAGTCCGACACGTAAGAGACCGCGTCAGGCTACACCTCCGTCGCGTCACCGAGGACAACAACACAGAGAACGAGGGGGACGAATACAGCCCTAATTCACGATCGACAGGATCCGAGGTGTAGGCGGAACATGCCGAACTGCGCGCGAAGATATACGAAGAGCGAACGAGCGGAGTCGGATTCACACGAGCTCTCGCTCCAAGTCTACCCACGCGAGCATGCGTCAGATCTTCGCGCTGTGATTGGCTGCCTTTTGTCGTAATAAATATGAATAACTTTTTTTCAAATGTATCAGAGCAGAGGTTTTCAAGATGCAACGGACCCCCAAATATGATCATATTAATGGAATGGGCCCCGTTCTACAAGTTAAAAGGCAGCTATATGTTTTTATGTAAAATATGAAAATATGTACACTACCAGTTAAGTTTTTGAATAGTAAGATTTTCAATGTTTTCTTCTTTTCACCAAGTATGCATTTATTTTATCCAAAATGCAGTAAGATTGTGAAATATTTTTACTGTTTAAAATACCTTTTTTCTATTTTAATATATTTTAAATAGAATTTAATATATTGTAATTTATTCCTGTGATCAAAGCTACATTTTCACCATCATTACTCCAGTCTTCAGTGTCCTTCAGAAATTATTCTAATATGCTGATTTGCTGTTAGAAAAACAATTATTATTATTATTAAATATTTTAAACAGTAGAGTTTTTTTTTTTTTTTCAGGATTAATTGATGAATATAGAGATCCAAAGATCAGCATTTATCTGAAATTAATACTTTTATTTAGCAAGGATTCTTTAAATTGATCAAGATTTCTACTTCAGATAAATGCTGTTTTTCTGAACTTTCTATTCATCAAAGAAACCCTAAAAAAATCTACTCAGCTGTTTTCAACATAATAATAATAATAATAATAATAATAATAAAAATAATAAATGATTTTTGAGCAGCAAATCAGAATATTAGAATGATTTCTGAAGGACCATGTGACTGGAGTAATGAGGCTAAAATTTTAGCTTTGGAATCACAGCAATAAGTTAGATTTTAAAGTATATTCAAAATATTTCAAAATGTTATTGTTTTTGTTGTACTTTGGATCAAATAAATGCAGGCTTGATGAGCAGAAGAGACTTCTTTAAAAAACATTAAAAATCCTTTTGACTGGTAATGTTGAATGTTATTTGGAAAATATTTTGTTTCTTTTAAGTTACATATAATATTTTTCTCTACTCTCTAAAATACTGTGCTGTTATAAATATAATAAAAATTATTATTATGTTAATTATTTTAATCAAATATGTATTATATTTTATTTTACTAATTTTTAGTGCTGTCAAACGATTAAATCGCATCCAAAATAAAAGTTTATGTTTACATACTATATATTTGTGTACTGTGTATATTTATTATGTAGAAATAAATACACACACATGCATGTATATATTAAGGAAAAATATTGTAGATTTATATCTAAAATATTTATATTTATTTATAATCTAAATTGTATACAGGTATAAATATATATACATATAAATATTTTGTTTTAATATATACATGTATGTGTGTGCATTTATATGTACATAATAAATATACAAAGTAAACACACATATAGTATGTAAACATCAACTTTTATTTTGGATGTGATTAATCACGATTAATCGTTTGACAGCCCTACTAATTTTAGAATATTTATATTTATAATAATATATTAATAATATATATATTATCTTATTTTCATTACTTAATTAAAAAAAAAAAAAAAAAAAAAAATATATATATATATATATATATATATATATATATATATATATATATATATATATATTCTGTTTTTATCTAAACATATGTTACACAGACCCCATCACTCCCTTGTGGCCCCTGGGAATCTAAAACCCCCTGTAGCCTACTATGCAATGTTTTTAAAGGCAAAAGGGAAAAAATACAATCAGTATTTTGTTTATGAGAACGACAGAGAGACCTCTGTTTTTGCAGTATGGGCGGTTCTTGTCAACATGAGGTTACGATTGGATAACTTGAGTGTAACGTCACGGAATGTTCACCAATCAAACTTAAATAATCACTGCAGAAGACCACAAGTTTACCGCCTACTCGCCAAGAACCAGGAAATAGTTATGGTATTTTGATAGGCGACTCACACTTGATTTTAGTCATTGTGACATACTTACTTTCTATTACTTTCGTGGTCGACGGAGTTTGTAGCAGTTATGGCATCGTTATTCAAGAAAAAGACGGTAGACGGTAAGTTTCTGGCTGCTGCTCTTAGGGCTTGTTTGTTTGGTCAAAACCGCCCAGCAACACTCTCACGTCAATCATCGACTGGTTTCCTTAATACTAATGCTGTTAACTTGTTTAATACGTGAAAGCTCATTTGAGGTATTTTTGTACCATTTTTAGGCATTTGTGATATTTTCGGTCCACTGTGCTATCTAACAAAAGTGTCTTTTATTCTGAAATGTGTGTTGGGACAACTGCAACCGAAAACATTTGACATTTTCTTGACTTGACTTGAGTCTATCAGCTGATACTTAAAAGTGTCGAGTTAAAAATGGTCTATAAAACAAATCTAACATTTTATAAAATCACTGGGCCATTCCTGTAACTTTAAGTGGTCTAATTACTTTGTATTGAAGTTATGCCAATACATTCATTTGTCATCTGACTCAGACATTTCAGCATTGATAATCTAAATGGTGATCGATAATTATATCTCCTCTGATAATACAGATGTTATTAAAGAACAGAACAAGGAGTTGCGGGGAACGCAGAGACAGATTACAAGAGACCGGACAGCACTGGAAAGACAGGAAAAACAGCTGGTGAGAATCCCCACCCATCAATGTGACGTGAATATGATGCCATATGTTTCCCTTTCTTACTATTGAGGAGTGTGAGATCACGAGGTTATGTCATTTATGTCACACTGAGCCAAATTGTGTCAATAGATTATGACTAACAGCACATGATTCTGTTTCGAGCTGAGATAAGGCCTGGTTATGCCATTGTGACGGCCGTGCTGGTGGAAAACTTTTTTCTTTTTTATAGCCGCCACCCTTCGTGCCATTCATACACTCATACCAGTGTAAACATAACTAACACACTGTAAAAATATCCTGTTAAATTTACACTAAAATGCAGCCAGAAATGTAATATTACGGAATTGCATATTGGTGTGACTATATTTTATGACTTATAACCATATATTTAATTAGATATTTAATTTTTATTTATTAATTAGTCTACTTGAACTTGAACCAACATTTGCTTTCTACCTTTAAATGTACTGATAAACAGCATAAAATACAGGTGGTAAATTATAAAGCCATATGATAAGTAAAGTTCATCAAAAGTCTCTAAAACAATGCAGTAAACTTTTTAAAGAAGTCTCTTCTGCTCATCAAGCCTGCATTTATTTGATCCAAAGTACAGCAAAAACAGTACAATTGCGACATTTTTACTATTTAAAAAACTGCTTTCTATTTGAATGTATTGTAAAATGTAACTTATTTGTGATTTCAAAGCTGAATTTTTAGCATCATTACTCCAGTCACACGATCTTTCAGAAATCATTGTAATATTTTGATTTGCTGCTCAAAAATAACATATTATTATTATTATTATTATTATTATGTTAAAAACAGCTGAGTATAATTTTTTTCAGGTTTCTTTGATTAATCGATAATTCAGAATAACAGCATTTATGTGAATTATAAATCTTTTGTAACATTATAAATGTCTTTATGATCAGTTTTAATCAATGTAAAGCATCCTTGCTAAATAAAGGTATTAATTTCTATAACTTCTTTCTCCCTCCCAAATAATAATAAAAAATAAAACTAAAGACTCCAAGCTTTTGAATGGAATAGTGTGTATTGTTACAAAAGTTTTTATTTCAGATAAATGCTGTTCTTTTGAACTTTCAATTCATCAAAGAAACCTGGAATTGTACACAGCTATTTTTAACGTAACAATAATAATATATGCTATTTGAGCAGCAAATCAGAATATTACATTTCTGAAAGGTCATCTGACTGGAGTAATGATGCTAAAAATTCACCTTTGAAATCACAGGAATAAATTACATTTTATAATGTATTCAAATAGAAAGAAGTTATTTCAAATAGTAAAATTATTTCACAATATTACTGCTTCTGCTGCATTTTAGATCAAATAAATGCAGGCTTGGTGAGCAGAAGAGACTTCTTTAAAAAAAAAAAAAAAAACATTAAAAATCTTATTGTTTAAAAACTTTTGGCTGGCAGTGTAAATAACAAAAATAGAAATATAACAACTAAATACAAAAAAACATAACAAAGATCACCCTAATGTGCATTGCTGATAACAAAAATATGAATAAAAGTTATTTATAAAATATTATATAATCATTGTGAATAAATAAATGCGACTGTATTTCAGTAAAATGAATTGTAATGTGACATTAAACCATTTGCATGTGTGTGTGGTAAGATAACTTACAGTTAACTAACTTTTTTTTTAACTGTAGCATTTTTAGTTTCATTTTCTTCTGCAAAAATAGATTCACACAAAAAGATTGCACAAAAATTACGTAGAATTACTTAAAATCACATTGAAATAATCTTACACACTATTTTGCATACACATTTAATTTTATTATTTTCTTTAAAGCACTTCAGCTGCATTTTATCTGTTAATAGTGTTATACAAATTAAACAATCTTTTGCTCTCACTACTAAGCCTCATTCTGGAAAACTGTGTAACTGTTTCCTACTATTTGCTTTCTTTATCACAGGAAATGGAAATTAAGAAAATGGCAAAGACAGGGAACAGAGACGCCTGTAAAGTTTTAGCAAAGCAACTTGTTCAAGTGAGGAAACAGAAAACGCGTACATATGCAGTCAGCTCTAAGGTCACCTCCATGTCTACACAAACCAAGCTAATGAACTCCCAGATGAAGATGGCTGGTGCCATGGCCTCAACCACCAAAGTAAGTCCTTTTTGAACTCATGATAACTTTATAAAAGTCTGCCCCAAGCCCCATTTCTAGCTCATTTTAGGCAATCTTGACAGTGATTTAAAGCTTAACTCTTAAGTTAGGTTGAATATTGTGTGAAACAGCTGGGATTTCACATTTAAGTAAATAGGGCTGTTTGTTCTGTAGTCCTAAAAAAATGAGGAAATTTAGCATTATCGAGCCATGGTTTCCCTCTGGAATTTCTAATGGGTTTTTTTTTTGAGTTATGGTTTTGCATTTATGAGTAAAATAAGAACCATGGTAAATATTACCGGTGGGAACTTTCCTAGTTTGTTTGTGAAATTCTCTTTAATGAGAAAGGATTTTAAAGTAATCTTAACCATATTTTACTCAGAAGTGGAAAACCACTTTTCAAAAACCCTATTATAAATTCCCAAGGGAAGTCATGGCTCGAAAATGCTAGTTTATTTCCAGTTAAAGCTGCAAATTGACATTGCACAGCTTAGCAACTCTATTAATTATGTATGTTATGACCTGTGTGGTTTGTGGTTTTCTCAGTATTTGTACTAATTTGAGCGTATATGTTGGTCTAGAAATCTGGCACAGTGTTGTGGCACAGCCATTATTCTTATTATTTTCGCTTTAGTAGCCTAAAGTGAAAAATTTTAAGAAGGACATGAATCAAATGGTGACTCATTTGTTTGTGTCTCTGCCTTTCTCAAAACAACTTACAGACAATGCAAGCTGTCAACAAAAAGATGGATCCGAAGAAGACAATGCAGACCATGCAGAACTTCCAGAAAGAGACAGCAAAGATGGACATGACAGAAGAGATGAGTAAGTTGTTTTTATTTATTGTTACTGTGGGTGATTTTGTTAGTGGGTTTTGTGAAATAATGTCATAGGAAGGAAATGTTGTGGACAACCTTGTTTTTTTTTTTTGTTTTTTTTTATAAGAGTGGTTCCTATGATGAATAGCTTATTGTTTCCTAAAGAAATTAGTAAAAGAAGTAAATGACTGCACACTAATATCATTGCTCAAATCACTAATATCATTGCTAAAAGTTTGGGATTGTTTAAATGCATTAATATGTTTATTAAGCAAGGATGCATTACATTGGTCTAAAAGTACAGACGTGTATGTTTTGTCACTTTCCACAAAAATATTAAGCAGCAAAAACTGATTTCAACATTGATAATATTTCTTACGCAGCAAAATTAAAATGATTTCTGAAAGATCATGTAGCACTGAAGACTGGATGGCTTTTGAAAATTCAGCTTTATCATCACAGGAATAAATTACATTTTAAAATACATTAACATAGAAAATAGTTATTTTAAATAATAATATTTCACCTTTTTGCTGGATAAATAGGTAAGCATAAGAGACTTTATGAGCACAACTTTTGAACGGCAGAGTAATGCAAATTGTAGTTTTTTGACATTTTGGTTTCAGGACCACCTTTCTTGCGTTGTTTTCTGCACCTGTAGCCAACTTTTTTTTTTTTTTTTTTTTTTTGCAGTCTCATTGTTTTGAACAAAGCATGTTTTTTATACTTTTTTTGTGTGTTTTTGTCTGTTTATAGTGAATGACACACTGGATGAGATCTTTGAGGATTCTGGTGATGAGGAAGAATCTCAGGACATTGTGAATCAGGTGTTGGATGAAATTGGAATTGAGATCTCAGGAAAGGTAAGAAGTGAAAGATTACATGGGCATCAATCAATAAACAGGCTTATTAGTGTAGTGCATTAGTGTTGAAATCCATTTGTGTCCATTAAGGCGCCACAGTATATGGAATTAAAAAAAAAAAGCTTCATGGATTGCAATATGATTTCAATGCATTAATCCATAGACTTTAGGGAGATGCAGAGAAAAGAGAAAATACCTGGCATATGCTTAGGCGTATATGTATCATATATGGCAACTAAGCAGCAGTGATGTTAGTGTTAAGCAGAGAATCTACAACTGAACATACAAGTGTTTTTGCATTCAAATAAGGCCAAAATTAGGAAGTACCTCGGTTGTGTGGAACATATTTGGCTATAAAAGTGATGTCCGTACCTATTCAGAAGTGGTTACAAAACCTGTAGACCACAATGGCTTTTCATAGAAATAAGCTGAACCTCTTCAGTCTGTCTAAGCATGAGAACTGTAGATAAAAAAGTCTGCAAGCATAGTTAGATTTAACCCTCTTCCCAAGCATCATCAAAGCAGTAATTCAGTGGTTCAAGTTTGCACTTTGTTCAAAAGGGTTGCTTTTAAGATTGATATGTAACTAAAAAGAGAAAAGATCACACTGAAAAGAGTCAGATCTCCCCATAATTTAAATAAGCCTATGTTTAAGCCTTCATTCAATTTGCATTTGATTTGCAGTAATCCTAGATAATGCATTTTTCAGAACGTCACTTCAGTACAAGATTTACTGTTGCTTCGAGATGTTTTCTTCAACTGGAATAAACCAGATATATCAATCTTAAACAAACAAACAAACAAAAAAAAAAAAAGATTTGACTCACTAATCTTATATCACATCATATATAGCAATCAGATTATCCAACAGGTTTATCACGTTTTTCATTTACATTGTGCAGCCATAATGTTCATGTAACTATAAAATCCCTTTCCACCAATGTCAGCAGAAAATGTGCCACAGCGAATTTCATTAAATGATATTTGCATACAAGTGTTGTTCAAGAAAATGTTCAAGTTAAGTTTTCCATGTAAGGTTTACATGGTGTATATGTGCATAAAATTGTTCTTGACCCTTAATTTGCATAAAACCAGCCTCAATCTCTAAATATGGCTATTCTGCATGTCATCTGTACAGCTATTCGTCACTGCGAATGTGTCCTTATGCTGTGCACTCTTGCCTGAAGGCACACGCAGCAAAATCTTTAAATAAAACACATTTGCTCATTCGCACAACGATACTTTTATTCCAGTTGTGAATGGGTTAAATACAGAGCAAGAAAAGAGAACAATCACTAGAATCACTGAAGCAGAACTCTAAGGTTGTGCTGAACAAAAACACTGGTGTTTTCTGTGGTATTGAGTGGATTCTGACTTACTTAAACACCTCTGATTTGCGTTCATGTGCTTTGAGTGGCTCAACTACAAAAACGTATAAACCACAACATGTAAAAGCAGCATCCTGTGAACTACGGATGGGCGATATGACCCAAATCTTACATCACAATATTAGCAATTTTTAAATATACAGTTGAAGTCAAGTGTTTACATACAACTTGCAGAATCTGCAAAATGCTAATTATTTTAACAAAATGAGAGGGATCTTATAAAATGTATGTTATTTTTTTATTTAGTACTTACCTGAATAAGATATTTCACATAAAAGACATTTACATATAGTCCACAAGAGAAAATAATAGTTGAATTTATAAAAAAATGACCCTGTTCAAGTGTTTACATATGCTTGATTCTTAATTCTGTTGTTATGTATGATTTTGAGATCTGTCTTTTCACACTGAGGACAACTGAGGGACTTATATGCAACTATTAGAGAAGGTTCAAACACTCTACAGTATACATTAAGAACCAGGGGGTGAAAACGTTTTGACTTTGAAGATTGGGGTAAATTTAAACTTTTGTCTTCTGGGAAACATGAAAGTATCTTCTGTAGCTTCTGAAGGGCAGTACTAAATGGAAAAAAAAAATATGATATTTAAGCAAAATAAGAAAAATGTACATATCATCATTCTGTTCAAAAGTTTACACCCCTGGCTCTTAATGCATCGTGTTTCCTTCTAAGCATTAGTGAGCATTTAAACCTTCTGTAATAGTTACATGAGTTCCTCAGCTGTCCCCAATGTAAAAAGATGAATCTCAAAAGCATACAGTTATTGTTTGAAAGGGTTTAAATACACAAAAATGCTGAAAAACCAAAGACTTTGTAAATTCTTTTAATTTGAATTACTGTTATTTTCTTTTGTGTACTATATGTAAACATCTTTTATGTGAAACATCTTATCAGTACTAAATAAAAAAAAAATAGCGTGTGTTTTGTATGATCCCTCTTATTTTGGTAAAATAATTAACATTTTGCAGATTCTGCAAGATATATGTAAACTATTGACTTCAATTGTTTATTACAATATAGTTATTTTTCTTCTAAAGAAGGTCTTAATTAATGTCATAACTCTGGTCACTAATGTCAATATAAGAAACTAAAGGGGGTCACACACCGGACGAGAAGTGCAACGCCTAGCTGCGCCTGGTCCACCCACCTGTCAGTCAGGCCCACTCTGCTTCACAAGGTAGGCGAATCTCGGCCGAGTCCCAAGTATAGGTCTCTGGGAAACAGCGGTGCTTCCCAATTATTTAGCGTTTTCAAACCGGTCTAGGAATTATCCAACCATCCAATCAAGACCGTACAGAAGCCCGTGCAGAAGCGGAAATGCGTTGTTATTAGGCTATTTCTCATTTTTTTTCTTGATTTTTACTATGTTGATATCGCCACAACATTTATGTCGTCTCTCTCCTCATTTCACCGCTTTCTCGCTTTATCACTCATATCTGGTGGGAAAAGCACACAATTCTCGCAGAGTCCGACCTGTGCCCGTCTTTTTCCCCCTTATCCCAAAACAGCTTATAGCTACTGTTTCAGCTAATAAAATAGTTACATTTTGTATATAATGGCAAAGTGATTATATTTCGTTTCGTGTTTTTATTAAGTTAATTTAGAAAAACGTTTGGAGCATTTTTTTGTTTGTTAAATATAAGTTTTCGTTTTTACAGGATCGAATACTGTTATCAGTCTGTTTGATCAATTTACCTTCTCAAATCATCACGACATGTCTAAAATAAGATCTATAGATATAAAACAATTCAAGTAGCTAAAAAACAATGTTAGATAAATGTGTGCTATTAGGCGGATATCCAATCTTTTTTGCGGAGAGGGGAACCTGAAGCCGCTTTGCAGAACATGGAGGCGCCAGCGCGATTATTTGCATTTTTTTCAGTGGAAACAGTTTAAAATTAACCGTCATTTTTGCTCACAAAGGTGATGCATCATTCGGAGATGTAAAGGGTCTACTTTTATTTGTGTGCACTCACAATATCAACAAAATGTTACAAACAGTAGTTTTATAAAATAAAATTAAATAAAAACCAACCATGATACGTTTTCTGCCGTCTTGAAATAGGCGAGCTTCACAAAAGTGAACCAAAACGCATACATACCTCACAAACATGATAAATATACAAATAGAAAGCTTATTACTTAACGAAATAAAACAAATAATAATAAAAAAAATCCTCTTTCATTATGTAATCTGTAAAGATGCAGTTCTCTCAAATGTGCGTCGAAGAGGAGATTGCAAATCAGGGTCTTTGCGACACTATCTCAGAATGGTTTATTAATGAATAATTCAAATATTGTGTTTATTATACATTTAATTCTATGTGTTTACATTTTTTAAACTAATGCAAGCTATTATTTTGCAGCAGTGGTGTCTTTGCATAATGTATTAACGATGACGTGACAGAAATATGATGTTATTTAATATAAAACCATGCAGAAGGCGTTCTGTGGCGCGGCAGGATTTTGAACAGCGTCCTGAGTCGTAGCTGGGCGCCGCAGACAGACGCCGAACGGCGCTGCCGATGTGCGTACACTAACAGAAAACTGTGTTCGAATTTTAAAGAGGTGGCGCGGCGCGACGCAACGCTGCGTTTCTCGTTCGGTGTGCGACCCCCTTAATACTAACCTAAATGTAGATATTTCTTCTTACAGTTTCAAAGTGATTTAGTCAAGAGCAGTGACAGATTTTCTCTTTGTTGTTTGATTAACATAAATAACAGACATGGGGAATATTAGACTGCGGTCACTTTAAGAGCTGCCGGATCCAGTATACTATTACACGTTTTCTTTCTCAGCTGTTTGCTTTCACTTAAGGCCTAAATTGCTGTATTTACGAGGATACTTACAAAGACGAGCATTACGACATACAAGTGTGTGTGTTTAACCATTTAAGGCATATAAAGCAGCAAAAATAACTCAAAAGTTCACTACACCAAGCTCTGTTCATCGTCTACATGTGTGTGCGCCACGTTGACAGAACTAAGAAACTGTTTCTCAGACAGCACATGCATATAGCGAAATTGGTTCTTTTTTGCTGCTGATTGTTTTGATGACTTAAAATCACCGAAATGCTTAAAAATGCAAATGCAATGATGCGTTTTTGTGACCACGTAGCACAGCAGTGTCACATGAGCTTGTAACCACAATAGAGATGATAGTCCAAAATCTCTACCAGTTGCCAAATTTCTACCGGTATATCGTCAAACGTATTGATTAATCAATAAGCATAATAATAAACATTCATACATCCATACAAGACCCATAGATAATTAATGTTTTCTGTACCTTATGGAATACACAATAAAGTGTCATGACTATTGAGTCTTGGATTGCAGATGTACTATCCATCACATCATATTTTTATCCATAATGGATTTTTTGTTCCCCCTGCAGATGGTTAATGCCCCTTCAGCTGGCCGAAAGCAACCAAGCGCCGCTACATCCAAAGCAGATGGGATATCAGATGAGGAGATTGAGAGACAGCTCAAAGCTCTTGGAGTGGACTAGTGCTCATACACACACATGCACACTAACACCTGATTATTGCCTGGCAACAGGAGGCGACAGCAACACACAAACACACATTAAAATACATTCATACCCAATACAAACACATTGACACAGATGCTGATAAATGGACAGTCCAAAAGCTTACTTTCACAATCACAGGCCTGCCTACTCTGGGATAACATGCCACAGATGGCAAATGCAATTTTTTTTATTTTTATTTATTTATGACAATGAGAGATGACTATCGAGGTTGATTAGGACTCTTTCAGGTTTCATCTGGCATGAGAAGGACGGAAATAACAATAAAAAGTTTGAATACACGTGTTGTAAATGAATACATACAATGCCTTCCAGACTAAGGCGGATGCGTTTCCCTGAAATCTACAACTTTTTCTCTTTGATCGAGAACTCAGAAAATCATGTTGGTGTAAACAAGTTTGACAGGAGAACTCTACCTCTGTAAACAGAAGATGTGACAGGGTTTCAGCCGCGTTTTGTCTTGTCCTCACGGTACCTTGCTGTTCTCCCGGCGCATGACAAAACACTTGTGTGAGTCACACTTTAGTTTCCTGTGCTCACCTTCGCTCTGTTTATGAATAGGAAATGATTTAGTTTGTCTACTTTTTTTTATTATTTTGAATAATTTGAGTGTGCATATTTTATTCAGCTGCTTTTCAGAGGGCGATGCCAAATCGTAAGAAGTATGTTCTGGTTGAACACATTATTTATCCTCCTGTGATGTCTGAAGATGGTTGCCCTCCTTGATTTCCCATGTGCCTGAGGTCTCGGGTTGACAGTGTGTGTGTGGTTTTCTCAAAGGTTGTGTGAGTGCATTGATCAAGTCAGTTATTCTGACTTTAGAGATGTTCGAAAGGTTCCCAGCTAGTCAGAGTGTGACCAAAGTAAGGGTTGTTATTTTGAGTGGCATGTAAGCGGTATACTGAGCTTGATCTTTAGAGTTATCCACAGAAGTTGTATTTAGGCTGACGCTGGTTATGCACTGCAACATATTGTAAGAATGTAAATAGTATAGGCATGGAAGGTTGATTAGTTTAATGCTTAATCTACAGTAAGAGTTTTGGAATATGGGTGATGATTTTCCTTTTTTTAGAATTTGTTCACTGACAGGTATTGTTCAGATATAAGGGGATTGTATACCCCATTAACCATAAATAAAGTTTTTAATGAGATCTCAATCATTTGTGTTTTGTTTTTATAGACAAGTGGGACGATATTTGTTTAAATATCTGTTTACCACTAGAGGGCAGAGCCAAAACATGTTTAAATATTTACACTTGATACCCAAGCTACACTACTGTTCAAAAGTTGAGTATGTTCAGTTAGGGTTAGCCTTGAATACTTTTATTCAACAAGGATGCATAAAATTTATAAAAAGTGGCATGTTAAAATGTTTTAACATTGCACAAGATGTCTGTTTCAAATGAATGCTGCTCTTTTGAACTTAACTCATCAAAAAATATTAAGCAAAATGTATATATACACTGCTGTTTAAAAGTTTGGGATCAATAAGATCAATAAGTCTCTTATGCTTATATCAAGGGTGTATGTATTTGATCAAAAATACTGAAACTGCTTATTTTCCTATTTAAATATACTTTAAAATATAATCTATTTTTGTGACAACGCTGAATTTTCATCAGCCAATACTCCAGTCTTCAATGTCACATTGTCCTTTAGAAATCATTCTAATATGCTGATTTATTATCAGTGTTTGTTTGAAACCTGTAATACTTTGTTTTTCTTTCATTCTTTGATAAAAAAAAAAGTTAAACCAAACAGCATTTATTTTTTATATAAATCTTTTCTAACAATAAAAGTCTGTCACTTTTTATCTATTTAACATATCCTTGCTGAATAAAAGTGTTAATTTATTTAAAAAAGAAATAAAGAATGTACGGACCCAAAACTATTGAATAGTAGTGTGTATATATAATGCAAAATTTCTATTTTGAATAATCACTGTTCTTTTTAACTTTTTATTAAAGAATTTTAAAAAAGTGTCACGTCATAAAAGACGCTTAAACTTTCATAAAATTTTACTAATCTAAAACTTTTAAGTGGCAGTGTTGGAGTATATTGAGTTTCCACAAAATTAATGAAAATGAAAACTGTTTTCAAGATTAAAAAATGTTTTTGAGCAGCAAAAAACATTAGAATGATTTTAATGTTGCTGCTAAAAATTCAGCTTCGTCATCACAGGAATTAATTACATCCTAAAATATATTATGACAGAAAACAGTAATTTTAAATTGTGATAATATTTCAGAATATTAGAGATGAAAGATTTAATCAAATAAATGTAGCATTGGTAAGCGTTTTTAGCATTTTTAATTTTTAACATTTAAAAATAAATGAATAAATAAATCTTACTTACCCGAACTTTTGAATGGTAATGTACATCGATCTGTATATAAAAATATATCTGTTTTCTAGGCATTCAGTAACGCTTTTAAAATCTGTATTGTCTACAACATTGGTTTTATCTATTTATTTATTTGTGGAAAATGTCCTAAAATTTGTTAAATGTTAATAATATTATTTGTAATGATAATATTCAGCCTGATATTACCAGAATTCCAGTGATTGAAGTCTCCAATAGGTCAGAATTGACAGTATACTACCGTCTTTAAAGGGAGATGGTCTTTTACGTATTCCTTAGGATATGTTTAAAAAACTGTTTCTCTGACCTTAATCCTGCATTTCAAAAACACAATAGTTGGGAGACTTGACTTTGAGATGGTATAAACTTTTTTTTTGGTTACGGTCGTTCGGACGCATTTATCTCAATTTAACAGCTTACTGACTTCAAACCCCAAAACTGCCACTAGTGTAGGAGTCCTTTGAGGATTACTGAAAAATGTGTCACCCTCACATTTTCACTCCATTTCACAGAGAGACACAAGATGCACATAGTACAATCCTTCCAGCCCCCTTGAACGTCTGGAGCCGCAATGACAAGTGCGAGTGACTCAGAGGCAAACGCTGGCCTCCCACTCACAAATACTTGCATATTCCATCTCATTCAGGTCATGCCAGACCAGCCATGAAGAAGAATCCTACTCAAAGTCTAAAGGTACATTTAAGGCAACTTTTGAGTTAACATTTGCACTGTCTGTTACTGTCTTTTTTTTGTTGATATTTTACAGTAAGAATCCCAGAGTAACAGGGATTTCAACATAAAACAGAACTGGTGTGAAGTTTAACTATGCAGTTTCTGGGCAGCCATGGTCAGACAGGCCCAAGGCTACAAACTGATTCTGCAGACAGTTTGGCAGAAGCAATTGATATTGACTTTTCTTCAGAAGTTGACATTTTTATTTCTATCTATATCATTCACTCAGGCACCGGAGGCTGCTGGTTCATCATCCCAAATAACAATCAAATGCTAGACAGAAATGATGGGGAGATGTTTCTGTGTCAATATGAAGAGATGAAAGTCTTATATCATGCATATGGGCATATCTCAAGCTGCAGAGAAACAAATCCTTTGCCCTTTGCGTGTCTGTTTATTAAATATTTAGTTTTAAAACTTGATTCATATTTAATCTGCAATTAATAGTTTATTAGTTCAGCCCTTGGAACCAAGGCGCCATCTTGGTTTTTGTCAATCCGTGGATGGCAGCCACTGTGCTGAGCTCCTCAGTTCTTTTAGTGTTTTTGTTAGTTTTTCCTGTTTTTTTGTTTCGCAAACAATCCATTTTTACCAGAGTTGAACTGCTGAACATTCGGCAGAGCACACCTCAAGACCTCCTACCGGTTTTCATGTAGTTGGCGGAGCGGCAGGGCTGATCAAACGCTTTAGGATGCACAGACGGGAAAGCGAGCCGACGCTCGTGAAGCTTTGACAGCGTGGATTTCGGACGCCACTGCATAGTATACATCTGGCGAACCTTCGCTCTCTTTCCAACAAAACTGACAAACTTCGTCTGCTCTCCAGGACAAATAAGGATTTTTCGAACTCTGCTGCTCTGTGTTTCATGGAAACCTGGCTGAACGATGTGATACCGGACAGCACGCTTTATCTGCCGGGTTACCAGCTGTTTAGAGCAGATCGCGATGCAGAATCAATCGCGTGGCGGCGGGATGTGCTTTTACGCAGATGGTGTACTGATGTAACAGTATTAACCAAAATGTGCTGTTCTAGAAGTGCTTTCCATTAACTGCAAGCCATTCTATTCGCCTCTGTCATCATGAGACTTGTGAAACTTGTGTATTAAATAAATTATATCTCAACAAATTAGAATATGGTGACATGCCAATCAGCTAATCAACTCAAAACACCTGCAAAGGTTTCCTGAGCCTTCAGAATGGTCTCTCAGTTTGGTTCACTAGGCTAAACAATCATGGGGAAGACTGCTGATCTGACAGTAGTCCAGAAGACAATCATTGACATCCTTCACAAGGAGGTTAAGCCACAAACATTCATTGCCAAAGAAGCTGGCTGTTCACAGAGTGCTGTATCCAAACATGTTAACAGAAAGTTGAGTGGAAGGAAAAAGTGTGGAAGAAAAAGATGCACAACCAGCCGAGAGAACCACAGCCTTGAGAGGCTTGTCAAGCAAAATCGATTCAAGAATTTGGGTGAACTTCACAAGGAATGGACTGAGGCTGGGGTCAAGGCATCAAGAGCCAACACAGACAGACCTGTCAAGGAATTTGGCTACAGCTGTCGTATTCCTCTTGTTAAGCCATTCCTGAACCACAAACAACGTCAGAGGTGTCTTACCTGGGCTAAGGAGAAGAACTGAACTGTTGTGCAGTGGTCCAAAGTTCTCTTTTCAAATGAGAGGAAGTTTTGTATTTCATTTGGAAACCAAGGTCCTAGAGTCTGGAGGAAGATTGGAGAAGCTCATCGCCCAAGTTGCTTGAAGTCCAGTGTTAAGTTTCCACAGTCTGTGGTGATTTGGGGTGCAATGTCATCTGCTGGTGTTGGTCTACTGTGTTTTTTGAAAACCAAAGTCACTGCACCCGTTTACCAAGGAATTTTAGAGCACTTCATGCTTCCTTCTGCTGAGCAGCTTTTAAAAGATGCTGATTTCATTTTCCAGCAGGATTTGGCACCTGTCCACACTGCCAAAAGCACCAAAAGTTGGTTAAATGACCATTGTGTTGGTGTGCTTGACTGGCCAGCAAACTCACCAGACCTGAACCCCATAGAGAATCACAGACATAGACTGAACTGTGCGATATTCTCACGAGAGGCGACCAAAATTTCGGACGTCAGAAATTCATCCGACCGTCCAATTGCCGGTCGGGAGAGGTTAATCGTTTCTCGTTTCCCCCTGCACACTTAACAGACACTGCATGACAAACGACGCACAACAAATCTGAAATTCAGCCCAATTCAAAAAAGAGTCGCACGAGTCAGAATTCGGCTCAAAATTGAACGAAAATCGCACAGTGTATGTCCGGCTTAAAAGGTTAGATCTTCTTTGGAACACAATTTAAGATATTTTGGATGAAAACCGGTAGCTTTTTGACTGTTCCATTGACTGCCCAGTAAATAACACTGTCAAGGCCCAGAAACGTATGAAAGACGTTGTCAAAATAGTCCATCTGCCATCAGTGATTCAACCATAATTTTACGTAGCTACGAGAATACTTTTGTATGCAAAGAAAATAAAAATAACAACTTTATTCAACAATTAGTCTCCTCCGCCTTACTATAGCGCCATTTTGGATAGTATCCCCTCGATGCAAACAGCTTACCCTGTTCTCTGTCAGCTGTGACACGCGGATACGCTGTTTTTGTTCGAATCAAAGTGTAAATACACGTAGAAAAAGTATCTGTGTGTTGTGGCTGACACAGTCCAGTGGATACTTTCCAAAATGGCGCTACGGTGACATAGAGGAGACTAAATTGTTGACTGGTTGAATCACTGATGGCAGATGGACTATTTTGACAACGTCTTTCATACATTTCTGGGCCTTGACAATGTCATTTACTTGGCAGTCAATGGGACAGTCATAAAGCTACCTTTTCATCCAAAATATCTTAAATTGTGTTCTGAAGACGATCAAACCTTTTACGGGTTTGGAACGACATGGGGGTAAGTGATTAATGACAAAATTTTCACTTTGGGGTGGAGTAACCCTTTAATACATGAGTTTCACAATTTGAGTTGAATTACTAAAATAAATGAACTTTTCCACGACATTCTAATTTATTGAGGTGCACCTGTATATGAAAAATTATGCATTAAGCCGTGGAAGAGAAAAAATTTTAATTTGAAGATCAGGGTAAATTTAACTTTGTTTTCTGGGGAATATGTGAGTATCTTCTATAGTTTCTGAAATAAAAAAAATATATATATGATTCAGGTTAAATAAGAAAAATGTACACATCCTTATTCCTTTCAAATATTTACACCCTGGCTCCTCATGCATAATTTTTCCTTCTGAAGCATCAGTGAGTAATTAAAGCTTCTGTTATAGCTGAATATGAGTCCCCCAGTTGTCCTCAGTGTGAAAAGATGGGTCTCAAAATTATACAGTTGTGGTGGTGGCCAAAAACTAACAGGACAAATTGGTGGCAAAACTCAGAGGAACTTTATTCTTCCAAAAAATAAAAAATAAATAAATAAATAATAAGAATTAATTTCACAGGAGCGGATATAACAAAATTCCATTCCAACATAGTTTATACAAAACTCAACTCAAGAAAAAGAAAAACAATACCTGAAATTAAGCAGGCCTACAAAGAATAAATCTGCCCTGCTAATAAAGTAACAAACAAAGGAAGAACTAGAATCAGCCCAGTCAATATAAAAAAAAAAAAAAAATGACCTTATAACAGACAACTTCTATATATATTCATGCAGCCTCTAGCATTAAGTAACACTTCAATAACTAACCCTCAAACAACATTAATACTCACAGCCAAAATACACTTCAACATTACCTAACATAATACAATCAATAGCAAAATCAAAATAAGACATCTATTCACACAGAAAAAAATAATGAAATGAAAAAAAGAAGGACAAAAGATCCCCCTCAGAGTTTGAAGCAATGATGGTACAGTCCAATTTCCTCTGGAACAGCACAAGTTAGGGAGCTGAAGCCCCGCCTCTCCCGTTGTTTTGTAACACATGGAATGCGGCCGTTCACGCCATTGACCAAAGACTCTAGGACTAGGTGAAATACAGACAAAGAAACATAATAAGTGTGCACCCTTCTAACTGTTCAGTACTCCTTGTCTTGTGCCTTTTTTTATAATAAATAAGGGGATTTAAAGTAACAAATACAATAACCAATAAACACTGAAATAAATTTAAACATACTATAAATACCAACACTAAATAAAATAAGCAATTGTAGAGGCTAAACATGTGAGGTGGGCTACGTACCCGTCACAACAGTGATTGTTGGAAAGAGTGCAAACACACAAAACTGCTGAAAAACCAATACATTTGTGGGACCTGAAAGATTTTTCAGAAGAACAGCGGGCAATTTAACTGTTCAGGACAAACAAGGGACTCATGAACAACTATCACTAACCTAAATAAATAAAAAACAGCTGTGGATCATTCAGGTAACAACAGTATTAAGAATCAAGTGTATGTAAACTTTTGAACAGGGTTATTTTTATAAACTATTATTTTCTCTTGTGGACGATGTAAACATTTTTTTTTAAGTGAAATATCTTATTCAGGTCAGTACTAATAAAAAAAAAAAAAAAATTTGTATGATCCCTCTTATTTTGGTCAAATAATTTACATTTTGCATATATTTATATTGAACAGATGAACATGCAAAAATTTCATTTAAATTGTCTCATGGAACATTTAGTTTGCAGCAGATGTAACTTTGTTCAAATGACAGGAAATTATGAGTCATGGGGGTCACATGGATCAGACATATTCAGTCTTAAAGAGTTTGTTATAATAGGCTGTGTCATCACAAGCATTTCAATGAGGGATGTGAGGGGGTGTGCCAATGTGATGCCACTAAGTGAAAGAGAAAAAAGCCTAGTGGGGGAAAAAGTAATTAATGTTGAACAAAACACTCCTAATAATTCACTTACTGCACACACCTCTACTTATTCATGGGAAGGGATAATGGTTAAATTATATTTCTGCAGAACAGCAACCGTGTTTTTGTTCCTTTGAGTTTATTATTTAAAGCAATTAGTGCTGTTTTGCATGCAACTTCTAGGAATTTCTAATTAGCATTTTTCCCCCCAGTTTTTCCGAGACAAATTGTGCTCATTTA
Organism: Cirrhinus molitorella; assembly: GCA_033026305.1. Lineage (NCBI taxonomy): Eukaryota > Metazoa > Chordata > Actinopteri > Cypriniformes > Cyprinidae > Cirrhinus > Cirrhinus molitorella. Next base: position 25,127,738 of record CM065120.1, read on the forward strand.
AATAATTTGTGTAGGCTAATAGCCATTTCCCTTTACAAACGAGAAAACAAATCAATAACTGGCATGTTACTCCTGTTGACTAAGCAGTAACCTTTCATAGCCTAAAACAATGAACATCTAGACGTTGAAATATGAGCAACATATACTGCTAATGCCTTTTTGGCAACAACTTGAGGTTGAAATCCTTGTTTGATCTCATACAAAAACCTTTAGCAGACAGCACAGCCAATGTTTTGTGTCTGGGCTATATTTTATAACATTGTCAAAACTGACAGTCCATAGAGGCATATGTGCATTTGAGACAGTTTTGCTGTGTCAGATTACCCCAAATTAGCTATATTTAAAGGAATACTTCATCCAAAAAAAAAAAAATGTCCTCACCGTCACATGAAAGCCTGTTTTTGCCACTGAATAAAAAAAAAATTATAATAAAAAAATAAATTAAAAAAAATTATAATAATAATAATATGGTAATTGTGACTTTTTCTCAAAAATTTCTCCCAATTCTGAGTTTATATCTCCCAATTTTGACTTTTTTTCTTAGAACTGTGATGCAAACTCGCATTTCTGACTTTTTTCTCAGAAATGTGAAGTACAAACTCGCAATTGCAAGTTATAAAGTCAAAATTTCACAAAAAAGTGATATAAAAGTGATATAAAGACACATAAACTCACAATTGTAACTTTTTCTCAGAATTGCGAGTTTATATGACGACTGTGACTTTTTTTCAGAATTGCGAGTTTTATCTCACAATTGTGACTTTTTTTCAGAATTGCAAGTTTATATCTCAGTTGTGACTTTTTCTCGGAATTGTGAGTTTATCTCACAATTGTGACTTTTTTTCTCCAAATTGCGAGTTTTTATCACAATTGTGACTTTTTCTCGGAATTGTGAGTTTATATCACAACAGATGTTTTCTCAGAATTGTGAGTTTATATCACAATTGTGTTTTTTTCAGAATTGTGAGTTTATATCTCACAGTTGTGACTTTTTTCTCAGAATTGCGAGTTTATATCACAGTTGTGACTTTTTCTCAGAATTGTGAGTTTATATCTCACAGATGTGACTTTTTTCTCAGAATTTAGAGTTTTATCTTACAATTGTGACTTTTTTTCTCCAAATTGCGAGTTTTTATCACAATTGTGACTTTTTCTCAGAATTGTGAGTTTATATCTCATAATTATGACTTTTTTTCTCAGAATTGCGAGTTTATATCACAACTGAGATGTTTTCTCAGAATTGTGAGTTTATATCACAATTGTGTTTTTTTCAGAATTGTGAGTTTATATCTCACAGTTGTGACTTTTTTCTCAGAATTGCGAGTTTATATCACAGTTGTGACTTTTTCTCAGAATTGCGAGTTTATATCATGCAATTTTGACTTTATAACACACAATTGCAAGTTAAGTCAGAATTGTGATATAAACTCTCATTTTTTTAGAATATAAGTATTTTTTTCCCCTCAGAATTTGATTATATTAGACTATATTTTGTAAATATACTTTTTATAAAAAAGTCAGAATTATAAGATAAAAAGTCGCCTTTTTATTTTTTTATTCAATTGCGGAAACAAGCTTCTATACCCTTGGGCCATTCAAGATATAGATGAGTTTGTTTCTTCATAGGAACAGATATGTAGATATACATATGGAGATATGTAGCGTTACATGACTTGCTCACTAGTGGATCCTCTTCAGTGAATGGGTGCCGTCAAAATGAGAGTGCAAAAAGCTGATAAAAACATCACAACAATCCACAAGTAATCCACATAACTCCAGTCCATGAATTAACATCTTGTGAAGCAAAAAGCTGTGTGTTCATAACAAACAAAGCCATTATTAAGGCATTTTAATTATAAAACTGCTGCTTCCAGCTAAAATATGGAGTCCTCTATCCATAACATTGATTTCTCTAATGAGAAAGTCATCTTGTCTGAATCAGGAGAGAAATATGCACAGATTACCATTTACAAGCTAAAACGGTCCAAAACTGTTCTAAACTAATATGTTAATGGATTCTGAGGACAGGACAGGATGTAACAAAGGACAAAATGTCTAACTTATTATGAATTTTGGCCAGAAGCAACAGTTTAATATTAGCCTGGATTTTTTTCTTACAAACATGCTGCTTTTCGTTTCACAAGACGTTAATTGATGGACTGGAGTCATTTGGATTACTTGTGGATTATTGTGATGTTTTTCTTAATCAGCTGTTTGGACTCTTATTTTGACGGCAACCATTCAATACAGAGGACTCACTGGTGCGCAAGAGATATAATGCTAAATTTCTATAAATCTGTTCTGGTGAAGAAGCGAACTGATCTACATCTTGGATGGCCTGAGAGTACTAAAATCTCCAAGGCATTGTTGCTGGGCAGCAATACTGGAAATGGGCAACAGGAAGGTACTAAACAATTCAATAATGAAATATCTGTTTCTCATTTTGCTTCCATTTTCACCAACATCGCCTGATGACAATGCCTAAAATGTCTGTATGTCAGTATCTTGCATAAGACATGGACATGCAGTTCCATTTTATTTTCATGGATTATGGATTCCTTAACTCAACAAGCACTTGTATTGTGTCAGAGGTTGTAGGTTTAATGTATACTGCAATGCATTGTCAAGTATGTGTATTTCTGTATGTTGCTATGAAACACACAAAGGTCATAATAAGAATATACAGCTGTGATCAAAGCAGCAGGATGCTTTCACTCCAGCGCAAGGGCATTTATGTTCTTCTGCCTGCACTTAGTAAATAGGGGTAGCAGATGCTGGGTAAGCATTGCATTTAAATTGATTTAACACACCCATGGTCAGTGTTCCCTCTAATTTGTGTTCTTGCCGAGCAAAACCTGGTTTCATTGGGCAGATCCTTTAGACACCTGAGCAGAAACACCCCATGTACCAGCCATTATATAATGCAGAACATTTTTAGTGGCATTTAGTAGGCCCCTTCCTCTCTATTTTAAAGGAGTTCAACCAAGGCATCAGTAAACTACTATATTTGTATTTAATTATATTCTGTCATTAATTACTCACCCTCATGTCGTTCCAAACCTGTCAAACCTTTGTTCATCTTCAGAACACAAATTAAGATATTTTTTGAGGAAAACCGAGAGCTTTCTGACCCTGCATAGACAGCAACGCAACTAGGTTCAAGGCCCAGAAGGGTATTAAAGGAATAATTCACCCAAAAATTTAAATTTCCCCATGATTTACTTACCCTCAAGCCATCCTAGGTGTATATGACTTTCACCTTCCAGACGAACACAGTCGGAGTTGTTTTAAAATGTATCCTGGCTCTTTATAATGGTGGTGGATAGTGGCTGATATTTTGAAGCTCCAAAAAGCACATCTATCCATTGTAAAACTAACCCATACGCCTCCGGGGGGTTAACTCATGTTTTCTGAAGTGGGTCCATGGGTTTTTATAACAAAAATATTTCTATTTTTAAAATTATAAGCTCAAATCACTGACTTCCGGCAATGGCCGTATGCACGTTCGCAAGTTTTTGGTCGGTGTAACATTACTCCGGTGCAAACAAATGAGGCGTTACGGCGTTTAGTATTGCTCTATCCTCGTTTGTTTATTCTCACCAGAGCTTACACTACGAATGCGGCTTACTTCATACATCGAATCAGAGGTCAACGAAGAAGTTGAATCTCGACTAACGCGAATGTGCAAACGCCGTTGCCAGAAGTCAATGATTTGAGTTTATAATTTTAAAAATGTAAATATTTTTGTTATAAATCACATGGATCCTCTTTAGAAGACATGTGTTAAGCCCCCCGGAGGCATATGGTTTAGTTTCACGATGGATATATTCGCTTTTTGGAGCTTCAAAATATCAGCCATTATCCACCACCATTATAAAGCTTGGAAGAGCGAGGGTACATTTTAAAACAATTTTGACTGTGTTCGTCTGGAAGGAGAAAGTCATATACACATAGGATGGCTTGAGGGTAAGTAAATCATGGGGAAATTTTCATTTTTGGGTGAACTATTGCTTTAAGGACATTGTTAAAAAAGTCCATGTGACATCAGTAGTTCAACTGTGATGTTATGAAGATACTAGAAAACTTTTTGTGTGCAAAGAAACCAAAATAACGACTTTATTCAACAATTACTCCTCTTCCATGTCAGTCTTCGACACACGTTCATGAAAGTACCACGATATATCTGAAGGCATTGACACATTTAATCTTTGCCAGAATTACCTGATATTTTAAAGAATCCATGATGGCCTTCATACTGTCAAGATTTCCAATCCCTGTAATAGCAATGCTCCCCCATAATGAGACTGGTCCCCCTCCATGTTTGACTCCATGTTTTGCACTAGACATACTGCCCATCCATGAGTCAAAAAAAAAAAAATCAGGTTTTGTCACATCACTCCATCAAATCTTTTATACAGAATATACAGTTGAAGTCAAAAAGTTTACATACACCTTGCAAAATCTGCAAAATGTTAATTATTTTACCAAAATAAGAGAGATCATACAAGTTGTTTTTTTTTTACACGCAAAAAGAAGACGTTTCCACGAGAGAAAATAATAGTTGAATTTATAAGTTTGAATGATACAGAGCTGTGTTTTGTGTGTGTGTGTGTGTGTGTGTGTGTTAATGAGTCCCTTGTTAAATTGCCTGTTCTTCAGAAAAATCCCACAATTTCTTTGGTTTTTGAGCATTTGTGCGTATTTGAACACTTTCAAGTAATGAATGTATGATTTTGAGATCCAACTTTTCACAACTGAGGGCCTCGTATGCAACTTTTATACAAAGTTCAAAAGCTCACTGATGCTTCAGAAGAAAACACAATGTGTTAAGAGCAAGGGGGTGAAAACTTTTTGAATTTAAAGGGTAAATTTAACTTATTTTGTCTTTTGGAAAACACATAAGTATCTTCTGTAGCTTCTGAAGGGCAGTACTAAGTGGAAAAAAGCAAAAAGCAAAATAAGAAAAATGTATACACATCTTTATTCTGTTCAAAAGATCTCAAAAGCTATAAAGTTTGAACCTTCCGTAATAGTAGCATATGAGTCCCTCAGTTGTCCTCAGTGTGAAAAGATGGATCTCAGAATCATACAGTCATTGTTGGAAAGGGTTCAAAAAAGGGCACAAAAATGCTGAAAAACCAAAGAATTTGTGGGACCTTAAGCATTTTTTTTTTTTTTTTTTTTTTTGAAGAACAGCAGGCAGTTTAACTGTTCAGGACAAACAAGGGACTCATGAACAACTATCACTAAAAAAAAAAAATAAAGCAGCTGTGGATCATTCGGGTAACAACACATTATTAAGAATCAAGTGTATATAAACCTTTGAACAGGGCAATTTTTTTATAAATTTCACTATTGTTTTCTATTGGACTATATGTACATGTCTTTTATGTGCATTTTGTATGATCTCTCTTATTTTGGTAAAATAATTAACATTTTTGAGATTCTGCAAGGTGTATGAACAATTTGACCTCAACTGTAGGTCTATCCAACTACATTTTTGCATATTCAAGTCACCCTTTTATGTATGTGGCATTCTGCAAAATGCTAAATTCTTTGGCAGTTCTCAGTTGCTCTGGTCAAACATTTTATTCCCTTTATGAATACAATTATGTTAATTTTCTATAAAAAAAAAAAAAAAGTTTTACTGACACCAATGAACAGCAGTGTATATAAAATATGTTGCTCACTCAGTCATTAGTTAGCTCAAGAAATCTTATTGTTTTTCCTCACACATTTTTAAGTCTATTTTTCTCACTGTTTTTTTTTTTTTTTTTTTTTTCCTATCTACACAGGAGCAACATCAAAGCACAGCGGTGGTGTGTTTATGAGAGATAGAGAAAGTTAGTTCAGAGAAGAGATAGAGGTATGGTGTCTGGATCTCTGTCTGGGCTGTGTGAACTTGGGGGGAAAAAAGTATCTACAAAGTTATAACTGTTCACATTTGGTTTACCTGAGAGTCAGAGAAAGACAGGGAATGATGAAAATAGACAGATGACACTGGCAGAGTAAGTTGAAAGAGTTCGGAGCAAACTCTATAGCGGTTCGTTTGTAGAATCTATTTTGTGAACTCATTACAGCAATATGTGAATAAAGTGGTAAGGTTTAAAAATAAATAAATAAATGAATACAACATTAAAATGCAGAGATGGATTTCAGATCTAACAATTTCATCTCTAACCAACACGTCAAATGGTGTCACTCAGGAATCCCGGCACAAAAACTGATCCATTGGGAATTTCCTTTCCAGCTTTTATTTTTTGTTCCATGTGGTGTAGCATAAAAGTGTGATACATTGCTGTGCTATCCGGCCATGCTGCCTGCGGTTAGGTTCAGCTTGGTTATCTGTCATTTCGTCTCTGTACTGACATGATGATAAATGCTCTATGTAGTGCTCTTCTGGGCCTGTGACATAAAAATCACAGGTTTGGTTCAATATAAAATTGACCTGTGAAATAAGCCTCTTTAACACAGATTGCAACAAGTTTGTAGAACTAATTTGTACCAATTTGTGTTTCAGTCTGCTTAACCTTGTCTCAGCCTCAGACGGCCCACGGGCCGCTCACCGACCATCTGATGCATATTGCACACAAAACTGGCGATAAGGGGCTTAAGGGAGCCTGTGATGATGATTTTGTATCAGGCCCAAGAATTGCTATCCTGATTACATAAAAACATGGCAAGTAAAATCCCAAGCTAAATCTGTTTGGCTGGCTTCTATGTAATTTCAGTGAGTGTTACAGTTTAAAAAAAAAAACTTTTAGTTTTTAAAATGTATTTTTTCCTGTGATGGCAAAGCTGAATTTTCAGCAACCATGCATTTTTCAGGCCGCTTTGATGAACTGAAAGTTCAAAAGAATAGCATTTATTGGAAATAAGTAAAATAGTATTTGGTAACATTACAAATGTCTTTACAGTCACTTGTGATAAACTGAATCAAGTCCTGTTTACAAGGTACCAGACTGCTAAAGTGAGTATGTTTGAGAAACAATTACCCTTTGGGAAGCTAGAACTGGGTCGTTTAAAAAAGGGGCCTGTCCAAATTGACCCAAAATCCTATAAAGCCTCAAATTTGTGAGGTTCATGGGGTTGAATCTTTAAAAGATGCGTAGATAAATCCAAAATTTAAGTACAGATGTAAAAAGTTGCGAACTAGTCCTAGGTTTTTCGCCCGATCGGAACCAAACCAGTGAAGAAAGATACTCTGAAGAGTGAATATCAATATTTATCCCAAAAAAGTTTACATTTTGACTGAAATTTTAACATGAGAAGAGTCTGAAGCTAGAAAATGCAACCTGAACTTCAGCCGCTACCATTTATGAAAAAGATACAAGGTAAATCTCACCGATTTTGAGGGTTTTCAGGGAATTTATCCATGTTCATTTAGAAAATATGGAGCTGGAGGCTAATATGGTATGAAATGTTAAGGTATTTGGGATTTTTTTAAAAAACTACTTTTGTGAACTAGTCCTAGGTTTTTCACCCGATCTGAGCCAAAACAGTGCAGAAAATTCTCTGACGAGTGAGTATCAATATTTATCTATCTATCTATCTATCTATCTATCTATATATATATATATATATATATATATATATATATATTTATTTTTATTTTTTTAAAGTTGAACTTTTAACTCACTGTCACAAAGGGACGCCAAAACTTTCCGAAGGGGCAGGGCCACTTTTAGTAAAATGCTTATAACTCCTGAACAGAATTAGATTTCTTCGCCAAACTCTTATGTAAGAGCTCAATCTGAGGTCACAGGATAAAAATTGCAGAGCTTGGTCACTTGGTGGTGCTATAAGAGGGGAAAAAAACATAAGAATGGCTGTACCTATGCAACCATTTGTCCAATCAACATGAAAATTTATGTGCACGGTCTTGGATATCAAGGACATTTTTCGAGGGTTGTAAACGATTGTGCATTGCCTGGTTTTTCACACGTACACACAATTTTCTTATCGTATGATAGAACTCCTCAGTTTGGACAGGTTTGCCTCTAAAACCACTGCTGTCAATCAAATTGTTTGTAAATGATTGAGAAGATGTAAAAAAAAAAAAAAAAAAAACTACTTTTGCGAACTAGTCCTAGGTTTTTCACTCAACCTGGAAAAAATACTTCAGTACAATTCCCTAGACTCTCTAGGTCAATATTTATCAAAAAAAAAAAAAAAAAACAGGCTGAAATGTACCCTTTGGGAAGCTATAACTAGGTCGTTTAGAAAAGGGGCCTATCCAAATTGACCCAAAATCCTATAAAGCCTAATGGAAAACTAAACGAAACCTGGTGAGTATGCGAAAGGTGATTCTAAACAAGCATGCAAAGTTTTAAGGAGGTCGGACCACAGATGGCACTATAAAATTCATGGACGTTTAAAAAAATAACATTTCTATGATAAATTACCTGAATTTGCCAAAAACGTATTTTTAATTTTTTTTATTTTTTATAACTGATTTAGGTGGTTACAAGCTTGTTAAATAATGTCTTTATTTTGCTTAAATGCCTTAAAGCGCTTAAACCCAGGTAATTGCTGCTTGCAGCTATATTTTAATTTGATATTATATTTTGACCTGTTAATCTTGCAATTACAGAACAAGTATAAGTTCATCAATACAAGTAGTACTGATTCATTTCACGCTAACCTTATGTACCTCTTAAAGCTTGAATAAACCCATTGACTTCATTCATGAAACATTCTTCAAAAAAGAAGAATGACACTCATACAGGTTTGGAATGCTAAGTAAATGATGATATTTTTACTTTTGCCTGAACGGTAACACACACTATACAAAGTGGTAAAACCACAATAACAGTAAAAGACACCAAAGAGATTCACAGGAGCGTATTTTTGTTGGATTGCATTTTCTTGTTTTTAACTCAGTGACGTTTGATTTTAGCACTTTGTCTGTCGCCTTTCATGACTAATACTTGTATTTGTGTGAAGATCTGTCCTTTAAGTGAAATCTTTTGATTCTACAAACATGTGAAGAGCCTGAAGCTAGAAAATGTAGCCTGAACTTGAGCCGCTACCATTTATGAAAAAGATACAAGGTAATCTCACCTATTTTGCCCTTCAGGGAATTTATCCATGTCACTTTAGAAAATATGGAGCTGGAGGCTAATATGGTATGACACAAAGATAAATAAGGAGGACAAGAGGCAGATATATTTGTATGGTTAAAAGGCCACATATCCCACAGTTGTGTGGTAACAGTTGACATTGAGTCCACTCGTCGTTTTTATAAGGTTTTATAGCGTGTAAGAAATTACTTGGGCCTTAGGATGCAGTATAAATGGGTCTTTTCACATTGAAAAGTATGGCTTGCTTTATATTTTAGTAAGCTGTTGGATTTGGGAGAAAAGTTTGAAAACTTTCTCCTTTGGTGAACAACTTTAAATGACATGAGGTGAATGAATAATGAGACAAACTCCTGTTTTGGCTCAGCAATTCCTTTAAGAACATTCCCAAGCTTAAACTTTCAATAGGCATCCTTTCTAGCAAACAGAAATAAGGTTTCCATGTGGGAATCTGTGCATTTAACCTGGAGGCAAAGCTGAACCTACAAAATTTCCTGACGTAAACAGTTAATCCTCCACAGGTTAAATGAAATGACTTGACATCTGCTGTAAACAAAGCCTACAGAAACTGCTGTTCCACTAGAGGAATTTTAGCTTCAGCTTTTATACGGGCTTCAGATGAATGGGGTTTTTATTTCCGAGATAAGCTATAATGACGAATCTCCGCTCCAGGGAAAGACTGACAGAATGAGCAGAAAGTGACAAGCCGTGTGAGAGAGCATCATCACAAAGGCTTCCCATCTTTCCTCCCTCAGTAGCCCACCTGTTCATGCTGGTTTATATCCTTCACTCACTCATTTTTGTGTCTTGCTCTATTTTTCCTCTGTCTTTCAAGAAAGTCCTGGCCTTGTTACAGAGACTCATCCTGTTCAGATCCCAATCTCTGTCCCTGCTTTATTAGAAATCCAATTCCCTGCCTCTCTGACCTCCCATTCTCTACATTTCCTCTTTCAACATCTGTAGCAAAACTTTGATGTGAGCAAAACATCCTGACCAATCACGGTTTCGTTTGCCTCTATTAAGACACAATCTTCTCTCCATCTTCACTCGGGGTAAATATGCACATATATTAGAATGCATTACATCCATGTGCTCTTGACAGAGTTTATTTTTATAATATGCACCGCTGGCTGTCATGAGACACAAACCCTATCATTTATTGAGTGTGCTGAAATTTGGCGGGATCTGTTCTGCTTGTTGAGGTCTGACTATCTGCGCTTCACCGCTTACATAACAGCTAGATTGCAGGTTTCCTGGCTGAAAATGAATCATAGCCTATTGAACCACCCTGGAGGACCTTGGATAGCATCCTCCAATCCTCCACGGGACCTAATGATCTTACCACAATTGGTCCAAATACGCTGTAAATTTGTTTAGGGCACTGTTAGGAAAGCAATTTCCCTTAGCCCATGGAGCTTAAACGAAAATAAATAAAAACATTACATTTAATTAAATAATAATAAAAAAAGTAGTAGAAAATGCTAATTAAAAATGTCACGTGTTCACGTTAAACCAATTCTTCTCTCGATCATAAGGCAGTGCCTCCCTCTCATTAAGCACCTGCCAGGAGCTCCGCGGAGCGCGGCTCCCACGCACTAGATGAATCGCACGCGCTCGCATCAGAAGGATTGAACTACGGCAGTCTCCCGCAGCTCCGAACACCGACGTTCCATCACTTGTAGGGAATTCTTTATCCAGGGAAATCGTGTTAAGGCTAAGACTTCCTCTTTGGAATCGCTAAACGTAAGTACTTTAGTCAAATTACCAAACGAGGTTTTGACCACCTGTTTGTTGAGGAGTATTTGCGTCTTATGTGGAAGTGAATATGTGTGTGATATAGATGCAAATGTAAAGACCTTTTTATTTCTGTTTTTATGTTTATTTATAACTAATATTTGTATAGATTTTATATTTATTATTTTATTATTTATACTGATAGACGTTATCCTCACACTAACTTGAATAACCCATTTAATAATTTTAAACATACCTAGTCAAGAGCAGTAAGTGAATCCATAAGATTTTCTTGCTCCAACCAGACACAGAAAGCACAGTATGAGCACAAGGATCCATAATTCCCAAATGGTTTCGTTCCAAGAAAACCCAGAATATGATTACAATGAATTATTAAATATCGTTATATATACACACACACACATTCCTTTTTCTGACTGTCTATGCGGTGTACATTCTAGACATATTTCAGTTTGATTTAATTGTTTGCAATTGTTGTGTGAATGAACGAAAAGCTGTCACTGGGCTGTTACCTTTTAGGTAGGTTCACTTTAGGTCCTAATGTGTACTTTTCAGGTACCGATATGGACTCTTTTGAAAAGGGATCACCCCAGTGACAGGTTTTGTACCTTTTGTGTATGTGTGTGTGTGTGTGTGTGTGTGTGTGTTTAATTGTTTCATTATTTAAGGTTTACTTATAAATGTTGTATTATTTATTAACTATTTTAAATTATTATTTATAATAAATAAGTGCAGACAGACGTTACTGACTTGGATTTTACCAACCCAAATAATGAGCTAAAATAGTGTGTGTGTGTGTGTGTATAATATAATATAATATAATATATATATGACCTTGGACAACAAAATTAGTCATAAGTAGCACAGGTATATTTGTAGCAATAGCCACAAATACATTGTATGAGTCAAAATTATAGATTTTCCTTTTATGCCAAAAATCATTAGAATATTAACTAAAGATCATGTTCCATGTAGATATTTTGTACATTTCCTACCATAAATATATCAAAACTTGATTAGTAATATGCATTGCTAAAAACTTCATTTGGACAAAGATTTTTTTTTGCACCCTCAGATTCCAGGTTTTCAAATAGTTGTATCAAATATTGTCCTGTATCCTAACAAATCATGCATCAACGGAAAGCTTATTTATTCAGCTTTCAGGTGATATAAATCTCTTTTTAAAAAAAAAAAAAAAAGAAAAAAAGAAAAGACCCTTATGACTGGTTTTGTGGTCCAGGGCACATATGGTTTACACCAGACTATATAAATATGTATTTTCTGCAACTTGTGGTTTTAGAAAATATTAATAACTGTAGACACTGAGTACTTTAATCAAATACATAACATGTTCTTTGTTTATATTTAACATTTTATGTTGAGAGTTTAAAGTTGTATGAAATATATTGAAAGTTGAGATTTCCATGTTCTGGAAAAATAAAGAAATAAATATTAGTGGTGTCAATCGAAAAAAAAAAAACTAATTAATCACACATTTTTCCTGAAATTAATCATGATTAATCCTACCTGACATTGAAGTTTTTAATTATACTTCTATATTGTAATAATTTCCGATTCATGCTTCAAATTAAAGTAGAAACAACATAAAGAATGTATATTTTAAATATTTGTTTAATTGGCATCTTTTTTATGACTGAAGGCAAGTATCACTGATTCCAATTATGTTTTTCCTAATATTGAACCAAGAATATAACTATTCAACATTACAGTATAATTGAGAGCTATCACTTTAACATTTATTAGACTTTAAAAAATAACTTCTAATTTAAGTGAACTTGAAACAATCTTCACATTAATCCCATTATAAAAAAATGTCATATATGCCCTTCAGCAAGAAAATATAGCCTAATGTTATCAAACACTAAATTATATAAAGTTATAATTCTATAATAAAGCTTAAAACAAAATTCTAAGATAAAGCTTAAAACTAGAAGTTATTAATTTCCTCTTTTAATGTTATTGTTAGATTAACAGACATCACAGCAGCTGGTTATTAGGATATTTTGGCTGCTGTTTCTTTGAAAGCTGCCGCTGCTGAACTTGATGCAGATCTGACACTGCTTTAAATGTGACCTATAAATAATAGTATGTGCACAGTTTTAAGGCAGGTTTTTAATCGCCTGTTTTGTAAGTTTTGTCTTAACTGATGACAGAACTATGACATTGCATACTTTAACATCGCAGCTTTAATATAGCCTAATACAGTGCGCACTGGCACATTTGTGCATGCACTTGAAGAGGATGCGCTACGACTCACAGTATAACGGCTGACAGTTCAGGTAAACTCGTTTTTACCGACATATGGCCTGACAACATCTCATCTGACCGCAGTTCACTGATGTTCTACTGAAGCTCCTCGTCACCGGTACCGTTTCTGCACTGGTTTGACTCGCTTCTGGTGCTGAAGTGAAGTTGGAGCACGCCTCTGAAAAGTATCCCATTTGATGTGCTCCTAAAGACGCTCTGCATATCTAAATAAAAGCATTTGTTTAGCAGTTGTGAGTGGGATGGCCAAACCTAGCCCCGCCTTAAAATGAAAAATTAATCGTCTGCGTAAACGCGCTAATTTTGACACCACTAATAAATACATAATAATCACAGTTTTAATTTAGCTAAAGGATAAGACTAGTTAAAGGGATAGTTCAGGAATAGTTACTCACCCTCATGTCGTTCCATTCATCTTTGGAACTGAGAGTTCTCAGACTCTTCATAGAGAGCAAAGGTCCTAACAAAGTCAAGGCACAGACGCATAGTAAGGACTTTGTTAAAATGACGCACAAAGCATGTGTGTGATACTGCTGACGTAGAACACACATGCGCTGCGCCTTGTTTATGTGCAGAACGCACAGTCGTGGTACTCTCCATAATGGCGCTAGGGTGATGCGGAGGAGAAGAATTGGTAAATAAAGTCATTATTTTTGTTGTCTTTGTGTACAAAATTACCATCAAACCACTGATGTCACATGGACTTTTTTAACAATGTCCTTACGTTTTTGTGCCTTGACCTTGGTAGGACCCTTGACTATGGAGCTGACTATTGAGCTCTCGAATTTCATCTAAAACATCTTATGGGTTTGGAATGACATTTGGGTGAGTAATTAATGACAGAATTTTCATTGTTGAACTATTTCTTTAAGGTATTTAGAAAATGTAAAAATCTGACACTTTATCACAGGAAACAGGAATATATCCAATAAAAATCCAATGGTATATATTCAGAACACCAGGGGAATGCTTGCAGATCAGGCAGAGAAAAATACTCCCCCAGAAAACAATAAAGACGTAGTATAGAGACAGACTGTATGATTCATCAACATGTCTTTGAAAATATAAACAACAGGGCTGACGCTGTTTTGGTGGTCCCCGTGAAGTTTTTTCTGAGCTGCGCTGTGACTCTCTGTGATGCAAAAAAGCAGCTCTGGGGCTGAATGCATGATAAATTGTAATGTTATTTCAGAGCTTTTTCAAAAATGCAAAGACCTAGCTATATCTGTAGCGCACGGGAATACAAATTATCATTACGAATTTGTCTCAGATGTTTGTTTTGAGGTTTTAAAGATGATTAAGGAGTCTGGTGTATGCCGTGCATATTAATAGACTGAGCACCATTCTTATCTTTGCCTGTCCTGCCCCTTTGGCCTATAGCCAGATGCCCTACGTTGTCTCATATTTTATTCAGGCTCAGTCAGGTACATTTTGTTCCATATACTTCAGCCATTATATTGTTTCTACCGGGCCATTTAAAAAATATACTGATTGCAATTTGCCTGACTGTTCAAATATAATATAATATAAAAAAGATGTTAATTTATGGTAGTTTTCTTTATATGACTAAACATGGGACCTCACGCGGGATGGTGGAGTGATGTAGCAGGTATCTAAAAAATGTCAAACAGATATTCACAGGGCTGATAAAAATGAAGCATAGCCGTAGGTTTCATTCTGACCACGTCTCATTGATTTTTGATTTCGAACTAGTAGAACACCAACTCCTCTCGCTTGCTTCCTGAAGATATCAATCACCGACAGACACTGTATTGGCACAACATGATTGACATTTAGTTCTCATTAATTCTCTGAATGCACACCCAATGGAGATTCAATTACTGGATGAAGAATAGGATTTTGATAGTGTGACTGTGTGCATGTAGTGGAGTATGAAATATCCCGTGAGTAAACTAAACAGTGAAATTAAAACAAAATGAAATTCCTTCTAAGAAGCAAAATAATTGCTCGAATCTCCCTTGGGGAGCCTTTGGTGTGCAAATAAATGAGTTTGAATAGGAGGGAGTTGTTTATTTTTATTCGTTTAATTTGGAATGAGGTGATATCTTTTAATATTGCGGTAAATATGTGGAATCGTAATGAAATATTTAATTGCTTTGGTGCATCTACTTAATTATTTGTCTTCATCTTATTTAATTGAATTAAATATTCTCATTTGTAACAAATAGCTGGTTTGGGCTGTTTCGACTGTGCTTTGAATTCAGGATATGCAAGTGTCGTAAACATCTGATACCTAATGAATGGTTTTTCCCCACAAAAAAAATCCACTGACCATGAGATGATGTATGCAAAACTTTACATCAACAAATCTTATTTAGCACCTCACACACTTCAGTTAATTAGACATCATTGACGACCATCAGTGACACAAATTAACACAATTACGCTTTGTTTCTGAAGGTGAAGGACAAGACTGTGTTTGATGCGCTTCCAACTCATTTCAGGAGAGTGCGGCGTTATTGATTGAGGCCATGTGGTCAGGCAGTCCGTAATGATCTTGTGATCGTGCCCATAAAGATTTCAGTGCCCAGAAGCATTCCATCTGTTGACTTCCATCTAAATCAAGATCCGATGACACCTGTAGGTGACCCAGGTGGCTCTATGTGTACAAACATCCACACTATGGCTTTATTTAGCAGGTTGTAGAAACAGTCCCACCACTCCAAAGCAGAGTCTAATCCTACTCTTTGTTCTTTATGCCCAAAGGCATGAATTTTGATAGAGTAGTAGTGCCTTGAGCAGTATTAAAGTAATAGTTCATCCAAATATGAAATTTTGCTAAAAATGTACTCACCCTCAGGCCATCCAAGATGTAGATGTAGTTTGTTTCTTCATGGGAACAGATTTGGAGAAATTTAGCATTCATGTGCTCACCAGAGGATCCTGCTGTGAATGGGTGCCGTCAAAATGAGTCCATGAAAACATCACAAGTAATCCAAGTAAATAATCTAGTCCATCATTTAACATCTTGTAAAGCAAAAATACATTAAGAAAGAATGTTTTCACTTATAAATGCTTGATCTGTACGTATTTCTCTCCTGAATAATGTTATTTTAGCAACGCTTTGAGCACTTTTTCATATATCATTGCTACCAGCCTGACGTGCCGCCACCACCAGTCCATCACCCAGAAGGCTTTTTGGCACAGCCAGTGCTGAAAGTTTAAGAAGGACAGATCTTCAGTCATTCTGCATCTGGCAATGTGTTCTGATATCTCTCCGTGACAGTCTGTTGTTGTTTGCTCTCTGAAGCAGAGATTGCAAAGAATCGCATAACCTCTCGAGACGCGTTGCGTAAGAATTATGTAGCCTATTCCAAGGCACAGTTCTTTATTTTGGTTAAAAATGAGTGAGTCCTGAGTGAAATTACAACTTCCAGATGGTTACATCAGGCCTTGGGATGAATAAAGGTTAATGTATAAAACTTTCTTTTTGGGGAATTGGACTTCAGTATAGCTACTTCAGAATTGATGCTCTTTCATATTTCATTTAATGCATGCATGGTCTGGTCCTATTGTTAACAATTCATTGCTGAATGCTATTCAAAAGGAAAAAAAAGTTTTCTAAATGTAATAACTTGCTCTTCCTCTTATAATGAATTTCCTTTTCCATTGACGTCAATAGCCAAAAGCGCTAGTTTAGATAACTCTCATTTACCCACCTGGTTACCGCTAGCTGCAGCCACTGCAAAAACTACTGTAGAGCATGACCACAAAAAGTTGTTTATTCCCTTCCCCAAATCTTAAACCCACTGGCTGGGTTTGCTGGCATTTTCTGCATGTTATGTGTAGGTAAATGTTGCTGTTTATTGCTAAACACTCTTAAATGTTTATTTTAATTACACGAAAATTGTGTTTTGATGTGCTCATTTAGTAAAAGACTCAATGCATTTTGCAGAACGTCTATTTAAACTAAGTGCAAATAGCCTGTATTATTGGCAAAGGCAATTACATTAACTCCCACCATTTTCTGCTTGAGCCAGACTACATTACGAAAGAGCCAGTAGAGTGGAGAGTAAGGACTTATGATGATTCACGTTTGAAACAGCCATTTTTCGATCCCTTTTCAAATCACATATCAGTGCCTAATATGTACTGTACATGTAATAGTGGGAATAAAGTATTTAAAAGGCCTATAATTGAAATTGGATGTGGTGTCTTTGCATTGATTAGACAGACGGGCAAATCGACTGCTATGTGTGCAGCTCATATCATCACGTTCAAAACTGTGGCGCCCTTCCTAAACCTATTAAGACATTTTTACTGAACAGTAAGTTCAGTATGATTAGGGTTATGGGTAGCTGTAGACTTAAAGGGTACATAACATACACAGTTTCACCTAATCTCATGTTAATCTTGAGTACCTATAGAGTAGTACTGCATCCTCAATATCTTCAAGTCTTTAGTTTTATCATATTTATAAAAGAAAAATACAGCTTTCTGATTCTCTCCGGAAAAAGCAGAGCTCCTGGAGGCGTGTCGTGGGCGGAGCTATAGAGTCAAGCTGATTTCCAACAAAAGACAGAAATCTGATGCAGTTGTACTTGCATGACTGGGATCTTTTATCGCTGGTACCGCTCCATGTTTTAATAGCAAACGATGTGCAAATCTAGCGTCGAACTGGGCCTTGTTTATAAAACATTCATCACTGAAATGACGGAAAAACAAACTGCATCCACTGTTCGTATAACTCTGGGTCCTTTGGGAAGCTGAACACGGTAAACTTTCCCTCACATCCAAAAACACACTTATTTGGAGACATTCTCGAACAAATCCTATGCAGCGATGCCGACGATTTCCTGATGAAGAGTGTTGATGGGCGTGGTCTCGCTCTCCTCTGTTCGACGTGTGCGCGGGTGCGCTGGCTCGCTTTTTGCTGGAGAAATGCTCATATAAGAAGTTCCACCAGCATCTATTTCATTAGATTTACAATTTTGAAAAAAAAACGTTTTTGTACCAACCCGGAAGTAAGATTTTTGACACAGAAATTCTCCATCATTCATCCAAATTATTTTTTTAAACTTTGGCCATGTTTAGCATGAGAATCCATCTTATTAACACTGTAAACAACTCTGAATACACGAAACACTATTGTACCCCCCCCCCCCCATTCATCAAAATTCGTCATGCATAGAACCTCAAGGTGTAAAAACACCTCTCAAAATTCTTGCTACGGATGTGAAAATGCAGAAAATTGAACCTGATCCAATTTTTTTTTTTTTTTTTATGATGTACAAAAGTTTTCGGAGAAAGTGTGTAAACGTGATTGACAATGTGAGGTTGTATTTATTTTTAAAGTGCAAAAATTTCATACGAAAATTTCAGACTCCAAGTGCAAGGACCTTGAGTCTGAAATTTTAATATGCCTTTTTTCATATTTACCAAAAATTGGCTACGCACAGAAACCTCGCACACTGAGTCTGATGTGTAATAATTAATCCATTGAGAAAATATTCGAAAAAGTCTTCAAGCTGTGAGAATGATTTTGTTGCCCTCTTTCTTCTTTAAAAGATAAAAAGAAAGAGGAAATATTGGGTCCACCCAAACCTGAGGTTGTGTAGAGAAGGAGAGATCCACCTCCTCAATCAAGAAGCTGCGGGATTATCCCAAAAAATTCAACGTTTATGTTTATATTCCGTCTCTTTTGTATTCCACACTTTATTTGGCATACAGTGCTTGACGCTGCAAAGCGAGGTGGATCAACTTGTCAGAGGCCATACTGGATTTTGCCGTTTGCTTGCACAGTGGCTCTGAATTGTCAAAACACCTCTTAAATTGTTTGCTACGGAATGCAAAATGTAATCCAATTTTTTTTTTTTTTTTTTACGATGAACGTAAGTTTCAGAGGTAGTGAGTAAACGTGATTGACGCAACATGAGGATGTATGTTGTTTTTTTTTTTTTTTTTTACATGCGGAAATAATAAAAAAGTGAGTGCACATCAAAAGCAAATGTAATTATTTGTGCACGCAAATTCGCAACCTGATCTCATGTCGAAAACGTACCTGTTGGAACTTTTTCATAAGGTGCGAAAAACTTAACACCATGTATGTTTCATGACATATTGGATGTGAAATGTCCTCTAAGTGGCACTAAAAGAGAGTTTGTTTTTTCCCCAGATAAACAGATGAACATACATATAGTACGTTTTATGTGACGCTGGTTTTGTACGTGTCACTACAGTTCTTGAAATTACTTGAAATGCCCATTGAGTGGCACTATACCACGAATGTTTTAAAATAACGTAATATCTGCACTAAACCTACCCGATAGTATGAACAAAAGAGAATGTGATGTAAAAATGCAATCATGCCGTTTTATAGGGATGTGCATCTCCATAACTGAGGCCGATGCGATACGCATCTCGATGCTTAGCCAACGATACGATACTTTAAAGATACATGAAGCAGCTAGCGATGCGATACGATACACCCCTCTTACGATGCAGTGCGATCCGATTTTGATTCGATTCAACACGATTCGATGCAGTATAATGGAATTAAACAAATATGATGCTATGCATTTCATGTTACAGATAGCCTACTTGTATTTCTTTGTTTCAGACAACAAATCATAAATTAACTTAAGTGCCTTCTGATTTGTAGTGCATGACCCTTACACAAATAGGCTTTGGTAGTGCTAAATAAATAAATAAATAAATAAAACCAAATGCTTTTTTCCTGTTCTGTCTCCACTTAAACTTTTAACAGCTCAAACATTTAACAGCGAAACAATTTCAATTTCAAACAGTCATTTCTAGGGCTGTCAATTGATTAAAATTCATTGACTTTATTCATTTATTTTTTTTAATAAAGGCGCGCAAGAGATTAACGCAGTTGCAGGAAGCTGCTCACTCAAATGATCTAACTAGTCTCAAACTGATTAATTCTGGTGATGTCTGTGCCCTAACCGATGTTATATTTTACCATTTCACATCCAGAGATGAAGGATCGAATGATGAAGTTACTAAAGAGGAGTCCGATGACAGTCTGTTATATAGGCTAATCAGTGTGCAAACAGTTGTGCTGCGTTCGCGTTTCTAAATTTTAACTACAACTACAAGGTACATTATTCGTGCTATTTAAACATACAAGGGGTGATCAGAAGTTCGGAGACTATACCCGTGATAAACAACGGGAAAAAAAGACGTTTGTGTAGTAAAGCTCTCCATAAAAGTGAAAGTAAAACACGTCTCACTTTAAACCCGCTTTTCTCAAAAATTCCATTCCTGGAAAATTTTATCATATTAGCCATTTTCAGATAGATATAACTTTTGTTATGTTTAAACTATGGACAAAATAAAAAACTGTTATGGAAAGGGCTTGAACCCAGCTTTACGTCAAAAACTAAAAAAGGTAAGATTTCACCATGTGTTGGGTTTTGCCAGATCACATCACATCACATCACATTTCAGTAGACCCTCGTCCTCTACTACATTAACTTGCCTACATGCCACCCATTTCGCGATCGCTGTGGTGAGTCTATTGCCTGTTCAAGCGCCGCCGCCGCGGTTTGCCGTTGGCGAGGGGGAGGAGAGCTCTGCATCAGTTGTATGTTTCGCCATCTAGTGATACTTTAAACTTTATAAAGAAATAAATTGGGTTTTACCGATGCAAATATGTTAGAAACGATGCATCGCTATACAAATGCCAATTTGTATCCGATGCACACTTTTTAAACCGATGCATCGCATCGTTAACTTTTTAAGCCGATGCACCGAGCGAATCGGGGAATCTTCACATCCCTACCGTTTTAGCTTGTTTTCAATCTTTTAGCTCTTTCATCATGAGTTTTTCACAGGATTCGTACCCAAGGATTCCACATCCTAATTCTAGTTCCGTGCCAGCTGAGCTACCGAGCAAGCGTGTTACATCTGGAAAGCAAAACATATGTAGCTGTAATCATAACTTTGTACGAAAATTATTATAAGTGCTCATTGTTTTACCGCCTCTAGTTGTGTATTTCTGTTGGAAACTGCAGTGGTATGTACTGATTCGTACGTATTTTGTTCCCACAGGTACGTTTTCGTTATGAAAACGCAACACAATTGTCGCAAACGCGCAAGCCAATCTGCAAAAAGCCTATTGACGTATCCGGTGGTATAAGAAAAGTATAAGTAAATATTGCACTTGGCTAAATTCTATCTAAATTATCTCCCACCCCAACAGTTAGGCAGTCAGGTATCATCCATATGCATTATTCCGACTTTAAAAAGAAATAAGAAATGGCAGGCAAAATTGACCCTATTTACTTTTTTAATATACTGTGCTGGTGTTATTGTGCATGATTCATTTGCTTCGGGATCTTTTATCAGAATGTAATAACTTGCTCTTGCTCTGAAATGACTTTCCTGTTCGGCTGTTTTCATTAATCCCTTTTACTTTTCAACCCCTCCCCTCCAACCACCTGGCTTCATGCTGATTTGAATAACAACCGTTTCTCGTGAGCCAATCCAATCAAAAATAGATAAAATAAAGTCTCGCCCTACATTTTTGGCACTTCCTTCACTTGGAAATACATCACATCAGTTACAAACCTTCATTCGGAGCATCCACATTTGAAATACATTGGAAAAAAGCACCATATTTCACACATCTTCTCTATCCAACCCACACCAACAGTCTAACAAAATTAATCATTTCCCAAGTTTTCACATGTGTTTTCTGAATCACCAGATTTGTTTACTTGTTTTTGATTTGCTATTTTATACTGGGAACATGTGTCAAGGCTGATGAAGCCGCAGCTCCAACAAAACAGTGACAAATCTGCTGCACTATATTAGTGCTCGGTGAATTAACAATGTAGGTCATTTGGGAAGGAACTGTGAGACCTTCCAGCGCTTATATATTCACTGAAAGTTCTCGCAATTACCTTTGGTCTTTTGAGATTGTCAGAGGAAGGGAATTGCTGTCTATCAGGTAACCTAGGCAGGGATTTAATAGTCTTCAAGGCATATCACATATGCATATACTTTTAATAAAGTGTAAATCAAGAAATTGTTGGTGTGAGATATATAGTCCCTATTGGCCCGCACCTAGAGATCCTGTGTTTTCTTTAGTAAAATATGGCTTTATCTCACATATTATTTGTGAAAAAATAATGTCTTGTTACATACTCAAGAAATTCATGTTTTAAATCACTGTGAGTAAATGATCTTTAAATGCATGAAAGTGAAGGAAGTTAGATTTAGAAAAGATCAAAATTAAAGTGAATTTGTACAGGATAAACACTTGAAAATGCACTCCTGTGCATATTACTGCCAATCTGATATTCTACTTAACCTATGCTTTGTTTGAAAATCTTGTGAGCTGTCTCTGTTGGTAGCATTTTAAAGCATTACAAGTGCATCAAGGTTGTTCCAAAAGGTAGGCAGCATAATTATTCTGCCTCCTAAAATACTTAT
Source organism: Cirrhinus molitorella (assembly GCA_033026305.1). NCBI lineage: Eukaryota > Metazoa > Chordata > Actinopteri > Cypriniformes > Cyprinidae > Cirrhinus > Cirrhinus molitorella. The sequence continues at coordinate 25,150,279 of CM065120.1, forward strand.
TTTGACCTGATTCCAAGGCAGCTTCACCTGCAATCCCAAAATGCATTATGAGGGCAGTAAAAACAAGTAATCATGCTTAGATGAGGTGCATTAGCCAAAACCATTGTCAGCCAACTACATTGTTTTTTTTTTTAATTAAATCAAAATTCATGTCCCAGTCACATTTTCTTGGTTAAAGAGACATTACTTACACAATCAGAAAAGGGAATAAAATATAAAAAAAAAATAAAAATAAAATAAAGTTTTTACATTTAATGATGCAATTAATATTCTACAGAAGAAAACAGCCTAGCAAGCAACAGACCAACTGCAGCAATGATTAACTGAAGCCATTTTGAGATGTTTTTAGTCAGAATGGCTGAAAAATCATTAATATAACCACTAGTAATATGTTAATGGCTTATCACTTTTGACCAGTAGGTGGCACTGTTATAAAATCGATGTGATGTGTTCTTTGTGAGGTGCAAAAAGCAGTTTTGTCTATCGACACAAAATCCATAACTTTTTGACAGCATATTCTGAAGATGATGTGATTTGATTTTGGTAAAAATTCGTGGGCAAAAAAGGTTTTTAACATAAATCAAAATGGTGGACAGGAACTTTGGCTGACTATGGTACAATGTATCTATGTTTCTGGCATGACCCAAGGAATATACTGAGACCAGTTTCAATAGGCTAATAAACTTAGTTATTAGCATTTTTTTAAAATTTCATTATAACCACAACATGGCACTGCCACAAAACGTTTTGAGTACTATCAGAACATCGTGCCGAAGATACATAGTGACTTTTGTATGAATACACAAATGCGTTAATAAAATATAGCATAATGACAAAATTCTAAATGGCTGACACCTATGGGTAATCTATGGCTCCCATGGCTAATATGGGAAAATTGGGTATGGTTCGACTAATGAGTTTTTTTTTTTTTTTTTTTTTTTTTCCATTCAGAATTTAAGCAAAAAATAATAATTTTTCATATAGGCGCTGATTTATGTTTCTGTTGGTGGGTGCTCAACCACAACCAAGTTATCATACATGGCCAACAAATGTACTATTTTCAAATATTTCATTCTCATTGCTCAGTAATTTATTATACGTGGTTTTACAGTATACTCCGTGGGATGGTGTGTTTGATAAATGCACTACACATAATTTATCTTGAGAAGTGAAATGTGCATAGCCTACTGCAAATACATTCTTTTTTTAACCAATGCTTAACTAAATCTAACGCAAACTTAATAGGTAGAGCAAGCCGAGAGATTTGTGCTGGTACCCTCTCGTATTATAATAATGCAATCTTGACATTTGCCATTACAACAACGCGAAAACCTGGCTCAAATAAACTATGAAAATGAAAATAAAGTCGTACAAGCTACAATCCACTTCTTATTGGTTAAAATGAACCGAGAATATCTCGTGTTTTTCTGTGGGTGCTTGATCATTTCCATGGGTGCTCGATGCGCCTATGCTCCTGACCACTAGGTCAAATTGTGCAGGTATTCTCACGTCATGGTTATTATAAAGCACAACAAGTTTCGTCTCAATACGCTAAAGCCACATTAGGTGTGAGAGACACGGACTCCTGTTGTAACCAGCCCAATCTCACGGCAGTTCGTACATATTTTACGAGGTGACTAATTCTTACAAATTCGCACACCCTCACTCGTATGAATTCATATGTTTTTGGGCTAAAAATGTACGTATTTTACAAGTTGCACAATACGTACAATACGTGCCTTTAACCCCACCCCTAACCTACCCGTCACTGGGGTCTAGGCAAATCGTACAAAATTGTACAAATGAGGTTGTACGAATTCGTACGAATTAGCCACCTTGTAAAATACGTATGAATTGCCGTGAGATAGCATTGGTTTTAACTTTACCTGCTGGTGTCATTGTTAAACAATTTTTCTTTAAAAAGTTTATAAATCACTCGGTTTTTTTTTAATGTTATATTTTTTAATATTGGTGGTGTTTTATCTTGGTACTATTTTTTTTCTCATCCAATATTTTGGGAAGACACTGCCTCCCTTGTCTCCTAGGGGGAAACATAAACATATGTATGGGTTAGATATATGTTAATATATAAAAATGTTTGTACTTCATATATTTCATATATGTGACCCTGGAGCACAAAACCAGTCTTAAGTCGCTATTTGCAGCAATAGCCAAAAATACATTGTATGGGTCAAAATTATCAAAAAACAATTTATGCAAAAATCATTAGGATATTAAGTAAAAATCATGTTCCATTAAGATATTTTGTAAATTTCTTACCGTAAATGTATCTCAACTTAATTTTTGATAAGTAATATGCATTGCTAAGAACTTAATTTGGACAACTTTAAAGCCAATTTTCTCAATATTTTCATTTTTTTTTTGCACCCTCAGATTCCGGATTTCAAATAGTTGTATCTCGGCCAAATATTGTCCGATCCTATCAAACCATACATCAATGGAAAGCTTATTTATTCAACTTTCAGATGGTATATAAATCTCAATTTTGAAAAATTAACACTTATGACTGGTTTTGTGGTCCAGGGTCACATATATAGAAATAAAATATGTACATATAATATATTTGCTATTGAGAAAGTGGTAAAACGCTTCCAGTTTAAGACACAAATATACAGCGCTGACCCCAAAAATAGTGTAAACAGTGTTTAGAATCAGGTTTTAGCTTAGCAACATGCCAATCTCTGAGTATATTGGAATAAATTTTAAATTCAGACTTTTATGCACGTTGTGTGAAGAGAGCTAAATGTATGATGTATAAAGTTGGTGCCTAAAAGCATTTTAATTTGGTGACTTTATTCTTTACAAGGACAAAAACAAACAAACAAACCAAAAAAAAAAAAAAAAAAAAACAGACAGCAAGACAGCTCAACTACTTTTTGGAACAGAGCCAATGTTTATAGCCGAAGCAATGTAAAGCTGTATTTATAGTGCCAATAAAGGTTTGAAATTTAAAAATATTAAAGGGCAGAGTGCTAATAGTGTTTAAACAGCCTGATTAGAAGAGTCTGATCCTGTTCTAACCAACTGTAGGAAGTGAGAAGTGTGGCTGGCAGGAGAAAATAGCTGGCTGGGATGTTCTTAATTTGATCACACTGACTAGCATGGCTTGGCATTGAGAAAGGCAGGGTTGGCCATCTATTTCCAGCTTTCTGAGCAGTCAACGTGCTCACTGGTGTGTTTCCACCGCACTGTGAAAAATGAATCACCGAACTTGTGTAGAGCGTATTAGATTGACAGGGCGGCGCCAACGTTTCTTAGTTTTATCAGCATCTTACTGCCAGGCCAGATTACAGCTTCACCAGGAGTGACACAAATAGTAAACATTTTAAGATGCTTTCATCTAGCTTGGCATGCATAAGCATAAATCCTATTTCCCCAAACAGAAAACTAAAAAGTGATAAGTACCTTTTAAGTAATGTACCCGGCATATTTTTAAACATGCCGTGTAATGCTGAAAACGGTCTTGTGCTCATATGAGGTGGTAAATTTGGACAAAGGGGCGAGCTAACAAATTTGCCGCCTTGAGAACTGCATAGCGAACTGTAGCAAATAGACTGCTTGAGAGTGCATTTGAAATGGACATACAGTGTTTCCTCAGCACAAGAGCACTCAGATTTGTTCACTAACAATGTACAACAGTGAATATCACAGAACAATTTTCTTTTTTTCTAGACTTGAAATTATGTTTTGTATTTATTGTATTTATTTATTTTTGAAGCATTTGAAAATAAATTATAAAGACCAGCTATCCATGTTATATTGCATACATGCTTTAAAAAAAAGGGGGAAAGACATTTAAACAACAAAAATTAAAGAGTTTTTTTTTTCTGAATTTTGTGATCATATTAATGGTCTTATTTTATTGCAGATAATAAATATACCTTAAATCTTGTTATTTGTATGTGTTCTTGTATAATACTAGTTAATACATAGTCAAACCAAAATGTATTCAGACACTTTCAACATTTCTCACATTTGCACAGTTTATTCACTATAGTTTAGAAAATTATAACTATATATATATATATATATATATTTGTTATCATATATATAAAATGAAGAGTTAAACTGTGTCAGAACAAATTCTTCTTGAAAATGTCAGATAATGTTGATAGAAAGGTATGTAACATAACAGTTTCAGACCAAAGTGTCAAATCAAATTTTTGTCCCAATTATTTATTTATTTATTTTTATTTTGTATTTTTTTTTTACTGGTAGTCCACTGTATAAAGTATTTTGGGGTATAGTCACTGTTTACTTTATTTTGCTATCTTCATTTGAATGAACTATAGTGTTCTGCACCCACTAATTATTTGGTTTAGCCCGTTTGTTTGCCTATATTTGGGTTTCCTGTCATCATCATTATCTCTATCACCTGTTTGTAATTAATTAGTGGCCTCATAAGTTTGTTTGAGTTTAGTTCTGATGGTCCAGCTTTTAGGCTATGTTGGTGTGTACGTGTTCCTGCCCTGTAATCATGTGGATTACTATTAAAGTCTTTGAATGTGAATCGTCTTCACATTGTGTCATCTTTACGTACAACCGTGACATCTGGTGTCTGAATACTTTTTGGTTTGACTGTACATATACATGCATGCTTGCATACATACAGTGTTTGGAAGGTTATTTTCTAAATGTAAACCCAATTTAAAATGTAATGTAGTGTAACTATTTCAATTACTTTATTAACATAATGTAATGGATTACGTTTGATCACTTTTAAATTATTTTTCCAAAATTCTAATGAATCATTTTCAAACATTTAACCTTACAGTAGAACTCAACACTAATTACTGTAAGACTTTCAAAATCCTCCATCATTTGAAATAAGATTATAATAATTTGATTTTAAAGCACAGCCACCACAAAATAAGACTTTAGCACCTTTTTGAGATTGTTCTGAGATTAAATACAGTTTTAAAATCGTAACAAGAAACAGTTTAATAGCTATGATACTGTTTTTGAAATCAAATCTTTGCATAGCTATGACAGGAAACACTGGTAGCTAACAACATCTAACATAAAAGTAAACTTGGGGTGTAAACTTATGAAAAGAATGAAGATATGTGCAATTTTTTCTTATTTTGCCTAAATATCTTTTTTTTTTTTTTAATTTATTTAGTACTGCCCTTCAAGCTAAAGGAAATACTTACATATTTCCCAGAACAAAGTGTATGTAGTAAGTTTTGAACAAGGCACTTTTTTTTATAAATTCAACTATTATTTTCTATTGTGGACTATACGTAAATGTCTTTTATGTGAAATATCCTATTCAGGTCAGTACTAAATAAAAAAATAACATGCATTTTGTATGATCCCTATTATTTTGACTTCATCTGTACATGAGCCCAATTAGGAAATAAAACAATCGAAAAAGCATGTGTCCTAAACTCCTGAAACATTGGTGTCTCATATTTTGGAGCAGTCAATGCAATTTGGAAAAGAAATCAATTAAATCTGTGTGTGTGTGTGTGTGTGTGTGTGTGTGTGTGTGTGTGTGTGGTTCAGAAATACCCTACATTATGGGGGAAAATATTTGCAAAGACAGCAGTATCCAAACTCCTTGTGTTTATGGGGACATTTTTAGTCCCCATGAGGAAACAAGCTTATAAATCATACAGAAAGTTGACAATCTAAAAATGCAGAATGTTTCCTGTGATGGGTAGGTTTAGGTGTAGGGTGATTAGGGTGATTAAAAAAATCCAATTTGTACAGTATAAAAATCATTACGCCTATGGAGTGTTCCCATAAAACGTGTGTGTGTGAGAGAGAGAGAGAGAGAGAGAGAGAGAGAGAGAGAGGAGAAAATCAGATATAACCCCCTTTGTAATTGTTAACATTTTTAAGTAACTAATTTAATTACACATTTTTCTGTACTGGATTACAGTTACATGTATATTGTAACTAAATTATGTACCATCATTACATGTGACTACTTACTGCCCAGCACTGTTTTAGAACGCTCTTCTTATATGATAAATAAGTGACCTTTAAAAAGGTTAAAATCTGTTTTGAAATCTGTCTGCTATAGCTTTAATAAATATAAACACCTGGGAAATAAGTTTCAGAAATACCCACTAAAATAATGAGGTTAACAAAAATTCTCTAGAGTTGAGTCGTGGTTTGACTGATTTAAGACTTGCATGCTTCGGTAGAAAACATGCTTTTTAATTTCACACTTCATGCTATCAATGTACATTGCTGTCAAAGTCCACATGTTTTCTTTTCATAATGGAAATGAGTTTTGCTCTCGCTCATACTTTGTCTTTATCGATCTCTTATAGCTCACAATCATACTTTCACCATGGACCTCATCAACTGCTCATCTGTGGATCTCTCTGATGTTCTGGCCAACAGGATGAGTCCCAGTAAGATTCTCCTCTCCCTGACTCTCTCCTTCCTGGCTGTGGCGACCACCGCTATCAACTCCCTGGTCATAACTGCTATCCTGATCACCCGCAAACTCCACCAACCCGCCAACTATCTCATCTGCTCTCTAGCTGTGACAGACCTTCTAGTAGCTGTTCTAGTGATGCCTGTCAGCATTGTGTACATTGCAGAAGAGACGTGGGTTCTTGGTCCAATCGTGTGTCACCTATGGTTAGGTGTCGATGTTACATGCTGCACCTGCTCAATTTTACACCTAGCCGCCATTGCTCTTGATCGATACCGTGCTATTACAGATGCCGTGGCCTATTCCCAGAAACGCACGTATAAAAGAGCAATCATAACCATTTTTGCCCTGTGGACTCTTTCTGTGCTGGTGTCTCTACCACCTTTAGTGTGGAGGAAATTCCCTGTGGAACACAAAGATGGAGAGAGGGATGTCATGGACTGCTTGATCGAGCATGACCATGTGGCTTTCACCGTCTACTCCACTTTTGGAGCTTTTTATATTCCACTGGCCCTCATTTTGGTTCTTTATTACAAGATCTACAAGGCGGCGGAGATGCTGCGTAACCGTCGAGGGAGCAGCCGATTAGTCAAACAGACAGTGAGCAGCGTCATGCTTCCTGGAATGAGCTCTGATAAAGACATCGCCCTCAGTCCCGACTCATTCTGCCCAGTCGAGAAGTCATTTTCAGATCCATCGACAGATGGGGAAAGGGTGCGTATTACTTCTTCATCAGGTAACCTCATCAAGGTCCGCAGGAACCCAGGGGCCAGGGAGAGAAGGGCGGCTTTGACGCTAGGACTAATCCTAGGAGCCTTTGTGATTTGTTGGTTGCCGTTCTTCCTGAAGGAGGTGATTGTGAATATTTGTCCGAATTGCACTACTTCCGCTGTTCTCGCAGATTTCCTCACCTGGCTTGGGTACCTCAATTCCCTCATCAATCCGCTAATATACACCATCTTTAATGAGGACTTTAAGAAAGCATTTAAAAGACTTCTGCCCCTCTGCTGCACCAACATCATGTGAAACTGACTGGGAGGGAAAGACAAATATGTGGTTCCAAATGACAAAACTTTGCATTTAAAGCCACAAATTACAATGACAATCATGTCATACTGTAAATCAGTGGACTTCTGCAAGAATTACACACCTTTCAGAGGCATTTCATCTGTATATTGCCTATATATACCTGTATATATGTGCCTGTGAATACTTCGGTACATTAATGCATGTAAAAACCAACCCATTTGCTCCACTTAAAGATTTCAGTATTTTAAAATGGAGGATTTTATATCAAATTAAAAAGCGTCTGGTGCACAAATGCAATGTAAATCGATTCCACCATGGGGGCAACGTTTGGCTGGTTAGCATGGTCCAGTTAGCCCCTACTGATATATCATAACTACACCAACTGGATCCCAGAAGAATTTTCTTCATTAACAGCCTTTCAAAAATTGCTGTGTATTGACAAAATAAACATTTTGAAAACATATAGAACTTATTACAGTATATTATATTCAATGTTTGTCAGTGATCAATTTTTGGAGGGCTCTTAAAAGTATGAAAAGTGGGAATGCCTTTTACAGTGCAGCTAGTTCGTGTTTTCGGATCATCTTTGTCATGATGTCATTTCCTCTGGCTCCAGAGTAATTATGTGCCCATCAGGTGGAGTTGGAAGTATCGTAATTAAGAGTTCAGAGCAAATGAATGACCAACCAAAGTGGTATTTACTGGTGGGGTTAGAAAAGGTGTGATGATTTAAAACATTGTGGAAACACTGATCTTTATTAGAGATGCTATCATATATCTATATCATTAAAAGGAAAGTATTTTGCAAGTTATTTTGATTGCACATGCTGTTTTTCAATGATTTGTATATAGATAACAAGCACAAAGTTGATCATTACATTTTCAGTTCACATAACAAACATTTAGGGGGGTTGTTCTTACCTTAAAGGTTCATCTTTGCATCATAACATCACATCTGTACATCGGTATACATGAAGAAGTAGTCCTGACCAGTACTAGGCTATATTGCGTATGTGCATGCTGCATCTGGCAGATCATTAGTAGCATCTTGTTAGAGCAGCTGGAATAATTAAACTGGTCATTTTAGAACAAGTTCTAAAGAACATTAAGTTGCGTTTTACAGTTAAAAGAAAAAATTATTTATTAGATTTAATTGATAATGTAATTTATTGTAAAACTTTTTTTTTATTTCAGTTGGTCAGAATAAAACTGGCAGACATCTTACTTATTTGTTCAGATGACATTTTCCAGAGAAACTTCTCATTTTGGACATACTTCTGGATGTAGTATGATGTAGTATCTATGGTCACGCACACACTGCAGGTTTCAGGATTGACAACTACGTGTAAATGCAAGAGTGAGTCCCGTAAATTAGCGTTCCATGTGTGTACAGAACAGCTGTCACTCTTGTACTTGTAACCATAGCAACATTTTGGCGTCTTGCGGGAGCGAATAGGAATTTAGCTGTTTGGTATCTGCCATTTTTTGGCTAAAGACTTTTTGTCCATTGATTTTAACTAAACCAGTCATAAAGCTAGGCACTTTGAGTTAATAAAATAGACTGTTGTTGATATGAAATATATGCTTTTTTTGGTGCTATAACAAAAGCATTTATGTGTGTTAGTGGGGTTTTTTGTGCATTTCCTTGTTTATTTTATTTTTTCAGTGAAGATCTGGCTAACACTTTGCCGCAGGGCTTGTGAGCACAACTAGCTAAAGCTAGCTAGCTAGCTAAAGAACCCCCAAAGACACAATTCTGATGCAAATTTAAATACATCATTAACAACTAGTTGTTAAGTTCAGTCCCGTACACAATGCTTAGAATTTCTGTAAATGCGGTTGTCACTCCTGTAACTAACTAATTTAGCTTCTACTTTAGAGTTGGGTCTAAAACAGTTCTAAAGGAAATACCAATGAGGTGTACGCTGATTGGCCAAACACACATGGAGAAACACCGGCATCCGCCATTTTTAAAAACCTGTGTAAACACACAACATGCATTTATGGAACAGTTTACAGTACAAGATGGAAAACAGCGATAAATGGACCAAAACCAGAGTCCAGGCACTTCTAAACATTTATGCTATGGAGAAAATTCAACATGATTTTGAAGGAACCAAGCGAAACATTAAAATTTTCAAATGTATTTGCAGCATTAACATTAAATGTTATAATTTTAATGCTGCATTACTCATTTCTTCATGTGTAGTTATTCATTAAACACAAAATAGTATTTTAAAGTGTTGCAAGACATAAAAAGAAAGTTAATGTTAACAGCATTTACCTGTCGCCTTTGTCTACGGCATTGTGCTCTTTCTTCTGACTCGATCATATGTTACAGTTTAAGTCGCTATAGGAAATTTCGTCTCTTCGACCTCTGATTCACTCTTTTTAGAGCATAACTTAAAATATATATATATATATATATATATATATATTTATACAACAGCTCTTTCTGGTTCTTAAATCTGATCGGATTCTTTGAATCCGTGGCGGAAGGAAGTACTTCCGGACAAAAGAGGGTTTTATAAGGCACTCAGTCCTATCTGGTTTAATTGCACACGTTCCGTTGAACTGTTGTATAAACGCAATATCACTCGAGTACGAGAGCGATACCGGCACTCAGCCTGCGGCCTCATGCCTCTAGCCTAATCACAGCCATGCTGATATAGAGCTCCTATCGCTCTCGTACTCGAGTGATATTGCGAATATATACATCACAAACAGCTCCGATCACGGCAACCTCCATCCCTTAATATCTACACTAGTGAGCTGACTGACAGCCCACATATACACCTCAAAACATTAGGTTCATCTGCATGAGGAACCATGCCGACTCAACCCAAGTAAAGAAAAGAATTCCACAAATAACTGCAGGTTTCAAACAGAGATGGGGACAAAGAGGTAAACCTTTCAACTGCAGATTTAAGTGCTTTTAATAAGTATAATAGAAAATTATTTCACATTCAGATTTAGCCATTTAGGTTAATTGTTAACAAAAAATTGTTTCAATCTTTAGTGTGTGACATGTAGCCTACTAATGAATTTTGGACACAGAGGTGCAAATTGTCCACTTAAAGGCAGCGTCAGTCAAATGGAAGCAGTGGCTCAAGAAAAGCCTGAGCATGGACTTGAGCACCCATGAGCAAAGATGGCAGACACAGCCCTTTTCCCAGGGGAACCTTCACGGTAGGCTCAAAAATGCATAAAACTGCAGTATCCTGAGAAAAAGACAACAGGCAGTTCCATCTGAATGGAAGATGGATGTCAGTTTGCAGCATGAACAGTTTTTGATTGGAAACACATTATCACATAATTGACTAATAATATTCAGCTCAATTAATTTCAGAATGAGCTACAGTTAAAGTCAAAAGTTTACATACACCTTGTATCATCTGCAAATCTGCTGTTAATTATTTTACCAAGATAAGAGGGATCATACAAAATGCATGTTTTTTGTTTAGTACTGACCTGAATAAGATATTTTGTGGTTTCTCAGCTTTCTCAGTGTATTTGAACCCTTTCCAACAATGACTATATGATTTTGACATCCATCTTATCACTCGGAGGACAACTGAGGGATTCATATGCAACTATTACAGGTTCCAACACGATGCATTAATAGCCAGGGGTGTAAACTTTTGAACAGAATGATGTGTACATTTTTATTTTGCCTAAATTATATATATATATATATATATATATATATATATTTTTTTCCCCAATTTAATATCCCTCAGAAGCTACAAAATGTTTCCCAGAAGACAAAATAAGTTAAATTTACCCTGATCAAATAGTTCAACATGTTTTCACCCCCAGCTTTTAATGCTTTGTGTTGCATAGGATTGTCTCAGTTGATTCTCTCTCAAAAAAAAAAAAAAAAAAAAAAATAATAATAGGAAAGGGTTCAAATACACAAAATGCTGATTTTGTGGAACCTGAAGGATTTTTCTGAAGAACAATGGGCAGTTTAAGCACAAAGGATTCATGAACAATACGCCACTCATTTTGTATGATCCCCTTACTTTGGTAAATTAATTTGCAGATTCTGCATGGTGTATGCAAACTTTTGACTTCAACTGTACATCATGCTTCTGTAAGCAATGATGGAAACCATTTACAAACTAACACTTACCTTTAACTTCCTCTGCCTTAATACAGAGATGGAAGTTATCATCTTCTCATTTAATGTATCACACACATACATATAGACATCAGATGGATTTAGAGGCTTTTGCATCTTAACTCTTTATACATACTTTGTCTAGGATTTACTGGCCTCTATGGTACACATGCTAAATTAATGTTTAAATTAAGTCTTTGAAGAATCAATACTGCCCTCTGTTGGATAAAAATTATAGTTTATTAGCTCAACAGACAGCAGTTCTGCAACAGGTTGAAATTCCTAGTTTACATAAAAAGGTCACAAACAGACATTTAAAAAGATAAATCACTTAAAAACATCCAACACATCAGTTCTCAGATTAGTCAAACATCCTGCAGTCACACATACTCCAAGCGCTCCCTTCCATTTTGAGAAGCCGGCATGTACCGACCCCCACGAGACTCTCTTCCTTTTGGGCACGAGCTGCAGAGGAGTCCTCCGCCAATCAGCATGAGAACCGCTGCCCCCCAACAGATAAAGATAGCTGCTCCCAACTCTCTCTTCTGAGCTTGGGCCACTAGAGGATTGTAGAAGTCCCTAATGATCTGATGGGCAGTCCAACTAGATGGCACCAAACCCAAGACCCCCGCAGCGACAAAGAATACCCCTCCTGCTACAGCAACCCGAGCCTTCGTGAAACCCTCTGGCAAGCAGTTAGTACATTTACCACCTGCAAAACTGGCAAATATTGCTATTAAACCAACAAGGGAAGCAATAATAAGGATTGCTCGAGAGGCCTGTAGGTCTTGGGAAAGAGCCAGCATGGAGTCGTACACTTTACACTGCATTTGGCCGGTGCTCTGCACTACACAGCTCATCCACAGTCCTTCCCACATAATCTGCGCCGTCACAATGTTGGTCCCAATAAAAGCAGTCACACGCCATAGAGGAACCGCACATGATATGATGATTCCCAGCCAGCCAAGAATGCCTAGTGTGGTTCCAAGGAGCTGTAAGCCAGCAGACATTTCTGGAAAAAAAAACAAAAAAAAAACACAAGTAAAAGTGAGAGAAACAAAAACGGTTTGCAGTATTCAACAGAAAGCCGATTGGTTTAAAATTGACTTCTATGTGAGCTGAACTTCATACGTCAGGATGCTAGTGGCAGCTTTACTGTTCTCTTCTGCAACACTGATTTTAATGAATTAAGGATGAACTTTTAAAACACTGTTGGGGAAAGTTACTTTTAAAAGTAATGCATTACAAGATTGCGTTACTCCCCAAAAAGGTAACCAATTATGTTACTTCATTACTTTTTATGGAAGGTAACATTATGTTCCTTTAAAACACACGCACACATGGCTGGCTTGCCAGTTTTTTTATACAAGTTCTATTTATGGCAACTATAAAAGCACTTTCACACCAAAAGTGAAATGAATAAGCCCCAGGCCGAAGGAAAAGTAAACTCACATCTATACAGCAGAACGCAGGAAAAGCGGGTTTGAAACCCTTCAATTTAAATAAGTGTACAAGAACCCTGGACCACAAAGAGTGTCATAAGAGTCATCAGAAAGCTAAATAAGCTTTCCATCAGTGTAAGGTTCGTCAAGATACTCAAAGATACTATAAGTAACTAAATGTAGTTATGTGTTACTTTACTAGTTACTTGGAAGAAGTAGTGTAAAGTAGTGCAAATTGTCAGTCAAAAGTGGTTCTTGCTTCTTAGTAAGTTTGAATTAAAAATCAATTGAAGGTTAGAAGCAAAAACATTAAATAAACAGGACATGTGTGTTAACATTTAATTATTGCCGGTTTAAGTCATATTTGGAGTTCACCTCACTGCCAATTTCTTTCAACATGGGGACAGTCAATAGGAAAACAAAGTAACTGGTGTTACTTATTTGAATTTACCATATAATGATTTCTTGTTAATTAAGAAGTGATGCGTTACTTTACTAGTTACTTGAAAAAGGTAATCCAATATACTACGTAACTCGTGTTACTAGTAATGAATTTTTTTTTTTTTTTTTTTTTAAACAAAACTTAAATTAAAAACCCGTTACCTGAGAATTTCCAAAGCTGTAGTTGAGGTTGCAATTGATTGACACCCACGCCAATCCAATCACAATGGTTTCTACAAAGTCCTGAAGCAAAAGTCAATCAAAATATGTTTATGTGCAAAACAAATATGAATTATTTTAAAAGAATTGTCACACCAGCAATAACGTCTTTATGCTTCATTCACTTATATTGTTCAAATAACTTGAAGACTCTGTTCTCTTCTGTTAATGACCAACCATCAGTGATTGGCTGATTATCAATCAACTGAATCACTGGTTGGTAGTGTAGCACGCTGTACTGATGATTACTCATTATTAGGTTACACGTAAAAAATATTTAATTACCAGTTTATTCGATAGTTCTTTTATTTTAACTAAAACTACAATCAAATGACCAAGATAAGTGCTTGTTAAAAGCTTATTTGGAGGCATTAAAACGAGAAAACGGAAGTGAGCCTGCTTGGAAAATTATTTAAACTTTAATTAAGAAGTCAATTAAAGTGATTTGACAACTTATTTGTTTTTGGGGTGTTCATTAAGAGACAGATAAAATATTAACATTCCTGACCAACCAATAAAATGTTGAGGGAGAAACTACACTGGGACCACTGTTTGACTGAAGGTGTCATCGTCCAATTACAAAGCAGATAGGTATTACTCAATACGCAACTGACAGGGCGGTCCACCAATCAGATAGTTCTGATGGGCTGTCCTTAGCCTCATGGTAACATTCGTGGTCTCTGTTGTACGCGCTGGTTTAGACAAGCAGTATGGCGGAAGAAGAGAGTGAATTGGAGTTAGACAGGTTAAAGAAAGAACTGGAGACTTTATTGAAGACTGGTGCAAGCGATGAACGCGGACTCCAGAGCAAGACGTACTGTGAACGATTCTGCGAGGTAAGATGACAGGCCGGACGAAAGCGGTTGCAAGCTTTTTAGAAAAAGGCAAACAGAGAGGGGCTAACCAGTGTTAGCAGCATGTCAGCAGATTCCCCTCCCCCAGTGTATAGCCACCACCGTGAGCCAAAATCACACTGTATTTTACCTCAGTGATTACGGGTGTTTTCAAAATACTGTGGAAGTAGATCTCAACAGTGCTAAAGCTTGTTTTTATGGACGATTTCTAAAACAGGGGCTGTCACTTTCTTTCAGTTAGCTTCATTAGCCTGGTATGTGGCTAACGGTTAGCATTCCCAAGTTGCATTCCAAAACAAGCAGGCTGCGAAAGAACAGCTTATGCACAATTCAATATATTTAATTTGTCAGCGCTTATATAAAACTGAAAACAGACAAACGAAGTTTGATAAATCCTTATGCACAACAATAGGGTGTTAAATGGTAGAATAACTCCATGCTGTCAGTGTTAGCAGTAGTTGATGTCTTATTAACCAGTCTCTGCAAAGGCTGGCTTAAAATCGTTGGTTTGTTCCCAACAGTTACTAAGCAGCTTTTTGTTTCTAATGAAATTGCTGCTGAGTTACTGAATCCAGCCTTCTTTGTCTAAAAATACACTTTTTATTGTTATTTTTTTTTTTATGGTGGTTCACGAAAGTTTGACGTTTCCCAACTTGTATCAGTAAGTTCATGGACTGTCACTGAATGCTACTGACTTCTATAACTAAACAAACATGACAAGTCACCTGACAGTGATGTTTTCTAGCTTTAAGAGCATATAGATTCAGTATTTTCTTTTTTTTTTTATTATTAATTCTCTCTTTTAGTTGGTGGTGGAGCAAACTGGACGATGGCAGGTGCCTCTTCCCCAGCTTCAAGTGTTGCAGAGTGCTCTGTGCTCATTTGTCCATGGAGCAGCATCATTCCCTCCAGAGTGTGAGCATGTGCGCTACACACTTAGTAGTCTGGCCCTGTAAGTATATACTTCTGCTTTTGCCATTGTATATCTTAAATATGCTGTAAAACTACGAAGTAGAGCACACATTTAAGTCACCAGACTGTCGTCATTTACTCCCCCTCATGTCATTATAAACGTGTGACTTTATTTTATTGTTATTATTTGGCATTTGCTATTTTGAAGAATGTGGGCTACCAAACAGTTTTGAGAGACTTTTTCAAAATATCTTTTTGGTTCCACAGAAGAAAGGAAGTCATACAGGTTTGGAATAGGGATGTGCGTGATGACTCATTTCTTTTAACGTTTAAACAGAGATGTTGTAACTGTCCTGTCTGACAAACCCCCAGACAGTCAAAAACAGTCTGTATAAGCGACTTGAAATATCTTGCTTATTGTCTCATAGAGTCAAATTTCATACTGAATGCTGATGAAAAATACACTACCAGTCAAGTTTTTTTTTAAAGAATTCTCTTCTGCTCACCAAGACTGCATTTATTTGATCTAAAACACAAAGCTGTAATATTGTGAAATATTTTTACTATTTAAAATAACTGGCTTTTTATATATATATATATATATATATATATATATATATATATATATATATATATATATATATATATATATATATATATATATATATATATATATCTATCTTAAAATGTAATTTATTCCTGTGATCAAAGCTACATTTTCAGCATCATTACTCCAGTCTTAAGTGTCACATGATCCTTCAGAAATCATTCTAAAATGCTGATTTGCTGTTAAACATTTTTTTTTTTTTTTTTGTTATTATTGTCAATATTTAAAACAGTTGAGTCCATTTTATTTCAGGACTCTTTGATGAATACATCCAAAGATCGGCAATTATCTGATCTTATTCAAAAGCTTGGAGTCAGTATATATTTTCTTTTTTTTGGGAAAGAAATTATAGAAATTAATACTACTTAGCAAGGATGTTTTACATTGGTCAAAAATAATGATAAAGACATTTATAACGTTGTACAAGAATTCAGGCAAATGCTGTTCTTCTGAACTTTCTATTCAAAGAAGCTAGAAAAAATTATACTTGGCTGTTTTTAACAATAATAATAATAAATGTTTTTTGAGCAGCAAATCAGAATATTCAGTGATTTCTGAAGGATTATGGGACTGGAGTAATGGTGGTAAAAAAATTCTTTGAAATTACAGGAATAAATTACATTTTAAAAT
Organism: Cirrhinus molitorella; assembly: GCA_033026305.1. NCBI lineage: Eukaryota > Metazoa > Chordata > Actinopteri > Cypriniformes > Cyprinidae > Cirrhinus > Cirrhinus molitorella. The sequence continues at coordinate 25,166,951 of CM065120.1, forward strand.
AGAAAAAAAATGTACTTTAAAATGTTACTGTTTTCCTGTCCTTCAGATAAAATAAACGCAGGCTTGGTGAGCAGAAGAGACTTCTTAAAAAACATAGAAAATCTTACTGGTAAAAAAAACTTTTGACTGGAAATGTAGGTTATATATATGCAGCATGTAAGCCTATAAGCAAGGTTAAAGGCCAGTTTTGTGCTGCAAATATTCACTTTTCAAAATAATATATTAATTTTAACATGTTAACATGACGATGGTCAGTAAATGATGACAGAATTTTTTGGGGGGTGAAATTTTCTTGAAATATTTGTTACTTCGGATGTCTGTAATGTTAATTGTCAATTCATGGGTAAATGGGATGTGTTGAAATTTTTACACATTTTTTTTAAAAAGGCACAATTTTTTTTTTTTTACAAATTTTTATAAAAAGCAAAGAGTATTTAGTTGGAATATTAAGCATGAGAATATATTACAATACAACAGAGAAGTTGACAATAGTGAATCAAATTCTACCTTTTAATATTAAACTAATCCTGTCTGAATGGGACCTAAATCCAGTGGAACTTACAAAAGTGGACAAAAGGCTTACAGTGTCATTTATTGGAGCAACAGGTTGTTAAATAGTTACAGAATCACCTTTTTCTCTCATTTGCAGGAGTATCTTCGAACTGCTATTGTTCTTTGGCAAAGATGAATTCATCGAGCATCCTTTAAAAGACATTCTAGACTCATTCCAGGTAACTGCATTACCTCAATCCTATTATTCTTGGGGGAAGCATCATGTTGAATTCTGCTTACTGGACTTTCAGTGCTTATCTTGTTATGTTACTCATATGTTGTTTTTCTCCTCTATTGTAGGACTGCTATGCGAGCCTGGTAAGACACCAGAATGTTTACCTTCTGCAGGTTAGACATATTATTAAAGATGGAGGTCCTTGGGCAAACCCTGTTCTTCAGGCCATCCTCAAGGATTCGGAACTACCACAAGAAGATGGTCAGTCAATCAATCTTTTGTTTAAAAATGGTGTCATTAAGTGATCTATAGATTGCATTTCCTAAATTGTTACTGGAGTAATTACGTGAGTCTTATTGATCTAATTAGTTTTTTTTTTTTTATTCACAGTGGACAAATATCTGAGCTCAGAAGTAGCCATTTTCTTTGAGCTACGTGTGCGTTATCTGGTGGCATGTGAGAGGCTTCCGGAGGCATTGGCACTGACAAGGAGATGCATCCGGCACTCTGTTGTAGGGAGGCACCTCTATTTCAAGCAAGCCTACCTCATCTGCCTTTGGAGAGCTTCTCATCATGAGCGCTTGTGCAAGGGGGTGAGTGAAAAGTTATTTATTTGATAGTCCTTACACTTGGTGTGAAATGAGCCTTAAAGGAGTAGTTCACTTCCAGAGCAAAAATGTGCAGATAATGTACTCAACCCGTTGTCTTCCTTCAGTTCTAAATAAATAGTTTTTGAGGAAAACACTTCAGGAATTAACCCCATTTAGTGGACTTATATGGTGCCTGCGAGTTTTAACTTCCAAAATGCAGTTTCAGTGCAGCTTCAAAGAGCTCTAAATGATTCCAGCTGAGGAATATGGGTCTTATCTAGCAAAATGATCTACCATTTTCTAAAAAAAAATAAAATTTATATACTTTTAAACCTCAAATGCTTGTCTCGTATAGCTCTGTGATGCTCATGTGTACTCTGTGCAGTCCCGTTCAAAACAGTTAGGGTATGTCGAAAAACTCATCTCGTTTTCTCCTCCCAATTCATAATCGTACTACATCTGTTTTATCTTCTTTTGCACGTTCACTTTGTAAACACTGTGTTGGTACTTCTGCAGCGATGTAGGACGATTTTAAAAAGTATATAAATTTGTGTTGTTTTCAGAAAATGACCGATCATTTCGCTAGATAAAACCCTTATTCCTCAGCTAGGATAGTTTAGAGCCCTTTGAAGCTGTATTGAAACTGCGTTTTGGAAGTTCAACCTCGTAGAAACCATAGAAGGCCATTATTTGGGGATAATTCCTACAGTTGTTTTTCCTCAAAAAACTGAAGAAGGAAAGACATGAACATCTTGGAGTACATTATCTGTAAGTTTTTGTTTTGGAAGTGAACTACCCCTTTAATGTATCTGGATTATACATTATCTTTTTTGCCTCTGAAAAAAAAATATTTCATACCTTAATAAAACAAAACATGTCCATTTTCGCTTGTGCTTTTCTGAGTAAGCACTGAGTACATGTTCTGAGTAAAGTTGCTGTGTTTACTATTTGTGCGTTAAGTCCTGACTTAAAATGATTTGCTCTCTTGGATATAATATTAGCCATTTTCTGTGCTAGTGCAAATGTTGTGGCTATTTAGTGTAATGCTCTGTGGCGCTTCATAGGACTCCATTGGTGGTCTCTAAACTTGACCGCTCACAATGGCTACGTTTACATGCACCAATTTTCGTCAATCCAAATGAATTGAATCCGATTGCAGATCTGTTTACATGTACTCTTAACATTGTAATCTGATTCAAATATCAGTTTATATATGTTTAATATACATTCTGATTTTAACTTGCGCACGCGCTCTGCCTGTGATGTCATATCAATCACACTTGTGGAGACCACCATGGACATGACAGAGCTCATCATTATTTTTGCCCTGTTGGCATACACATTCATAAATCAGCAACATTTTTTTTGTGATCTAAAGAAGACGTGAGAGCGAACTTGCACACTGCGTGTCAACATTGCACTGCGCATGTGCCCCAGAGACTTCTGAATACGATTGAGAAAGTAGTCGGATTCAAGCGTTTACATGGTCATTTTTTGCTGTTGGATCGGATTAGAAAAGGAATAAACCACCCCTTTCAATCTGATCGAAATTTCATTCCGGTCGAGCTCAATCGGTTCGATTAAGGTGTTTACATGAACGTTTTTCAATCCGATTGAGCCGTCAATCAGATTACAAATGGATTATTTGGGTGCATGTAAACGTAGCCAATGATGTAAAATGTGATGCAGACTGCTTTAGATAGCATCGCTATCATAGGTGTGATTGTTTGAAAACTTATAGAAAACTTATAGAATATGTGTACTATAGGGGAACATTAACAGTGAACCTCATCCAGCAATTTAGAAAGACATACATTTAAAGGTATGCCAAATACGTAAGATCATGCCACCCAGTGGTTCTTAAGCAGTGAGGCTCAGCAAACTTCCAGAGTGGCCGCAAATAAGTCTTAAAACAGTTTTAATTTTGTTATATCAAAACCACTGAAAAGAAAGATGCACAACATTAAATGTTGACTTTTTAAAATTTTTAATTACTTCATAAGTACAAGAGCACATGGTAGCTTAGGTAGGAGGGCCATGAAATACTGTGTTGTTCAAATGAGGGCCTTGAAGTCAAAAAAAAAATGAGAGGCTTTGATTTTGGTGTCCATAGCAAGTTTGTCTTTTTCCATTGAGCTTAAGTAAAATAAAAAAATAAGTGATTTCAAGTTGTATGAATGGTTGTATACAGGATTCCCACAAGTCATGGAATTTCTGGAATATCATGGAATTTTGAAAGGTCTATTCCAGACATTGAAAGTCAGGGAATTTTATATATATGTTTTTTTTGTCCAAGTCATGGAATATCAGTGATTTTTGTTTGTTGCTTTAAGTTTTTTGTTTCCATTTATAAAATGTAATTTTTCTATACCGTATTTTGTTTTATCAGGCTGTTTCACATGTTTGGTTATGAAAGCATAAATTAATTTCTGTAGAAATAGTAAAAAAAAAAATCAAATTGCAATCATGGGTAATAAATAAATAAATAAATGCTAGTGTATATGTGTGTGTTTTGTACTAAAAGTCTGTGAACAAGTAAATAAATCTTGCAAATGGATAGATCCGTTCACTATAGGTCATGGAATTTCAGCTTTTTAGTCAGGGAATTTGGCTTAGAGTGGGAATCCTGAATATGGATAATTTAAACTTTTTTTCATCCTGCTCACTTTCAGTATCTGAATGGTGTAACACACAATATACACTGTAAAAGAGCGATACAGAAGACTAGAATGCCTCAGTTATAATTATGAAAGCATAGATGTGGTGTGAATAAGAGGCTTAATGTGCAGTGTTGGCTTCAGTGATTTATAATGGAAGCATTCTTGAGAGTCTAGAACTCTGCACAGACAGTCAGTGAACTTGTGCTGGGCTGAAGCAGTTAGGTGTATGATTGATAATTCATTTAAAATGTAATTTTTGTTTTTCATGACACAAAGTTTAACTGGAAAGTTCACATAAAGAAAAAAGGACATTAATTTGTTTCAAGCAAAAGTATTTTACTTTAAATGCAATAGTAGGGCCATGACAGTAGATTTTTTTTTACACTACTGTGGGGGTATAGGGGCCAACCACAGCAGCTATCAATTGGTGAACAGATTACACTTTTGTTGTGATTCAGGGTTAAAAGTGCATTATGGAAAGCAGAAATTTAGCATCTAGTATCTAGAAATTTAGAGGGCTGTCGGACACGAGCAGGATGGAGTCCATCTCATCTCTCATTTTCTTGTTTCTCACAATATTCTAAAGCAGTTGACACTGTAAATGGTCAGAAAAGTTAATTATATTTTTCACAGAAGCAAGACATTTAAATTGGATGTTTAGCTGCTGGGGAACGTAAAACTGAATTACGTGTGTGTGTGTGTGTGTGTGTGAAATACTCTGCAATAGGGAGCCATGCACATGATATGTGGAAAAAATGTACATTAATAATTTGTTCCCGCAACTTGTTCATTTGTGCCTACAATTTATTAATTGCCCCAACTCAAACATCACACACAGAGCTCTTATGGGTGTTTAAATGTGAAGGCATGTCTCAACAAGTTAGTTTCAATAAAACATCCAACATATTAGGAATACTTTTAATGAAGTTTAGCTTGCTTGTCGATTAGAAATTCTGTAGATGCATCATAATGGTTGAAACCCAGACATTCCATCTTGTAAAAACACTTCACATGTTTATCCTTGTTTTACCCTATTGTTTGTCTCTTTGTATTTGGGCAAAATCTTTGGATTTTGGCTTGCACTTTGTAACCGAATCTGTGTTTCTTTTTCCACGCTGGCTAAACTTTAATTTAAAACTAAGTATTGAATTAGCACAACTTGGTCACAATTGAACTAAACTGAGGGAAATAATTAACAAGTTACGGGAAAGAATTCTTAATTCAGAGGAACCGTAGTCGGCAATTTTCATGCAAACTTGCACAGCCCTGTATCATATCACATTGTATTGACTTTACTTAAGTCTTAGTGATATGTTAAATAACATCTTAAAATTATATTAAACATGTCCAAATATATGTAATGTTTTAAACTATTGGAATATTGCAATATACTCTACCATTCAGTATTTTTTGAACAGTAGGATCTTTTGAGCAGAACTCTCTTCTGCTCACCAAGCACTTATTTGATCCAATGTACAGCAAAAATTGTAAAATATTTTTACTATTTAAAATAACGGTTTAGTATTTGAATCTGTAAAATGTATTTTATTCCTGTTGTTGTTGTTGTTGTTGTTGAAAACTTTATAACATTATGAATGCTTTTTATAATCACTTTAATTTAAAGCATCCTTGCTAAATAGAATATTAATGTCTACAACCCCCCCAACATACTGTCTCCACGTTTTTGAATAGTATATAATGTTATAAATGCTTTTTATTCAGATGATCTTTCTTTCTTTCTTTCCTTCTTTCTTTCCTTCTTTCTTTCCTTCTTTCTTTCTTTCTTTCTTTCTTTCTTTCTTTCTTTCTTTCCTTCTTTCCTTCTTTCCTTCTTTCCTTCTTTCTTTCTTTCTTTCTTTCTTTCTTTCTTTCCATCAAAGAATCCCCCCATATTTAACTCTTTTAAATATTGATAATATTAAATAAAATAATAATAAAAAAAGTTTCTTAAACAGCAAATCAGCGTTTTAGAATAATTTCTCAAAGACCATGTGACACTGAAGACTGGGGTAATGATGCTAAAAATGTTTAACTTTCATCACAGAATTAAATTACATTTTAAAATATATTCAAATAGAAAACAGTTATTTTAAACAGAGAAAAAAAAATCTGTTTTTGCAGTGCTTTGGCTTGAATAAATGCAGGCTTGGAGAGCAAATTATAACTTTAAAACATAACATTTAACATTTAATAATCTGATGTGTATATTTCAATATATTGTTTTAAAATATTGGAATATAATGAACAATGTCATAGAGAATTGCTTTCTTTTCTAAAGATGGCAGACATCGATGGGAAGGATGCTGTGGAGATGCTCTGCATGATGGACAATGAGGAGAAAGATGAGACTGTTTTGATGCTGAGTAAAGGCTTCCTATCTCAGAAGCTCCAGATTGGAGAAATGTACTACCTTTGGTGGGTCTCACAAGCTCTGTGAGCATTTACAAAGGGAATTGTCTTTAGAGTATTGCCCCTCTTTCTAGCATTAAGTATTATGTCATTGTAACAACTTGATCAGAACATGGTAGAAGAAGGTGCAGAGAATCACAGTCTTATTTCTCTTTTTTTTCCCCATATAAGGGATTTGGTCTTTATATGGAGCAGACTCTACCTGCGATCGAACCTCTCTAAGCAGGGCTTTCTAGAGGAATGCAAAATAATGATTCTGTCGGCCACCAACATAAAAGCGATTTTTCCATTTATGAAGGTGATTTTGTCAGAGGTAAGATATTTTGTTAACAGTTTACTCTGTTTATTGAACATGCAATTCTAGAACACACCATATATTCATATTTATAGTATCACAGTGCTTATGAAATGTCTTTTTAGTGTCGTCTTTTATAGAAATGACCAAAATCTGTGGTTTTATTTTTCAGCTTGGAAAAGATGGACTGGGGTTTTGTGTGGAACTTTGTGCCCAAGCTTTGCAGACTGACCTTAAGAACGATCCAGTCACCAAGTCTCTTATCTACAAAACCATTGCATACCTACTCCCTAATGACCTTGAGGTCTGTAGGGCTTGTGCACTGCTAGTTTTCTTCCTAGAGAGAACTGTTGAGTCATACAAGAATGTGTTCCTTCTCTATACTCACCCTGATCAGGAGTACCATGCAGACAACAGTCTTGTGGGAAACAGTGTACGCTTTGAGGTTCTCCAGATCCTGAAAAAAGACCTGTACTTTGACCCCGAGTTCTGGAGCCTTCTCAACATCGAAACAAACTGTCTGAAGCTAATGAGCGATAAGGTTGGTAAAGCAGCTTTATGTGAAATCATGCAAAGAGAGAAGTGGATGCCAAGCTACTGTGTAAAAGGATATTGTCAGTGTTACGCAGACAACACCTATGGGACTATTACTAAAGCAGAGAATCATACCAGTAGAAAAAAACAGGAAGTGGAGTCAGTGAAAACGTGGGTAAAATCTGCCTCAGGGGAAGCATCCTCCAAACCTCCAGGCAAAAGGCGAGGGAGGAAGCCAGGGACACAGCTTGTAAAAGATTCAGAGGCCTGTCCAGTTCGACGTTCATTTAGGCAATTGGATTTGGCAAAGAATCATACCAGGCAACTTAATAGTAGACGCCAGAGACTCCGTTCCCGGCAGACAGAGATGAACACTCTGAAGCGCAAGGGAAGGAAACCACAGTGGCTTTTGGACCAGTTATCTGAAAACGGTGAACCTCAGAAAGACAAGAAACCAGGAAGAAAACCAAAGCAGTCACATCTTTTAAAGGAAATTTTACTTGAGGAACCTTTAAGTGAAATTACAATGAACATTTCCTACCCTGATAATGAAGTTGACCTTACTTCTGATGTCCAGGCCTCACTGTTTTCCATGGAGACCCCTCATAATACTGAAAGCAGTACTGACAAAACTGCATCTCAAGAGAATTTGAAATGGCCTGACAGTGCTACGTCTCTTCTCGAGTTACTCTCAGCAGAACCTACTCCATGTAGGAAAAAAGACTTCAGGGTGAGGGAGGAGATTGTTTTCCGGGAGCAAGGCCTTTCTATGGTTCGTAAATTTCACACATATTCAAGGACAGTTGAAAAAGAAGGAATATCAGTCAACAGTTCACCCAAAGAAGAAGTTAAGGTGGACCATAATGAATCCAAACAAGAGAGACAATCTGCTGAGCAACAGTTGGAACCGACAGAGAACCCTGGCGCTACTGCACAGGATACAAATGCTGTGGAAATCAAGGCTACACCAATCCCAGTTACAAATGAGGAAATATCAACTCCTGCTGAAACTGTTCTTGAGCCAGTTAAAGAATTCATTGAACATCCAAAAGTTGATGATGTACCAAGTCCCCAAGATGCAAACCCCATATATCCAGACTATGGTCCTTACAGTCCTATTAGTCCTCCAGAAATTACTAATGTTGATCTTCCGCCAGAATCTGTCACCACAGCTGACATCATTCCTAAACCTGAAAGTACGCCAGAAAACATGACAGATCTTCATGAGGATGCTCCTCCAGTTCTCACTGAAGAGACGATGCTCCCTAATGATACAGTGGCCAGTCTGAGTGAAAGTGAGATTGCCATTTCTTCTAAAATTGAGCATGAGAGTATGGAGGCGCCAGTGCTGTCACCAAGACCTGAGGAGACATCACCGGAAATGCATAAAGCTGTTGATGGTCTAGTCCCTGACCTTATTCCCCCAAGTGATGCAAATTGCCAGCTTTCAGTTAACTGCAGTCTTTGCAATAAAGAAACCAAATACCAATACATTCTGCGGCATGCAATGTGGCATCATCGGACTGACAGAAAGTGCATGTTCTGCCACAAACGCTACACTCATGGGCGTAGCCCATCAGTCCATTTTAAAGTGCACATTCAGGAGCTGAAAAAGTCGAATGGGCTTTTTGATGAAAATATTTGTGAGAATGCCACCGAGACCACCTTGCGACATGCACAGACAAGACTGTTTAAACGTATGAATCCTGCAATGAAAAATAGGTTTAGAAACATCAAAATGAGGTTAAACTGTACTTTGAACATCACAAATTTGCACAAGGAAGGGCAAAGTTCAGAGCCTAAGGAGAGACTGCGGGCAAGGTTAGTTAAGAATTCAGATCACCCAGGTACATCGGAAGAACAAAAGGAGAAAGTTTGCAAGATGAAGAGAAAACGTATAAGGAGAGTTTTAGCAAAGAGATCTCAATCCATAGATGAGAACAAAAAGGTTTTCAGAATGGGACTAGCAAGGAAGAGAGCAAAGACTATGCAAACACTAACTCCAGATGACAACCATTCAGATACCAAGGACAAATTGGCTCATAGGGTAAATGGAGTGATCAGAAAGAAAAGAAAAGTGAAGAGTGAGCCTGAGACAAATACCCCTGATGAAAAGGTTCAGACATCATTACCACAGGACAATAAAGTAATAACTGAAAGTGTAGAAAGTCAAAAAGACTGTATCAAGACTGAATCTGAGAATGCAGAAGTAACAAAAGACAAGAGCAAATCAAAAATGAAAAGAAAAGATAAAATACCAAACTCTGGCCTGAAAAAGAAGAAAAAGATTACTCCTGGAGATCAAAAAGAGGATGGAGAAGATGCAAAAAGGAGGAAGATAACAAGTACCCCAGAAGTCAGTTCTGAGAATCAGGAACCCAAAGACAATAATACTGAAGTTAAAGAAACAAATCCAATAGTGCATAAGAACGGGACTCCGCCAAAACCCAAACAGCCTTCCACACCATTCCAAGGAAAAAGAACTGGAGCATCTACGCAGGTCAGATGCCCTGTGGAGATTTGTACATTTAGTGCAAAGTCAATCCTTGTCCTTTCACATGTGCTGTCTCACCACCATGGTGACAAGAAGGCACTTGTGTTCTTTTTCAACTTTGGAAAGGAAAAATGTCTTTTCTGTTGCAGAAAGATATTTAACCCTCAGCATTTTTTTGACCATGTGATATGCCACAGAGGTGAGCTGAAGTTCCCATGCAACCATTACGGCTGCAAGGAAAGGTACCAAACACGTATGGAGCTTAGCGAACACATGTTAAGCCATCATCCGTTGAGAGTGATGTGCTGCTTTCCTGGCTGCTCTATGCAAGTTGAGAGCTCTATACTCCTGTATAAGCATGAGAAATCACATTATCTAATCGATACAAATTTGGAAAAAACCCCCAAAGAATCTGAACCAACAGGGCATGGAGTCCCTCGAAGCCTGGAAGATGGTGTGGAGGCACCAGCAAATACTTCATTAAGTCAACAAATTCTGGGTACACCCAATTCGAAGGGCCCTGCAAATCAGGATGATGAGGATAGAAAACCTTTGGTCCTCAATAAAGGTTCCGTAAGCTACAGTAGCAAGAACCATAGTATTGTTAATGGGCATAGCGAGTGTGACAAAGCTGTTCCTTCTAAACCTTCAGATTCAGTCATTAAAGAGCAGGAACAAGGGGTTTTAGGAAAACCTGTAACGAAACAATTCGTTCGACCTCTTCCCTCCGCCTATCTGGATGAGTCTTACATTAGCATGCCAAAACGCTGGAAGGAACCCCAGGTGGTCTCAAAGACTTTAGGCTCTGTGGCAAAGCAAGAAAAAGTGTCTACCAGGCAACGTTGCTCTCGATGTTTTCAGTCTTTCAACAGTGAGGAAGAGCTGCAGACACACAAGGACAAATGCACATCCCTCTTTGGTTTTGATTCGGATGATGAAAGCAAGTACCTTTTTATTATAAATCTTAAGTTTATTTATTACATTTTTGTTGTTACATACTTTGTTTTTGTTTTCAACAGGTGCCTCCTGAATTTGGGGAAGCAAGCCACTCTACTGAGAAAATTGCTAAATGCTGCTGTAGGCAATCAGCGTTCTTGCGTATGCTTAACATCTTTGTCAGCGTCTCGAATCGGAACTGTATTGAGAACTACATGGGAAACAAATTATCCCTGGTTGTAGTCTTGTATGACCGATCTGCTGCTTTATTTCAGAGCGGAGATCTGTTCTCTCTTCATAAAACAAATTCTGACATCAACTTTTTTTTCAAAGTCTTTTGAGACTTGGGACTATTTTTTTACTTGATTGTCATCTTTGCTAGAAAATGAATATGTTTGTCTTTCTACAAAATGCACAACAGATGCTATTGACTTCCTCAACACTTCATGTCACTGAGCTTAGCCTGTTCTCTTATTTTTTGCTTGTCTTTTCAATTCCTGGATAAGAGAGGCCAATAAGGACCATGACACTACAAGAGGAGTTGGTCTGCCTTTCTGGCCGGGGTGAATACCTGCTCTAGAATGCACAAAATGTGCTAAATCTGGTGGTTAATGAAAGGTTTAACTTGGCTGTTTTGTGACAACGGGTCAGGTGTTTACCAGTGTTACATGGTGCTTTATGAGCAGAAGTACTGGATGAAATTCCTAGGCCACTTTAAGTTTTGCGAGCACACTCTAAAAATGTTCTTTTATTATTTTTAAAAGACTTCATATGTGAACCTTTGTAAATTGTTACTAATTGCATATTTTGCAAATGTCATTAACTTGCTTACGTTTAAGTCAGTGGAATCTTGGGAAGAATTAAAGACGCCGTCTTTAAATGAAGGACTTTGACTTTGGTTGAGAAAGCCTAAAGAACTGTTGGCCTCTAACTGGTGCTGCTGGAAAGGCCTAGTCTTTAAGACTGCAGGTTCTCCTGTAAATGGAGGAGTGTATATGTGCCACAAAGCCTCATTGAACATTGTCATAACATTCTAAATGACTTCTCTTTAAACTCAAGAAAATTGTAAGGGGAGAATTAATTTGTCTCTCAAACAGAGGCATGCTTAAAGCTGTTCCATTGATGAACAGTAACAGTCTTATTTATTCTTTTTTTGTTTTCTTTTCTTTTTTTTTTTTTTTTGTATTTTCTGTAAATGTTTGAAGAGTTTAAATAGTATATGATTGGATTGGGTGACTGGGTTTATATATCAAGAGCTTTTTTTGTCCAGAATAATAAACACATTTGAAGGGGATTTGAGTATGTTGGTTTACTTTAATATCGTTAGCACTGTACACAAATTCATTATTTATCATTTAATTTACTTGGGGTTAATGTTATGTTGTAAAAATTAACTACAGTTTGATGCGTCTCCGTCCACGGGAGGCGCTGTTCACTTTTAGGTTAAGTCAAATATAGTTGTTGGCAAGTCAATGTTTTCTGTACTTTCCTATACGGCCGCTTTGATTGACAAACTAACTTTAAGTCTCTTTGTAAAAATGATAAGCTCTATGAGTAAAACTCACACTGAAAGCTTAAAAAACGTTTTATGCATTCCCCCCTCATTTACATGATATCATACAATTTTCTAAACATTTGGCAACCCCGACCCTCGACGTAATCGCGGCTGCAGCCATAGCAGCCAGAATCAGCTTGGTAAACAAAGCGCATACCTATTGAGCTAACAGTTATTTTAATGCAGTTTTAGCAAAATACGGTCTAAAAATTAGAGTAAAATATTTCCGGAGACGGTTTCTAAATGGTACACATAGTTATCTAATTAGAATTTCTTTCTAATGACATGATATGTCATTTAATCGTTTTATGGCTCGTATGTAGCTAACCAGTTGCTAACTGGTTAGCCTTTCAGCGAGGTTGCATAGATTCGGGTAGTGAGCAAAATGAAACTAAACTGTATGGTTGGTATTTTAACTGACAGTCTGCTAATTAGACGATGTATCTTAGATGACAATTTGTAGATAATTTAGCCCTTATTCTCTGCTTGAAAACATAACAGAATGCCTGGAGTCAAATCTGTACGAATCACTCGGATAGGCAGATAAAACCGTGCTAGCAGATAACGGTTTGATTGAAAACACGAAGAAAAGAAAACCAGTCAGGTACTTTAGGAATTAGCCAAAACGGCTGTCATGAAATAATAAATCCAAGTTCAAGCACTTGGGGTGAAATGTTCAATCTGATGGCGAACTGCTGCAATTGGTTGAAACGATGGAGAGAACCTGCAAGGTAAGAGTTTACAACTTTAATTTCATGTTTGCGTCAGGTAAACTGTGAAGTATTTAATAACTTGTTTCTGAGCAGAACTGTCAGTAAACTTTTACACTGTACAGTTGTATGTTATCTATATTTGTCCTGTGGACCCAGTAAGTCACACTTAAAATTGGCATAAGTCGGTGATTAGTGTTGACCTTTACCTGTGCTACTGTCCTCTTTATATTGTATGCTATTGTGTTTTAACAGAAATTTAAATTGGCTGATGAATGTGAGGATACACCAAGTATCTTGTGAAATATTTTCTGTTATTTTCAATTGCAGTGGGAAGTGTACTGTGTAACTCTCAAAATGCATCATTTTGTGTGGAAAAAAGATTGGAAATGATTGTTTTGAAATCAAAATTTGTTTTTTAACAATTATACACCACAGGAACAATGCCGTAGAAAATATGGAAAAAGAAAGTGGCATGTAGTTTAAAGGAATAGTTTCAATTTAATAAAAAATATATTTATTTGATAAATCATTAAAAAATAACTGAATAAATGCAATTCAAACCATTTATATGGTTACAAATCTTTCCAGATGTTAGGTAGAGCTGGGTAGTAACTGATTACATGTAATCAAATGTAAAAAAAAAAAAAGGTACTTGCAATTAGAGTAAGTTACATTTTAAAATACTCGGAATCAGACTACAGTGGATTACATATTATTCACACAATAGCAATAAATTATTCATCATTTATTGGTTCTCTCTAATTCTAATTAGTGATTCCTGTTTTTTTATCTTTTAAATTTTCCTTTCTAAAATAGTCTACCGCTTATATACATTCAAAATGTCCAGTTTTGTAAACATTTGATCAAACACAGCATTTGATCAGTGGATTTACAAAAATTATTTCAGGTGTAAGAAGTGTTTCAACATTGCATTAACTACTGATCAACACATTCATTTTTATCTGAATAGGGTATGTGCGCAACAGACTTACGTTTTCTGTTAAACAAGTCTCGTTGTTTCCGGTTCACACATTTTGCATATGCCTCGTTAAATATGAAGATGATTTACTCAAGATTCCTTCAGATTAGACACTAAAGATGATCATAACCAATGTCCATCACATATGTGGATTGATGTATAACAGTTTTTTATTTTTATTCTTTTCACTAACATTTATATATAAATATCAAATAAAATGTCCACAATAACAACGGCTAGCTCGTTTAACTGATTATCTTAAAAGTCCATTGATATCACCATTATTTATTATGGCTATTAACACATTCTCCAACAAGTGGAAGCGATGAGACCTGTTTTCCGGGTTTGATCAGGTGACGTTCGTAGGTTATTTAACCATGTATTATGTATTATTAATAAGCTTTCGTCTTTCAAACTCATTAAAATGAAGTAATTCTCGTTATTTATTATTTGCAGATATTCTCAAACTTTTTGCCATCTGAACCTCTTTCACCTAATATATTTACTTTAAAGAGGTGGTCAGTCAGCAGTTCTGTAAAATACAGTATCTCCCTTTGCATTGAACTTTGAGTGTCATAACTTTGCAGATGTTATTTATACTCAAACAGCAACATTACACACTAATTAAAGTATCCCTGACATTTTTACCCCCTTAATTTTACCCCTTTAATTTTACATTTTTATGACTTAATTACTTGTTAGCCTTTCATTAAACTCACAAACCCCCAGTTCCTTTGTGAACCCCAGTTTGTTAAACCTTGATGTAATACAGTTGTGCTCAAAAGTTTACATACCCCTTGCAGAATATGCAAAATGTTAGTTATTTAACCAAAATAAGAGGGATCATATAAAATGCTTATTTTTTTTATTTAGTACTGACCTGAATAAAATATTTTACATAAAATACATTTACATATAGTCCACAAGAAAAAAACAATAGTTGAATTTATAAAAATGACCCTGTTCAAAAGTTTACATACCCTTGATTCTTAATACTGAGTTGTTACCTGAATGACCCACAGCTGTGTTTTTTTGTTTAGTGATAGTTGTCCATGAGTCCCTTGTTTGTCCTGAACAGTTGAACTATCTGCTGTTCATCAGAAAAAATCCTTCAGCTCCCACAAATTATTTGGTTTTCCAGCTTTTTTGTCTATTTGAACCCTTTCCAACAATGACTGTATGATTTTGAGAAAGCAATTCTTACTTTATAACTCGCAATTTTGAGAAAAAAAAGTCAGGAGTGTTTATATCTTGCAAAGACTTTATAACTAGCAATTGCAAGTTTATATCACGCAATTCTGAGAAAACAAAATAAGTAGTGTGAGTTTATATTGTGCGACTTTATAACTTGCAATTGTGAGTTTACATCATGCAATTCTGAGAAAAAAGAATTGCATGATGTAAACCAGACTTATATGCAACTATTACAGAAGGTTCAAACACTCACTGATGCTCCAGAAGGAAAAAAACATGCATTAAGATCCGGGGGTGAAAACTTTTGAACAGAATGGAAAAGTACATTTTGCTCATTTTGCCTGAATATCATTTTTTTTTTCATTTAGCACTGCCCTTCAGAAGCTACAGAAGATACTTGCATGTTTCCAAGAAGACAAAATTAAATTTACCATGATCTTCAAATTTCTTAATGCTCTTCTTCTGGAGCATCAGTGAGTGTTTGAACCTTCTGTAATAGTTGCATATGAGTCCCTCAGTTGTCCTCAGTGTCCTGCAATCTAAAAGTAATCTAAAAGTCTGATTATATTACCTAAAATGTGTAGTGTAATGGATTACATTACTGACTACATTTTTTGTCATGTGTAATTTGGAATCAGTAACAGATTACAATATGTAAGTAATCTACCTAGCTCTGAGGTTAGGCATAGTGACAGCCTTAGTTTTCACTTTTAATGAATGAATAAAAAAGATGCAATGAAAGTCAGTGGAACAGTATGGTTTGGACATTTTGTATTTAGGTAAAATATTGCTTTAAAAAAAGACAGCACAAGTAGTCAAGCAAAACATTATGCTAAGTGTAACGATACATGTACAATTCAAAGTTCTGTTTACTTTCTGGTGAAAGTTAATGAAACTTGACGGTAATCATTTATTTGCATATGCCAAATGGTTTGACATTTTATCCAATGCAGTAACATCTTGCAAACATGCATCATACATTCATATTTGCTGTTGTAAACATAAAATATGACTTTAGTGAAGATTGTAAGTTTGTATGTGTGCGTTACAATGATCAGGAATAAAATAAATATAAATAATAATACTTATTAACCTTTTTTAAAATAACTAAGTCACTTATTAAGGGTATCTCTCTCTCTCTCTCTCTCTCTCTTTCTCTCGCTCTCTCTCTATATACATTTTAGTACTTCAAATTGAACTTATTTTAGTTTAGATAGTTGCCAAGATTAGATTACTTAATTTTTCAAAAATGTTTAAGTTTTACATCTAATATTTATAATTTAAGTTAACAAAAATACTTCTGCCTATTGAGTTATTTAGTACATTTTGAGGTTGCATTCAATCTGGTGTCATTTTCAATTTTAGCATTCCCTCTCTCTGCGTTCTCGCTGTTGGTTAGCGGTCCTCACTGTACATGTTTAAACATGACTCACAATTAGCAATAAGCCTAAATCCAAGTGCTAAACATCTAATTACTCACATCACCTGATGTGCCTGAAACAAGATGCTTGATAAGCCTAAATCCAGGTCATTTGGTTGAACATAAGACCTAAGAATCGGTCTGTGTACTGTGTAGAAGCCAGGCCCCAAAAGCACCAGTGATGTTATGGAGACTCTTACTCTCCACTGACAGCTCTTGTGCCCTGAGGTGACAGCTAAGTCTCTAAGTTATTGTCTTAATTTCATTGGCTGAACGTAGCGTGTCCTCTAGCACCCTGTCACTGATCTTGTTGGGTAAGTCAAAATCCCCAGCTAATCCCTCAGATACAGAGCTGACCAGAGGCCAGGAAAGACAAAAAGTGTGTGTGTATCGACAATAACAGCCGAAGTCAAGGGAAAGCTAGCTGTCATCTTGATCTATTCCCAGTCTTGATGAAGGCCTCCTGGTTGCAGAGAACTGTCACCTGGATAGTGCGCTTGATGTCCCTGCGGCGCAAGTGCCGCAGTTAAGTATCTGTTTATGTGTGTGTTTGGTAGCTGTAAGGATTTTAGCTTTGTGTTTTCTTATGTGCATTGGTGGTGACTGCAAGGTTTTTTAATGCTGTCTGGCCTTTGTGTTCGTCTGGCATTTCTTCAGAATTAGCTTAGGTTGACGATGGTGAGCAGAAATTCCATGTCAGTTCAAGATATTTGTGTTACTCCACAGATGTGTTGTTATGCCTCTTAAGCCTCTGCTGGAAGCCTTGTAGTTTAAACAGCTGTGACTCTACAGCCCCGGACAGATTTTCATTGAGTTTATTAAATATTTTTGACGTCATTAGTGTAGGAAAAGGCCACATTATATACTTTGTGTTTTTGTACAAGGTATGCTGAATCATCCTCTTCATCCCTGTGTGCTTTTGCCAGTCATGAGATGATGCATTACTGTGCAGGCTTAGTCTGTCTTACCTGACAGCTGTTAGCTGACTTAATGTCAAGGTTTATTAAATGCCAAAAAGTTTGAAGCTGCCTGCATGACCTCATTAATGAGTGCACTTGAGTACACATTTTCTGTGGCTCTTGTATTTTAAATTATGTATTAAAATTCATTTTGATGAAAAAAAAAAAAAAAAAAAAAAAAAAAATATATATATATATATATATATATATATATATCAGGGTGATACATTTGTTCTTATATCAAAATGAAAAAAAAAAAAAGTATTATTAAAATAATGAAATTCTTGAAAATAAATTCTTATGAAGTGATTTGGCCTAAACGTTTATTAATTCCTAGGGAAATTAGACTGTTGGGTGACCAACATGAATAAATTAAAACTTTAAGACTTTTTATCTCACAATTCTGATGTTTTTCTCATAATTGTGTAATAAAAACTTCCAATTCTGACTTTTTTTTTCAGTTGCATGATACAAACTCACAATTGCAAGATATAAAGTCGCACAATATAAACTCGCAATTCTTATTTTGTTTTCTCAGAATTGCGTGATATAAACTCACACTTCTGACTTTTTTCCTCAGAATTGTGATTTAAACTCGGAATTGCAAGTTATGAAGTCAGAATTGTGAGATATAAACTCACACTCCTGACTTTTTTTTATCAGAATTGTGATTTAAACTCGCAGTTGCAAGTTATAAAGTAAGAATTGCGTGATATAACCACACTCCTGACTTTTTTTCTCAGAATTGCGTGATATTTAAACTCACACTTCTTACTTTTTCTACACTGTATAATGAATAAATCTCTTATCCCTTATATACACTGCACACATTTACAGCGCATTATGGCTCCATCGCAGCCACCGGAGCTGATCACGGCCACTCTAGTCAATGCTTGTTTTTATACAGTATTATTTCTGAAGCATCCCAGAAGCATCTGCATCACAAAAGAACCTAATCTATTTTTGACTGATAATAATAACCGTCTAGCTATCATCAAAGAGGTCAGCAACAGGCGATATCTCTGACTTTGTCTATCGGCACAACCTTAACACATAGTATTTTTCTTTGAACTTGGCACAGTGGATTAAAACTCACTTGCTTACAATTGACCTTAATATCTCATTGAAGAAGCTGTATCTTTGTTCTTGCAGGAAGGTGACTTTAGTAATGGTTGGACTGGACAACGCTGGAAAAACTGCTACTGTCAGAGGAATACAGGGAGGTAAATGTTCATTTAACATTTTCAGAGTATTTAATTTTTTGTGTGTGTGTGTTGTGTTTTCGAGGTCCAGGATCATTCTCACATTGTGTATATTTCTGTCATAGAAAGTCCTTTAGATGTAGCACCCACAGTGGGCTTCTCAAAGGTGGACCTGAAGCAGGGCAAGTTTGAGGTCACAATCTTCGACCTGGGTGGTGGGAAGCGTATCCGTGGCATTTGGAAAAACTACTACTCTGAGTCCTACGGAGTGGTGTTTGTTGTGGACTCCAGTGATGTTCAACGAATCCAAGAGACCAGAGACACAATGGCTGAGGTTCTTCGGCATCCTCGTATTGCAGGCAAACCTGTTTTAGTGTAAGTTTTCAAAACATGACATGTTCTTGCTATTGAACGTAATTTAATGTCTACACTTTAACCCTACACTACACTGTAAAAGTTTGGGATCAGTAAGATTTTTAAATGTTTTTTTTTTATGCTTTAGTGATTAAATGGTCTCTTATGTTTATCAAGGCTGCATTTTTTTAAATAAAAATACAGTATAAGGCCCCGATCACACCAAATGCACTTTTTATGACTGAAAACGCAAGGCGCACAGTACTACCTTTTTTTTGGTGACTTTTTAAATAAAAGAGCAGTGCGCAGCATTTTTTTATTTTGCTAGGAAACCATCAAAACATTCGATTTGACAATGGAAAAAAACGTGATGATGTGGAGCACTTTTCTGCACAGAGTTGCTTTTTTTTTCAACTTCAGGCGCTCAGAGCACTCCTGCAAAAACGTGAGGAGCAGCAGGTGGTTAACACGCGGTTGAGGCACCGGGCTCGCTTAAACAGCGCACAGAATGCTCACTGCCAAACGAAAACAATTCAAAAAAGGCGTTTCGCACTGCACAAAACGTGTTCTGTCTGATCGGGGCCTAAAAAGTAATATTGTGAAATACACTACCAAACATTTTACCAAACACAGTAAGATTTGTAATGTTTTTTTTTAAAGTCTCTTCTGCTCACCAAGCCTGCATTTATTTGTTCCAAAGTACAGCAAAAACAGTAATATTGTAAAATATTTGTACTATTTAAAATAACTTTTTAAAATGTATTTTAAAATGTAATTTATTCAAAGCTGAATTTTTAGCATCATTACTCCAGTCACATGATCCTTCAGAAATCATTCTAATATTCTATATTATATTCTGTATTATCAGAAATAGAAATCTTTTGTAACATTATAAATGTCTTTATCAACACATTTGGTCAATTTAAAGCATCCTTGCTAAATAAACGTATTAATATTCTATAGTTTATTTCTAAAAAATAAATAAATAAACAAAATATGAATTATACTAACTCCAAGCTTTTGAATGGTGTATAGTGTATAATTGTTACAAAAGCTTTATATTTTTATATTTTGGCTCTTTGGATCTTTCTATTCATCAGTGAATCCTGAAAAAAAAATTACTAAACTGTTTTAAATATTGCCATCAATAATAATAAAAAAAATTATAATGATAATAATAATAATAATGGTAATAAATGTTTCTTGAACAGCAAATGAGCATATTACAATGATTTCTGAAGGATCATGTGACACTGAAGACTGAAGTAATGATGCTAAAAATGTAGCTTTGATCACAGGAATAAATTACATTTTAAAATATATTCAAATAGAAAGCAGTTATTTTAAACAATAAAAAAATGTTTCACTATATTACTGCTTTTGCTGTATTTTAGATCAAATAAATGCAATCTTGGAGAGCAGAAGAGACTTCTTTAAAATACATTCAAAATCTTACTGTTTATTATAAAAAATGTAAAACATTTTAAATATAATTTGTTTGTGTGGTGGCAAAGCTGAGTTTTCATCAACCATCACTACAATCTTCAGTGCCACGTGATCCAAAAAATTCAGCCTTGATAAGCATAAGACACATAAGAAAAAAAATCGTACTGATCACAAACTTTTAAATGGTAGTGTATGTCTACAGATTTATTTGTTTAAATTATGGTAGATGAGACATAAAACAAAAAAAAAAAGTAAAGCTCTAAAGGTGTATGGACCAAATAATCTTAAAAAATTAAGAAACTTGGGTCAGTTTATTTTAGAAATCAGGCATCACAACTGCCAAATTGCTGGTCAATGATAAAGTTACTTGCATTTACACCAGTAAATGATAGGTATTTATGTTGATATTGCAAAATTCATGCATATGGTATATATACATACTGATGAGATATGCAGATTTGTTTTTAGAAAGGTGAAAAATAAAATAGAAAAAGAGAAAAGGCCTTTGTTCAGGTGGCTGCGGTCTTTAATCATTTTTCTGGTTTGTGATGATTGCATGTTGGGCAGCACATCCTTGTTGATACATTTATCTTACTACACCACCCTGTGTACACCTTGGCAGTTTTTTGTGGTCCAGCTCTTCTAGCAGGAAATAATACTACCTGACAGAATGATTTCAGTGGTACACCTGTAAAAAGATCTTAGCACCTGGGGGCCCATCCTCAATTTCCCCTGGTGCCTGAGATAATAAAGCTATTGATTGTGCTTTTCTAAACAAGCTGTCTGCGGTTCATGTAAAGCCTTCGACTGGCTCCTTGTTCTTGTTGGTATTTGGGAATTATACCAACACCACCATGTTGAATTCTTAGCAATCCGTGGCCAGTTGGATAAAATGCTTAGACTAGTCTTACAAGTTAATCATCAAAGTTTTTTCTTTAAGACTAGTCATAATTTTGAAATCAGTTACTTACAAATGTAGCTTGGTCAAATTTGAATCTGAAAATTAAGACTAATTTGCCCTTGGCTGACTGCTAAGTTGCCAGACTACTTCTTAAAGGACTAGTTCACCCAAAAATGAAAATTTCCCCATAATTTACTTACCTTTAAGCCATCCTGGGTATATATGCCTTTCTCCTTCCAGACGAACACAGTCGGAGTTGTTTTAAAATGTATCCTGGCTCTTCCAAGCTTTATAATGGTGGTGGATAGTAGCCGAGATTTTGAAGTTCCAAAAATAGCATATATCCGTCGTAAAACTAACCTATACGCCTCCGGAGGGTTAACACATGTCTTATGAAGCGGATCCAAGGGTTTTTATAACAAAAATATTTATATTTTTAAAATTATAAACTCAAACCACTGACTTCTGGCAATGGCTGTATATATATACGTTCGCGAGTCAAGTTCCTGGTCGGTGTTACTCTGGTTCAAACAAATAAGGCTGTGCAGAAAAACTCAAGCTCTTCTTCTCTTATAGTGAAATCTGCTGTAATTTTTTTTAACTTCTCATTTTCGATTTTTAATTTGTTACCGGCGTTTAGTATTGCTCTACCCTTGTTTGTTTATTCTCACCAGATCTTACACTATGAGTGCGGCTTACGTCATACATCGAGTCAGTGGTCAATGGAGAAGCTGGATCTTGACTAACGGAAGTCAGTGATTTGAGTTTATAATTTAAAAAATAGAAATATTTTTGTTATAAAAACCCATGGATCCGCTTCATGGGTTAGTTTTACGACGGATATATGCTCTTTTTGGAACTTCAAAATCTCGGCTACTATCCACCACCATTATAAAGCTTGGAAGAGCCAGGATAAATTTTAAAACAACTCAGACTGTGTGCGCCTGGAAGAAGAAAGGCATATACACCTAGGATGGCTTGAGGGTAAGTAAATTATGGGGAAATTTTCATTTTTGGGTGAACTATTCCTTTAAGACACAATTTTAACATATGAGACTAAGGCCCTGTTTACACTAGTGGTTTTTCATTTAAAATGACGTTTCAAAAAAATTAAAACACTCCTTGTCTACCCTGGCATTTTCACTGCATTTCAGAAACAATCTCTGTCCTCACTACACAACCGAAAACGCATGTCACATGACTAGCGGTGTAACGATTCACTCGTTTTCTCGATGGATTGATTACAAAACCTGACATATACTTGCATATACATCGATCTTGAAACGTGGATTTTTGAATCGTGAATTGTTGATTTCGGCTGTTAATTGATTTAAAACACAAAGAATCGAATGAAATTTCAGTGTTAGAACAGACCAGGTTCAATGTTAGCTCCTAGACAAAGATAATGCATTTACATTTATTCATGTAGCCTACGCTTTTATCCAAAGCAACTTACAATTGAGGAATACAACAAGCGATTCATCCCCCTTCTCCCAAAACAGCTTGGCTAATTGTTTTAGCTATTAAAATAGTTCAGTTTTGTATGAAATGGCAAAGTTATTATATTTTGTTTCGTTATTTTATTAAGGTAATTTAGAAAAACGTTTAGAGCATTTTTTTGTTCGTTAAATGTAAGTTGTTGTTTTTTTAAGTAGCGAGCAAATGGCGGCAGACAGTGAATGGGTCATAGCCTATGTTTGATCAATTTAGCTTTCTCAAATCAGCACTCGCGTCATATTGCTCTTGCTGTCCGTGTGATATCCTGTGATATGTGATAGCCTATATGTAAATATGAGGGAAAAACACATTTTTTTCAGGGGCATTTTTTTGTACCAATATCTTAAATTTTAGGTCATAACTGCATTTATAGAGTTTGCCCCGCATCATATGTGTCAACATTCAGGTCTAGGTCTGTGATGTAATTTCCTATGGTGTGAAACACATAAAATAACCACATATTTGTTTTTATCTCAAAATATCTTTAAAAAAAAAAAAGTATTGCAATAGGGGAGATATATATCACTCATCTTAAAATGGTATAACTTTCAGCAGTTTTGAATGGATGATAGCAAAGTGTGTCTTGTTGTCAAAGTTTGTTTAGAAATTGTTCAAGGAGTCATAGGGAAAAAATAATGTTATAATAATTTCATATTAAATAAATAACACTATATGAAAATAAGTGTCTAACAACTAAGGTGAATCTCACTCATGCTTTGTATATTAAGAATTTTTTCTTTTTTAATTTTTGCTATAGACAAATTTATGGTTCAGTAAAAAAAACAAAAACAAAAAAAACAACTAGGAGTTGACAAGGTTAGTGACCCTTTATATTAAGCAGTAGAGGGTCAGAAAAGCATAAATACATTTTCTCAAAGATCAAAAGAACAACAACAACAACAACAACAACAAAAAAAAAATTTTTTTACTGACTTGTCAACTACACATATAAATACACAATATAATATTGGGCTCTCTGTGTTTATTGTGGCCCCTCTTGTGCCCCCAGTTGAAAAAATCCTAGAATCGCAGCCAACGTGTGATCTCTCCTAAGTATTCGTGGCCAGTACTGCTAGAAATAGTTTTACTTTTCTGTAGTTTTTCAGTGGCTCTTAGTCATACCATTGACATTACCTGAGCAGTTGAAAGCCGTACGTTTGGATGGAGCAAAAACAATGTAAGTGCTAAAATCATATGCACAATTCCATTGAACGTAAATGATGTTTTAACTTAATGTCGTTAAACCGAAAGTACGAAGGAAACGGTAACCGCAGCATCAACAGCAACCTTAAAATAACAGCGCAAGTTTTAACGTTATCTGTCACATGCATGAAAGTTGTGTTCATTACTACATCATTAAAATCATCATTTGCATATAAGATATTTTACATAAAATACATTTTTTTTAATACTGTGTTGTTTTGAATGATCCACAGCTGTTTTTTTGTTTAGTGATAGTGATAGTCCATTGTTTGTCCTGAACAGTTAGGTGAAAACTTCTGAACAGAATGGAAATGTGTACATTTTGCTCATTTTGCCTAAATATCATATTTTTTCATTTAGCACTGCCCTTCAGAACTACAGAAGATACTTGCATGTTTCCAAAATTAGTTAAATTTACTATGATCTTCAAATTTCAAAAGTTTTTTCAAAAATTTGCCCGACTAAGCATATAAAGAATTAAGGGGAAGCATTTAAATAATCATGTGAATACACTTAAAGAATGAAGAATCAAATTGTTAAGAGAATCGCATCTATTTTTATTGTGAATCGGCTATCGAATCGTTCTGAATTTGAAAAAATCATTCTCGAATTGAACCTATGAATCAATTCACTGTTTACCCAAAGATTCACAGCCCTACACATGACCATTCATAATGAGCATGATGTTATTTGGGACAACTATGCCATCGTTTTTAAGCTAAAAAGGGGTCTGCAGCATTTTTTGAAAATGCCAAAGGAGTGTTAACAACAAGCGTAACTATAGCAAAAGTTATGCGTTTTAAAATGAAAACACACAAGTGTAAACGTATCCTAAGTTTATGCAACTGGCCCTAGACCCACCAAAACTGTCAACAGCAAAAACTATGATGAAGTTGGAACTGCGTAAACCTGCAGATCGTTAAAGGGAGAATAGAAGAGGGCTCAGAACAGAACCCTGGGGAACACCCATTTTTAAATGGCTTCTGATAATGTTTACAGCCCTCCCTTACCAGCACTGCCTGCCTGTCAGAAATACGAAGGAGTTTAGAGCCAAGACCTTGAGTTTGCTGATGAGCCTGGAGGCTTTGATGAATGTCAAGCTGTAATCAGTGAAGAGCATCCTCACATAATTCCTGCTTCTAGTCCAAGTGGAACAGGGCGGTGTGCAATAAATGTGCAATATATCATCTGTATATCTGTTGGGGCGTTAGACAAGCTGCAGTGGCTCCAATTAAATGAGAGAGTGAGCAGCAGATGAAGTCCTTGACTAAATATAGCTTGTTAAGTGTGCTAATAAGTCAAGAGTGCTTATTTAACACAAGGCTAATTATTCAGTTTACTTCAAGTGCAGACCTTAGGTCATTTGTTTGTGACAGCTTACCTAGTGACCTGCACACCTAGTGACCAGCTCTTTCCTTCTTCTGATTGGCTTGCAGACTGGCTAATAAACAGGACCGAGATGGGGCATTGGCTGAAGCTGATATCATTGAGACGCTGTCATTGGAGAAGCTTGTCAACGAGAATAAATGCCTCTGTCAGATTGTGAGTTAATATTTCAACACTCAAATCCCAAGTCTGTGAATTTTACTTTCTTACTTTATTTATTATTTGACGGGTTTAAATTTTATCAAATGTATCACATTCGTTTGATAGAAATGTTGCAAACCAATCATATAAACCTGAACTAAACATTGTTTCCTCTACTCTCAGGAACCTTGTTCTGCAGTGCTGGGTTATGGTAAGAAGGTTGACAAATCCATCAAGAATGGCCTTAACTGGCTCCTGAACAACATTGCCAAGGACTACGAGGCAATTTCAGAGCGTGTGCAAAGAGATACAGATGAGCAGAAAGCTCAAGAAGAACAAGACAAGAAGGAAAGAGCAGAGAGAGTCCGGCGGATCAGAGAGGAGAGGTCAGTGAGCTGAAAAGACTTTTCACTCAGATTGTCATGCCCTCTTTTCCAGATATGTCAGGAGAGTATGAAGTTGGTGGCACAGACATTGAAAATAGTTTGAGATAATGTAGTCTAGTTCTGAAATGATTTCAGCTGAGCTGGTTTTATTTGCATTTATATTCAAAGTGTTTTTCACTTCTCACTGTTTTACTGCAAAGTAACTAAAATTGGCATGAAATGTAAATTCACACTATGTATTTAGTATGTTATATATCTTATTGTGAATGATTCATCCCTCTAAACTCAATCTTCTGGTAAAAGTTACAGATTTCTCTCTAGAGACATATGCTAGACTTCTCTGATCTTTTAGTCTGCTTAAAGAGCTGGTCATATGGTTTTTAAAAGTGTCCTAATATTGTGTTGGAGTCCACTACAACAGGTTTAAATGCATCTAAGGTCAGAAAACATTGTAATTTTCTCAGAACATACATTTAATATTAGAGTCATTTGTCAATGCTTTTAAAACGATTCATTTGAAGCAGTTCTGAGCAAACCCCTCTCTTCCAAAAACCTACTCCGTTCTGTTTGGTCAGCTGGCAAGTCTGTTGTGATTTGGTACAGAGAGGAGTACTTGAGCAAGTTAGTGCGTGCAACCATTGACAAAGCATGCACCTTTACATAAAACAAAAATATAGTACTCCAATCCATTCCTAAAAATAATAAGATAAAAAAACATTTAGTTTAACACTGCAAGCGAATCATGCCCACAGCTAAAGTTGAGCTACGATTCTGTAAACACAAAACAATAATGGTGGATACGTTAGCCAAGTGACTAACTGATGAAACAATGCAGTTTGTAAACCAAAATGTGTCTATATTCTTTATTATTTAACAAAGTAATTAGAACAACGACATTCTACATTAATCGACACATTCTTAGGAAATAGTGGGTTCACAGTGAATTATCAGAAGTATTTCAGTAAGACAGTAATATAATGGTTTACCTGGAAACCTAAAGCTGTATTAGGAATGCACGATATTGGATTTTGCCGATATTCGATATATTTTTCATCTCATTTTAGCCGCTATATATTCACCAATATCTCACAAAAATAACATCATGTCTCTCCTGTGGCTACATATTTTTAACAAGAACTTATTTGTTAGAATTAAATAAACAGTAATCAAGTGGTTAACATTCATCTCCTTCTTCTTCATCAGTAGTATTATTTGTAATTTGAATTTTGCAAATGGGAGTTCCTCTTCTGCAATGTTATAAACTGTCTAAACCCACACAGCTGTATCTAAAACTGAGAATATAAGAGGGCTCAGAACAGAGCCCTGGGGAACACCCATTTTGAAATGGCTGATGATGTTTGCAGCCCTCTCTCACCATATTTTTGTTGTTTTTTTCTTTCAATTATCTGTTTCACTCAGACATATGTCAAACATCTGAAAAAAGGATCTGTCTCTACTTCCATTTTATCATTATTTTAAAGTGTTCAAAATGTAAACAACAGTTTGACAAAGATGTTTGTCATTAACAGAGACAGACAAGAGCGAGAAGAAGCAGAGCGAGAAGGAAGGACATTGAAAGAGGAGGAGCTAGATGATGTAAACATGCCCAACCCATTTCAGCCAATAAACAGTGTTGTTAATGAGGTGGGTCATCACATTGTTTCTTTTAAATGCAAGTTGGATGAAATCATTAAGATGCTAATACTAAATTAATTAAAAAATCCCAGAACGAAGATAGACTAAACAAAGAGAAAGAGATGCAAAGACAGAGAGAACATGGCGAGCAGGGCAGTGTGCAAGAACAGACAACCCTTCAAGATGAGGATGAAGAGGAAGAAGAGGAGGAGGAAGAAAGCGAGAGACAGACCCCGGAGAGCACAGAATCAGGTAGTAATTCTAATTCCTCAAAATGGCTTCATCACACCATGGGTAAAGGTTAATTTTAGTATTGTCAGTCCATACAAGGTTTTGCTATTATATTGCATGCAGAACCTGTTTACCTCTGAAATTTTTTGGAGTGGATGAAGTGATTTTAATGTATCTGTCACCTTTGATCAGGAGCAGTGGATCAGACCAAAAAGAAAACTAGGAAATTACGATTGAAACGTAAGCACAGAGTCGATCCTCTCAGAGTGGAAGAAGCAACACCCAAAAGCCCTACCCCTCCTCCCTTACCAGGTAGTAATTCTTCTTGTTACATGTTACTGTAGTCATTAAAGGAAACCCCGGGTATAAAGACTTTTATGGCTTACTGAATTCTTTGTGCCTTATATCAAGTCAACATTTGTTTTATATATATATATATATATATATATATATATATATATATATATATATATATATATATATATATATTATTTTATTTATTTATTTATTTTTTTAACTATGGGGAGTGCCATTTGATGACGTGAAATAGTTACACTCGGTGAGCCACTGGCACTACCTGTTGCTCTTTTTACCTCAACACAACTTGGAAAATAAATACTGATACAATTCATTGTACAGCTTTCAGTCTTATCATTTTCAGTCGAAGGGCAACAAGAGAAGCAATGTAAATCTTCGCTGCTTTCCTAGCGATAAGAAGAGGCGAAAAGAATGGGAAGATTCCTGTGGATGAATAAAACTGCCTAAAGCCCTGCTGCTTTGTTCTCTCCACTTTAGCCCAGATGCCTTCATGCTTTTAGTAGATCACAGCTACTAAAAGAGCTTACAAACAGCAGAGACAAACAATTCTATAATGCCATTTTAGCAGGATGTAAACATGTCGACATTTGTCGTGATGCCGCAGCCACTGAAGGAGTATCTCAGTGCAAATTTCACTCATATCCGGGGGATATGCATTTGGTGGTAAAAAAAAAATATCAACAGGTAGTGCCAGTACCATTTCATGACATCAAAGCAATGGTGCCCATTGTCCAAAATATGTATAAAACAATGCAGATTTTTTAAATACTGTAAATCTTTAATGGGTTTCTGCCACATATTTTTAGTAAGAGACATAATTTACATTATATTAAGCCATAAAAGTCTTAATACCCAGGGCTTTCTTTAAACTTTAAATATTTCTGATACTTTACAGACCTAATACAAATAAAGAGCAACCCATTTATTAAAGACAAAATGCTATTAATGGAAGTGTGCAAAATTTTTTTCATTTTTCATTACTTTACCCAAATACACTGATATAATAATGATGTACAGTGCCGTGCTAAAGTATTCATACCCCTTCATTTTTTTCACATTTTATGTTGCTGCCTTATATTAAATGGCTTTAAATTACTTTTTTTTTTTCTCCATATCAGTCTATCATAATGGCAAAAAACAGGTGTTTAACATCTTTGCAAATTTATATATATATAAAGCTTAAATGATTCCATTGCATAAGTATTCTTACCCTTATCTGGGACAGTTAGCTCAGGAGCATTCATATTGCTTGTAGATGTTACTACACTTTGAATGAAGTTAACCTGTGGCAAATTCAATTGAATGGGTATGATTTGGAAAGGACACGTATCTTAATAAAAAGTCTAACAGCTGAAAATGCGTATCAGAGCAAAAACCAAGCCATGAGGTAAAACTGCCTGTAGAGCTCAAAGACAGGATTGCATCAAGCCACACATCTGGGGAAGAGTTAAAAAAATTCTGCTGCATTGAAGATCACAGAAGCATGTAGTCTCTGTTACCCTTCATAGAGCTGGCCTTCTGGCCAAACTGAGCAATTGATGGAGAAGGGCCTTGGCTAGAGTGGTGACCAAGAACCTGATGGTCACTCTACTTGAGCTCCATGATCATATATGCAGATGGGAGAAACTTACAGAAAGACAAACATCACTGCAACACTCCACTGATCTGGGCTTTATGGTGGTGTGGCACGACTCAATCTTCTCCTCAGTGAAGACGCATGAAAATACACTTGAAATATGCAAAACAGCACCTAAAGGACCCTCAGACTGTGAGAAACAAGATTCTGGGGTCTGATGAAAAAGTGTGCTCATGCTGTGGGGATGTTTTCAGTGGCAGAGACTGAGGGACTCATCAGAGTAGAAGAAAAGCTCAGTGCACCAAAATATTGAGATAGCCTTAATGAAAACCCAGTCCAGAGCATTCAGAACTTTAGACAGGGCAGAAAGTTCACCTTCCAACAGGAGAATGAACCTAAACACACAGCAAGAGTGGCTTATAGACAACTCAGTGAATGTCTTTAAGTGGTCCAGCCACAGCCTGGGCTTGAACCCAATAAAACATTTCTGGAGAAATCTGAAAATGTCTTTGAGACGCCATCTAAGTTGACAGAGCTTGAGAGGTGAAGAGGTGAGGCAAAGAATGGCAGATAATTGCCAAATGTTGATGTGCAAATCCTGTTGCATCATACTCTTGAGACTTGAGACTGTAAAGGTGCTTCAACTAAGTACTGAGTTAAGGGTATGAATACTTATGCAACGTCATTATTTCAGTTTGTTTATTTAAAAAAAAAATGTAGAAAGTTGAGACAATTCTGGTTTTGTTTTCTTTGTAATAATGGTGCATGGAGTATAGATTGATGTGGGGGGGGGGGGAGTAATTTAAAACATTTTAATATAAGGCAGCAACATAAAATATATATATATAAAAAAAAAAGGGGGTATGAATACTTTCACAAGGCACTGTATATATTGGAGCTGTCAGGACAGATTTTCAAGGATATTGCATACATACATAATTCACATCAAATCTATACACAGAAAAAATAGCTCTAGTTGTGGTTAGTGTTGTTGTATATTTGTATAATGATGTCCTGTATACATGGGTACACCGGTGCCTCGAAACACAATCATCTGTGCATTTTAAAGTTACATATAGTCTAAGTTTAATTACTGAGACTTAATTTAACCTAATTAAATAAGCAAATTAATGAATTATAAGTATAGTAAACACATTGCAGTGGTGTATATGTTCTGTAGCACAAGAAGTCAATCAAAGCAACATTTTCTATCATTTGCTGTTGGATTTTCACAAAGGTTTGCAAAATGTCTCATTTTAACCACTGATTTGTCCTAGATTTTCTTTTGTTGCTTCATCATATTAATGAACCTAACGGCTTATCCCTACTTTTTTCTTTGTTTTAGTTGGATGGGCTACTCCTAAAGTTTCTAGGCTCCCCAAACTTGAGCCTCTTGGAGATACAAGACATTCTGGTAATTGTTGGTTCATTGCATGTTCCCTGTCCAGCATGACGACCAGCATGCGCATTTCTAACATTCTTCCTTTTTTCCCCTTCTATTTCCTAACCATGTCAACCAAGTGTCTCTCATAATTCCGTTTTTAAAGCTTTCTTTTCTCTCCATCCACACAGCAAGCCTCAGCCACTTCCTTCCTGTACAATCATCTGTCAACAGAAATACCACAGCCATTCACCTTGATATTGTGCCTAATAAATGCTCCTAGCATGATCTCCTTAACACCTCACTTCCTGCGCTGTGACTAATGTATGTTATTTGTTTTCCTGATGCTTACAGGAAACATTTTGGACATTCTGAATGCTGCATGTAATGTTCTGTGTCCTCTGCTAAATGTTAAACCAGACAGCGTGTCAGTTTGATCTATGATTTTAATGATGTAGTGTAATCTTTGTAGTAAGTAGAAGTTAAAATGGACATTCCTGACCTAAATCTTTTTTTCCCATGACTCTTTTTCATTGGCAGATTTCTATGGCAAACCTCTCCCACCTGTAGCAATTAGGCAGAGGCCAAACAGCGACACTCATGATGTAATTTCCTAACACTACCTCTGCTTCCCCCCCCTCACTGGTTTGCAATTCTCAAGGGTCCCAACCAATCAAAGTGTTGTTTTGTTCTTATCTTCAAGCACGGGCAGTGTAGCAAACTACGCAGATGCAATTGCCCATAAGCGAGGAACTGACACCCAATCGACAACCCCAGATGGATCACGTGACCTCGAGCAACTTCTGGTCAGCAGAAGCTGTGTTTAAATGAGATGGGGGGACTTGGATGGACATTGACTGTACGACATGTTCATATAACGTGCTTAAATTTAGAACGGTTCAATGTTTTACTTTCTTTAGAGCCGTTTTTCTTGTTTTAGTCAAATTACTTAAAATCAGTATTAACAGACATTTGAAACTCAATTGAGACTTCTTTGTGAAGAATATATTACAGACCTATTTTTTAAGAGAATTGAAATGTATGTACATACATAAGAGTTTAAATTTGTGTACTTGAAATTGTACAAACACGTTTTTATGGTCCACATGCATATCTTACGCTCTTGTGCATATATAATGTGCAGTTGATTGTGACACAGTTTGCCTTTAAAATATAAGATGGTCTTTTTTCAGCAGCATTTCTAGGTTTATACACTACACTGTCTTAATTTTGAGAATGACATTCATACTTTCAAACAGCACCAGCAACATATACAGAGAAAGTGACTTTTGAAATGTTCGTGCAAGCTCATTTTTGAGTTTAAACGGCATTTTGTTCTCACATATGGTACATTTTACTTTATCACGGAGGAAAACATATTCTGAAAGATGACGAGTCTATAATTTTGTGATTTACAGATAAGAGATCCCACTGTAAGTTTAACAGTGCTCAACCTCAAATAGAAATACATATTTTAATGTATGATGTCAAATTGTAAACGCTGCTTTCATATTTATTTGATGCTATTGCCATTTTTTTTATATTACATTGTTTTGTTTTGTATTTTACCCCACACACTAATGTTTAGTTGATGTGTCATCCAGTTTGCTTTGCTTTCAGTACCTGCTTCTTTTGTACCCAGTTCACATTTAATATGAATGTCAAATTAAATATGTTATAAGAACGTATATATCTACTCAGTTATTATGGTTACTCTTATTTAACGCATTTTGTCACACATTTTGAAGAAAAGAAAAAAAAAAAAAAACTCTAGGCAGCACCCTCTGCTGGTAGATGCCGTAACTACTGCCGTTTGTTTTCAACCACGGCTAAACTGTGTAGATAATCATTGTATGATGGCAAAAAAAAAAAAAAAAAAAATATATATATATATATATATATATATATATATATATATATATATATATATATTGTTTGCAAGGATGATGGAAAAATTCAAATAAGAATGTTTGTTACATGTAGTAATTTAGAGAATAGTATGGGAATCTGAAATGGTCAGAGATGAGATTTTAGATCATTGATCAGTTGATTATTGCTGTCAGCCATTTTCTAACAGACAAAATAGACACGAGTACTAGAGCTTGCGCTTTTCCAGCAGAGCTAAATTCAACAATTGCTGACAATATTAGTATTCAGTGTGGCAGTTAACACTGATTTATCAAAATAATAAAACAATGTTGCCAAAGTTATGTTACGACTGTTATGCTCTTTCCAAGCTCTTTTATTTACACTGATTGATCAGTTACATGAGACATTTGTTGTATTAAGTTGTTCTGATTTTTCAGATATCTTCTGATATTTATTCCTGTATTCCATGCTACAAATAATGACTTGAAAACGTTAAATATTTTTAAATAAAACAGGTTGTGAATAGTCATGTGGGTCATTCCTGGGATTCGGTTCATTTTCAACTTAGAATATACAGTATTGAAGAATTTTTTATTACATCTTTTCATGTGACAACACTGAAGAAATGGCACTTTGCTACAATGTAAAGTAGTGAGTGTACAGCTTGTATAACAGTGTAAATTTGCTATCCCCTTAAAATAACTGAACTTACAGCCATTAATGTCTAAACGCTGACCACAAAAATGAGCACACTCCTAAGTGAAAATGTCCAAATTGTTATAAGGTCTCGTGTGAATAGGGAGCAGGTGTGTTAAATTTGGTGTTATTGCTCTCACTCGCTCATACTGGTCACTGGAAGTTCAACATGGCACCTCATTGCAAAGAACTCCCTGAGGTTCTGAAAAAAAGAATTGTTGCTCTACATAAAGATGGCGTAGGCTATAAGAAGATTGCCAAGACCCTGAAACTGAGCTGCAGCACGGTGGCCAAGACCATACAGCAGTTTAACAGGACAGGTTCCACTCAGAACAGGCCTCGCCATGGTCGACCAAAGAAGCTGAGTGCACATGCTCAATGTCATAACCAGGGGTTGTGTTTGGGAAATAGACATATAAATGCTGCCAGCATTGCTGCAGAGGTTGAAGGGGTGGGGTCAGCCTGTCAGTGCTCAGACTATAGGCTCTGCATCAAATTGGTCTGCATGGCTGTCATCCCAGAAAGCAGAAAGCATCTTCTAAAGAAGATGCACAGAAAGTCTGCAAACAGTTTGCTGAAGACAAACAGACTAAGGACATGGACAGGTGAGGAGTACAAAGACAAGTGTGTCTCGTGGGAGTATCATGGTCGGGCTGCATGAGTGCTGCCGGCACTGGGGAGCTACAGTTCATTGAGGGAACCATGAATGCCAACATGTACTGGCCACAGACTGGGCCAAAGGGCAGTATTCCAACATGATAACGACCCTAAACACCTCCAAGACTACCACAGTCTTGCTGATGGACTGGCCAAGGATGTCTCCAGACCTAAACCCTGTTGAACATCTGTGGGGCATCCTCAAACGAAAGGTGGTGTTATCATAGAGGCAACCTGTGAAGCTGTGAAGGTTTTGCTTCTCTTTCAGATTGTCTCCTTGTTTCTGGGTCAACATATCTGCATGCCCAACACTGTCTTTCTGCTGCAGATGTGTGTGCAATTTCTGATGTATGATGCTTGTCAACGTTTAAATGGACATATTATATAAAAAATCTGATTTAAAGCAAAAATATGTGTTGTAATGATTTTGAAGTATATATATTTATTGAAACCATGACTGTTTTATATTTGTTTTCATTCAAATTAGTAATAAATGAAGCAAATAACTCAACCCCGTCATAAGTTTACAACCTTATATAAGTGATGGGGTTGTAGCTTTTCTCTCAAAATGGCCACTGCTCCTCATGTAGTGTAGCAGAGTAGACCATATATGGCAGCAATAAAATAAGTACATTGTATATGCTTATGGATTAAAATAAAATGTTGAAAAGTAATAATTTTCAACATTTTATGTGACGCGGTTGAGGTGTTAAGCTTGACAGTACCCTCTCTGACTATAACATGCCTCAAACATATGAATAAAAAGTATGATTCTACTAACCATTTTCTGCACCATTATTAAAGAGACCTGGATGATGTCATTTCTGGCAAATGATGTCACATAAGCGTGAAGTCTAAATTATTATGGGCATAAAATGGTTAAGTGTGATGGGGTTGAGTTCATACTGAGGGACATAACTTTAAAGTTTGTTTCTATATATATATATATATATATATATATATAATTAGAAATTAGAAAAATATTTTTTTTTTTACAAGAGAGGAGCACAAATAAATGCTTACATTGTTGCCAAAACTCACAGACACTATGTATATTTTGTTAATAATTTTTGAAGTTTTAACATAGATATAAGACGTTATTTTATGCTAATATATATATATATATATATATATATATATATATATTAAAATGCAATAATTATTTTTATTCATTCTAATGGGCATCCCAAAGGTTTGCGAAAAGCTTCTAACAATTCATTCACTGCGTAGGGATCCATCTAAGAAGAACAGCATTTACCTCTAGTAATATTTTGTAACATTATAAATGTCTTTATCATCACTTTTGAGCAATTAAAAGCATCCTTGCTAAATAAAAGTATTAATTTCTATAATTTCCAAAAATATATAATAATATTAAAAATAAAAGTTTTTGAATGGTATAGTGTATAATGTTACACGTTTTTTATTTCAGATAAATGCTGATCTTTGTATTTATCAAAAATAAATAAATACTCAACTGTTTTAGTAATAATGATAATAATAATAATAATAATAATAATAATAATAATAATAATAATAATAATAATAATAATTTAGTTTTGATCAAGGCAATAGATTCCATAAAATATAATATATAAAATATTATATATATAATTTGACAATATATTTGAATATATTTAAAAGATACTCAAATAGAAAGCAGTTGTTTTAAATGGTAAAAATATTTTACAATATTACTGCTTTTGCTGTATATTGGATCAGATGCAGGCTTGGTAAACAGAAGAGACTTCTTTATAAAACATTAAAAATCTTACTGTCCAAAAACTTTTGAAAGGTCGTGTATTTCTTAGAGTAACATTCTTAAAGTAATGAAATCAAAAGCAATAAACAAAGTTAAATAAAACATTACGATGTTTACAAATAGCAACACGTATTTATTCACCCCATATTTACCACTATATTAAAGAAGTAGCCTCATAACACAATAAATTGACTGTAAACACAGAAAAACGGAACAAATATCATAAGCCACGTTTCCGGAGGAACTCAGAAAGAAGACGGACCGCGGAACAATAAATACTCAAAAATACCGATATATCAATATCAATGTTTTCTACGAATTTATGCTGCATTAAGGGATTTTCCAGCAGTCCTCTTCTGTTCCTTAGGTCTTTTAAGTGTGTTGTGCCCTCCCTGTCTCATGGTCAGCGAACAGTCACTAATACAGTGAGCGGTTTATATTACTACTGAAGAATCTAGTTGTAAAAACCATAACTTCTTATATTTAACTATTTTTAACATTTGGAATTTATTTGTTTATTTATTTAATTTACTATTATTTTTATATATATATATTTTATCTTTAATTGCATTAAAAAAAAAAAGAGTAATTGTTTTAAAAATATTTTAATAGTAATAAAATATCTGTAAAAATTGTTGTTCATCTTAACAGCTTGCAGCACAGTGTAAATCTAAACCTCAGAAACAGGTTTGTAAGACTGTACTGAAACATTTTGATGCACAGTACAGTGAAGAGCTTGGAGAGCAGTGGCGTGGTGCAAGGTGGGAAATGTCAAATGTGATTATTTTATTATTGTTTTTTTTTCATTTATTATTATTATTATTATTATTATTATTATTATTAAATTTTCACTTTGTAAGGTACTGTAAAAATGGCTTAAGTTGAGTTTTTAGCATGTTCTCACTAACTAAAGGGAAATATGTGTCACTAGACCACAAAACCAGTCATAACGGTACATTTTTATGAATTTGAGATTTATACAGCTCTTGGAAATTGAGCTTTCCATTGATGAATGGTTTGTTAGAAAAGGACAATATTTGGCTGAGATACAACTGTTTAAAAATCTGGAATCTGAGAGTGAAAAAAATAAATAAAAAAATACTGAGAAAATCGCCTTTAAAGTTGTCCAAATGAAGTTCTTAGCAATGCATAGGCTATTACTAATTGAAAAATAAGTTTTGATATATTTACGGTAGAAAATTTACAAAATATCTTCATGGAACATGATCTTTACTTAATATCCTAATGATTTTTGGCATAAAAGAAAAATCGATCATTTTGACCCTTAAAATGTATTGTTGGCTATTGCTACAAATATACTTATGCTACTTACTACTGGTTTTGTGGTCCAGGGTCACGTATGTTATTACATTTTAATTATGACCTTACCACAGCGCTTTATTTTTTGTTGTAAATATTAGCTTTTTGAAACATATGAAACATATTAAACAATCTCAGAACTAGTCTGCACAGCCCACATAAATGTTTGATGTTTTCAGGGATGTGCTTCTAAATCCACTCTCATGGCAATACGGTGTACTGCTTAATCGCTTCAGTGACCTTACAAACCTCAAGCAGTGCCTCACAGAGCTTGGATACACAAACCTCCTTCCACAGAAGCATCCTGAATCCCAGTCCCAAGACGCACACATCCCTCTCCAGTGTTTTATTCACCAAGATCCAATGCGTATTCCCACCCAAAGCCACCACCCCGGCTGGTTAAAACAGTACTACCTCCTAAACGCAGCCTCGCTTCTCCCAGTGCTGTGTTTGAATGTAAAGGAAGGAGAAAATGTGCTTGATCTTTGTGCAGCTCCTGGGGGGAAAAGTCTGGCCATATTACAGACAGCCACTCCTGGTAAGTTCCAAACCTAGGTATATTTGTAGCAAATAGCTAAAAATACATTGTATGGGTCAAATTATTGATTTTTCTTTATGCCAAAAATCATCAGGGTATTAAGTAAAGGTCATGTTCCATGAAGATATTTTATACATTTTCTACTGTAAATATATTAAAACTTCATTTTTGATTAGTAATAGTCACTGTACATTGCTAAGAATTTCATTTGGACAACTTTAAAGGCGATTTTCTCAATATTTAGATGTTAGACCCTCAGATTCCAGGTGTTCAAATAGTTGTATTTTGACATGAGTCAGGGTTCACGAGAATGAGACGAAAAGAGATTTTTAAACTTTTGTTAAAGAAATCCTTAATAATGAAATATATAGGGAAAACAAGTATTTTACTCAACTAAAAAAAAAAAAAAATAGGTACATTTTAATATGAACTTGTACTTTATGAAATTAAACTTCTATTTTAATGAATTATATGCAGTAATAAACATGTAAACTTACATGATTCTGGATAATTTTTTTTTTTTTTTTTTTAATTGGAGATCACGAGTCTCATGATTCTGAAGAAAAAAAAAGATTAGATTAGAAATCTAAACAAAATAACAATTTACTAGTGATTCTGACACAACATTCATTGCTTAAGTCTTTTTTAAAAAATATATTCGATCAAATTAATTAATAAAGACTTACTATTAGAATCTCCTGAATGAATGATTCATTGATAAATGCGTTTTTAAATGTGCAGTTGTCGCCACCTCCTGGTGGAAGAGGATGAACATTACAATACATACACGTGTAAGATACTTTAATTTTGATCGCTATTATAGACATTAAGTGTTTATCCCCAAACTATAAACTTTTATTGTAGTACTTCTGTTATTTAAATGTCTGTTAACGTGCCACGAGATCTCGTCACGTCCCTACTAACAAAACATACATCAATGGAACGTTTATTTATTCAGTTTCTAGACAATGTATAAAGTTGGTGACTGTTCAAACTTAAAGTACATTTCCAAGTACATGGAAATCAATTTTTCATTAAATAATCCCTTTAAATGTAATTTACTTTTTGTCATACCCTTCAATTTGATTTTTGATTTTTTTGTGATGAAACTGAACTCCTAGGGCTCCTGCACTGTAATGAGGTGGATCAGCACAGACATGATTGGCTATTGAAGACTCTCGAATCATATGTTCCTCCAACACTACGAGATCTGCTTTGTGTGACTCACATGGACGGCCGGAGCATTGGGACTATGCGACCAGGGGCTTACGACAAGGTATGACGCTCACCTGTGCTCATCTGTCACAGCCATGAAAACTACAACCAATAAGCTATAATTTGGTTATTTTAAGCGCTGATATTTACACAGAATGAATCATCAAATGACTTCTTCATAGGGGAGAACATTACATAACATTGGTTCGATTCTGTGAACTGCATAATCTAAATTCACAGAATTAACCTCTCCTGAAGTGTTTGGGGAATAAAAAAACCTGGTTTGTGAATGTCAAAGTGACACTCTCACATGACATGAATAGTGGTGCTGCCTCCAAACTCCCTCATTTATCACTGTTGGCGTAACTCTTAGTGCAAGCCCTTACTTTCCATCTCAAAGCAACCAAAAACCTGCAAGGTGGAGTAGAGGTTTTCTGCACACTCAGTCATTTGAAAGCAAAGCTGCATATGTTCGCATTTTTTCCCCACTCATCATGAGGTGACGAGACACTAGGCAGGTCAGTAGCAGCCCTCCAGGCCAAACATGCCAATCAAGCGGTGAATATGGTGCTTTTAAGGTTTTCAGATACTGCTGACTGAGTATTATCCTCTTCTGGCAGCGAGAGAAGTGTTGAGCCACTGAGCAGAAAGGTAAACGAATACACAATGCGACAGGAGGTGTCGTGATGGTTTTAAATGCAAGCAGCTCAGGGTGGATGCACTGCTAAGCGAGGTTAACTTTCCATGAGCCACCCCAGGCTCACTGGAAAATCATTCTTGTGGCGAGATTTTTGCGAAATGACTGATATTATGTTGCTTCTTTCACGTCACGTGACACTTGCTAAGTGAAATATGAATCCAGTGCGTT
Organism: Cirrhinus molitorella; assembly: GCA_033026305.1. Lineage (NCBI taxonomy): Eukaryota > Metazoa > Chordata > Actinopteri > Cypriniformes > Cyprinidae > Cirrhinus > Cirrhinus molitorella. The sequence continues at coordinate 25,206,998 of CM065120.1, forward strand.
CAGTTTAATCTGAAGCAGATGAACAAGAAACTGGCAACGTTCATGGTGGTTGTTGTGTTTATCACTAACAGGTGTTTAGTTGTGTTAAGTGACACTAACAGGCTAATGCTCTGGTTAGTTACCCCAAAATGAAAATTACTCACCTTCATGTCATTCCAAACCCTGCAAAACCTCATCTTCAGAACAAATTAAGATATTTTAGCAAGATATATCTTATTTTTATCTCCTATTTGTTTTTTTTTTGTTTTTTTTAATGGATAGTTCACCCAAAAATGAAAAGTCTGTCGTTAATTGCTCACCCTCATGTTGTTATAAACCCATCAGACTTTCATCTTTGGAACACAAATGTAGATATTTTTAATGAAATCCAAAAGCTTTCTGACCCTGCATAGACAGCAAATGCAACTGATACATTCAAGGCCCAGAAAGGTAGTAAAACATTGTTAAAACTGTCCATGTGACATCAGTGGTTCAACTTATGAAGCGACGATAATACTTTTTGTGTGCAAAGAAAACAAAAATAACTTACTTTAACAATTTCTTCTTTTCTGTGTCAGTCTTTGATGCATGTGTCGTGAATGCGTGTTGAAAGTTGTTTTTTTTCTTTATGCACTGAAAGTATTTTTAGAAAATTACGGTTGAACCACTGTTGTCACATGAACTATTTTAACAACATGCTTACTACCTTTCTGGGCCTTGAATGTGGTAATTGCATCGCTGTCTATGCAGGGTCAGAAAGCTCTCAGATTTAATAAAAAATATCTTAATTTGTGTTCCAAAAATGAACGAAAGTCTTACGGGTTTAGAACACCATTAGTATGAGTAATTAATGACAGAATTTTTGTTTTTTGGTAAGCTAACACTTTAAAAAAAGCAATTTGAAGATAAAAATGACATGTATCTTGCTTCTAAAAGTCTTTGAACTTTTATTTCGTGACTTCCATTAGCACTCTGTGGTGTTTACCTTTGAAATGCTGTACCAGGTGAGCCACTGAGCAAGTTTACAAACATATGAAGCTGATAATGTGATGTAGACTTCAAAATATATTAGTTTATAAATCTTATAGTTTATAAAGGTCATAACATAGTATTGTACAAGGGAGAATGCAATAATCTTTACACCTTTATTAAGCTTTACTTTATTTAAAGAGAACTCCAAGTATTAAGACTTAATATAATGCAAACGATGTCTCTTACTGATATATGTAGTAGAAAACGTGTGAAAGAATTCCGTTATTTAAAAAAGGATACACAACATTTTCCCATAAGGAGTCTATACGACCCCGGATATCGAGTGAAATTTGTGCTGAGAAACTTTTTCAGTGGCTGTGGTGTCATGAGTTATGACAAGCATTGGTATGTTTATATTCGGCCAGAACGGCATCTAGCATTTCTTGTCTCTGTCGTTTGTAAGCTCTTTCAGTAGTTGTGGTCTACTTAAAGCCTCAAAGGCATCAGTGGAGAGAACAAAGACACGGGTCTTTAGGAAGTTTTATTCGTCCACAGGAATTTTCCCATTCTTTTCTCACCTCCTTAACACTAGGAAAAGCATTGAAGACGCACATCACTTCTCTTGTTGCCCTTCATCTGAAAATTGCTTATTTATTTTCCGAGTTGTGCAACCATTCCAAACAATTACAAATAAAGTGTAAAACGATGTGGATTTTTAGTCTTTATACCCAGAGTTCCCTTTAATATATTGACAATCTGCCCTGTAATTATAATTAGCATGAAAAGGAATAAAAGTTGTTGGTATTTCAGTGCCACTAGTGCTCATTTCCACTGAAAACTGCTGATTGTATTTGTGTAGGTACTTTTTTTGGTACATAATTTTGCAAAAACTTTTTTTTCCGACAAGTTTGTTGTTTTTTTGTATAATTCATTGAATATAGCACACCCACACATGGCTGTGATACACCTATCCCACCAGAAGGTGACAGTGTTGTTGTTTTACTCTCACTGACCTCCATTCACATTGCACAGATGCTTAAGATTCCCGGGACCCTCGATGGAGGGGACACGGGTGCGCATTCAAGCTCTGATGATGAAAACTCCTGTCCCGAAATGTCAAATGAATATGTCTCAGACGCCCATAATCCAATCACTTTATCAGCGCTGGCACTTAGATGAGGGTAACAGGTTTGGCTCTTCCACTTAAACGTGTTGCAGTTCCAAGATCACATTGTCAAGCCCACAGGGGTCTTTCTACAGCATCATGTCCTTTAGTGACGTCGGTCTCCAGAGTGCCCCCCGGCGTTCTTTTAGCCAGACAGGCAGCAGAGCTAAGAGAGGGAATTAAGAGGCTCTAATACAAAGCTGGCAGGGAGAAAAACAGTAGGGCTCAATTGTCAGCTTGACAAGGCAGTTTCAGCCAGTTCTAATGAGGAGAGAGTAGTCTCAAAGGAAGCCGAGAAAGACGAGCTTAGCCTGAGCAAGGAACGATGGGTTTGGTGGGTAAGGGACTGCAGGATTTCCTGAGAGAGATCCATTCCACGACGAATGCCTGGTATTTTTATTCAGTCCTGTCTATTGCTCATCTGAATCTTTCAGGGAGATTCTTAGTGCTTGCGTTAGTTGTTTGTTTAACCACTGTAGAAGATTCTAGCTCAGGTGCATTTTGTGATTATTGGCCCCAGGTGTGTGTGGTGTTTCCACTGTCTCTCTCTCTCTCTCTCTCTCTCTCTCTCTCTCTCTCTCTCTCTCTCTCTCTCTCTTTTGCCACGCTCTCATTTGTTGAGCCGGTTTTACAGAGAATGGTGTGAGTGTGTTGGTTCTTTTAAAGAGCTAATGAGGCCCATACCGGCAGGTCCCTGCTGTCCTTCTGCTTTGCTCTTTGTGTTATGCTCACCGTCCCCCAGGTGAACATGAAATATTCCCCTTCAGTCTCTTACACTGTTTTTTCCTCCCTGCAGAGTTAAAACCTGTTCTCTGATGTGTGTTTGTCTGTGTGCGTTGCTCCGTCCCTCTGTGTCAGGTGCTTGTAGATGCCCCGTGCTCTAATGACCGGAGTTGGCTTTATACCCCTGATACCCACCAAGGGGAAATGTGGCTGAAGGAGAGAACTCAACTACCGCTTTTACAGAAGGAGCTGCTCTGGTAAATATCTGTCATGGAAACTCCCACACATACAAACTCATGTGGGCAAGTAGACAGCGCAAAACAATGCTGTTATTTTTTTCCCCCCTTGTTTCATTATTGATTTGAGATCTACAATCTTGAACAATTTAAACTGTGCAACAATGAAGGCAAAATTTTGACATGAACACTTTAAAAACCCTATTTTTGATTATATATTTAAAAATTATTATTATTATTATTATTATTAACCTATTATGAACCAAGTTTAATGACCAAAACAATATTTAGCTTTGACAAAAATGTTTCTAATGGAAGCCCGTTTTCGCCACTGAATTAAACAAAGGTAGTAGTGGCTTTTTATCTTACAATTCTGACATAATAATTTAATAATTAATTTTTTTCTCAGAACTGAGTGATAACTCACAATTCAGATTTTTTAATTAATTTTTTTTTTAGAATTGTGGAATATAAACTCGCAAATGCGAGTTATAAAGTCAGTAATTCTGAGAATAAAGTTGCATTTGTTACTTTATAACGCCCAATTGTGAGTTAAGTCAGAATTGTGAGATATAAAGTTGCAATTCTAAAAACTCCCCCTCCTTCTTTAAGAATTGGACTTTAGATCTCACACTTGCAAGTTTATATCTCACAGTTCTAAGAAAAAACAGTCAGAATTGCAAAATATAATTTGTATTTGCAGGAAGAAATGTTATATCTTGCAATTCTGACTTGATAACTCACAAAGTCTTGAGAAAAAAAGGCAAAACTTGTAATTGCCTTTTTTAATTTCATTATTCAGTGGCTTCCATAGTTTCTGCCTTTTACCAAACATTTATGATATTTTTTATTTGAATTAATTTTTTTTTTTTTTTTATTATTGTGACACTGAAAAAGTTTTATTTTATTATTATTTATTTATTTTGGAAATACTTTTGCTAAAATAATTGCTAGAAAATTACTATTGTAACAGAACTGCAAAAATAATTGTGAATTCATTATATGAACAGAAATAAATGTCTAAACTCCTGGGGTTGACATGAAGGTTAAGCACCTGCTTTTTTATTTAAAAGTTTTCAGGCCCTTTTTTCCCAGTGTTATTTCAATATTATTATTTTTTTATTATAGTATTTATTGATACTTTTGAATTAACTCGATATTTACTGTTTTAATTTTAGGTTTGTTCATTTTGTGTGTCTTTTTTAATATTTAGCTATAATTATTTTTTAGTTGTTTTAAAGAAACACAGATATTTTTTTTTATTAGTTTGTTTCCAAAGCATAATTTCTAACATTTATTTGTACAGTTTAGTATTTATATTTTATGTCAGCTATATTTTATTAAACAAATATGAATTGTAATCGCTTTACTTAACAATTACACCTTTCCTCTTTCTGGTGTGGTTTTGAAAAGAGCTCATTGGATGATGTCTATTTAATGTTGCATTTATATTACATTACATTACATTTAGTCATTTAGCAGATGCTTTTATCCAAAGTGACTTACAGATGAGGACAATTGAAGCAATCAAAACCAACAAAAGAGTAATAACATATAAGTGCTGTGACAAGTCTTTAACTTTAATGCAGTAAACATAGCAAGGTGTTTTTTTTCTTTATAATAAATAAAAGTAGATAGAATTAAAAAAAATATAGAGAACACTAGTGTTAGAGTGTCTTTTATTAGTAGTAGTAGTATAATGGCTTGTAGTGTTTATTTCTTTATTTTTTTTTTCCATTTGTTAGTTCGGCCCTAGCAGCAGTGCGTCCTGGAGGAGTGGTTGTCTACTCCACATGCACCATGTCACAAGCCGAGAACCAATCAGTTGTGGAGGCGGTGCTTGCATCTTATCAAGGGGTGGAGCTTTTGGAACTGGAGCAACACTTAATTGACTCTCTGTCTGAACAATTCTGCTTTGCCCACTTTCATTCTTCAGTCGGATGGTTAGTGATTCCGCAAAAGGGTAAAACTTGGGGACCTATGTATGTTTCTCGATTACGAAGAATATATTAAAAACATGGTGCATGGTGCAGCGGTAGTACTTTAAATATGAGAGCTGGGGTGCTTGAGTGTCTATCCTAACCCTCTTTATTACATTTTCCAATCCCAAAAGCAGTAAATGAATAAATGAATTAATAACAGTGTTTCAAAATAATTTGAAAAGATAAAACAAGTAATTGTGACCTTTTATCTTTAAATTATGATTTTTCTGAGTTTATATCTTACATTTTTTTGGACTTTTTTTCTTGGAGTTCTGAGAAAGAAGACAAAATTGTGTCTCATAGTCATAGTCTCAGAATTCTGAAAAACTCACAATTGCGAGGAAAAAAGATTGACATGTATAAATATAAACGTAATTGTGAGAAAAAAAAGTCAGAATTGGAAGATAAAAAGTAGTAAACTACTTTTTTTTTTTTTTTTTTTTTTTTTTTTTTTACATATATACACTACCAGTCAAAAGTTTGGACACACCCTCTCACTTAATGTTTTTTAAAGAAGGCTCTTATGCTCATCAAGGCTGCATTTATTTGATCAAAAATACAGAAAAAAAAAAAACTATAATATTGCAAAATGTTATTACAATATAAAATAATAATTTTTATATTAATATACTTTACAATATAATTTATTCCTGTGATGCAGAGCTGAATTTTCATCAGCTGTTACTCCAGTCTTAAGTGTCACATGATCCTTCAAAAATCAATGTAATATGCTGATTTATTATTATAATTATCAATGTTGGAAACAGTTGTGTTGCCAAATATTTATTTTTGTTTTGCAACCTGTGATTCTTTTTTCAGGATTCTTTGATGAATAACAAGTTAAAAAGAACAGCATTTATTTAAAATATAATTTTTTTCTAACAATGTAAATCTATGCTATCACTTTTTATTAATTTAACACATCCTTGGTGAATGCAAGCATTAATTTCTTTCAAAAAAGAAAGAATACAAATTTACTGACCACAAACTTTTGAACAGTAGTGTATATTGTTAGAAAACATTTCTATATTGAATAAATGCTGATCTTTTTTAACCTATTATTGATCAAAAAATCCTGAAAAAAGTATCACGGGTTCCAAAAAAAAAAAAAAAAAATATGAAGCAGCACAACTGTTTCCAGCACTGATAATAAGTCAGCATATTAGAATGATTTTTGAAGGATCATGTGACACAGTAATGATTCTGGAAATTCAACTTTAATTACAGATATAAATTAAATTTTAATGTATATTAATATAGAAAATCATTGATTTACATCGTAATAATATTTCACTATATTACTTTTTTCTGTATTTTTGATCAAGTGAAAACAGCCTTGATAAGCATAAGAAACATCTTTAAAAAACATTAAATTAGAGAGTGTGTCTAAACTTTTGACTGGTAGTGTATATTTTTTATTTATTTATAAAAAAATGTTTGTGGTGGAAACAAAAAGACAGAAATATAAACCATAAACTGTACATGTAAATTCGGAATTGTGTTTGTTCTTTTTAGAATTGTGAGTTTAAATAAGTCAAAATTGTTAGATATATATGTAGAATTGCAATAGAAAAAAAAACATTTTTTTTTTTTTTATCTGTAGCAGAATTTAGCTTCTATAAAAACAGTAATAATGTAAAATATTTAAACATTTTAAAATATCTATTTTCTATTGTAATATATTTTTAAATGTGATTTATTATTGTGATTCAAAGCTGAATTTTCAGAATTTTGTCTTTGGTGTTACATGATCCATCAGAAATGGTTCTAATATGCTGATTTGCTGATCAAGAAGCTGTGGCCGTTGAATTTACATGCCTCGACAAATGCGAAAACAGCTCAGGTTAGGCAGGAATGGTTATCTCTGGCGACCCTCCAGCTGAAGCACCACTTAATATGATCTCTCGGAAGTGAAAGCTGTTTTGAAATCTCAGAACGCAGCACTCGAACAAGGTTTGAGTAATGAATGTGTGGGCTCAGGTGTCTTCTCTTTTGCATAAGTGTTTTTAAACATCTCGGCTGAACTGCTTGAGGAGTTTTGCTGTTGTCAGCCTTTGAGGTCAATGACAAATTGCGTCTAATAAAACATAAGAGTTTTCCTGAATCATGGAACAGCACACTTTGAATGTTTACCATTAATATGATATATGAAAATGAGATAGACAAGGTGTGTATGTTTAAGGAACAGACTGTAAGTGCTATCGCAGCACCATCATAGCTTTATTTTGAATAAAAAAATGCACAGTGCACACGGGTTTGCATTAACATCGTCTCCAGAGGTCATCAATGTTAATAGTGAATCTTGTTGGCATTACAATTGAAACTGCATCTCAGGTGGTTTATTAAAATGAAAGCTGTATTTGAATATGTACACTGAGGGTTCAGTAGTTTTGAAAGCATTGTATTTATTTAAAAACAAACAAACAAAACAGTAATGGTGTCAAATATTATTACAATTATTTGCTCCATTACTCAAGTCTTCAGTAAGACATGATCCTTAAGAAATCATTCTAATATGCTGATTTGCTATTCAAGAATAATTGAAAACAGTTGTGCTGCTTAATATTTTTTAGAGTATGATTTAAAATAATACCTTCAGCAAAGGTGCATTAAATTGATTTCTGAAGGATGGTGAAAGTTTGGCATCACAGGAATAAACTGCATTTTTGACAATGTATTCAAATAGAAAACAGCTATTTTAAATAGTAATAATATTTCACAATATTACAGTTTCTGCAATCAAATAAATGCAACCTTGGTGAGCAGAAGAATCTTAATTATTCTCAAAGATTTGACCTCCAGTATACACTAAGTATTCAAGTATTCAAAGATTGAAGCTGGTTGGATCACCTCTGGCAGGATTTCAGTTGTGAGCCTCCGTAGCCTCCCAGTCTATCGGTATTGCACATCTTGATAATGGAATTTTTGCTCATTCTTTCGGAGCAATATTGCTCAAGCTCTGTTGCGGTATGTTTTAGGTCATTGCCCTGTTGGAAGATGAATCGTCTTCCAAATTTCAGTGCTTTTGCGGATTGCTTCACGTTATCCTCGGGGATTCTACTGTGCGTGGCTCCATCCATTTTTACTCCTAACTTTATGAGTTTTCTAATCCTTGCCGCAGAGAAGCCTCCCCAAAGCTTGATGCTGCAACCACCACGCTTCACTCTAAGGATTGTGTTCTACATGTGATGTACTACTAGGGTTTTGCCTAAGAGCACGGAGGTCCAAAAGTTCACTTTTTCAGACTGTTGTGTGTTCCTCCAGACGGCTGAGCCCTTCACATGCTATCAAATGCTGAGCCTATCATGTTTTTCTTGCCATGCTCCCTTGTAAGAAATGAATTGTGTTGTTTTTGTATCATTGAACACTGTCTTTGGCATGAAAAACTTCATGAAATCATGAAAGGCCATTTGGTCTTGCTTATTATAGATCTTCTTCTGCTGACATTTCTGCTGGGATAGTTCACCCAAAAATGACAATTTTGTCACTAATTACTCACCCGCATCTCGTTCCAAACCCGTAAGGCCTTTGTTAATGGGTCATTCCTGGGATTCGGTAATATTTCAGTCTTCTGGAGTTTCTAAAGTGGTGGTTCACCAAAATTAATTGTTATAAGCTTTTCGCAAAACTTTGGGATGCCCATTATCACTAATAAAAATAATTATTGCATTTATTTATTTATTTATTTATTTTTTCCATAAAATAATGTTGTATACCTATCTTAAACCAAGCATTTTGTCATGTCCCAGAGGCACTTCACTTTGTTTGAATATTTATTAACCAAATGTGCATAGTGTCTGTGATTTTTGGCAACAATGTAAGCATTTATTTGTTTATTTTCTTAAAAATTGCTAAATATGTTATAAAAACTGACTTTAAAGTTATGCTCCTCAGCGTAAACTCAACCCTGTCATACCATTTTACACCCATAATAATTTATAACTCCACTCTTATGTGACATTATTTACCAGAAATGACATCATCCAGGTCTCTTTAATAATGGTGCAGAAAATGGTTAGTAGAATCATACTTTGTATTCATATTTTTTTAGGCATGTTATAGGGAGGGTACTGTCAGTCTTAAAAACTAAACATAAAACGTCGCATAAAATTCTTAAAAGCGTCACATAAAATTAAGATGGAAAATTATTACTTTTTCAACATTTTGTTTTAATTCATTAGTATGTAATGTACTTATATTATTGCTGCCATATATGGTCTATTCTGCTACACTACATGAGGAGCAGTGGCCATTCAAGTGAAAAAACACAACCCCGTCACAAATATATGTATTTCTCATTGTTTACAGGGTTATTAATACATTTATATATATATATATATATATAAATGTCATGGTTATGGTCATGGTTTCAGTAAATATGTCTACTTCAAAATCATGATAATGCATATTTTTGCTTTGAATATAATTTTTTGCTAATGGTAATATGTCCATTTAAATGTTGACACGCATCATACATCAGAAATTGCACCCACATTTGCAGCAGAAAGAAAGTGTTGGCCATACAGATATCTTTCCCATTGACTTATCGGTAAGCCCCGCCCCCCTTAGTTACTGTTGCTACCTTGGACAAACAAACAGAGTTTCCCACAGAGCTGTCATTGTGAAACCTTGTCAGAAGATGTATTTGATAAATTTTAAACACAGAAGGACCACCTTTTGTCAAGGAGCATTCAAGGCTTTAATGATTTTAAAATAAATATGGTGTGTAACATGATTAATTTGAAATCGAGGGTTTACAGATCACAATGCAAACAGAAGAAATCTCATGTTACGGTCGTCACGATCGCAGATGACAACATCCAGGATCAACACTGTTCATGTTCCGCAGTGTAAGACTCACAATTATTTTACATTTAACCAGTTTAATATGGAGAGGCACTGAAATGTAGACCTTTGTTTATGTGTTTTTGACCTACACTGTACATGACATGAGAATAGTTAGCTGAGGTTTGTACGTTAGCATGGACTCACTAACTTTAACGTTAGCTAGTTTTAGCCAGAGATATTAATATTTACAGACATTAACTGCTTGAGCAAATGAAAAAGGCCACTTAATGGGAGTATGACAACCAGAAAATATGCGTTAAATAATAAAATAAATTCCAAATTTCATTGCCAATCCTCTCAGGACACCTGGAAGCAGTGTCACAAATACCTCAGGCACATTGTTTTATTATTTTTGTAGCATAAACACCATTAAAACGACGAGAGCTTCAGATCTTCCAATGTTTCTCTATGGCGCTGCAACTTACAGATGTCCGAGTTCATCTCCATGCAGCTGATACTCAATTGCCATTGGCTCATCTGTGTTCTAGGGGTGGGGCTTACCAATAGGTCAATTGTGGTGTTTTATAATGATGTGACAAAGATATGTAATGGAGGCAGGGTATTTAACAATTTAATAAACTTTATTATCCAAAATGAGTATGACATCAATGTACTAAACAGTAAACTTCACTTATAAATAACTTTAAAGCACAAATAGAACAATATATTAGATAGATGAGTATGAGACATTAACAGAATTATATATTTTGAGTTGGAACCAAACTGGTTTGGCATAGTATTTATATTCTAAATACTGTAGCTTAATCTTCACTAATGACTTCATCTTTTTACTTAGTAATGTTATATCAAATATAACTTAATGGGCTCAATTTTAATGGTTAGATTACATTTGTAGTAATCAAAAAGTTAATTAATTAAAATCATGAAACTTATAATTTAAAATACTCTATGTGACATCAGTGATTCAATCATAATGTTGTGAAGCGTCGAGAAAAGAAGCTTTCGTGCAAAGAAAACAAAAATAATGGCTTCAATGTGCTTCACAGGAGTACCACGACACATGCGTGTGGTTCTGCTGACACAGGAGCCATTGTTCTGACATAGAACCGAATACATCGCGCTTTTACAAGCAGATGAAGATGTATGCTGTACATAAAACAGTCTTTGTAAACATGTCTGAAGATTTCGACAGAGCAATTTTTTTAATCCAGCTGAACCAGAATATACAGACAATGAAGTATAAGAGATGAATGTTCTGCATCAGCGGTACTCTCGTGAACGTGCCTCGAAGACTGATATGGAAGCAATTAAATTTATTTTTGGTTTCCTTGCACACACAAAAAAATCTTGTAGCTTTATAACATTATGGTTGAACCACTGATGTCACATGGACAATTCTACATTTTAATTCTACGTTCTACGTCTTAAGCGTGGTAGTTGTACTGCTGTCTATGCAGCACCGGAAAGCACTCAGATTTCATCAAAAACATCTTAATTTGTCTTCTGAGGATGAATTAAGAGGTCTTACAGGTTTGGAACAACTTTTTCATGTTTCGGTGAACCACCCCTTTAGGAATGAACATTTCTGAGTAGATTCAAAGTTGTTTTAGATATTCCTTATGTGAGACATCTCCTATATAGCTTCTGATTTCAGAATTTTTTCTTTTTGTTATATAAAGATGACAAGAAAGCCATGTTTAGAGATGTTTCTCTGTACTAGGGGTGCCCAAACTCGGTCCTGGAGGGCTGCTGTCCTGCAGAGTTTCCATCCCCAATTAGACACAACTGAAACAGCTAATCAAGCTCTTACTAGGCATGCTAGAAACTTGCCAGCTGGTGTGTTGAGTCTAAACGCTAAAATGCTAAACTCTGCCGGACACCGGCCCTCCAGGACCAAGTTTGGGCACCCCTGCGAGTCTATACCTTCATCATTGATATTTTCTACTTTTCAAATGCCCTTTATATATATATATATATATATATATATATATATATTGATATACAATTTTAATATTTATCATGTGAAATGTATTTTTATTATAGTTATTTTTTATTTCTGTGCCACATTTGTGGAATAAGATGAAAAATATTCAAGTAATATGTGACCCTGAACCACAAAACCAGTCATAAGGGTCAATTTGATTTAAATATCTTCTGAATAAATAAGCTTTCCACTGATGTATGGTTTGTTAAGACAGGACAATATTTGTCCCGAGATACAACTATTTGAAAAATCTGGAATCTAAGGGTGCAAAAAAAAAAAAAAAAAAAAAAAAAAAATCTAAATATTGAGAAAATCGCCTAAAAGTTGTTTACATTAAGTTCTTACCAATGTATGTTATTAATCAAACATTACGTTTTGATATATTTATGGTAAATTTACAAAATATCTTAATTGAACATGATCTTTACTTAATATCCTAATGATTTTTGGCATAAAAGAAAAATCTATAATTTTGACCCATACAATGTATTGTTGGCTATTGCTACAAATATACCCATAACCCATGATCCAGGGTCACATATGTGCAAATAGTGATATTAAACACAAAACATAATTTGAGGTTCTGTGGATATTGTGGTGGGAGTTTTCATGAATTCTCCTGTGATTCATATACATTCAGGATTAGTTGTCAAACTAGGGTTTCATGTTCTAAATGTCCAAGGGTCCAAGGACATTGTTAAAATAGTCCATGTGACATCAGTGGTTCAACCTTAATTTTCTGAAGCAACAAGATTACTTTTTGTGCTCAAAAAAAAAAAACCTTGCAAAAATAACTTTATTTAATAAGTTCTTCTGCTCCGTGTCTGTCTCCGCCATGTGTTCAGGAAAGGACCACGACACACTATTTTAGAAATGTCCTTACTGCATTTCTGGGCCTTGATTATGTAATGTGTATTGCTGTCTATAGAGGTTCAGCTCTTGGATTTCATCAAAAATGTCTTAATTTGTGTTCCGAAGATGAACGAAGGTTTTACAGGTTTGGAACGACATGAGGTGAGTAATTTATGACAGAATGTTCATTTTTGAGTGACCTATCCTTTTAAGATATTGTTCAATTATTCAACTATTAACTTTCTGTTAAATACATCATGTTTTGGTGTTGTATCGCATAAAATATGAACTGTTCTAACAGGCTAAACACATTCCTCTTCCAAAACCTAATTTCGGGTACATTCCAATGATCAGTTTCTAGTGTAGTGAAGTTATGTGTAAACCGACAGTTTAATTTTCATTCAGCTGAACATTAACTGGTGTTAACAAATTCTCACATTGTTGTTGTTTTATTTATAATAATACAAACTAAACAGTATTTTATGCTGTACAGCAGCTCCGCCTGAATATGGAAGGAGCGCAAGAAGGAGAAAAAATGTCTCAGTGTGAGTTTGTGCCGGGACGGCGGGTGTCTTCGCCCTTCCATTTTCTGCATTGGGCTCCGCTTGCCCTTTCAAATCAGTGAGCGGCTCACTCGCGCAGGAAATGAATTATTACCTCTCAGAGGGAGAGGAAAAGAAGAGAAAGGGAGGGGCGAGAGACTGGCAACGTAAAAGCGTACTCAGTAAAGATCGCACAGAGTCCATTGCTGGTCTGAGAAATGGGCCCCGGCTGGTGGAAAAGACTTTAAAATAGCCGCTGACATTTACACTAGCTCCCCATGTCTGCTGTTTTAATAATGCCACTGTGAGAAGGACAGAAAAACGTGCACACCTGTGATGAGTCGAGAAATTCTCCACTGTTATTCAAGGAAATTGAATGAGTGAGAGAACAAGTTCAACTAAATTTAAGCTTTTACTTTTTGCTAATGTGCGACACTAAACTGTGCTCTCCAAAGTAACGACGGCTTCCTTCACAAGTAGCTCCCCTCTGAGATGGTCTTTCACTCACACTTCTTTAAAAACAACTGACAGAAATGTAATTTCTTCATACTTTGTTAAACTGCTGCTCTGTGGTGAAAATAGTTCAAATTGCTGCTTAAGCCTCATGTTGTGTTCTGGTCATTTTTGCCAGGACAGGATTTTTTTTTTCTGAAATTGCTTACTGACTTTGCTCACACAGGGTGTAACAACTTCCCCAAAAAATTTATAATTTTAGCACATTTTTGAGAATTTTTCCCCACCTTGTTATACTTGGTGTTCAGTTTTTGAATGCCAAAATTATCCACAAAAAAAGTTTTATTTATTTTTTATTTTCCCCCACTTAAAAACTGAGGTGCATAAGATCAGATGAGGCCTACGATCAATCGGTTTCAAAAGGACAACAAAATATGGCCTAATTGAAAGAAGAAAATGTCAAGAATCCAATATTTCCAATTTTTTGTCGGGTGGTCAAGTTAGGTAAGGTTTTCAGCACCACACAAGGGTTCAGTCAAGACACTTGCTTCTGTTTCTGTGAATTTGACAATTGGTCATGTTTTTACTAATCATGAAAAGACTAAATCTAAATGTCCTTTGAGATAGATTTAAGGTATGTGACATAAGACATTAATCTTCCTTGTGTAAATGCCTTATAAAAATCTAGTTTTTATACCACATATATGGAATTATGGCACAGTGAGCCAAAAGAGCTTAAAAATACCAAAAAATGGAACCGCCTGCCACTGAAATCACATAATTGAAGTTGGTATATTATACAGCATGGGACGTACTGTAATAAATTTGTGGACACATTTATCCATCCAAGTGTAAATGGAATGTGCAAAGCCAGTTGGATAGCAATACAAAGAATGCAGTGAAGGATGTTGCAGAATTTGTTTTAAAAACAGTGCATTTGCTCCCTTAGTTTTTGGTTAGACCAGATGGTCTCACTTTTATACGAATGGTGAGCTTTTGTTAATTTGTTTTAGAGGGGACGTCGGATGTCCATTTTACACAAATTGGTGTGATTCTTTAGGGTCTTCATGAAATGTCTGCAGCATACTTTGATTAAAATTTATTTTTACCTTGTCAAAAACAGCTCTGTTCACAGCGAGCTGTTTTGGTGCATATCTCTTTAAAATGATAATGAGCTACTGCTCGCTCCACCCCTCTTTTTGTGTGTGTGTGTTTTCAGTGGCGTGTTGCCATCAAAAACAAAAATAATCCACTGGTCCTCAGTAACTCTGATGTCAGGAGAAAAAAAAAGACTCTTATGTTCACTTTTACATCCAATTACATAAAACCTGCATTGCTTAAGAGACATTGTAGTTGCTACAACTGCTCAAGCGTAGAGAAAATGGCAGACACCCTACAACTGTTGAGGGCAGAAATATGCAAATATGGGACAGTCCAGACCTGCCAACCTGTATGCATTTTGTGTAGCGGATACGCATTTTGACCTCAAAGTACGCTGATACGATTTGTCACTCTAAACTATGCAAAAACCTGGTTACGACTCTGTCCACACGCAGTACTCAGATCAAGCAACATAAAAAGAAGAAGAGTTTGACCAGTCATACCAGTTCTTTCGGTTTTAAATAATTTCCCTGTGTTTTATTTCTCTCCAAACTGGCTCTGTTTGTGTGTCCGTGAGTCTACGCTCTGATATGAGGAAACGCCTCCCCGCTTAAAACGTGCAACACACGACAAACATCTTTCCTTGTAATGAGAAGCGTTTCTAAACCTGTTGTCCAACAAAAGAGAACATTACAACATGCAAAACAACATCAGTCGAATGTTAGAAATAACTTATGTTTGTGATCTTATTGGCTTCTTATCACAAAATGAGGCAGAAACATATATTCTATACTGTAATAAAGGCTATGTTGATTAGCAATGGATTATAAATATCCCAAAAAAAACACAACGGCTTGATAATTGAGACCGTTTAGGTTTTTTGGGGATTAAATGAAGGATAGAATGAATTTTTAGCATTGTAGGGTGGTTGCGTCCAAACACTGCTGAAACACATTTATATGCAAACACTAAGTGAATTTTGCATCCGATATACCCTTTTAAATAATTAAACGCTGCTATGAATTAAACTGGTGAATTAACATTCTGATTAACATTACCATTGTCATCAAATTAACTTAATTTTAATTATGTATTAGT
Organism: Cirrhinus molitorella; assembly: GCA_033026305.1. Lineage (NCBI taxonomy): Eukaryota > Metazoa > Chordata > Actinopteri > Cypriniformes > Cyprinidae > Cirrhinus > Cirrhinus molitorella. The sequence goes on from CM065120.1 coordinate 25,222,894, forward strand.
AAATGTTGAAATTAACATTAGGATTATCACATTCTTTACAAGTATTTTAATTGTTCCTGATAATTTACTCACCCCATGTCATCCAAAATGTTTGTGTCTTTCTTTCTGCAGTCAAAAATGAAATTAAGGCTTTTAAGGAAAACATTCCAGGAGTTTTCTCCATATAGTGGACCTCAGAGGGAGTCACCGGATTGAAGGTCCAAACTGCAGTTTCAACGCTGGATTCTACACGATCCCAGCCGAGGAATAAGGGTATTATCTAGTGAAACAATTTGTCATTTAAAATAAATAAATAAATAAATAAATAAAATGTATATACTTTTTAACCACAAATGCATCATCATAGCTAGTAATAGTCTGTGTACTTTGGTTAAAAAAGGTAGGGTATAGGTGAAAAACTCCATCCCATTTTCCAACTTCAAAATCATCTGACTTTGTTGTTTTACCTTTCTTTTTTGTAAAGGGCATTTTACTTTCTTTGCATGTTCACTTTGTAAACACCGGGGCCCGCGGACCTTTCCAACATGACTACATAATGCGTTATGACGAGCTACTGCAAGACAAGCATTTGTGATTAAAAAGTACATAAATTCTAATTTTTATAAAACTACCAATCTTTTAGCTGGTTAACACCCTTATTCCTTGACTGGGATCGTGTAGAGCCCTTTGAAGTTGCATTAAAACAGCAGTTTGGACCTTCAACCCGTTGATCCTCATTGAAGTCCACTATGTGGAGAAAAATCCTTGAATGTTTTCCTCAAAAAAAGACATGGATGACATGGGGGTGAGTAAATTAACAGGACTTTTTATTATTTTTATTTTTTTTTTATTCCGGAAGTGAACTAATCCTTTAATAAATGTTACCCAATTTGTAAAAGTTTTAATTAGCAATAAGAACACTGGGTCTAAAGATTGAGGCGCCAGTTAGAAACTTGTTGAGTTGAGATTTTCTGATGATTCAGTTGTCATTTTCTGCATTTTCACCTCTCAATTCAGTGGTAAAATGCAGTTGTCACTGATGTTATTACCTGAACTCGGTGTTTAAAGAACAGGATTAAGCACAGTGTGTACATGGCCCTTTGTTCCACTTTAGATCATGTGTAGCTGAACCATCTCGGCTACATCCTCATGCGGGTGACAGAGCGCTGGCGACCCATACTGATATCTGATTTAATCTGGTTTTGCCCTTTGCTCTGCCACTCTCTCTCTCTCCATCTCTCTCTCTCTCTTTCTCTTTCTCTCTCTCGCTCTCTCTGTTTGATGTCCAGATTGCTAGCCTGGCCTGCACAGCAGATACCAAGCCATCTCTGCGGGTTGCTACACAGTACCCAGTGTTAATGGGGGTCTGTTTATGACTGGCCTGGCTCTGCTTATAGAGAAAATATGGTCACAGCGCCAACAATGTCTGTGTGTGTGCCCATGCTCACCGAGGCATATCTTATATTTTGGCTGTGTTTTGCCTTATTTTATTGTAGTTATATAGAACTCTTGTTATTTTGCAAACAATGCCCTGTTAGGAGGCCTTGTAAATTTTTTCACCACCCTGATCTCATTAGTATTTGGGTGTTTTTATAAGTAATGTGTACACAGCAGTTAAAATACAATTACTAAAAAGATGTTACTTTATTGACGGTGAAACAGTAATTACAGACATTTCTAGCTGATCTAAATAGATGTCATCTGTCAACCTTTTAGTATCTTGATCATATTCTGATATCAGAACCACCCAGGATACAACGGATCAGTTTCCGAGATAACCGACATGACAGAGCGCGCAAGTGAAACAGCTGTAATGAGTCAACTTCATCTCGTCTGTTAATTACTTCATACACATTCTGCACTGTTGCTTATGGGACTAATTATAAGGCGAACAGGCAAAGATTTCAAAGTGTCTCTCCTTCAGAATGTTGAAATGTCAAACGCAAGTGTATTTACGGGTAATGGTGCGCAGAGAGACACAGAGGAAGTTCTTCTCCACAGTAGCACATTATCCTTAATAGGCTATGCCATAAAGACCTGTGTCCATTTAAAACAGTGCAAAAGGACTGATCAAGCAATGTGTCAATCATCTATATTTATTGAACCAAAACTTATTTTCATAAAATTTATAGGGTGAGAGATGCAAGAGTGCCTGACCAACAAATCATGTGATGTGAAGAATATTTTTTCTAACACGAACACATCGATTCACTTCAGAAGGCCTTTATCAGTAATTTTTATGATGGATGTATGCACTTTATTTTGCTTCAAAATACACAATTCACTGGCATTATAAAGCTTGGATAAGCAAGGATATTTTTAATATAACTCCGATTTAATTCGTCTGAAAGAAGAAAGTCATATGATGCCTTGAGGGTGAGTAAATCATGGGGTAATTTTAATTTTTGCATGTACTATCCCTTTAAGTTTATTTTAGATCATAGGTATGACATTGTGGTGTCTTGGAAGCCTGTTGGAAACTAGTTTCTTTAGGATGCCAGTTACCTTCATACACAAAACCTTGCCTGTTAAGTCAATGGCTGACTGAGCAGCTGCCAGCTGTTTTGGACACAGTCTTTATAAAAATCAACATTTGCAGCATCAGCTGACCTCGACCGTGGCAGCCATTTTGTTGACCTCCGCATGAACCCTGTCTTTTTTTTAACTTGCTTATTTTGGCAGGCTGTCCCCGAGGCAGCTGAGCTGTGTCGAGCTTCACCTCACTTCAAAGGGAGAATATAGGCCTGCTTTGCATAATCAAGCGGAGAGAAGAAGAGCGAAAAGCTCAGCAGAGAAGCTACAGCGGGAACATACAGCGTTTGATAATCTCTCTCCCACCACTAGTCGCAGAGCTGCTAACATCCCAGCACAAAAGGGACATCAAGCCTTGACATGGAGTCTGGCCGTGATGATGGCCATGTGTTTATCTTGTTTTGTTTCACTTGATCTGCCCATAGGCTCTTTTAAGAGGCAACGCTGTCATGTTAATAAAATATGTTGACTGATGATTAAATGGCATATACTGTATGAACTTTTATTATTATGCATTTTAACTGTTTTGTTCATGCCACTTACAATGTAAGCTTAATGCACACAAATTTACACACACACAAAAAAAGCTATTTATTCAATGAACTCGGAATCACACAATAAAATATATTATTTCCTTCAAGGCTTTGTAAACAAATATTTCACAGGGGTAGAATGGCATGAATAATTCACTCTGAAGTTTTCTGTTACCCAGCCAACTTGAATATTATATTAGAGACACCAATATTAAAAATGTAGCGATACTGATAAGCTGATCTCACTCATCCCAACATTGTAATGTAAATGTAAAAATAGGAAACTAACATGTATAGTTAAAGAGAGAGTTCACCCAAGAATGAAAATTACCCCATGATTTACTCACCCTCAAGCCATCCTATGACTTGTTTCTTTCAGACAAATACCATCGGTGTTATATTAGAAAAATGTCCCAGCTCTTCTAAGCTTTATAATGACAGTGAATTGCTGTTGAGATTTTGTTAAAGTGCTTCCATCCATCATAAAAAGTACTCCACACAGCTCTGCGGTGTTAATAAAGTTTTTTTTTTTTTTTTTATGAAGGGTTTATGTACAAAAAATATCCATATTTAAAACTTTATAAACCGTAATCTCTAGCTGTGCGCATTCATGAGAGAGTGGCATTCCAGTGGATGACAAACATGAAAGTGCAGACATGAAGCACAGTTGGTAGAGCAAAACAAAACACCGGTCACAAATTAGAAGTACAAGCCAAGGATTTGTGAAGAAAAATGTTGGAGGATATTTTGATATAAGTCTAACTGGTTTTCCTTTCCTGTGAACAAAACTTGGGTCTCGCAAGACTAATATATTCTCACGGGAGCTTTCGCTATGCCTACGACATCCGCTGGAACGCCACTCTCTTGCGAACACGCGTACAACAGTTAGTGGAAGCTAGAGATTACGATTTTAAAGTTTTAAATACGGATATTTTTCTTACATGCATCAATTCACTTCAGAAGGCCTTTATTTACCCCCCAGAGCCATTTGGAGCACTTTTTATGATGGATGGATGCATTTTATTGGACTTCAAAATCTCAACAGCCATTCACTGCCATTATAAAGCTTTGAAGAGCTATAACATATTTTTTTAATATAACTCTGATTGTATTTGTCTGCAAGAAGAAAGTCATATACACCTAGGATGGCTGGAAGAAAAATAAATTATGGGGTAATTATCATGTTTGTGTGAGCTATCCCTTTAAATATATAATATTGAGCAATACTCATTAAATAAAAAAAATTCTAATATTATACTGTCTTTTGTAGTTGGAATACTTGGCTCACGCTGAACAAAACACATGCCTCAGATTCGATCGTGAGCCCGCCAAAATTTTCTGGTATTTTGGATTTTTTCAAAAATCTACTTTTGCAAACCTGTCCTAGGTTTTTTGTCTGATTGATTTTGACTGATTTTAAGGCCTTAGACGATTATACATTATGCGGTCCTCAATCTGGACAACTTTGCCTCTAGAACCACTGCTGTCAATCAAATTGTTTGTTAAATGATTAGAAAAAAAAAAAAAAAAAAGTGAACTAGTTCTAGGTTTTTTCACTCAACCTAGAAAAAAAACAAACACTGCAGTACAATTCTCTGGAGTCTCTAGGTCAATAATTATCAAAAAATGCTGTAATTTAACCTTTGGGAAGCTATAATGGGGTCGTTTAGAAAAGGGGCCTGTCCAAATGTACCCAAAATCCTATAAAGCATAAAGGAAAGCTCAAAACTTTACAGAACCTGGCGAGCACACATAACAGTTAATTCTAAACAAGCATGCAAAGTTTGAAGAAGATCAGACCCCTGCTGGCACTCTAACAGTAATAAACATTAAAAAAACATAATATTTCTATGGTAAATTACTTGGATTTTCCAAAAACGCTTTTCTAAATCATTTATTAAGGTGGTTACAGGCTTGCTAAATAATGTATTTTTTCGTATGTGCCTAAATGCCTTAAAGCTCTTTAACCCCTGGTAATCGCTGCTTGCAGCTACATTTTCTTTTTATTATTTGTATGTCTTTGAGAGACCTTTGACAATGTGTATTCTAATCAAGCGGCAACCTCCCGCTCTTGCTCTTGACTGAAGCTGCAGTTCATCGGCTGGCCGCTTGAGGTTGGCTCCAAAAGGGAGCAAATCCCCATAGACTCTCGTGTTAAAATGTTCAACTTTATTACAGATAAAAACATGTTTACAGCCTGGTACAAAAAGTGGTTTTGGTTTTTACAGCTAGTTTTGCCCTTCATGACAACTTTGAGGGGGGTGAATTTTTTTCTAACTCACCCGTTTAAATTATATTAAGCATTAAAATTCTGCATAATTAAGGGCGTGGCCACTTGAGTGACAGGTGTCACGCAGGTGTCACATTACCTCAGCTTATTCCAGCAGTTGAACTTGGCATCTCAGCCGTGTTATTGCGTTTGTTTTTTCTTAGGGTGTTACTTTATCAGGATTATTTTAATAAATTTACATCTTAGCTCCACCCACATCCTGCCTCTTTGTCCATTTTCTATTTTCCTGGAGTGATGTGCGGTGACGCGCTTCCAAAATGGCGACGACAGGTCCCGCCCAACTTTTGCTTCAAAAACGCTCTTCAGAAACCTACGGGTGACGTCACTGACACTACATCCATGTTTTTTACAGTCTATGATTCTAATCCTGTAAAGGCTATACTGTATCATATTTAATACACATATTTCTAAGGCCTCTAAATGACAAACTATCAAAACTTTGCTGAAAATCTGTACACAATCTACTAAATGCCTTCTCTCATCTGATTGACAATTCATACTTTTACAGTAAGTAAAAAAAGTACTTACTTTTAGTATAAGCGTCTTTTTGCTGTGGATTTTTTTACTGACTTTTATAACGCATATAAAGTAAGCATAATAATAACTTTTATATAAAATTTCAAGATGGACTGTGAAACTGTTTACTTTATCAATACTATACATATATATATATATATAGTTTATAGAAAAAAAAAAAAAAAACTATGTGATAAATGTGATGTCATAAATGTGAGTATGCATTAAATGTTTTGCCCCATGAAATCAAAACTACAGAGCTTTGGTCATAAAACTAAGCATTTAAATATAATAAGACATGTTATTTGGATATAAGAATGACAACTGATATTTATACGCATTTTATGTAAGTAGTCTATAGGCTGTACTCTTATAAAGATCTCATTGATTTACATTAGAGTTTCATCTTTCTTTTAGGCCATATAAATGTCAGCATATGCAACATATTGCATATTTTTGCTCAGTTTGGGCCTCTGAATAAAACTGAAGTGTTTTTTCTCCTCGAGCATGAACTCCATATTCTCACTACATGTCGTACTATATGAGCCATAAAAAAACACAAATGCAAACTTAAGATTTTGCTTGAAGGTTCAATAAACTGTTCCATTAAAAAAAACTTTCTGACTATTATTTGCTATATTGATGTAAATTTCTTTTTTGAAGAGCAATATGTGACTGGAATTTATAATACAATAATATCCACTGACATACTAATCAAGCATTTAAAACAGACTGAATCAGAAAACAGTCATGATGAATCTATTGACTTTACTATTTATTTATTGACCCATACAATTTTTTTAAAAGTCATGATGATGAGTCTCGCCTCACAGGTCATCATCTTGAACTAGCATATGGTTGTGATTTTATTAACCTCATTAAATCATATCCGCTTAGGTCCAGTATACATATGCAACCTTTGACTTTTCTCTTTTTAGACAATACTTTCCCATAGCACCAGCTGAGCTCATAACAAAACTTTCTGTCCAAATATCAGGCTGAAAGGAATGCTGAGTTAGGTCTGGCCTTAGATCCTGTGAACTTCTCATCAGCAGGGTCAGTCACAGTCCAGCGCGGTTTAATGTCCATCACTTGAAAGTAATGGGTTGAAGCAGTTCTTTTGCTGATCTGAGGCCGGTTTTACAGTTCTGTCATGGGCATTTTTTTCCTGCAGCAGATTCAGAAGGAGGTTTTGACCGAGAGGCAGCATGAAGACAGAAAGCATCACCCTTCAGCTGCGCCCATAACAGTCTCTCCTGCTTTATGTAGCCCATTAAATATGATTCTTAATAAAGCTGACTATATTAGCTAACTGACCAACCTACCATTAAAAATGAATGAATAGTGCCGCATGATGCAAGTAGAAAGCTAAGGGACTGTGGATGTAGGGGGAGAAAAGAGAGTATGGAGAAAGATATTTAAATGACTCGTTAAATGGGCTTTTTAATAGCCAGAGGCATTATTTGTCAGAGTCAGTGGGCAATATGACCATTTTATAAATTTTATTATATAAACATAGTCTGAAATTTGATTTGACATACTGTGTTTAACAGTTCCATATTAATTCATATTATTTTTCTTTCTACGTTCTTATAGTATGCTTAGTTCTTCCTGACAGCTTTTTCTGAAACATTTTGCTGTAAAATACTGGCATTTGCTGTATTTTGCATAATACTTTAAATAATGTTTACTGTAGCCTATTGTAATCACATGCATTTTTACATAATTAAACTGTTTTATCTGTAACAATTCATTTTTTAAAACATGGGAATTACTACATGCTTTTCTTACAGTACTAATACAATTCATTCTTTTGTTATTTTTCATAACAGTAGTGGCAAACAAAAATGGAAGATACATTTTAAAACATTTTTTTTTAAGCAAAAAGCAGAAAATGTTTTTTTATGGACATGCAAACTGAAATGTCAGCTTCATTTTAAACCATCAAATTTGACCATTTTATGACCCCATGATAAATGCTAACACTTAATATGAGTGATATTTTCTATTTTTAATTTACTTAAATTTCAGTTTTTAGTGTGTCCCTCAAATTTTCCACTGTTATTTTGACTACTGTCACTTCAAATGAAACCTGGCAAAATTAATCAAAATCACAAAGCTGACATAACTTCCTTAGAGAGAATTATAACTTGATAATGTGAGTGAAATGTATACATATATTATAAGATAAGCTTTCTAAGATAATGTACACAGTGCCCATACATTAAAAATCATAAGTGTTTTATTTATTTATTTATTTTTTTTACTTGTCTCTAACAAGGTGGAGATTTGGTGCTACGTTTCATAGATTTTGTTTCATAAATGCTTACATTTATTTTCCTGACCTTGATCAATATATATATTTTTAAACGTTCTACAACTGATTTTCTAAAGGCACTGAATACCAGAAATGACCTATATATTTTTCACAGCACTGCTCTTTTTTTTATTTTTTTTTGCACAATGTTGCCGTTAGGTTTGAAAGTAACTTTGCCTTTCTTGGTTCTTGAGTCATGTTCAGGGTTAACGTACTTAAAGGCAGAAAAAAGGGGGTAGTCTATTTAAAGACAAACAGAATATGTATGTAATCAATTTTGGTAAACCAGATGTCTGTTTTAATTAATCATTTGATCTGAATTGGTATAAAACTGGCTATATACATGTAAAATTCTCTAAAAGTGTTAAACAACTACACTTTTATTGAAATAAAAAAGTAAAGTAAAAGTACCAGGGGTGTCAAATGAAAAAAGTTAGTCAGTAAGCTAAAATAAAATGCTGCAGATTGCATTTGTGTGCAAACAGTTATTAATATTAATCAATATACAAATGACAAAACTAGAAACCATTAACAGTCATTCCCTATGAAAAATAAAATTGTTTTCATTATAGTCAAATAATGGCAATCAAAACCATTCCCTTTCCTTTAGATATGAAACTCAAATACACACTAGCAATGAGTACAGTTAGTAAAATGCAATAAAAAAAGTTTCAAGAGTTTCAGATGATAAATCTCAGGAATTTTGCATTTAAATCCTGCTTCCTGACACCTGACATCTCTTTTCTTCAACCAGTGTATCAAAATCAGTGACTGTTTTTGTGCAGTTGCTACTGTCTTGGTGCCATTTAGACATCTGTGTGTGAGTTGAGAGTGCAGGACTTGTTAATGTTCATTATGGGAAGAGCCTGCTCAAAGAGATATATTCCCAAAACATGCTGAGAATTTTAGAGGCAAGTGCTGTCACCTTGGGGAACGTCAGTCTGAGGTGTTGGTAAAATAAATTCACAGTGACTGTTGCGAATTTATCTTTTGTAGGTATGTTGCACTGCAGTACGATTAGTTCCATTTGGAATTCCTCTTGTACATCTCAACCCAAACCGCATCTCATACTAAACGTCGAGCGGAAGAGTGAGAATTTCTTCTCAAGTTCATTAAAGCCTAGAAGTGATTCTAAAATTCATTCTGTAGTCCTAATGTTTTTTCTTTGTATCTGTCCATGTTGTTTTTGTCATGAGCAGTGTGCACAGATTTTAGAGATGGGTTACCTCGGGACAGCTGTATCACCCACTGATCTAGTTTCATCTAAAATGTTAGAATGCATTTGTAATATTCAGTCACGACTTTGTTGCAGTCTTGAATTATTTAAGTGTTCTGTTATGTCCACCATTAAAGCAAGATCACAAACCCACGTAAGGTCATCCAGCTCAGCCACTGGTTTCCCTTTGTCTTTCATGAGCTTTCTGATTTTTGAGCACAGGTCAAATAAATTCTGTGGTAGGATAGACTGTGATCAATACTTTCTTTTCTCTCTCAGATAAAAAAAAAACCATCAAATTGCCAATAGTTGAGCCCCTTTGCTCTTGTCTTTTTTAGGCTTTTGCTACAAGGCTTTTAGATATAAAAAAACATGAAAATTCTAGAATTTTTGTTCTCAATGTTCACTTAGAATTTCCTACCTTTTTCATATATATCACTGCAGTTTCTAACAGATGAACACTAGAGACGATAAAACAGTGAGCACTTCTAATAATTTCTGTACACAATTATAATGAATTAATTAGATCCATATGTTTCGCTTTCTAGACATAACAAGCTTTCTCGGCTCAGGGGGCATGGAATTGGATTTAGGATGGGGAATTCCCCTCCAAAATAAAAGAGCTAAAAGAAAAGAGATTGAAAAACTAGCTAAAAGGACATGCTTGCATTTGCATGTTTACGCCAATTTCGCTGTTGTCCATACTATTTGGTAGATTTAGGTGTAGTGCAGAGGGCACATTATTTTAAAACGTAACAGAGCATTAGAGTTATAGCACCACTCAATGGTCAGAACTGTGGTGACACATACAAAACCAACACCACATAAAATGAACCATATGTACAGTAATCTGTTCCGGGGGGAAAAAACGAACACTCTTTAGCATTACAGTGGACATTTCACATCGAATATGTCACAAAATGTACATGTTGGTACCCAGATAGCACACGTACGTCTGCAAGATGTCTGTTAAAGATCTGGAAAGCATCTGCTGTGTACAAACGTCTGCCAGACATCTGTAAAATGTCAGTTTTACATACATTCTAAATCACATCAAAACATCTTAAAAACATCTAATAGACATCTATTTGACATCTAATAGGAAATGTCCAATAGACACATTGCAGATGAGCAAACTACGTCTTGCAGATGTAAATGCAGATGTCAAATAGACTTCTCTGAGATGTACGTGTGCTATCAGGGTACATACAGTATTTTACATCTTGCAAAAATGTTCACACAGGTATGTTTTCATCATGAAATCAGGTTGATTTCATTCCTGAACTGATGTTCAGCTGTTCTTTTTCATAATAAATTTACTTTTGGATCATCAGTCATCATAGCTTGGTAAACACTTGTCACAGAGATATACTTTTTAGACCATTCAGAATTGATTTTGAATTGAAAATGGTGATATATAAGTGTGAGTTGTGTACTTGCTTTTTCTTCCCATTAACGCTATTATATTGTTCATTCAGACTGATTCGTGTGCACGCACAAACACAAGACAAGGTGGGATTTACCATATGAACCATTCATAGCTGATCATAACCAGTCATATCCAATCATATCATGATGGAGGTATCACCTCTTCTCAAGTGACTTTCCTCTTAAAACTCAATGAACTCAGGGGAGACGAGAGAGATGCGGACTCCCGCTGTAACTTTACCTGCTGGTGTCACTGTTGGGCAGTTCTACTTTAGAAAAACTAAAGTGATTATATTTGATTTAAGTGATTTATTCACTTTCTTGGCATATTTTGTAATATTTGCATTTTTCTTTTTTGTACTTTTAAATTTTTTCTCAACCAATTTTTTTTTTTGAAGAGACACTACTTCCCTTGCCTCAGAGGAAATGCTGCAGGTACTTTCATTAAAACATAAAGCTCAAAGCTTGTGCAGATTATTGAAGAGGAGAAATACCCACACATTCAGCGAGATGGCTAACTAATAAGCTTAATTTAAAAAGCTTGTTATCAGGGTCTGTGTTCATTTGTGTTTTTCACTTATACCACAAGTAGTTGCAATAATTATAATTAACAACATTAGCTTTATATTGCAGTTTCTTAAAAACACATTTGAATGTTTTATGACTTCTAATAAAGAAGGCAATACAATAGCAACTGGCTTCTCTGTTGCTCGCTTTTGAGTTGTTGTACCAGTGTAAGTAGAATTAAATAAACTCTGCAATTAAAAAGATCCTCATGTTATTCAGATACACATCAAATCCAAATTCCCTTCTGGTGTGTCAAGCTTGTTACGCCGTGCAACCCTGGCAAGAGCTTTTCTGTGCCCAGGTTCAGTCCCTCATCACCTGGCACACAGAATGCCACAAGAGGTGTAACTCAGCTGTCTTTCATCATGTGTGAGGTCTTGAGGGCATCATAGGTGTAATTGATGGCTGTCACATAAAGGTCCAGAGGCCAGGCAGTCATTATGATTATACCTCAACAGCGTAGCTTCAGTGGGTGTCGTGGGTGCCATTGCACCCACAGCCAACTAAACAGACAAGATTTTGGAATACTCAGTACAGTGATATGATTACATGATATTATTTTGTGAAAACGTGGGTTGTAATAAATTCTTAAACTTTATTTATTTTATGTGCATCATAAATTATCCTGTGAATTTATAAAGGCCATGGCAAAAGTGAGCTATCACCCATAATTGGATTTTTCGCTTTATTTTTTTAGCAGTGTGTGAGCTCTTTGTGTGTCAGAATGTCTAGAATGTCACAGTATGTTTGCAGGTCAATGATTACCATAATTAAACACCTTTTAAAAATACCCTATAACATGTGAATGACATATTGTACATTTTTAGAATCCTAATTAATCTAGAAATTAACTCTTCATAGGTACAAAATTCATTCAAGAAAATAATGTATATGATTGTCAAAGGATTTCTGTAATTGCTGCATGTTCTTCATGAAGCGTCTGGTTATCTTGTTCAGGAACTCAAGGATTCCCCGTCAGTCCACTTCGAGCTGCGTCGAAACGCTTGGGGAACGCCCCCGGCGAGGCACCGTACTGAAGCGTGTGTAGAACCAAACCAATGAGGAAGTGCCACGTCATGAGCGGGATGACGTAGTCGATCAAGAAGCATAAGACACGCCGGCAACACGCTCACTTTAGCTCTTCGTCTGCACTTCATCTGTCTTCCTCTGAGGAGGTTGACGTGATGAGCGTCGACACAGAAGAGACTGTGAGCTCGCCACCACAGTCTCTGGCATATGAGGAGCTCGTGGAGGTTGTGACTCGGGCGGTCTCTAAATTGAGCCTTGAATGGCCGTCCGAGAAGCAGGACGTTCGTCCCAAGAGTAAGTTGGACGAACGTTTCCTGCGTGTGCGGTCACAACCTTCACGGAGGGGCCTTCCGTTTTTCCCTGACCTTCACACTGAGGTGTCTAGGTCATGGGGGAAACCATATTCCTCTCGCATTTTCAGTCCCGAGGTCACAACATACTCTAACGTTGTGGGGCTGAATGAGAGAGGATATGGGGCGATGCCAGCAGTGGAGCAGACGCTTGTGAGCTATCTCTCCCCTGCCTCGGCATCGTCTCTGAAAGCCCCTAAGCTTCCCACCAGGGCTCTTAAACAAACATCTTCCTTGGTGGGTAAAGCTTACACGGCGGCAGGTCAGGCTGGTGCTTGCTTGCACACCATGGCGGTGTTGCGGGCATACCAGGCTGACCTGCTTAGGGACCTGGATGCTGGGGTGGAAAAGGAAAGTGAATTCAGCAACTGCGTCGGGCCACAGATTTGTCTCTCTGTGCTACTAAGGAGGCGGCCCGTGCCATCGGCCGCTCTATGTCTGCTCTTGTGGCTACTCTCCGTAGCCACAAGCTCTTGTGGTTGAACCTGTCCAATATGGAAGAGAAGGACAGGTTCTTCCTGCTGGATGCCCCGCTTTGGCCTCCTGGCCTCTTCAGCGATGCAGTAAATACTGTTGTCGAGAGGTTCCAGGAGGCGAAGAAGCAAGCGGCGGCTTTCCAGCGCTTCCTCCCTCGACGCCAGGTCCCAGGGGCTGCTGAGCGGGAGCAGCCCCGGTACAACCATGGCCGAGGCTGCGGCTGTATGCATTTCCCCCGATCGCTCTGCTCCCGGGAGTTCTGGAGAGAGTACGCCAGGACGGGGTCAGTCTACTTCTGGTAGCTCCGTTCTGGCCGGCCGAGCAGTGGTTCTGGAGGGCCTCTGCGGAGCTCCCTTTGAACCCATCGAGGAGATTCCAGTCAAGTTCCTGACACTTAAGACTGTGTTCCTCCTCGACATCTCCTCCCTCAAGCGGGCTGGAGACCTTCAGGCACTCGCTGTGTCATGCCTCGAGTTCGCTCCTGGTATGGTTAGGGCATTTCTCTACCCCAGGCCGGGGTACGTCCCTAAAGTGCCTACTTCTGTGCCGGGTCCCGTTGTGCTTCGGGCCTTCTGCCCTCCCCCCTTTGAGGAAGTGGGTCAGGAGCGTCTCAATCTGCTGTGTCTAGTTCGAGCACTGGACACATACGTCCACAGTACTGCCCCTTGGCGTAATGCAGATCAGCTCTTTGTGTGCTTTGGTGGTCCGAAGAAGGGCACTCCGGCCACCAAGCAGACCATAAGCAGGTGGGTGGTCGAGGCCATCTCACTTGCTTATGAGTCCTCGGGCCTCCCGTCTCCTCTGGGGGTCCGGGCACATTCGACCCGGAGTATGGCGGCCTCTAAAGCCTTTTTCTTGGGTTTGGCCTTAAGCGACATTTGTGATGCGACGGGCTGGTCCTCTCTGCACACATTTGTTCATTTTTATAACCTGGACCTTCCAACCACTCCAGGTTCTCAAGTCCTCTCCTCCTAATCTACCACACACTCAGGCAGGCATATTTTATGTTATGAAAATGTTTTTTACTGATTATACAAACGTTGAACAAACATAGCCTTTGATCTTTTATACGTTATGACAACGTTATTTTTTAATGTTTTGTAAACGTTCGAAATCCCATTTGTTTGTCATAACGTTATGACTGTTGACATATATAATTGCAATGACGTTATTTCAAAACGTTATGAGAACCTTATATTTCTGTTTCCTAAATAGATATGCTGTCGGAAAGTTTTCTTTTAACATGACGAGAACAATTAAGTACATGTTGTTCTATGAACTTTTTTTTACACGACAAGAATAATTATCAGGTTTAAATCACAGCAATCAAATCAAAACAATTAACATGGCTTAGTTGGTAGCACTGTTGTCTCACAGTAAGAAGTTCACTGGGTCAGGTCTTTCTGTGTGAAGTTTGCATGTTCTCCTTGTGTCAGCATGGGTTTACCTCAGTTTCCTCACACAGTCTGAAGGTAAGGTTAATTGAAGATGTGAAATTGCCCTTCCCCCAACGTGTACATTGTGTGGATTACCTTGTATAGATTAACTTGTTCATGCCATAAATATAGCCATAGATGCTGAAATGGGGTTAAAAATATGTACAAAAGGACATTCAGAGATACAGATTTCATCAAAAGGATGTTTTGAGAATTTTGTGAGAATGTTGTTCTCAGGACATTTTCTTTTAACATTACGAGAACCACAATTGTGTACAAACAACAACAACAACAACAAAAACATTCAGAGAATGTTGTTCTAGGATTATCTTCATTTAACATTACGAGAACCTCAACTGTGTGCAAATAACATCAAAAGAATGTTCAGAGAGTGTTGTTCTAAGAATGTATTCTCGTAACATTGCGAGAACCTCAATTGTTTACAAATAATATCAAAAGAACATTTCAAGAATGTTGTTCTAAGACCATTTTCTCTTAACATTATGAGAACCTCAATCATGTACAAAGAACATCAAAAGAATGTTCAAAGAATGTTGTTCTAAGACTGTTTTCTCTTAACATTATGAAAATCACAATTGTTTAAACAGAACATCAAAAGAACATTCAGAGAATGTTGTTCTAAGACTGTTTTCGCTTACCATTATGAGAACCTCTATCGTGTACAAAGAACATCAAAATAACGTTCTGAGAATGTTGTTTTAAGAATATATTCTCAACATTGGCAAAACCTCAGTCATTTACAAATAACATCAAAATAACATTCCAACATTGTTGTTCTAAGAACGTAGTCTCTTAACATAATGAGAACCTCAATCTTGTACAAAGAACATCAAAAGAACGTTAAAAAATTGTTGTTCTAAGACTGTTTTCTCTTAACATTACGAGTACCTCAATCGCGCACAAATAACATCAAAAGAACATTCCAAGACTGTTGTTCTAAGACCATTTTCTCTTAACTTACGAGAACCTTAATTGTTTACAAGTAACATCAAAAGAACATTCAGACAATGTTGTTCTAAGACTGTTTTCTCTTAACATTGTGAGAACCTCTATCGTGTACAAAGAACATCAAAAGAACTTTCCGAAAATGCTGTTCTAAGAATGTATTCTCTTAACATTGCCAAAACCTCAATCGTTTACAAATAACATCAAAAGAACATTCCAAGATTGTTGTTCTAAGAACATATTCTCTTAACATTATGAGAACCTCAAACATGTACAAAGAACATCAAAAGAACGTTAAAAAATGTTATTCTAAGACCATTTTCTCTTAACTTAAGAGAAGCTTAATCGTTTACAAATAACATCAAAAGAACATTCAGAGAATGTTGTTCTAAGAACAACATTCTCTTAACATTGCCAGAACTCAATCGTGTACAAATAACATCAAAAGAACATTCCAAGAATGTTGTTCTAAGACTGTTTTCTCTTAACATTACGAGAACCTCTACTGTGTACAAAGAACATCAAAATAATTTTCAGAGAATGTTGTTCTAAGAATGTATTCTCTTAACATTGCCTCAATCATGTACAAATACCGTCAAAATAACGTCCCAGAATGTTGTTATAGGAATGTTTTCTCTTAACGTTATGAGAATGTAAATCAACCATTAATAAATTTATAAGATCATCCTATAAATATTAAGAATGTTTTGTCCTAACATTTTAAAGAACTTTGAAAAAAACGTTAATGAAAGTTTTAGGAACATCCCCTGTTAGCTGGGATGTTGTTACGGTTTGGTACAGGCATCGAAGCTCTTGTCTTCTTGCATAAGATTTCTGTCTAGTCAAGTTGTGGCTGTATCTGTATGTCTTTTGTTTTATATCTTTAGGTCTGGTGTTAAAAATGACAGTGTGAACCAGAATTGAATGTATTATTTGCTTTTTTTTTGTTCAGACCAAATCAACTAAAAGAACTGAACAAAATACACCTAGTCCACTGGAAAGAAAAGTGGAATCCATCTGGGGTCAAGAGGTCGGAGGATGAGCCACAGCTGCTGAATCTCAAGAGATGTGGAGATGGCTGAGTTGGTCCAAGGGTTTTGAAAGTGGGAATTAAAAATGTTCAGTTAATTTCTGGGCTCTTACTGAGCAAAATAACATCTTCTGGCCCTGTGCCAAGCTCTGGCAAGCGTTTGGGAGCTCTGCCTCATTGCTCATGATATGCTGACGCATCAGGTCAATTAAAAACAGAGTGTGATCTCTGTTGAAGACCTGATGAGAAGGCACATTAGAGGCACTAAGAAACAGATGATTGGCAGCTATAAGTGAACCAGGCTGGTCACCTGGGATGTGGGGAGGCTGTAAATCAAAATAAATTTATGACTATTTTCGTGTGAGATGAATATTGTGTGTCCACTTTGGATAGTCATGTTCTCATCAATATGCATTGCTGAATCTATTTTAGACAGATATAACAACGGCGTCACTAGCCTGGTCAGGTCTGGACACTGAAATAGCTGCACTGAATCATGCACTACAGGGGGAAAAAAAAGTTTACTTCATGCTATCTGCTTATGTTTTAATAAAAAAAGTACTATTTCAGACGTCTTCCCACAAAAAATAAGTGCTTCTGAACTGAAAATGAAAACATTTCTACTACTTAAATATACATGGTAACTGGTCAAGCTGGTCTGTAATAAATAAGAATTATCATCAATACATATATCATTAATGTAAAGTCATTTGCTTCTGTCTAAAATACAGTAAGATAAATTAAATAAAATGTGCCTCCTTACACATATTAAACCAATTGTTATCGGACTCAACGTAAATGACTCATAACATTTTGCCGTACTTGTGGTTAAGATGACGTGAGAATTGTTAACATGTAGCCAAAATATTGATGTCAATTATGAAGTCAATTATTAACAGTGTTAGAAAAAGGTACTTCTAAAATTAATGCATTACAATATTGCATTACTCCCTAATAACTAATTATGTTACTATTTTTTTTATTATTATTATTATTATTTTTTTTTTAAGTAATGCACTGCGTTACTTTTTAAATCTGGGCTGGGGTTGCTTGTTTGTTTTTAATATAAAAGGTTCTATTTTTGGCAAATATAAAAGCCCTTTAATACCACAAGCCTGAGGCCGAAGGGGAAAAAAATAAAATAAAATGGGATTAAATACATAAATGACATTTATTATTTAACATTTAATTATTGCAGGTTTGTGTCATATTCTGAGTTGAATTTCACTTTTTTTATTCATTTTGAGGAATACTTAATCTATTTATTTATTTTGTAAGTGAGATGAATTAATACATGTTCACATTTTTTTTCGTAACAAAATTAATTATTAACTAAAGTAACATCTTACTCCCGATTTCTCTCAACATGGGGCAGGAAATGGGGGGAAAAGTAACTAAAGTAAAGTAAGTCATTACTTATTTGAAAAAAGTAATGCATTATTTCAAAATAGTAATGTGATTATGTAACTCACTTTACTTGTCATGCGTTACCCCCAACACTGATTATAAAGGGATCTCATAACAAGCGAGACTGCTTGATTAATACTAGTTTGCATATGAGCATCCATGAAAAATTCCCTCATGGACTAGGGCCACTACTGTTTAAAGTTCATTACAATTCCCTATTAAGTCTGTAGTCCGGATCTGGGTAGAGGCGTTGTGTCCACTGTGCTATTTCTTCAGATGTTTCCATCTAATTCCGTGGCTTGCTCTCCATGTGCCACATATGCATTGCTCTCTCTCTCTCTTTCTCTCTCTCTCTCTCTCTCTCTCTCTCTCTCACTAAAGCTTTTTAGACAAAAAAATAGTACCTCAAATATATATAGTATAAGTTGTGTTTAGTACAAGCCAATGAAATAGGTGACCTGTCAGGATTTGTAATCTTAACAGCCTAGTTGTTTGGCGTTTTAAGCAGTATTTATGATTATGACTGTGTACACAAGCAGGCCAGACTTCATCAGAGAAGAAGAATAGTGGGTGATGACTGAAAGTGAATAATAGGGACCCCTTTAAACACTAAGAAGGATTGTGTCCAAACAACACAGCAAAATGCAGCAAAATGTCAGCAAACCTCAACACTCACCACAAAAACTGACAACAGATAACTTCACAAAGCCAACATCCATGAAAGAGCAGAAGAGTTAGTTCACCCAAAAATGAAAATTCTGTCATTAACTACTCACCTTCATTCCAAACCCCGTAAGACCTTCGTTCATCTTCAGAACACAAATGAAGATATTTTTGATAAAATCCAAGAGCTTTCTGATCCTGCACAGACAGCAACACAACTGACACATTCATTCAGATTAAACAAGGTGCAGCACATCTGGATTCTATGTCTCCTGCGTCAACAGCATCTCTTTACGCACTAAATGTATTCACATATCTATTTATATCATTCTGGTTGAACCACTGATGTCACATGGACTATTTTTATTAATGTCCTTACTACCTTTCTAGACCTTGAACGTGGTAGTTGCATTGTTGTTTATGCAGGGTCAGAAAGCTCTTGGATTTCATCAGAAATATCTTAATTTCTGATCCAAAGATGAACAGAGGTCTTACGACACAAAGGTGAGTAATTCATGACAGATTTTTCATTTTTGGGTGTTTAACTCTTTAATCACAGACACCCAAGCTAAAATATGAACAATATGATATTATGGTCATAAAACTTGGACAGCTGGAACACAAAGATGAACTAGTACCTCATTCATCTGATTTGAATATTATCAATCCACTGTCAGCTGTTTTAGAGAGAAAAGTAAGAAACAGATTCTGTCCTCAAAATATCTTTGAAGCAACTGGCAGATGTTCTGGAAACTATTCAGAGGTAGCATGAATCTATTCTAAGCAGTCTGGAAGCTGTGTTAAAGGCAAACAATGGTAAAACATCTTAATAATTTAATATTTCCCAGATGCTCCCATTATTTTGTCCAACCCCTATATATTTTATTTATATATTTGCTTAGTTTATTTGACAGGAATAATGCGGGATAACATTGTTATGTAATGCAGAAGATGCTGTGTTCACAGACTTCTAGCTAATAGCTAATTTGCAGTCTCTGTCCTTGGCTAGGCTTATTTCAAATGTAAAAAATACAGTTTTAATTTTACATTTAATATAAATCGATGTGGATGTGAGGTGGAAGTGGATATTGTTTTTTCACGGGTCTGCTGCCACGGGGCTAATTTGACAGAAAGACTGTGTAAAACAGACATAATCCCATTTTAAACTCTACACAGCTTTGTCTCATTAGAGTCTGCACTCCGAGCTGCAGTGTGCTGACTTCATTAGCTAATATTGGACAGCAAAATTGGCTGTTGAAAAAGGCGAAGACATCCGGCGCTGCCAAGGAGGAGTCCAATATTAGCTAATGAAATTGAGCTAAAATGAGCTTACAACAGCACAAAATTGCTACCATTTTAAGCTAACATCCATGGAGCGCCATAACTTTTGTTAGTCCCTCCGAGTGAGAAAATTGACGGTTAATATCAGACCTATATCTCCTTGGAGAATTGCAGATTTGTCATTCAGCTGTAGCTTTATCAATGTTTTGCTAGCGTAAGATAAACCACATTTACATTTCCTGCATATTACTCACTCACATATACAGACACCAGAGAGATACACTTTCA
The DNA here is from genome assembly GCA_033026305.1 of Cirrhinus molitorella. Lineage (NCBI taxonomy): Eukaryota > Metazoa > Chordata > Actinopteri > Cypriniformes > Cyprinidae > Cirrhinus > Cirrhinus molitorella. The sequence continues at coordinate 25,243,199 of CM065120.1, forward strand.
TTTAGGCTTTCCAAGGTTACAACTGTATGGAGATCAGATAAAAAGGGAAATTGCGGTTTGTTTGTGTATGTTTTTTCTACACATATACCTTGATGATTCTTTGATCAAGGTCTCTGTCTCCTTCATCAGCATAGCAAACGCATGCCTTGTGTATTCAATGAGCTAGCGTCTCGATCACGCAACTCCTACTGTGCATTGCGCAAGTCGTGCTAACATAGACTAAGCTTCGGAACGCCTCGGTCTCCAGGGGGATTTGTGTATGTAAAGGGAGGGAGAATGTGAAAATGTCTGAAACATTAATATTGCTGTAATCTGATATAGATTTCACTTGGGGCGAAGACATTCATCACGCTGGGAGAGAATGACTAATGAAGGATTTATGATATGTGGCGTATCTCAGTAGACACTTATTACAAGTTTAGAGGTTGATATGCGGCAGTGTTTGCGTGTGCACATTTGAGCATGTCGCTCATCTGCAAAGTTTGTTTTGATTGCCTGAAAGTTTACGTTTGGATAGGGATATTAAAGGGTCTGCAGTGTCTTTAGAAACTCGTGCAATTTTTCAAAGAGAAACAGACCTGTCAAACTATGTGGAAATATTAGAAGAGTCTTTTTAAAATTGTGTATGTTGTTTAAAGCATAAAAATAGCTCAAGTCTGCAACTGTGTCTGCAAATTACAGCCTGTCATAATGTCATGAATGACATTCAATAGTACTACATTTGTGCAAAACTACAGTCTGCTTTAGTAAATGTTGACAGAGTCTCTTTGCAATGTTTTAAGTTCATAGCTTTAGGTTAACAAGAGAGGTTCAGTCTTATTAGACTGAAATTATTGTGGCCTTACACCTAAAGCTATGAACTTAAAACATCGCAAAGAGACTCTGTTTAAAGTTCATAGCTTTAGGTGTAAGGCCACAATAATTTCAGTCTAATAAGACTGAATCTCTCTTGTGAATATTTAATCTCACAATTTTGGTACACACGTAACCATTTGCCTTAGTGAATGTAACTATGATTTTGTACTCACATGTACCTCACTGTGACTATTTTTGATTACATAAAATTGAGGACTTATTTTTGCAGTGACTGGCACAGAACAGAAAAAAAGAATAAAAAGAGCTGAAAAACAAAACTCTTAAGTTATTTAAAAGAAATATTTTTGGTTTTGGTCAATTGGTTTTAATTTTTGCATTCTTATTGCTCATTGCTGCTCTTTGCTGGTAAGGACAATAGACCAATTCAGTGTTCGCAAAAAGTGATGACGTTTTGTTGTGGGTGGAGCCTATCTGGTGGCAAAAAATTACCATTTTTTAATAGCAGTCTATGGAAGTCATGGAATACAATTTGAGATTATATTTAAAAATTCTGACTTTATTCTCACAATTCCAAGATTCCGATTAGAAAAATCAACTCGTCATTCTCTCTTTTCCCCTTGGCTCAGAATCATGAGTTTATATCCCACACTTCTGTTTTTTTCCCCCTCAGAATTGACAAACACACTATTGTTGAGTTAAATCAAGTTATATAGTCTGAACTAGGAGATATAAACGTGCATTTGCAAAAATAAATAAATAAATAAATAATAATAATAATAATAAAAAATAAATAAAATAAAAAGGAATTGTAAGATAAAATAGGTAAATGTTATGTAAAAAGTTATAAGTTTGTTATAGTATTTTCATGTTGTAACTGTAGGGCTAACACAATATGTCCCATATGAGCTGCATATGTTAATATTATGTAGACAAATTGTTTAAATGTAATATTTATGCTTCAAAAGTAGGATAATCATAGCAGGATTTATCCATAATTTAGCTTCAATTTAGCTTCAAATGGCGTCTTTGACGACAGTATCTATAAAAAATACATTTTCACAATCAGTGCAAATCAGTGCAACAATACCACATCTTTCATGTTGGTGTGCACATATATTTATGCAAGAACAAATTTCTTGATCATAGTTGCTCTCAGGAAAGCTAATGCTCTTGTAAGTGATGTGTGCAGCAAAACTTTAAAACTGTATAACTTGTAAGTCAAGCCATTTGTATTTGTATAGTGCCTTTAACAATCAAGGTTTTTCAAAGCAGCTGTATAATACGAATGTCTTAAAGCTCTAGCTTTAAATAAATAAATAAATAAATAAAAACCCTCCATAAGGTGTTTAGGTGGAGATGAATCAGACCCAGCTGGGATTATTCCTCTGGCATCGCAATGAATGTATATATGCTAAATATTATCTAGTTTCATAGTATGTGTAATACATCAAAAGGCAATGATCATCAGTCTTGTAATGTGCGTCTGGCTTAAAGTTCTCATTTAGTTTTTTCTCGCTTGCTTATTTGCTTATCCTGCCAAATACGCCACTGATAGGCCTGTGATAATTCTTTATGCTCCTCTGTATATGTATGTTCCAGAGGTGTTAATTTGTAACAGCTGGTCTAACTGAGATCTTCCACGAGTCACAAAGTGTTATGAGCCAAATTGGTGTCTGCATGTGAGTGTTTGTTGTGGGTAGATTCATTTGCATGCTTTGTGTCAGGTTGAATTAGAAACATAAGCTTTAAATGGGATTAGGTTTGACTGTGACTGCCACACAAATCCAGGTAAACAAGGTATTTCAAGGTCTCTGTGTGTCTGACTGTGTGTGTTTCTGGGAAAGAGAGAGAGAGGCAATCTCTTGCAGCCAGCAGACAGGACAAGGCTTGACATGATGCAAATTTCCACCTGCCTCACTTGCTTCTGGCTGATGTAGTGTGTGTGTGTGTGTGTGTGTGTGTGTGTGTGTGTGTGTGTGGCATTACACAGTCTCTTTAAATGACCCTGAATATGTTTGTTGACAGTATTTGTTGACACATGCCAGAGGAGACCTTTAATTCTTTCCAGTAATTCACAGCAGTAAACCAAACTATGAAAATCAGCCCAAGCGAGCGCAATCATTTTCTAATAAATAAACAGACATGCAACAGAATAATAATTTGAAAATGTAAATCAAAACGTCCGGTCGGGAGGATGCAGTAATGTATTGAATGGTAAATAATAAACTCATTTCTAGTTTTTCTTTTCTTGTGAATGCCCACGCAACAGTTTTCCTTTCAAAGCTAACATGCTTTGGGTGGTTGCTAGAGTGTTCTAACGCAAGTTAGAAATGTACGTTTTGTGTTAATGGGATAGTTCACCCAAAAATGAAAATTCTGTCAATTAATTACTCACTCTAATGTTGTTCCAAACCTGTAAGACCTTTGTTCATCTTTGGAATATAAATGAATATGAATGATATCTTTGATTAAACTACCACATTAAAGGCCCAAAACGTAGGACATTATTAAAACAGTATGCAAAGAAAACAAAATAACAACTTTATTCAACAATATCTTCTCTTCCATGTCATTCTTCATTGTATGTTCCCAAGAGTAACATGATGCACGTGTGGTCCTGCTAAAGAAGGAGCTATTGTTCTGATGTAGAACATCTATCTCTCTTAGTTCATCATCTTTATTATCATCTGTAAAGTCTTGCAAGTCATCCTCTCTGTCAAAATCTTTTTATACGAAGACTTTGCAGCACAACCGATTTCTATGTCAGAACAACAGTTTGACGTAGAACATTCAGTCCTGTAAAGACAGACACGGAAGAGCAAAAAAATAGTTGAATAGTTTTTTTTTGTTGTTGTTGTTGTCTTTGCGCACAAAAAGTATTCTCGTAGCTTCATAAAATTATGGTTAAACCACTGATGTCACATGGACTATTTTAACAAAGTCCACCTTTCTGGGACTTTAAGCGTAGTAGAAGCGTTGCTGTCTATTCAGGGTCAGAAAGCTCTTGGATTTCATCAAAATATCTTAATTTGCGTTCTAAAGATGAATGAAGGTCTTGGAACAACATAAGAGAAAACATTTGTTTTGAAACTAAGCAATTTTCAAAAGTATCACTCTACAATGTCATGTGGTGAAACCATCAAAAATAATGTTTATTTTCTTTACACTTTATAACGGGTCACACCACATTTTCCCACCTGAACTAATCTTGCACCAATATATTTCATTTTTCAAATATGAATAGTTTTTTAGCAATAAACATTTTTCCGCATCTAAGAAATAATAATAAAAGATCATGCCTAACCATTTAAAAGTGAAGTGTGACCATAACATTTTAGGGCTCCATCCACTTGGGTCATATAGATCAGAAGTGTCCAATCCTGGCCCTGCAGGAGCAACATACATTTTTGCATGGATTTTGCATGAAAAATAAAAATATGATGCATATTTAGTCATTTGATCTATGTCTATATTGTGCCGTTTGCTATTCACTTTCACACTGTTGCTACGGATATGTTACTTTGTACACTCTTCATGTCACAGTCCTGCAGAGATGACTTAAAATGTTCTCACAATTTCTGTTTGCGCCAAAACATGAGGGTAGTCGCATTTTAGATCAAACATAAAATGGTGAGTAAGCATGAAATGGACGTGTCAGTGAATAATGAGATATTTTCCTAAATAAAATGATCCTGCCAGAAGCATGAAAACTTATCACGTCTGTTCTGTATGTATGTAATGTTTAATTGTGCAGTAAAGTAAATGTAATATTTTCTGATGTTTCAATGTGAATGAGGAACTTTTGGAAAACACTTTAAAACACTAATGTGGATGGAGAGTGTTTTAAAGGAACATGAGTTTTGCTGTTTTTGAATCCATTCAGCCGATCTCCGGGTCTGCCGGTAACACTTTTAGCATAGTTTAGTATAAACTGAATTGAATCTGATTAGACCATTAGCATCTTGTTCAAAAATGACCAAATATTTTCAATATTTTTCCTATTTTAAAACTTTTTAAAAACCTATTTAAAAAAAATGGAACTATACTCTCATTCCAGCGTAATGCTCAAGAAACTTTGCTACCGTACCATGGGTGCATCAGCCGCAATGATATTATGCAGCACCTGAATATAGTCCCTAGCTATTTTACTATTACCTCAGTCGCTTAGTGCTGGTCACATTGGAAGTTACCTAGCCTTGCCGGGGACTATTTGCAGGCGCTGCGTAATATTATTGCACCTACTGCACCCATGGTTTGGCAGCAAATTATAAGAGTATAGTTCCTATCTATATCAGCCTGGAAAATCACAACTTTTCATTTTCTGTTGGTCTTAGTACACGATGTAACTACAGAAGAGTCAAGTTTTAAATAGGAAAAATATCGAAAATATTTGGTCATTTTTGAACAAGATGCTAATGGTCTAATCAGATTCAATGATTTATGCTAAGCTATGCTAAAAGTACTACCGGCAGACTCTGAGATCGACTAAATGGATTCAAAAACGGTAAAACTCATCTGTTTAACTCTAGGGGAGTTGGAAAATGAGCCTATTTTTTTAAAAAAGTGGAGTGTTCCTTTAAAATGACAATGAACGTACACTGATATTTTCATTTTATTCATTTATTTTTTAAAATCTTGTTTACATGAAACTGCAAAAAAAACACGCTATGAAGTTCTGTTGAAAGCATGCCAAACCAACAGGTGGCAATATAACTCTAGCTGTAAAGCCATGTTGGCCAATCAGAAGCCTGAAAAAAGTGCGCACTCGGACGTCACAAGCCAAAATATTCAGTTTCTCCAGCAACCAGAGTTTCTAAAAATCTTCACCCTGGCAGGAGTTTTCAAAACGGTTTGGTTTCAATGACCTGATACTGCGTTTACATGTGGGCGAATGGCCAAAGCAAAAATCTTTGAAAATACTAGTGTTTGTGTGAATAGGGCTTTGGTTGAATGTGTTTAATTGGGGCTGAGGTTAAATTTTGTCAGTGGTCCCAGTTGGATGATTGGACACTCCTGATTTAGACCGACAGAGATGGACTATATATCTACATAGCATGAGAGTAAGTAAGTATATGATGAGAGAATTTTCATTTTTGGGTGGAGTATCTCTTTAATAATGTGTTTCTTTGCTATCATTTCATGCTATTAATAAGTTTCTTTATTATGATTCCAGCATTTGTATCACCCTGATAGTTGTCTTTATTGACCCACATTACTTACGTTTGCATGTGTGATCAAACCCTTAACCTTAAATATGAGCAATAGTAATAATGATGTTTGCATTAGAGAATAATACTGATTACACTGTGAAAATGCTTGTATACAATGCTATATAATTGGATGAAATTGAACACTGTTAAGTCAAGTTGTAGCTAATGAAGCCTCCTTCTGTTTCGCTTGTCTCGTTTCTCACTTTTTTTCACCTCTATGTGACCCTCTTCTTCTCTGTCTGCACATTGGGTCAAAAGAGCAAAAACAAGCATGCTGAAATTTATACTTCTGGCTGAAAAGCAATTAGTGAAGTACAAGACCTTTCACATTAATGATAACAACCAGTGCTGTTGAAGAATGCACTCTCGGCCAACTGATCCGGTCAATAACCTGAAAGGAAATATAGACTTTAGTTTCTGTGTGTGTGTATGTGTGCACAAGTTACTGGACCCATTCAAACACTGTAATTGAATCTCTTTCCACTAACTCTGTCAACCTTGGCCTACCTAAACAAGACTTGCCATGCAAACTTTGATAAATGAAGTGAGTCTAAAACGGAACAAAATATGTCTGGGAAAAAGTCAAAGGTAGGATAGTAATGATATAGAAACGTTCGCACGAAGGTCACACGTCCGACGTAGAGAAAACCATCTTGCGCACTCTTGTCAGGGCGCATTTAACTGGCGTGAAAAATTGCATCGCCAATAGGCGGCTCTATATTTAGAGTCTGGCTTTCTCTCGGACCTTCACTCTTGATATTCACGTTGTTTTTGATGTTCATCGGCCAGAATGATTGATGGCCTGTGCCACGCCTCCGAGGCCACCTGACAGTCTCATTGTCTGTGTTCCTTCATCAGTCTACCCTCTCTTTCTCTCCCTCTCTCTCCTCAAGACCTGTTTGCATTCAGCCTCAAGGGCACAAAACCCTCATTCAGCATCTGAATACACCACAAAGTAGCTAAACCACAAGTGACACATTTACTTTAAAGGGAAAATGAATCAAGCGAGTCCTGGCGGAAGAGACAGAGCCCCAGCGGTAAAGCCAAGCATCACGCTAATGCGAGTCTCCTGTACCGGAGCCAGACACGGAGCAAAGGTCAGGCGCGTTTGTATGAATTGCAAATAGATTACAATAATCACGATGTTTTAGCCAGAACCCCAGATCTTTATGTACAGGCTTCTATGCTCTCAAAACGACTTTTGTGGAGACGCTCGAGGCCCTGCGTTATCAGCGATGCGGGGAAAAAGGCCATTGTGTTCACTGTGTAAGTGATATACCAATGTTTCCCTAGACATTAAAGGCTCAGTTATCTCTCTCAGTACAAATCTATCTGTCCTGGCATGATCCTGCAATAGCAAAGTTAAAATAACCTTGAAAAGAACAGTGTACTGAAACAGGACAAACATTCAGAGCAGACAGAAGACTAGCTCAGTCGACTCTGAGCTTTTCCTTTCAGGGCTGAAGGTGGAACATTCTATCCTACAGTGACACAAATCCACAATTTCTGCAGAGTCTGGTCTGGTGAGCCATGGGGATCTGTGTTTGTGTGAACGGGTGTATGTGTGGACCTTGAGAAGCCACACTCCAGATTACAGCACTCTCTTCCTTGAGTATGAATCAAAATCAAATTGAATTCCAGAGTCAAATATGATTTGAGCATTGTGATGAATTTAGGTTTATTCCTCACAAAAATGTGTGTTTAAACATGGTAGAAAATACTCGTTTTTTGATTAATTTTGGTGAATAATGGATTAAATTTAGGTCTATTCCTCACAAAAATGTGTGTGTTTAAACAGGGTAGAAAATACACAGTGCAATGTTTCTGTTTTTGATGAATTTTGGTGAATAATGACTTAAATGTAAGTATATTCCAAAACTATGTGTTTGTGTGGAATACAAGTTTATTTTTTTTTAGGTGAATAATGGCTTAAATTTAGGTCTATTCCTCAAAAAATGTGTGTGTGTGTGTGTGTGTATTTAAACTTAGAAAATACCATAGTGGAATTTGTATTAATTTTTATTAATTTTACAGAATAATGACTTAAATTTAGGTCTGTTTCTCACAAAAATGTGTGTGTGTGCATGTGTAAACTTATTTATTTATTTTTGTGTACACTTGCAATTTTTTTTTTGTATGAATTTTGGTGAAAAATTACTTAAATGTAAGTATATTCCTCACAAAAGTTTGGAAAAGTGTGTGTGTGTGTGTGTGTGTGTGTGTGTGGAATACAAGTGGATTTTTTTGGTTGTTTTTTTAGGAGAATAATGACTTAAGTTTGAATACACTTTAAAAAAAAAAAGTGTATTTAAACTTGGTAGTAAATACCATAGTGCAATTTTTCTGTTTTTTGATTCATTTTACGGAATAATGACTTAAATGTAGGTCTATTCCTTACTAAATTGTGTGTGTGTACACTTGGTTGAAAATGCAATTTTTATTTATTTATTTTTGATGAATTTTGGTGAATAATGACTGCAATGTAGGTCGATCCCTCAAAAATATACGTGTGTGTCTGTGTGAACTTGGTAGAAAATACCATAGTGGAATTTTTATTTTCTTTCTTTCTTTCTTTTTTTGATGACTTTTGGTGAATCAAGACTTAAATTCAGGTCTATTCCTCATGCGTGTGTGTGTGTGGGTAAACTTATAGAAAATAGGCATAGTGGAATTCTTGTGTTTTTTGATGACTTTTTGTGAATAATGCCTAAATTTTAGGTCTATATCACACAATAATGTGTGTGTGTGTGTGTGTGTGTGTGTGTGTGTGTGTTTATGTTTAAATTTGGTAGAAGATACCACAGTGTAATTTTTCAGTTTTTTTTTTTTTTAATAAAGACTTAAATTTATTTTTTTAACAGAATAATAATAAAAAAAAAAAAAAACTGTAATATTTAACAGCAAAATAATCAATGTTTTCTGAAAATAATATAACAAAAAGATTAATAATAACAGTAACTTTACAATATTATTATTTGTAGCTGTCTTAATTTCCTAATTTTCAAAAGTTAAACCATTAATCCTTTATTTTAGGATCCCTTAAATCTCTCTCTCTCTCTCTCTCTTTTTTGGAAAAAGCCACCCTATTAGTGCTTGTCATTACAGGTTTGGAAATATGAGCAAGCATGAATGTTTTTTTCACAACCTCTTCTTTTATATTTAATTAATAAAAGACAGTTATGTGGGCTTGGGGGGAAAACAAAAGCACAAATGTCTATTAATCTGCTGCAAATGGGTTTTAGCCACACTTACAAAACTTTTGGTTCATTTTTTGCTTGATTTGAATTTGAAATCTGAAACAGCTCTTTTCTGTGGCTCTAGAAAAACCCGGAAGTGTCGCCACAGAATATTTGTTTGATAACAGTTATTTCGTCAGTTCAGTCCTATATGACCTTGCAGACTGTGGCTCAGATAGCAGGAGTGGAGCAGGAACAGTGTGGAGTGTTTTCTGTGGAGTGTGTTTGAGTTAGTCCAGCGAGTAGTTAAGAGCCCAGACCTCATCCATCAGGCACTGACGGGAGTGCTGAAGTGTGTTAGAGCACAGCACCGCTGTCATTATCTCTTATGATTCCCTCCTGACACTCAACCTATCATGTAAGCTGTCTTCTATCTCCTTTTCTTTGTTCTTCTTTTCTCACTCTCGCTCTCTTTCTATATTCTCTATAGATTCTCTCTATAAATTTCAATTTGAGATGAAATGCTTTATATTTCTCACTTTCTTCTCCTTGTTAGCCTTCCTATTACAGTCTCAGTCCAATCCAATGTCTCTCTTCTCTCCTTCTCACATTCCTTCACCCACACACACATTCACACACATAACCCAAAACGAATCCGTCTTTGTAACTCCACAGGACACTTTTGCCTCCCGCTGAAGTTACACTGTCTGTTGGATTTTTTAGCATGGTGCCCACAGAGCAGTTGATTTACATTGTATGGTTTGAGGCCTGGGAACTCACTCCTGTCACTCAGTCACTCACTGTGGTCCAGAGCAGTTTTGAGGAATCTTTTGTATAAAAATAGTTAAACTAAAGTTACTTTTCTGAGAAAGTAGTTACATTATAAGTTAGATAAAAAAGTGATACAGTTATAGTACACTGTACTATATTATGCACTGAAAAAAGGAGTACAAACATTTTTCAATCAGATATTGCTAGTAATTTTCACAATCAAAGATTTCAAAGACATTAAAGGGTTACGCCACCCCAAAATGAAAATTTTGTCATTAATCACTTACCCCCTTGTTCCAAACCTGTAAAAGCTTAGTTCATCTTCGGAAGTCCAAGTAAATAACACTGTCAAGGCCCAGAAAAGTATGAAAGACGTCATCAAAATAGTCCATCTGCCAGCAGTGGTTCAACCATAATTTTACGAAGCTAAGAGAATACCTTTTGTATGCAAAGAAAACAAAAATAGCAACTTTATTCAACAATTTGTCTCGTCCGCATCACAGTAGCACCATTTTAAGGAATATCCCCTGGACGCAAACAGTCAAAGACTATAGAATATCCAAGACGTGTCACTCTTATAGTTTTGAATGGGGAAAAATGCAACGCTAATTATGGCCGCGAAGCCCCGCCTTCTTAATGAAAGAGCCAATCGTTGATTAGTACAAGTCAGTGCGTCACTGCAGCTGCCATTAGAAGTCCCGGTTGCTATAGAAACAGTCGGCGTTTTAAGACGTGCGCTCAGTACTGGCTGGTCTAGCCTGACAAATAAGTGTTTTTTAATGCTATTAAAGCACCATGAACCATATTTATGAGGCGGTTCTTGTCAGATTTCATTGGTGATTTCAAATATGAAATTTAATCATAAACTTGTGGAACAATTTTGGAGAATTTGATGTTTCCCCATTCAAAGAGATAAAATTACCTCAGGAATTCAGCGCTAGTTTGGACAACATTGTCTTGCCTCCTTTGAAGGTGCTGTAGAAAGTCCAAATTGTTTTTATATTAACTACATTGATTACTTTATAGATCAGATAGTTTACGCTAGATTCACTGTTTAGATGCGCTCAAAACGTGCGTGCTGAGGACATCTACTGGTTGAAGTCGTGTAAATGCAACAAAAACAGACCAGTTCACTGGTGTGGACGCAAAAATAGTTATCGTTATCGTTCTTGGTGTAAACGGGCCTTAACCCTTTAAATTTAGAAGTAGAAATTTTAAAATAGCTACCACACAAAGCTGTTGAATTGAACACTTTAATACTCCCAACCAGTCCCTCAACTCCCTTAGCTTCCGCAGTAAAAATATATGGTTTGCTTCCTTACAGTTAAGGTCCACATTCTCTGAAAAATTTAGTTTACTGTCAGTCACAGTCCCCAGGTACTTGAAACAATTAACAGTATCTCCTGACTAAACACATAATGTAATTCCTAGAAGAGATTCAGTTTCAGAGATTCAGGTATTAAGAAATTAAAAACTTCACTTTTTATTGTACCTGTTAAAAACAAAATTCATATATAAAAGTCTTAAGAAGGAAGAGATTGGAACTTCCATTCAAAAGTTTGGGGGTCAGTATGATTTTGTTGTTTGTTAAAGAAGTCTCTTATGCTCACCAAGGCTGCATTTATTTGAACAAATACAGTAAAAACAGCAATATTTTGTAATATTATTGCAATTTAAAATAACTGCTTTCTGCTTCAGTGTATTTTAAAATGTAATTTATTTCTGTGATATCAAAGCTGAATTTTCATGCTATTATCCCAGTCTTGAGTTTCATGTGATCCTTTAGAAATAATTCTAAAATGCTGAATTTGCACTCAAGAGACATTTATCATTATTATCAATGATTAATTTTGGTAAAAATATGCAATTTTTTTAGAAGATTCTTTTTAATAAATAAAATAACAGTATATTTATAGCAATGTAGATCATTACTGTCACCTTTGGTCGTTATTTAATGCATCCTTGTTAAATAAAAGTGTCAATTTCTTTTAAAAAAAGGTGTACATTATTAATCTTGATCAGAAAAAGATTTGGCTAAATACTGGCACATAGGGATTTGCACAAAGTTAGTAATGTATAACTGCTTTTAATTAGATTAACAAAGGGAAAAGTGGGGGTGTGATGGGTCCATTAAATCACAAAGTTAATCAAATATTGTTTTCCTTTTGATTACGGGGTGGTGTTTTTACTAATTAAAATAATTTAGCATCCTTTTAAAAATTCTCACACAGACCAGAGGAAGTCGAAGTGGAACAAGCCACAAATTAATATTCTTCTTGAATGAATAAACAAACTTAGCGTCATTGTAGTACACCTCTGAACCTGAACGGTGGCCCGACAACCATAAATTTGACTGTACAATGAGTTGTTTTTCTGGTACCTGGGTAGAAAATAAATAAATAAATACGTAAATAAATAAATGAATAAAAACAAGTTGATATTTGTTATGCACAGGGGTCCGTGTCTAATTTCCCTCCTGTTTGTCAAATTAAATTTGCAACTTTTATCGAGACACAATAAATGTTAATGAGGCTCTGGATGTTTGGTACAGGCTTTATTTATGCTCAGAAGGGATTGAGGGAGATGCTTTATTTAATGAACTGCATTCAGAGAAGAATGTTTTTCAATGTGCTGCCCATTTTAGCATTTCTTACATAAGACAAACAGCTGTGCACAATAAGAAGTTTCAAACATCACATATGCTTTTTTTACTCTTCAGCCCTCGCAGTGTCCCCGTCTCTCCCTCGACACCCGAACGCAAGCGGCTGCTATTATGAGTACGGTCCATCTTGTGTGTTTTGTTTCATCACTCTTCTTGTCTTGGTGACAGAGAATTATGGGCAAATGATGAGATTTGATGAATGAAGATCTTTTCTCCTCTCCTGTCAGACAATACTGATGGATTGACAAAAGTATGAGACGTTCTTTTTCTGCATTGCCCTTTTTGTGCCACTTTCATTTTACATGTCATTACAGGTGAAATGAGCTCAAGCTCACTGGGACACCGACCCAGACACTCGCCGCTATTCAATTAAGAGAGTCAGTGAATACGCCTCTTTTGTTTTTTTAACCATTTAACCCCATTTTACTTGGACATAATACAACAGCATCATAATTGGTGAGAAGCTTTGCAGCCTTGGGCTTTAAACAGAGCAGAAAATTGCTTCCTTTATTCCACAAATTTAACATTCAAGCAAATTTACTTTGCATGTGGGCTGGAAGAACAGAATTCATTGAGTTAGCAAGCATTGTGTTTGCTGCTTTCTCTACAATTTTAAACGTTTTAAAATTGATTTCAGAATGAGGAATACTTTCTCAGGGTTTTCGTTAAGGTTTTTATTTAATATAAATTAATTCTAATTTTTTCCACTTCAATTTATATTTACACATTTTGCTGGTTAAAATGCTAATACCTTACACCTAAACCAGTGCTGTTTTTTTTCTATACTGTTATATAAAAAAGTAAAGGGTGTTTTGAAATGGTTTTAACTTTGGGGGTCTTAATGTTTTAGCATTTTTATTATTCGGTAATTGGGCATATTTTGTAGTAATTTGGATTAGTTTCTGTGTGAAGGATTATATTCCCTTTTTATTGTATATGTTATTATATTGCTGTTTTTCTTATGTAATGATGTGTTTTAGTTGCCTAGGGACAGCAGATGAAAATAATTAAATAAAAAGATAGTTTTCAAAAAATTTGGTACTTCTACTTCTATTGTATATGGAGGGGAAGGGAAGAAAGGGAAGAAACCAGTTTGGAGTGACATGATCACAAATTATCTTTTTTGGGTGAATTATTAATTACAATATGATGCTCTGGAATATTTCATTCTAATTGGTCATTTACATATTTCAGCAGTCAAATTCTTAATAATTGCTTGTTTTTGTATACCTCTTCTATTGTTTTTCTCATGCTTGACAGATGTTATTGACAATTGCCTTCACATCTGACGCTGTTTGCAATCGTCTTGGCGCATGACACAGCATTCTAAAAATGCAGTGTTAAAAGTTAAAAGTAGTTAAACTAAAAAAAGTAAACTAAACTATGCGATTTATTTATTTCCAGTTTGAATCCCTGCATCTAGAATTTGGAATAAGATAAGCTCATAAAATATGTACTTGAGGTAACGTTTCCACAACACTGATAATACATTCCTAACTGCACATGTCACTGCAATGCCCAGTCAGTGGTGCTAAAACATACAATACATGACCTTTTTGGTACAGGTATACAGTGGGGCAATAAGTATTTGATACACTGCTGATTTTTTAAGTTTTCCCCACTAAAGCAAAAGTTATCCTTCTACAGGGGTTTGAGCTGTCGAAGGTTTTTTTTTTTTTTTTTTTATTCATCATCCTAAAAAAACGTCATGCACAGAAACCTTGAATATTAATTTATCTGTTGCAAAAAAAAAAGAAAAAAAAAATAAGGAGCTGTGGGATTATCCCAAGCGATTCAAAGTTAACTTTTTGTTGGTCACACAGTGCCATTCTGGATTTTGGCATTTGCTTGTACGGTGGCTCTGAATTGTCAAAACGGCTCTCGAAACACTTGCTATAAATGTGAAAAACAAATTTTATGATAAACAAAAGCTTCGGAGGCAGTCTTTGCACACTGAGTCTGAAATTCTTGTATGTGTTTCTCCGTTTTCGTCATTCGTCACAAATGTATCATGCACAGAAACCTTGCAGATTGAATTTGATGCATATTAATTAATCTGTTGTGAAAAAATTCACAAAACAACACATGTCAAAAGAGTCTTCAAGCAGTGAAGATGATTTGTTGTCCTCTCTCATCGTAAAAAGAGAAAAAGAACGAGAAAATATTGGGCTCATCCAATCCTGAGATTGTGTAGAGAGGAACGAGAGTTCCACCTCTTTATTAAGGAGATGTGGGATTATCCCAAACAATTCAAAGTTTACTTCAGGATGTCAGTGGCTCAGTTTGATGCTTTGCTAGCAATCTGTCTTCATATTTTGTCTCTTTGTATTGCACACTTTGTTTTTCATACAGTGCTTTGTGCTGCGAGATTAAGGGAATCAACTTGTCAGACGCCATTCTGGATTTTGGCGTTGGTTTGTGGCTTTGAATTGTCAAAACACCTCTCAAAACGCTTGCTATGGATTCAAAAAATGCTGAAAAATGAACCCTATCTGAATTTAGTGAGCTACCAAGCAAACCTACTGTGTTAGAAAACCCATTCAAATGTGTATGTGTCAGTAACATTCCAAAGTATCAGTTTTCAAATATCAGTGCATTTTAAAATTGTTTTGCACTGTAAAAAAAAAATAAAACACAAAATTTACTGTCAACTTGTCAAGTTGTCACTTAGTCGAACTTAACATTTCAAGTTTACTAAACTTCTTTGAGTTGACTGAGCTTAAACTTTTAAGGCAGCCAGGTAACAAATTATTTTAAGTTGACTCAACATAGTTTTTTTTACAGTGTGAGGCCATAACATATTGTGCAAGGAATTGTATGAACATTTTGGCTTTTTAAATTGAAATTCTGGCTCTGTAAATCATAATTTGTAAGAAAATTAAGTTTTGCAGAGTTTTACTGCCTCTAGTGTTCATTTCAACTTCAACAATTTTGTTTATTTAGGTAAGTTTTTTTTTTTGCTTTTTTGAGTTTTGCAGAAACGGTAGAGGCACATATTTCCAATGAGCCTTGATAGCTAGGTTGGTTAGTTGCCTGTTTATTTATTTATTTATTTATTTATTTGAATAGCTCATAATCTGTCCATTTCCACTAATTTGTCAGTATAATGTAATGCAATAGGCTCAAGATAATTACTCTGAAACTTTATGCTAGTGTCACAACTGGACAGATACTTTAGAAAAATATTTTTGCTACACATCTTTTGCTTTATTGTTGTACTGTTGATTATTTTCCCATCTGAATTCTTGTGAGAAGGCCCTGCCCCTATCATCTCCTCAGAGCTACATATATATACCGGGGCTGTTTTCTCTGTGTTAATATTTAGAATGTAACCTGGCAGCGGAAATGAGCAGCCAGTGGCCCCCTCACACACACACACACGAGCGCCAGGGAGGTAGCAGGTGGTGTCATTAACAGTACAGTGGAGTGTTATGATTGCATTTAGTGTGGTTGATGTAGGTGGAGGGTAATACAAGTCATTTTGCCCTTAGCCAGTCACCCTCTCCCTACAGAGCCCACCATCATTACCCCGAAACCAGCCTCACTGATGGATGCATGCACTGCATTTACTGGTTATTATAGTGCTTGGATGACTTTGCTCTGACCCGATCCCACTCTCACTCTCTGTCTGTGCCCTAATGCAAGGTTGTTTTACTGTGTGCTGATAATGCTGTCCATCATTAGATTGTCATGAAACAATTTTTATTTTGGTTGAAGTAAATACATCCTTGCCGACCCCTGAAAGAACATCCTGTAACTGAATTGATCTGCAACTTTAGCATGTGGGTCAATGACAAATACGAGGGTCCATGATACAGAAACCAGAAGTCTTTTATAAATCTACTTTAAAGGGGTGATGAACTGAGAAACCAAAATTACCTTGATCTTTTGACATATAAGAGATTGTTTATGCCACCCTCTACCTACACATTTTTTAGAACTCAAAATGTTCTCGATAGTCTAAAAACTGCTTAAATTGAGGGCAGTCTGGCAAAATTACAGCTTTTGAAATGTTCCTATGTATGATGTAATAGTGAATAGAAGATTGACATCGCGGCCTGTTTAGCCCCGCCCACCAATTCACGCATAGTGTTTAACAGAGAGGTGATTGTGCAGGTCTACACAGAAACCAAACAATAATGATGGCTCTGAAAACAACAGGACACTCTGCAGTGCCAATTTGTGGAAAAAAAAACTGTCTTTGCATGCCTTCTGATTCCAATATTAGAACTTCATGTCAGTAAGACTTCAGTCCTTTGTTTACTTCATTTTACCATGGATTTGTTTACAATTACCCATAGTGTCAGCGTTTTCTTATCTCAGGGAACTGGAGCGACACAATTTGAGGTGAGATTTTCAAAAAGACTGAAACTAAAAGACAATGTTGTGTCGACGATATGTGACCCTGGACCACAAAACCAGTCACAAGGGTAAATTTTTGTAAGTTTATACATGAAAACTGAATAAATAAGCTTTCCATTCATGTATGGGTTAGGATTGTTAGGATAGGGCAAGTTCAATGAATATAATACTAATCAAAAAAAAAAAAAAAAAATTATATATTTACAGCAGGAAATTTACTAAATATCTTCATGGAACATGATCTTTACTTGGTTTTGTGGTTCAGGTCCTATTCTTTTGTGGTCCTATTCAAATAGAGCGTTCTGCTGAGGGGGCGGAAAATATCCTATTACTTAATGTTTTTTAATTTAAAAATAACATTATAAGTGGACCTCACAGAATATTACAAAATAGAAATCAAAGGCACTTTATGACCCCTTTAACAAGCATGTGCCAAACATCCTTACATCCTAAATACATGTGAGTGTATACATTTTGTGTACCATTATTAAATTAATCATCAATTTTCTTCTTCTTTTCAGAAATTAATATTTGAAACTACATAAAAAGGTTTTCTCTAAATAGTTTAACCTAACCCCATTGTAAAAACATGCTAATGGCAACATTTCGGCAACCTACTACCACCTACATTAAACCCTAACTGACAGTGTTAACAAAAGCGTTGAAATGCATTTGAAATTTTAGCTTGCTTGTACAAGCGTTAAGCTCTTTTGGAGAACAACATATTTCATGGTACTCATACCTAAGCACTTTACATCACAAGTGCAATGCTGTACCAGGTGCACTACGGAGCAAGTTTACCATGTCAGAAAAGCCATACTGCACATTTGGAGCTGATTAATGTAAAGGTCAGTATATATTAGTTTGTAAATCCTGCACTCTGGTAAAAGTATTTTGAGGTTAAACATAGTATTATGAGTCAAAATAAGTAATTAATAATTAATAATCTTCTCACGTAATCATAATTTGTGTCAAAAGAAATAAAATTTGCTGTTTTGCTGCCATTGCTGTTCATTTTGGCTGGAAACTGCAGTGAATTGTGTGTATAGGTAGAGGGTAGCATGCTTTTCTACTGAGCCTATGTTAAAATATTTAGTTAATATTAAAATTAGGATTTGGATTGGAATAAATGAGTTATAATTGTGTTCTTGACCCATAAGCTGCAAACACTGTAATGATGTGCATCTTTAACATTTGCAAATTAGGGGCCTCTCCTCTGAAGTTTCTTGCCTGTAACTAATTTGCAAAGTCATATATACAGCATAACCACATTGGGAGAATCAGCTGGTGGCAACATTTCAGCAACCTACGTCCTACATTAAACAGTCTTACCAAAAGTAAACATGAGATAAAATACATTTTCTGAAGCAATTATGACATTTTAGCTTGTTTGTACAAGCTTTGAGCTTTTATGGAGAACAACCCGTCACCTGTGTTTCATAGTACTGATACTTAATGCTGTACCAGGTGTGCTACAGAGCAAGTTTACTATGTCAGAAAGGCCATATTATGGAGCTGATTAATTTAAATGTCAACATGTATTAGTTTATAAATTCTGCACTATAGTATTTTGAGGTTAAACATAATATTGAGCAAGTAACCGAGTGAACATAAGTCATTAATAATCAATAACCTTCTCATGTAATCATAATTACATGACCTAGGGCCAGATTTACCAAACAGGGCAAATTAACAGTTTAGAGCGCAAATCCATAAAAGAGCTGAGAGGGTGAAATTCTGTGTGTGGTTTACTAACAATGCGCACATTAAAGAACACAGACACAGCCAGATCATGTCCATAATGACCAGTGCAATCTATCAAGAGCAGCACAAATTACCGCCTGCTTTAAGACATGCTTTTTTTGGGCCTTAAATAATGGTGCAAATACCAGTAATTTGACGAGCGCAAACATTAGTAAATCACACTGTGTGATTCATTATAATACTCTCCTCCCATAAATTTTGAAAAGAAACTCTTACAAATGCATATTCAATAAGGTCAGGTGCAAAAATATCAGTGTCCATGTCATTTGAACGCTAATTCTTCACTGATCGTCTTTAGTAAATCCTGACAGTACTATTTTAACACCAAACGATGGTTTGGGCTGGTGCAAGCTGTTGGAAAATCTGGCCCCTAGTGTTAATTTCAGCTGGAAACTGCAGTGAATTGTGTGCAGAGGTAGAGGGTGGCATGCTTTTCTAATGAGCTTATGTTATGTAATATTTATTTAAGCAATAATAAAATCGAATAGATTTAGATGGGAAAAAAATGAGTGTTGTGTTATTGACCCATAAGCTGCAAAACGCTGAAATGATCTGCATCTTCAACATTTTCAAGTCAGAGGCCTCTTCTCTGAGTTCTGAAGGAAAATCCGAACATATGAGTCTGATTAATGAGTCTGTTTCTTGCCTCAAACTGATTTGCATAGTCAAATATACAGCATAACTTTTTCTTAATCAGTGTTTGTACAAAGCGTCTCTCTGCATGCCGTTATTTACTGCAGGCTCGCATAAACTGCACGCAACACCTCGAGTTGTCTAGAACGCATGCAGCTAAATACATTGAGGCAAAATAAGGCTCTGCGAGTTTGACAAGAGCGCAAAGAAATATGCAAATAGGAGCTCTATGGGCAGTGATGTTCAGCCAATTATAAATGATGTGTCCCGGTTGCTTGTGATTACACTGTTTCTCTGAGAGTTATCCAGGGATGAGATTAAGATAAGCTCTGGAAAGGATAAAAATATCTGACTATATTCCTGGTTCGAACTGTCTGTGTTTCACCTTTAACCGATAGCTTCTGGTGACCTGCATATGAACTTTGTGGTGTTTAGGAAAGAGTGAAGGGCGCAAGGGAATAGTGTGATTGAGTTCTCTGGTGTTTATTCTAACACACTCATGCAGAGAGACTCTAGCTTCGGCATATTCCCTAGAGGCAAAAAACTGTTCCTCTTTCCCTTCGGCCATATACTGAATGACAGCTTGGAAATAATGATGTGTAAAAAGTATGGCAGACAAACAGGGCACACACACACACACAATTTCTCGTGCATCCACATACACACGCCATTTGCATACAGCCAGGCTCCTGTCACTTTCAGACGACCATTATATCGCACCTTTCTCTGCTGCTATATTTGCTCTTTTCTATGCATCTGTTGCAGGTGGGAGTTTGGAGACCATCAGAACAAGAGTCACCTTCAGCAAGCTGTCACCAAAGGACACGCTCATCTCTTTCCTCTCCTCCTCCCTGTCACACCAGAATATGTGTTAGCTGCATATCTGTATTAGTCTTAAAGAAGTTGTTTGGAAATGGATTTATTTTATTTTATTTATTTTATTTTATGTTTTTCCCCCATAGCCAGGCCTTCAACTACAGTCTGGTCCACAATGCGGCATATGTAACATATACACTCTTAAAAATAAAGGTTCCAAACGGGTGTTTTTGCAGTGATGCCATAGAAGAACCATTTTTGGCTCTCCAAACAACCTTTCAGTGAACAGTTCATGAAAGAACCATTTTGAAGTACATTTTAAAAATCTAAAGAACTTTCTGCATTTGAAAGGTTACATAGATGTTCAAGGTTCTTTATAGAACCATTGATGCCAATAAAGATCCTTTATAGTGTATACTGTATGTGGATAGAATTAGATAATCTGACTGACATTTAAACAAATTAAAGTACTTTTTTACATCCTGTAACTACAGCTTTTGAAATAAAACCCAGCTTTCTCCATTAATGGCCTGTGTATTAAGAGCTGTGTATTAGCTGTCTATATTTTTACTGGTATTTTTAAGCTGCAAGGTCCGCGCCCCTGCATTACATTAAAGCGATTTATACATTTGTCATTAAAATAAAGCCATAGAAACCTCTTCAAATGAACTGTTAAAAAAGAAGAAAGTAGTGTCTGAAAGCTGCACTGATTTTTTTAAATTGGTTAAAATTAATGGAGAATATCGTGTTTTTCCGTGTGTGCTCGACCATTTTCGTCTCATGACTTTTTCACAAGACGTGAAATACGTATGCCATGTAGGTTTTGTGACATATTCGATATAAAATTTCCACTGAGTGCGGCAAAAAGGTGCAATCTTTATTTTTGTTTTCCCCCAGAACAGATGAACGTACATACTGTATATTTAATGTGACATTGGTTTTGTAAGTGTCACCGCAGTTCTGAATTGAAATGTCCGTTGAGTGGTGCTATAACTCTAAGGCTCTGTGACGTTTTAAAATATCGTACCATCTGCATCAGAGACATTTTGAGGGGCAGGGGCTCAAGCGGAAAAAAGGGCACCTCTCATTTTTTATTTATTTTTTTTCTAAACATTTGAAAATAAATAAAATATAGATAAATAAAATAACTACAAAAGTAATAGAAATTGTTTAAATGTCCAAGATCTCCCTAACTGAACTTCCGTTCCTGGCTGAGCTACTCATGTGAAGCAGTTAGGACACCCTATTGAATTCCATGGTTTTCTGTATCAGGACATAATAAAAAATATCTGTTCCTTGGCAGGTCTAAAAATTTTGGAAAATAAAACCTCTGATGAACAACAATACATGACATATTACACCATGTCATTATTTATTTAATAAAAATAAAGCCAAAATGGACAAGCCATGTGTGACAAAGTTAGGACACCCTTACTCCTAACATAGGATTTAAGACAGTAAATAACAGTTAGGCATTGCTAATCAAATGCATTTGATTAACTGATCATCAGCAAGAGTTAGCACATCTATAAAAGCAGAAATTTTGGCAGTTTGCTGGACTGAAGCTTTCAGGTGTGTGTTAACACAATGCCAAAGAGAAAAGACATCGGCAATGATTTTGGAGAAGCAATTGTTGCTGCCATCTATCTGGGAAGAGTAACATGGCCATTTCCAAAAACTTTGAAGTCCATCTTACCACAGTGAGGAAGATTACCCACAAGTAGAAGACATTCAAGACAGACACCAATCGTCCCAGAAGTGGACGTCCCAGGAAGTTCACCCCAAGATCAGACCATGTAATACTCAAAGAATTGGCAGACAACCCAAGAACTTCCACAGACTCAACTGGCCTCAGTTAGCATTTTAAATGAAAAAGTTAATGATAGTACAATTAGAAAAATATGGGACAAGTGTGGCATTTTTGGAAGGCTTGCCAGAAGAAAACATCTTCTATCTAAAAAGCATGGCGGCATGGTTTAGGTTTGCAAAGTTTGCATTCGAACAAACCATAAGACTTCTAGAACAATGTCCTTTGAACAGATGAGACCAGTGTGGAGATGTTTGGCCATAATTCACAGAGCCAAGTTTGGTGAAAACCTGTAGAGCATATCAGCACAAACACCTCATATCAAAAGTCACATGCAAAAAAACACATGCAGGTGGAGGACTGATTTTGAGCTTATTTTGTAGCCACAGGACCTAGGGACCTCACAGTCATTGAGGCGACCATGAACTCCGCTGTATACCAAATTATCCAAAGTCAAATGTGAGGCCATCTGTCCGACAGCTAAAGCTTGACCAAAATTGGGTCATGCAACAGGACAGTGATCCCAAGCACATCAGCAAATCTACAACAGAACGTCTGAAAAGAAAAGAATCAAGGTGTTGCAGTGGCCCAGTCAAAGTCCAAACCCCATCTGACTCAAATGCTGTGGTGAGAGCTGTCCATAAACAAATGGCCACAAACCTCAATAAACTACAGCAACGTTGTAAAGAAAAGTGGGCCAAAATTCCACCAAAACGATATGAGAGACTGATAAAGTCATACAGGAAATTATTACTGCTAAAAGTGGATCTACAAGCAGTTGAATCATAGGGTGTCCTAACTTTGTCACACATGGGTTTTCCATCTTGGCTTTATTTTTGTTAATTAAATAAAGACAATGTGATTTGTCATGTAATGTTGTTTATTATTTTTTGTTTCCAAATGTTAAGACCTGCCAAGGGCCAGATAATGTTTTATTATGTCCTGATACAGAAAGCCATGGAATTCAGTAGAGTGTTCTGACTTTTTCACATGACTGGATATGGAACAATGTACAAAAATGATTACAAGTGCTTGTTGTTTTACTGCCTCTAGTGTTCATTTCTGTTGGAAACTGCAGTTATATGTAGTTACTGGTATGTATTTCACGTCTTGCGAAAAAGTTCCCACAGGTATAGTCTGTAGTTAGAATATCCACCAAAGTATATAACTGTAGTATAGCCAAATATTATACCTAGTTGACTAGGTAGCTTCTAGATACCCCAGAGTAATCTCTGAATATCTTTATGCAAAAGTTGCACAGGGCTAATTAGATTAAAGCTTCTGATCCTTAGAATGTGATTTGCTTTTTTGTGTGCAATATGCATCATCTGGTCAGTGGGTGATCTTTTGGCATGACGCCTCAGGCTAAGACTGTAATTTTTTTTTAATCAATTCTCCTGTGATAATATTTATGACTCACTTTGGTTGGCCTCTAGAACTTATTTCTATGTCTGTGTCTGCAGTTATCATTGTAACAGACATTTAATGCAATAGCAGTCGCCGTCTCGAAATAATTCCAAATTAACACAATCTACAGAAGATTCTAAAAATAGCTCCTATATTAGTCAGGTACAAAGTGAGTCTTAAGTGACACATGCTGGAGGGTATGAAATAACATCTACTGTATATAAAGAGAAATATGAGGGAAGATTCTCAACATTTATTTTTTTTTTTTCAACATTGAAAAGGATTTTTGATGTAAGATAAACAATTGCTTATATAATTTATTTGTAAATAAAATTATGTACATTTATACATTTTTCCAGTTAAGCTGAATAATTGAATAGTGACAAACACATCAGTAACATAATTGAAGGTGCATCTGAATTGCAATATACAGTATAATACTATAAATTATAAACAGTGGAGGTCTATAGTTTTAATTGAAATGGTGTCACAGTAATAAACTATGATAGCTAATTGAATGATCCCACTCTGTTGCCTTGTGAATGTTTTCAAAATGTCTATCTTAATCATAACACTATTAAGTAATAATTATTAAATAATAACTAAATAAGGATTAATTAATATGAATTCTGAAGCAGGCTTCTTAAGGGTCTCACTTTAACTTTTCACTTTACAATAAAAACAACATTCATTACGTGAATCAAAACGAATAGATTGTTATATCCAGCAAAGTAAATTCACAATTAACTCTTAACCAGTGACAAATAAAGTGATCATTTAGCATCAGTATGGTCTAATTATTGGAAAATTGGTCACAAATGTTAACATTCACAACAATTCAAAAGCCAAGATTAATAAGTGCATAAATATTCCATATGTGCTGAGATATTAGACCAGAGAGTGACATCTATGTTCAGGAGAATAATAGATGAGGAAGGGATCTTATCCTCGGGGGCATCTTATTTCATCTTACCCTACATATATATTTTTCCTGACATAGTTTATTTGCATTAAAGCGAATTACTTGTTGCTTTAATCTATTTATCATTGTCCAATGTAAAGCATGTCTCAATATTGGTGCAGTAATGCTTCATTTAATAACTGCAACACAGTGATGCATCATATATTCACCTGTCTAACTCACTTACATAGCCCCTAAATGTAACTCTGTAAAGCTTGACATATGAAATAGTTGGATTTTTCTTTTTTTGTTTGTAGTCAAAAAATAAAAACAAGTCCACAAGAAGTTTGCATTTGTGTTTTTTGTTGTATATCATTTGATACATCAGGCGTTTATGGCTCATAGCATGATATATGTGACCCTGGACTACAAAACCAGTCATAAGGGTCAATTTTCTGAAATTGAGATTTATGCATCAATCTGAAATCTGAATACTTTTTTTTCATTGATGTATGTATTTTTAGGAAATGGACAATATTTGGCTGAAATACAACAATTTGAAAATCTGGAATCTGAGGGTGCAAAAAAATCTAAATGCTGAAAAAAAAGAAAGAAAAAAGAAAAATCGATAATTTTGACCCATACAATGAATTTTTACAATGAACAAATATACCTGTGCTACTTAAGTCAGATTTTGTGGTCCAGGATCACATTTAGTGAGAGAGAATATATAAATATCAAAAACTGATTTCACAGCAAATAAATGAGTGTACCACAGCCTTAAAGGAGATTTATTTATTTATTTATTTTTTAATTATACTAAAAGGTCTTTTACTTGATAAAAAAGTATGAACTATCCATCAGATGCAGGTGTGATTCCAGAAATGTAAGTATGTAGGCCTTCTTAAAACTGGGTGAGCAAAGTATCTATAAAAACTAAATGTCAAATTGCCAACCAAAAATACAGTGCAGCACAAAAGGTTCAAACAACAAAACAACCCATAAACAACTGACAAACAGTAAAAAAAAAATTATCAAGTATAATGATTAAAAAAAAAAAAAACATTATATGAATTATTGTTTGGAATGTTTTGAACTATAACACTGAAAAAAATGTCTACACTTGTTCTTCTACAATATTAGTCTGGTTAAAACTTTGATTTGCTAACATTACTTAATATTAAGTGAGAGTTATGACACACTTGAAAGCTTTCTAATCTATAAGGCAAGTTTTTTTTTTTTTTATAGCACATTTCGTACACAATGGTAATTCAAAGTGCTGTACATAAAAGGAATAAAAATACTTTAAAAAATGATATTCACAATAATAAAAACAAGGCATTTAAGAACATTTAAAATGATTTAAATTTATTTAAAACAGTTAAGTATAAAACTGATAAAATACGTGCAATAAGTCCATCACCTGGCCTTTTAAATGGCAGAATACATTGGTAATTAATTTATGCTTTTTTAAGAATCGACTGTTTGGTATTTGTTTCGCAATTTTCGAGTTCAACTCTACAAATCATGAATCTTACACTGTACACCTACACTGTAAAAAACTATTTGTTGAGTTTACTTACAATATTTTTTTTACCTGGCAGCCTTAAAATTTTAAGTTCAGTCAACTCAAAAATATTGAAGCCAACTTCAAAAATGTTAAGTTGTACAAAGTAACAACTTAGATATTTGAGTTGATTCATGCATGTTCAGTTATTTCCACTGTTAAAGAGTTGGATTCTCATGCTAAACATGGCCAAAGTTTAAAAAAAAAGTTTCAAAATTGTCTAGAAAAAGAGGAAAAGCTATGAAACTGCCTGCAGTTGACCATGAAAACCTGCATTTAATCATTTCTTAGACTAAATATATCAATATATAGTGTGATGATGTTTATTATTTAATAATTTACATCCATTTGGAAAATGACCATCTTATCATTGGTTGGGGCACAATTAAAAGTGCTTTGCCATGACCAGAAGACAGAAGGCATGTTGTAGATTGTGTAAAATACTTTTAGCAAAGTGTTGATCATCATGTTAATAATTGATTAAATCTGTGTATCAAATACGATAGAGTAGGCTTTCAGGTTAAAGGGATGGTTCACTCAAAAATTAAACTTCTGTCATTAATTACTCAAGCTCATGTCGTTCCAAATCCATTAGACCATCGTTCATCTTCTGAATACAAATTAAGATATTTTTGATGAAATCCAAGAGCTTTCTGACCCTGAATAGACAGCAACGCAACTACCACATTCATGGCCCAAAAAGGTAGTAAGAACATTATTAAAATAGTCCATGCAACATCAGTGGTTCAATCGTAATTTTGTAAAGCTACAAAAAAGCTTTTTGTGCACAAAGAAAACAAAAATAACGACTATATTCACCATCTTCATCTTGAGTTAGTCTCTGCCACATGTTCATGCGTGTGGTGCTGCTGACGCAGGAGCTGGTGTTTGTTAAGTGTTGTATTCATCATCTTATTTGAAGTATTTGTTTTAAATGCTGGCTCGGGAAACCTCAGGAAAAGTTTTTCTTTTTCTTTTCCTTTTCCACACAGGAGATAAATGGTAATAACGCACTTGCCTTGACTTTGCAAAATCATTCTTTATTCAGTTCGATTTTAAATTGCGATAAGGACAAATGGCCATGCTAGGTTATATACTGTAGGTAAGCTTGATAAGCCGTTGGTGGTCCTAGAAATGAGTGTCACACTAAACCTCCTCTCAGCTGTGATGAAAAGAGATTTGTCCAACGGCTCTCAAAGGATTGATCTTACTCCAACGGCATGTGTGATATTTAAAGCTGCAGCAACACCTCAGTTGTCAACAACACAGGCTGCTAAATATGTTGAGGCGCAGAAAACTCTGCCACTTTGACAAGATTGCTGGGAAATATGCAAATAGAAGCTCTATGAGAAGTGATGTTCAGCCAATTATAAATCATGTGTCAGTTGCTTATGCCTGCCGTGAATGTCGAGGGTTGTCCAGGGTGAGTTTAAATAAGCTTAGAAGATATAAAAATATCCCATGATATTCAACGTGATGGACAAAGATTTGACCGAAGACCCTGAAAGAATTGATTTCACTCCTAATGACCATCTAACTGTCTGTCCTGACTCTAATGGTAGTAATTCCACTTGATATATTTTGCTCATTTCATTTTAATGTTTTGTCTTGGCACACATGTCTTTTCCATAGGATTAGTGCTTGACTCATATAGTAATTTCGGTGAATAGCAGAACACTTAGAATAAATAATTTCTGCTTATCATATTAGGAGGTGGAAGGAATTAAAACAGACTGTAGCCATAATAATCATAACATTTAAGCTAATTTAATACAAGCCTTCATTTAGATTTCACCCTTCATCTTTGATGTACTGTGACGGCTTGTAAAAATGATGGTCTTGGACAGAGGGTCCTGGTTTTAAAGCAGTCTTTTAGATTGGCTGTCTTTTGTTTCTGTGAACTGAGTGCTGTGTGAAGAAGGGCACATTCTTCATCCTACTCCTTTGTCCAGTGAAAGATGCAGGGGAAAAAAACACTAGCTTCAGGCAAGACATTCATTATAGTGCTGTAAGAAGACAAAACGCTCATTCTGGCTCACAGTTTGATGGACGCAGTCAATTTGGCTCTACTGTGGACTCTTAGAGTATTTGGACATCTTTGGAGACTTAAGTCATCATACTTTAATGATATATGATTTTCAATCCGTTATATAAAAATATATCAAACTATGTATTTGCAAATAAATAATACTAAATTCAGTCATACTGAAGCAAAAATACTCAAACTAACACTTGTTCTACTTTTGAATTTTCTACTTCTCCATTCTATTGTACAGACATGAATTTACTTTTTCTTCAGCCTGAGGCTTTTGGTATGAAAGGGCTTTTACGTTTGCCAAAAATATGACTTTTTTATATTTAAAACAAACAAGCAAGCCCTGCCCAGATTTAAAAAGTAACATAACACATTACTTTCCATAAAAAATGTAACTAGGTAATGTAATTAGTTACTTTTTTTAGGGAATAATGACATTTTGTAATGCATTACTTTTAAAAGTAACTTTTCCCAACACTAGTCCTAACTAAGATTTCTAATATGTGTCGAAGACTGACATGGAAGAGAAGATATTGTTGAATAGTTATTATTGTTTTCTTTGCAAGCAAAAAGTATTCTTGTAGCTTCATAAAATTATGGTAGAACAATTGATGTCACAAGGACTATTTTAATGATGTCCTGCTACCTTTCAGGGCCTTGAACGTGGTAGTTGAGTTGCTGTCTATGCAGGGTCAGAAAGCTCTCAGATTTCAAAAATATCTTAATTTGTGTTCCAAAGATGAACAAAGTTCTTACAGGTTTGGAATGACATGAGGGTGAGTAATTAATGATGGATTTTTCATTTTTGGGTGAACTATCCCTTTAAAGTCACAATGTAATGGAAGTAGCGACAGATCAGACATTTTCAGGAGATTCGAAAAATAAGTTGAATGTCAATTTTTTACAAAATTAGGTTTTCATTAAACTTTTATTCCATAACATCTCTGAAAATATTTAGGCAAAATGCACTTGTTTAGTGCAGAAAAATAGCTATTTATTGAAGCAAGCAGAAAAGACTGTCTTTCTCTTATGTTCAGAACACACTGCGGAGGTGCTTTCCCTTAACACTACAAAAAACTGTTAATCTATCAAAATAAACCACGTAACATATGTAATAAAGGTGTATAAGTAGGGTTGGGTATCGTTAGAATTTTATCGTTTCCGATTCCGGTTCCGATTCTGCTTATCGATTCCGATTCTTATAAATTCCTAATTCCGATTCCAATAAGATAAAAAAAATCAAACATAT
Source organism: Cirrhinus molitorella (assembly GCA_033026305.1). Taxonomy (NCBI): domain Eukaryota; kingdom Metazoa; phylum Chordata; class Actinopteri; order Cypriniformes; family Cyprinidae; genus Cirrhinus; species Cirrhinus molitorella. The sequence goes on from CM065120.1 coordinate 25,272,375, forward strand.
TTAGATGTCAAACATATTTATTCTGTCTTTTGCTTATGGTTTTACCAACAAATACCACAGAAAAAACACATATAAATGTCAAACATTAAATTGTTAGAGACAAGTAATAAAATAGGAACAAACAAATCAATTAGTCAAAGCAGAAATTAATGAAGCTGAACAAATGTCAGGTACAGAAATTGAAATCTAAAGTTTAAAAACACTGCATAATGTTATTTTCATAAATAAAATATTAATCAATCCTCATTCAATTTACGAAAGATATACAGTCAGTTAATGATTTTCTTTTGTTCTTTGGCTGTCTCTTTAACACCAAACCCAGATATAAAAATGCTGACACACATGCGTTTTCTTTCTCATCTGTTTACGTTTAAAAAAATGCTGTGTTTATGATGATATACTGATGTATTTCGTGCATACTGGTCAATAAAGGTAAAAGAGAAGTCAGTTCCGACCTGGAACAACCTTTTCTGCAGTTGAAATGCACGGAACTGTTCGAGAACGGACACAGGTCGGGAACCCGCATCGGGACCGCTGTTCTCCGTGCTTGCGCTTCAGATGTGTGCAAGTTCTTTTTCTTCCTGCACTTAAACACTTTAAAAATCACATTAAAATGAGAGCGCTGGAATCGTTAAGCGGAATTGAAATGCATGTGTCTTATCGAAAACCCGGTTATTAGAAATTTTGAACCGGTTCTCGATACCCAACCCTATGTAAACATTCCCCGCCAGTCCTGTGTAAACTACTGCATGCAAAGTTTTATTTATTTATTTATTAATATCGTGAAATGGCGGAGCACAAGAGAACAACGCAGTCTGAAGTACTGTAGCTCACTTAAATGATTTTACTCCTTTCAATCTGCTCAATCTTGGTGATGTCAGTGCTATAAACGATGTTATAATGGACAATTTCACATCCAGAGATAAAGGATCAGATGATGAATTACTAAAGAGGAGGAGTCCGATATATGTACAGGTGCGCAAACAGTTGCACTGTACTCACCTTTCCAAATGTAAACTACAAGATCAAAAGTTCAGAGCCCATGATAAATGGACAACAGATGTTAGTGTGTGTAATGATGCAGTATAGCACTTCTGACTTGACAAACAGCTCTGGTTAAACCTGTGAAGTGAAAGTAAAGCCCATCTCACTTTAAACCCGTTTCTTTCAAAATTCGATTCTCGAAAATCATAACTTAAGATAGCTACTTTCGTTACGTTCAAGCTATGGACAGTTTTGAAGTTTTGGAAAGGGCTTGAATTTCATATGATAACAAAACCTAAAAAAGGTCAAATTTCACCATGTGTTGAGTTTTCCTAGATTGCATCACAAATGTAGGCAGACTTTATTCATTTTTTTATTCATTAATTGTTGATTGGATGGAGGCAGATGCATTTGATTAAGTGGACTGAATGATTCCGGCATACATCGCATTACATGAATTATTTTGATTAAAAATGCATGGATGAATCATTTTCAGTTTTAAACCGTGCCCAATTTTTTTTGGAGGCCACTTTATATACAGCAAAAAAGGAACAGGAAGGCCTTTTGAATTATTCTCAAACTGCGCTCTGTGTAATTCAAGATTATTTGATAAAACAGCCAAGGTTATTTTGTATAGTTGCTGAATACATGCAAATCGCTTTTACAATTGCATTTGAATTCCCCACATACAATTTTAATCAACAAGGCAAAACTTTAAAATATACAATAGTCTAGGGTTGCAGGTGTTATAACTGAATATTTAGTAAAAAAGGGAATGAAAGAGGGAAAGAAGTGTCTCTGTTTTATTAAATTCTGGAACTGCTATTGAAGAACTGCTATAGAAAAGTGAGGGGGAAAAACAGAAATGGCCATATATTTTATCATCACTGGAGTGGTTATCTTAGGTCATATCAACCTTGGTGGAGGTGACACAATCTCTGGAGTATGGAATGGAGAAAGCACTGCAAATATTGAAAAATAAATAAATAAAAGGACTTTATTATTTTTTTTAGACTTTATTCTATCTGTGGCAAGTCTATTTGGGGAATAAGAGTTCTGTGAATGATATGAGGCTTGAGGTAGATGATCTGATGAAAAATGAGTTACAGTGATGGTCAACTTGAAGTGCAATCTGAGCTTGGCCTACCTTTGGCTTTATGATCCCAGGCCATTTCTCTATTTCATCAAAGGCTCCACTCTCCCTCTGATCCGTCACTGTCAAAGATGACATGCACTGGACAGCCTAATCATTCCTTCATCTCCAAGAATATGGAGAGCCATCGCTGATCGGCTGAAAGATAATATCAGCTCTCCCGTGGACACAGTATCTGGCTTTGACCAGTCAGCGTGAATCAATTGAGGAATCAATTTCGAGGTGAGTGGCTTGACTAAGAGTTGAAAGTTGAAGACTTCCTCACTAGCCACACATACAGACTACTTGTTAACCTGGAACTGGCTTATAATTACTAGCCTTGATAAAGATCAATCATGCAGTCATTTTAGACAGTTTGGTATTTTTGAAGGGCTCTTGTTGCTGTTAAATTACTATAATTAGCAGTGGAGTTGTGTACTACAAGATGCACAATATAAGCTATATGACAATTTAACAAAAATACATTGTACTTTAATCTATTTGTTTATTAACAAATTAAAACACCACTTCATACACGCAATGATTTGATACTCAATTAAAATTAATTTATGTTTTGATATTTTTATAGAGACATGCAGTAAAATGTCAATATCAAATGTTCTGATATTATAATTAAGAAAAAAAAAGAGAAAAGAGAACTTTTTTAAAGGAGACAGAGGTGTCCATAGAATGTGTCTGTGAAGTTTCAGCTCAAAATACCCTATAGATAATTTATTATATAATTTTACAGCTAATACCTCAGATACCAAAATAACATCTGTTTGGTATTGTTTTTCATGTATATCACACTAAAATCATGTGTTTTAAAGCTGTTTACATTTAAACTTCTGATATAGGGTTTTCTAAGCGCACACATCCAAAGTACATGCACAGAAAGTGGCTATCACATGGCATGTGAGTACTAAACTAAGTTCTCTTTCATGTTTTATTGTGCTTAAACTGTCAAATACAGACAAGTTTATGTTAAAAACACAAATTAATTATATACAGTTGGTTATGCCTTTGATATATATATATATATATTTAGAAAATATGTTTTAACAAAATTGCTTCACTGCCTATTAATTAAATAAGCAAAATCAATAAATAAACCGTCATTCGGAATAACCAGCAATCAAAAATATGCCATCAGTCAATCAATTAATAAATAACAGGAAGTGATATTTAAGACAGGACTACTATAGTCAACTATAGTATCACTGTGTATCAAGGTTAGTTATAAAATGTCATGTGGAGCGACTTCCCAAAATTCAAAATATTGATGTAATTCATTACTCGCATCCATTTTCAAATAAAATACTTTTTGTTTACACCACATTATAATTTTTAGAGTCATTACATTCAAAAATTCGTTTAAAAATGTGCCTTTTTCAAACAATATAAAGCCAGCATGAATAGAAAGAGTATACTTGGCACTAAAGTGTCTAAATCCTTTTTTTTTTAAAAGATTATTCTTATTTTTTGATGGACACCTTTAAACAATGAGAAACTGACTTCTTAACCTTTAAAACTGTTCATTGTTCTTCATAAGTCAGTACTTTTTTCCAGTTCTTCTAGCTTTAATGATACTGTATGTCTAAAGGGCGAGAAGAGCACAGCATCTCCAGTTGACTTGCTATGAAGCTATTGTAGATGGGGAGACAGGTCGATGCTTTTTATTTTAGTTTTACAACATTCTGTGGTGTCAAACTCTCTGGCTTCAAAGCCTGTTAAAGTTAAAATGACACTTCTGGAGAGGGAAGAGGACATAAATATTCGATGAAATACCCATAGGGAAGGCAGCGAGAGTGAGAGAGAGAGACAGAAAAAGAGAAAAGAAGTTGGTAGGGTGAGGAGGGATGGAGGGAGGGTACGGTTGCACTGTTCGCTTGTGTTATAAAAGAGGAAAGTTCCATGACTGCGTCAAATAGGCCAGTCATTGTCCATTTTGAAACTTTGCATATTTTTGCCTTTACCCAAACTATCCAAGAAAGTTTGAAGAGAAGAAATGAATCGTTCTTTGGAGTCAGATATTTTCTTGAACTGACTCACAGTCAGTGGGGTCTATTGAATTGAATCCCATTGACTTTCAGGGAATGGACAAAAAAGTAAACACTCTTCAAAACATTGTTTTTTGTATGTGTGTGTTCCTGGAGAAAAAGAAAAAAGCCATTATGATTTGAAATGCCATGAGGATGAGTACATGAAGACTAAAATGTAATTTATGGTTAAATTATCCCTTTAAAAAAAAAAAGAGAGATTACCAGGCATAATGTGAGATGTGTGTATGGAAGTTTACATTTGAAGTGAGACCACACCTGATTTTCTATTATTGTCTAAACTTACCATATTTTAGGCATTAGCTCAGCAAACAATTGCTTTTATTAAAAAGCATGGAAGCAGACCTTGTCAATATAAATGCTTCATCCATCTAGAGCAAATGAATTTTTAAAGGTTTATTATCTTAAATTAGGATTAGCTCCTATCTCTGCGTTAAAGAAGCAGTTTTTCACGGCTAATTTTCCTCATGAAGCCCAATCAAAAGCTCATCCAACTTCAAATGAAGTTGTGTTTTAATCAGAACTATGCCATATTGGCAGGGTCTCCATGGGAGGAAGCTGTTGGTTCACGCAAAGGTCACTATTTTGGAGGATCAAAGGCTTCTAGCTCAAGCTCTTTCACTTTTATTCTCTCTCTCCCTCTCTCTCGCTCCGATCCCTCACTCCCCTTCTCTTCCTCTCTCTTTGATCTCTCCTCTCATTCTCAGAGAGCAGAGACAGTGGTCCCTCCCGGCTGTTCCTCTTCTCTTTAAAGCATTCACAGTAGCTATACTTGATATCCTCATAAAGCACGACACCACACATGCACACACACACACACACAGGCACACAGACTCGTTGTCGGCCTCTCAGGGGTTAGTTGTGTGGCTGTGTGGGTGTTGAGCCGGCGGTTTGAAATGGCAGAGCTAGTGGAGGAACGGGAATGTTGCAGGAAAGAGCTAATTGTGGCTGTAACGTGGGCTGGTTTGCACAATGGGTGCCAATGATAAACACATAGAATATCATTGCCACTTCACTGAAGAATATTTGGGTATAATATAGCCATTGGGTATAATTTAGCCATTACATGCTAAGCCATGAGTACCCTGGTTTGTGAAAAAAACAACAACTCATAACTAGTGATAGTATTCATTGAATCAAGTGGTCTTGATTCAATCAATACAGTCATTAGTTGTGAGTTTCTTTGAAAAAGCCATTTAAGGATGGTAATGCATGGAGAGAAAGCGTAGGAGTGAAGGAACAGGATCAAGTGGACTAAAGTCACCAGGAACACCATAGCTCTGACACGCTTCTGGTCTGACTATTGATTTCATTGAAGATTTACTAAAGACACTGTCAAAGCGTCATAGGCCAGCCTCAAACCTGCACCCCAAGAAGATACAGTACATGTCTTCAGCACATACGGTATTGCTGTTGAATGAATGACACTAGGGGTCATCTAGGGAGCCCAAACAGCTTTGAGAAAAGGCCAGTGAAATTCGGTGTGCAGAATTTGCATAGCTGGCCCTGCTCCGGAAATCCGGGTATAAATAGGGGCAGCTAGCAACTACTCATTCCTTCTATTTCTTCGGAGCCAAATGCAGCGTCTCTTTGTGAGAAGCAGCACAACTCACCTCAACGTCGTTTTATCTACAACACGGACAGAAGACCCTTCTCAGACTCTGCTGCAGTAGGAGTCCCCTCAGTGTTTCGACGGTGATCTTGAGAGAAGATTATCTCTAATAAAAGAGCAAATTTCTCTAAAAGAGCTGACACGGTTGGTTTGTGTGTTTACAATGCCTTTCCGTCCGTGTCCTTCTGAGAAGCCAACAAAGATGTTCTGCTTGCAAGAATATTCTGGTTGCAGTTTCTACCTCTCCCACAGTGATCGGCACGACCGCTGTCTTCAGTGTTTGGGTTGAGACCAAGCTGAAGCAACGTTCGCTGAGGGTGGATGTTCTTCTTCCGAGAACATGCGCTTGAGCACACTCCGTTCACAGGCCATGTTCTTTTTCGAAAAAGCTGCAGCTCGAACCAACTGCTTCCCGTTCCGGTTCTTCTACTTCCAGGTTTGAGGCCGCTGCGATGTGCGTTGGTGCAGAATGGGAGGAAACAGCCATTGGCCACTGGCCATTTCATTGGCCTTCTCTCAAAGATGTCAGAGGTGTTTGGGCTAACTAGAGCGACCCCTAGTGTCCTTCATTCGTCACAATATCTCCATTCCCTCCATCAGGGAATGAGGATTACCATACGTAACCAAGATGTTTTACCTCTTGTCCAATAAATACATTTATTTTAAATATAATGGATACAACTGTACTCATATCATAAAATAATTAATGGAATTATTGAAAAGAAGACATGACACATTCCTGTTGGTTTCTCTTCCTACATATGTGACCGTGGACCACAAAACCAGTAGCAATAGCCAAAAATACATTGTATGGGTCAAAATTATCGATTTTTCTTTAATGACAAAAATGATTAGAATATTAAGTAAAGATCAAGTTCCATGAAGATATTTGTAAATGTACTACTGAAAAAAAAAATACATTAAAACTTTTAGATTTTTGATCAGTTATATGCATTGCTAGGAACTTCATTTAACTTTACTGGCAATTTCTCAGTATTAAATTTTTTTGCACCCTTAGATTCCAGATTTTCAAAGAGTTGTATCTCAAATATTGCTCTATCCTAACAAACAATACATCAATCGCAAGCTTATTTATTCAAATTTCAGATGATGTATAAATCTCAATTAAAAAAAAAAAAAGACCCTTATGACTGGTTTTGTGGTCCAGGCAAGGGGTCAGATGCCTGTAAGATGGAAGTGGACCTAATGACCATGGCGGAGCAGGGTACCAAGGCCGAGTCGGTGAAACTAGAGAGCGCCAGAGTGAAACGTGAAGTCAAGGCAGGTCCAGCAAAGCAGGGAGCCAGCATGCAGCTGGTGGAGCAGGAGACCAGTGTGATGTTCGCAGAGCAGGGGATGACAACAACACAAAATTCATATAAGCAGGGCGCATCGTGGAGCACAAGATCATCACAACAGATTGGAAGACCGGGACAGTGGAGCAGGGAGAAGGAACAAAACAAACTCCATGCATGGCCATAACAGAACAATAATAGATAACTTCCATGGTCATGACAGAACAGACAGAGATGTTTCCTGTGGCTGAAACAGAACAATCCAGAGGAGCTGCAGTGGATGATGTTGTCTTAGACAAGGAAGTGTGTGAGGCTTAAACACATGAGTTTGTGGTTGGCGTAGCCACTATGTTGTGTTTTCAGAACTAATGTGACTAACTGCTTCTCAGGGAATGGAAAACTGAGCTCCAAGGGCTGTATAGAGGGATGCCAAGCCCACATGCCCTCACACTGGCGTGGGTGATGCCAGGCTGATGCCCCCTTCTCCAAGGATTGACGGTTCTCCATAAATGTGAAAGCTGAGTTCCAGGGGCTTCTTTGAGTGATGCCAGACCCATGTACTCTCACTCTGGCGGGCATGAGAGTATAATGACAGCCCCTATTCTGGTTCTCCTTAATTATGAAAGCTAAGCTCCAGGGGCTGTTGAGTGATGCAAGTCTTAATTTTTGTCTTAACATCAGGTGCGTAGCTACGGGTGGGCCTGTAGTCAGTCAGATCCACCAAGTCAGTTGCTTAACCTAATCAGAATCAGCTTATCAAAATTCTCGGCCGAGTCCGACCTGTGACCGTCTTTTTCCCCCTTCTCCCAAAACAGCTTATAGTTTCAGCTATTAAAATAATTACATTTTGTATGTAATGGCAAAGTGATTCGATTTTGTTTTGTTTTTTATTAAGTTAATTTAGAAAGACGTTTGGAGCATTTTTTTGTTCATTAAATATACGTTTTTGTTTTTTAAAGGATCGAACAGCGGCCAGCGGAAGACTGTTTATAGTCTGTTTGATCAATTTACCTTCTCAAATCATCAGGGCTTATCTAAAAAAATCTATAGATATAAAACAGTTAAAGTAGCTATGAAACGATGTTAGTTTAAACGTTAAACCTAGATAAATGTGTGCTATTAGGCAAATATCCAATCGTTTTTGCGGAGAGAGGAACCTGAAGCCGCTTGGGAGGACATGGAGGTTCCAGCGTGATCATTTGCATATTTTCAGTGGAAACAATTTAAAATTACCCATCATTTTTGCTCACAAAGGTAAGAGTAATAGATCATTCGGAAATATAAAGGGTCTACTTTTATTTGTGTGCACTCACAATATTAACAAAACGTTACAAACAGTGGTTTTATAAAATAAAGAAAACAAACATGATGAGCTTTCTGTCGTCTTGTACTTCAAGAGGAGCACAAAACAAAAATGAAACCAAAACTCAGTGCATACATGCCTCACAAACATGATAAATATATAAATAGAAAGCTTTAAATTATTACTTAACGAACTAAAACAAATAAAAATCTGTGAATATTCATTTCTCTTTAAAGGTGCGTCCAAAGAGTAGATTGCAAATCAGGGTCTTTGCGACACTATCTCAGAATACACTAGCTTATTAATGAATCATTCAAATATTTTCTTATAGTTTCCCCCGACACGTTCATTGTATTAATTTTTGCTGGTGCTTTGTAGCAAAATGTTGTTGTGTTGCGTCTTTCAGAAGGCAGTGTGGCCGCCTCGCTGTTCTTACCGTTATGCTCTGCTTATAATGACATACAGGCTTATGCTCTGATTATTCAAGCAGGTGTAGTTGTGTTGGTCAATTTTGATAACAGATGCATTTTTGACTAGGCCCACCCAATTTTCTCTGGGACCACCCATATTTTGAATCCTGGCTACACTACTGCTTCAAATTAGACCAATTTGCTTGTTTATGTAACTGACTTTAAAAAGTTATGACCAGTATTAAAGAAAAATAAAAATCATGACTAACTTGTAAGACTAGTCTAGGCAGTTTATGGAACTGGCCACATTTAATTAAAGCTGAAATTCTGCAGGGCTAAGGGTCTCCAGGAACTGAGTTTGGCACCCTGGCCCAAAGGTTTAATGAAAAGCCATGTCTAAAATCTAATTCATGGAATTATTGAATAGAAACCCCATGAACTTCTTTTAATATAATGCTTAAGATGGGTACACCACATGATTTTTTGATTTTTCTTTATTTAAACTTTTCTTAAAAATGATTTAAAAGGTTTTCAACACCCTAAAAAACCAATACAAAGAGCTTATTTTTCTTATTTTTTCTTAGTACACCAGAAGGACCTCAGGGACTTCTGGATTTGGGACCACCATGCTTAGAAGCACCAAAACCACTAGGCTTGGGACATGATATGTAACAATGTGACTTTTTTTTAAAAGTCATTACATTTAAATCTTTTTGGAAAATGATGTGAACATTTTTTTTAAACGTATGAAACCAATAAAAAGAGCTTATTTTAATTGTATTTGTCACTGACCCATTTATAATTGAAACACACTGATAGAACATAAACAGTAAACGGCAAAATCTTTAACATGGTTCATATAGAAAGTGGATTTATAGTTAAAAATCATCATCTGTCATGTGAAATTTCAGTGTGTGTGTAACATTATCTGAATTACCTGCATCTCAATAAGACTTTCTCACCATTGATTTCTAAGTAAAAAAGCCACAGGCTGCAAGTAGGAGGCTGAAGAGCAGAAAAAAAGGAATAGAGGAATACAAAAGCCATTGAGGGGGCTTGGTTTTTAACCTTCCATGACACGAATGCTTAGTACATCAAGAGAGCATTATTAAAATGAGCTGAGACCTCTGGGGAGAAAGAGAGCAAGGTCTCAGGAGCTAAAGGAGCTAAGCGCTAACATAAAAGCGCTCCAATATCTCTTGCTACTTCTTTTGTTCCTTTTCTCCACCTCTCTCTCACGCACACTCTCTCACTCCTGGTCTTGCTCTAAGTCTTACAGAGAATGATGGCTCAATTTCTAATCTCTGAGTTAGGGAGGGAGTACTACTCAAAACACGTCAATTTCATAAAAAAAAGTACCAGACATACTTTCTCACTTGCCTCAGGAGCCTATCTCGGCTGCTGGGAGCTTACAAAATGTAAATCCTTCAGCTAAATGGTTATATCAGTCTTAAGAAAGGATACAGTACACCGTATGCTGTTACTGCAAATTTAGAATTGTGTATTTGTGTCATATTCATGGCTGCTAGTTGCTGTAATTTCATTTTTTACAATAGAGGTTAAACTGTTTATTCTATTTAACTGTATACTAGGAGTTTATAAGTTTTGCATTTAATTGATAACATTTTTTGTCAATGAATAATAGTAATAAGGTGTAAAGTTAGTTACTGAATGCACCTTTACCTTTTCACTTTACTCTTATTCATGCCAATTGTGTCAATAGTGGATTCTTTATGTTTATTTAATAACCACTTCACAGTGAAATTGTATTTTATTGATGTATTTGTTTGTTTTATTTTTATTTATTTATTTATTTGGTCTCCTGTTGTGTTCTACAGCAGAAATAAGGTCACATGAGTCAGTTTCTTAGCTTATTGACTCCATGTAACACACTGCAACCACTTGAGTCTTGTAACATTATTACACCAGCTGGGAGAAAGTAATCAAAAGCAAATAAGGTCCAAGTTATCCAGGAGCACTAATCACCCAAATTGTGACTTCAAATGAAACAACTATTTTAAGTTTTAACCTACAAACAGCACACTATAGTTATTTATGGTGTTACGATGTATAGTATGACATATGTCTAGCCTGTATTCAGAGTAAAATTCCTAATACAGTATTGTTTTGCAAAAAAATTGCTGTTGTTCATACACAGCTTGAGTAGCAAGATTGTGTCCAGTTTTAACAGTTTTTAACATTTTGTATTTTTGGGTGAGAATAAGGAGGACTTAATCTGGTATCAACATAAAAATAAATAAATAAATAAATTAATTAATTAATTAATTAATTAATTAATTAATTCTGGAATCTGCATCTGAAATAGCTTTTAGATGCATTTACACAGTTTGATTTATCTCATAGGGGACATAAATGCATTTAAATTGTAGTTAAAGATGCATAAATAGGCCTAATGTTTTGTTTTTAACATAAAACGTTGAATACTAAAAAGTAGTCAAAATGGGAAATTAAAACCACCAGTAGGTGGCAGTAAGTGACTGTTAATGAATGAGTCATTGAGATTCAACCAAATCATTCAAACAGCTGATTCATTCAATGAGTAAACACCGTCCATTGTTTAGAGACGCAAAACAGTGCTGTGATCTTTGTTTGGAATTATTTTCCGAAATATATTATATTTATTAATAAAATAATTATTAAATGTGTTATTCTGATATCTGGAGAAAAATGGTACACTTAGTGTGATATAGATTAAGTTAACTATATTAAATTATATAAATATAAAAAGCATACAGAAGCATTTTTGCCGTCTATAATTTAGAATGCCTGGAGTTTTGAGTTTTAATAGACTAATAAATCAACGTGTGTGCATTCTGTGTGTGATTTGGTTATATAGCCTACTTGATAATGTCAGATTGCACATCATTACAACAACACTTACCATATTATCGCAGATGATATACTGTATATCGCACACCCCAGACTCGACTTGAGTGGAAAATGAATCTTCCGCGGTTGTGCGTGCACTTGTTTGCACGTGACCAAAGGTTTTTTCAGAATTCTAACTTGCAAGCGCCAGACCACTGATTCATCGAACCTGCTTTCCTGCTGTCAGTGTTCTTCTGACTTCACTGATAGCACACCTACATCTTGGAGATGTCTATTTGACATCTGCAAGACATCTGCAAGACGTAGTTTGCTCATCAGCAATACGTCTATTAGACGTTTCCTATCAGATGTCAAATGAGACTGTCCTCAAAGAAAATAATTTTTTTTTTATTCACCTTATACAACCCATTTTCACGTTTTAAAGTTAAGTGCCCTCTAGTGGGTGTAAAAATAATGACAGTGTCGCGTTGGATCTGATGTCATGACACAACATGTTGTGTCAAATAGATGTCTATTAGATGTCTTTAAGATGTGTATGATTTAGAATGTATGTAAAACTGACATCTTACAGATGTCTGCCAGACGTTTGTACACAGCAGATTCTTTCTAGATCAAGATATCTTTAACAGACATCTTGCAGACGCACTTGTGCTATCTGGGTTCTGACTATTTTGTAGTAAGTAACGAATATGCTTCGGGGAAATGTTTTGGAGTAAAAGTGTACATTTTAATTAGGAAATGTAGTGGAGTAAAAGTAGACTGAAATATGAAGGAAAAAATAAAACTCAAGTAAAGTACAGATACTCCCAAAAAATACTTACTTTGTTACACTACACCACAGTATGAAGAACGTTCTGACCAGAAAATTCTGATGCATCCCTGCATAGAAACTCTCTCATGGGAGTTGCTGACAAGAAATGATCTCTGAAAGTTCCTCTTCTTTCTTGTAGTACAGGTTATGAGCTCTAAAAGAAGCAACCATCTGACACTACAAGCCGGATAACCTTTCAATTCACTATCAGTTCACCCACGTGACCTTGACCACCCTCCAAGCCACAGATTCAATTATCGCTAGGGCTGAAGCTCTGGTTTGCCTCTTGGCTGTTTAGGATAAAGTGGTTCTTGAAGTGTCAAACATTTTTTTCAGTTTTGTGATAGATATGTTTTCCACTCAGGTGAATGGCAGGGAAGTTTGCTAATTAGCAAAAAGACGATGGTAATTCATCAAAGGGGTTGAAGCTGAACAGTTGGGAAACATGACAAGCTGCTGTCAAAGAAAACAGTGGGTGGCCAGATTGAATAAAACGAGAACGCTATTTTGTGCCGTGTTTTATTTTCATAACGCTCTCCGGAAATAAAATGTTCTCACAGAATCTGAGGCAGTGAACTTTGCAAGGACAGAGCCAGGAAAACATTGAGCATGAAGTTGCAAGATAGCTAGATGGCTAGATAGAAAGAGGGGGATTAATGCAGTTCTTATATAACTCACCCGTGGGTTTATAATATACTGGAAGCCTTTGGCGCAGCAAAACTTGAGCCTTTTTTTTTTTAAATCCTCTGTAAATTTTGACAGCACTTCCCTGTTGGTCTATGGTGAAGGCTTTATACAACCTGAGAAGACTCAGATAACCTCTACCGCTGTTTTAAAAGCATATGATTGCACTTTACTATGCAAAGGTCACTTTATTTATTCATTTCTTCTCTTCTATTTGAAGCGAAACGAGTGAGGAAGAGCCATATACTATATAGAGAACATTTGGCTTTAGGCTCTTAGATGGAAATGGGAGAATAAATGAAATACCTATTAAATTAATCTTTCATAGATGATATTTTGCTGGTTTGTTTGTTAGTTTGAAAGCAATGTTAATTTTATTAACAAACTTAGCATCTTAATGACGTTATACATCACTTTATTTAATATATAAAAAATGGACCAATGATTTTGGGACCCTACTGTTGATAGTAATGAACTATAATATTCATAATTGACAGATAAACGCATGCTCTTATCTCAGTGTTATTGATGACGTGTTTCCTAGAAAGGTTTTTAAATTTAGATTTTTTTTAAATGTATGTACATTTATAACTCTGTACTTTGTATTATATCACCGTTGATTCAAATTACATAAAAAAAAAAAAACTAGATAACGCTAATGTGAGGGTGTTTTTAATGCAGCTTCTATGAGATGACATAAATTTGACATCATTCTCTCGTCTAAATGTCCTGACTTTTTCCTTTTTTTAGAAAGTCGTGAAAACACTGTCATGGAGTTTGTCTTTTGCTATTTTGCTAAGGAATGCAAAAAAAAAAAAAAAAAATAATAATAATAATAATAATAATAATAATAATAATAATGTGGTATACTCTCCCATTCACTGCTCTCGAAGTTTATCCTACTATGACAACTTCCATTCCTGAGAAACCTAATAATGTGAGAAAGGTTATTATTATTATTATTATTATTCAAATACTTACTTTAAATTACTAAAGTAATCAAACCTGTTCATTAGAAGGGGGTGTCCCAATACTTTTGTCAATGTAGTGTATTAGTAGTGACATGTCCTAGTGTCCCACAGTCTTGTTAGAAAGAACATTTAATGCACAGAACTAATTTTAAAGATTTTACACAGGAATTATAATTGCTGGAAATGTTTAATAACATAATAATAATAATAATAATAATAATAATAATTGTTTTAATATAATATCAAAATGTGATATTAAATTAAAATTGTTTTAATATTAAAATTTAATAATAAATTAATTTTAAATGTAATTTTTCCTGTGATGCAAGGCTTAATTTTCAGCAGCCATTACTGTAGTATTCAGTGTCATACGATCCTTCAGATATCATTCTAATATGCTGATTTGCTGCTCAGGAAACATTTCATATTATTATCAACGTCGAAAACAGTTCCACAAAACTTTTTGGTGGAAACCATGTCACCACTTTTATGGTGGTAACATCTGTCAAAAATGTCACTGTATCAACCTAACAATTTACGGCTTAAGTCATTTTTATGGAATAAATCAACTGCATTGGACTGAAATAATTGCAGGTTAGGCCTATCACCCATTTTTCACTGTAGCATGCCACTCTAGGATATTTAGTGTCCCACATCATAAAACTTTCCTGGAGACACCACATAAACATAGTATTTAATAACTTGTATCAGTACAAAAGGGATGCAAATGCAGAAGTTCACTTGAAGTGGCATGCTAATCAGAATGTGCAAGTCACATTGTATTTGATTTTGCATATTTTTATAAACTAAAATTAGACACCATTTCAATCACTATAGTAAAACTAAAACAGTTTGAAAGGCCACACATTTTTAATGAACTACATATTTATTGAGATTAGCTCAATCTTTGCAGGGTAACCTTAAGGCTGCCATCAAGTATTCAAAGCATATGAATGCAGGGAGATGTGAGTCATCCAGTTTTCTCTCCTCTCTCTGTCGTTCTCTATCTCTTCTCCAGCTGTACTCTGAGGGCTCAGTGCTCAGCCAGTCAATTGTGTTTTGATGTTCCTGTGAAGCTTACAGCTGCACTTAGCACTCAGGAGCCATAACATACATTAGCCTTCCCCATATCCCTCCCCTGTCTCTCCTCCTCTCTCTCTCTGTCTTTCTCCTTTCCTCCACCCTCCTGTAATCTCGACTGCTTTCCACTCAATCGCCCGTATTGCCTAGTGTGCGAGTCACGGATGTGCACCCGTGGCCGTCAGCTCCCGAGGTCAGCCGCCAGTGAGCGCGTCACGCGTAATTACCGTTATTTATGGACCTCTCGAGCCCCGCCACGCTCTTCTGTCACCGCGTTTGTTTTCAGAGCCACCGCTACGGTGTCGGGAGCCTACCTGCATATGACGAGCCACAAAAAGAGCGAGTGTGTGTCCATCATGTCCCTCTTGCGCTGTGTTTTGCCTCTCACAGTATGAATTATGAGACGGGGCATGTATAGTAAGCTTCCCGAGAGTCCTTGCCGGTTGCAGCTGGTGACAAATGCTAAATCTTCAACTTTTAAATGTCCTATCAAGCATGACGGAGGTTTATGCGACGCTCAACAACCCTACAGGCCAAGGGTAAAGGCTTTGTGACAATTACCCCATCAACTACTCATCTGATTATGAGGGCGCAGTGTAGTTTGAAACCTGAGTTTTGATACCTCCATCTTTCATTGGTTGTTGTGCCTACTGTTTTACTAATACTGTGAATTCAGACATACTACTCTTTATGCAAACTGTTTTAAGCCTACTATATAGTAGGGAAGCATGCATATGACAGCACCTTCAGTCACTATTTGGTAGTCCTATGTGTATTGATGAATATGAAACACTGAAAAAAATAAATAAAATAAACAAATGTTTTTCTTGTTGTTTTTCCAGCCAAAATATCTAAAAATTTCTTAAATTAAGAAGGATTTTCTGGACAAGTAAAATTTATTGAGTAAGTCAAAATTAACCTGTTTAAACCCAATTTTTTTCCCAGACATGAAAATATTCGAATCATGTGTCATTAGTAGTTGTAGTTTCTAAGTCTCGACTCCCTATCACTGCAATTACAAAGCTTGGAAGAGCCAGGACATTTTTAATAAAACTTTTAATAAAAATATGTATTCACCTATGATGGCTTAAAGGAATAGTTCACCCCAAAATGAAAATTTTCCCATGATTTACTTACCCTCAAGCCATCGTAGGTGTATATGACTTTCTCCTTCCAGACGAACACAGTCAGAGTTGTTTTAATATTTATCCTGGCTCTTCCAAGCTTTATAATAGTGGTGGATAGTGGCTGATATTTTGAAGCTCCAAAAAGCACATATATCCGTCGTAAAAATATCCCATACGCCTTCGGGGGGTTAACACATGTTTTCTAAAGTGGATTCATGTTTTTTTATAACAAAAATATTTATATTTTTAAAACTATAAACTCAAATCACTGACTTCCGGCAACGGCCGCATGCGCGTTCGCAAGTTCCCGGTCGGTATAACCTTACTCCGGTTCAAACAAATAAGCCTGAAAAAACTGCAAAAAAACTCAAGCTCTTCTTCTCTTATAGTAAAATCCGCTGACATTTTTTTTTTACTTCTTATTTTCGACTTTTAATTCATTACCGGTGTTTAGTATTGCTCTATCCTCATTTGTTTATTCTCACCAGAGCTTATGAATGCGGCTTACGTCATACATCGAGTCAGAGGTCAATGAAGAAGCTGGATCTCGACTAACATTAACGTGCATACGCCATTGCCGGAAGTAAATGATTTGAGTTTATAATTTTAAAAATAGAACTATTTTTGTTACAAAATCAGAAGACATGTGTTAACCGCCCGGAGACGTATGGGCTAGTTTTACGATGGATATATGCACTTTTTGGAGCTTCAAAATATCAGCCACTATCCACCACCATTATAAAGCTTGGAAGAGCCAGGATAAATTTTAAAACAACTCTGACTGTGTTCCCCTGGAAGGAGAAAGTCATATACACCTAGGATGGCTTGAGGGTAAGTAAATCATAGGGTAATTTTCATTTTCGGATGACATATCCCTTTAATGTAGCTAGCAGGGGAAAACTATACTATGTCTAATGTCCTGCTATTAAGTTTATGAATAGGCATTTGCATAACTACTGTTACTTGTGTTATGGTTCTGTTTATTTTTTAAACAAATGACTTGAATTTGGCATTAAGAGGGTTGCCATAGAAACGAATAATTCTAAGAACAGCTCAGAGTAATTACACCAATTACAACATGCCGTGAACACACCATAAAATTTAAATGACTCAATATTTTTCAATTGTTGAACAAAAGCAATATAACACTAAAAATTGTGCTGTTGGTCTGAATATTAGGGCAGAATCACATATTCAGAATATGCTTAATATTACTTAAATATGCTAAATATAAATTTGGCAATTAGAAAATATCACACTGGATTGCTTTAGAAGCAAAAAGCCAATTAAAATAAGGTCTTGCCCTGTAAGATGAAAACATCCAGCATCACAAATAAAAAAAATAACAACAACAGAATACTTTGGATATTAAACATTGGAGTTTCTGCATAATGTATAATATATTGTTCCTCAAATATTCTCAGTGGCCGGGTCGAACCCTTCCACCCATGCACCATACTGTACAATACAGGCTTGATTTTCAATGACTGCTGGTTAATGTGATTCTTCTCTGCACACCTCATTGGTTACTATACACTCAAATTACAATATTAATAAGCCTTGATCAAAAAGCAAACATTCATTATCTCCAATGTAAATGATTTCTGTCAGACAGTTCCAAGCTTTCGCTATTATTAAGATACGATTAGAATAACATCAGAGGAAATGAAATGAAAGGTTTATGATATTAAACAATAACTGATTCTGCAAGGGAGTCCCCAGCTTCATTCTTAACCTTCGTCATGCTGGTGGAGATAAAAGCATATGTGACTCCAGCATCTATTTACTGCTTAGCATTTTGACAGGAATGCAAACAGCTTGGGGGGTGCTGTCAGTGTTCATTAGTTTGCCAGTCCTTCCTTTTAAAGTGTTATCCCTGTCTGAGGATTTGGTGGATGTGTGTGTTGATGGGAGACGTCCAATACCACAACGACTGCATTCTAGTCACCACTCTTAGAGTTCCCTATTATACAGCTTAACAAATCTGGAATGTCAGAACGTTCGTTATTTCAGGGCTGGGAAGAGAAGTGCATTCTAGAAGATTCTAACACTGGTAATTGGTTTGTTGGGGAGGCTGGCTGTCACTTGTGTCTGGCTATAGCAACAAAGTCGAAATCACAAGATATGTGAAAAAGAAAAAAAACGAAAAAAAAAAAACAACAACGTTCCCACACTGTGAGGAGGATTGAGTGTAAGAGTGTGGCTATATTTATGAAGGTGTGAATATTTTATTTTTCATAGGAATGTTAACTGTAAAGAAAACTTGTTTGTTGGAGTAAACTTATGTGTTATGTACTGTTATAAGAGATGAGGGTTCTCTCACTGTCCAGTCTGACCAGTAGTTCAGATTTTTGCATGCACAGTTTTACTGGACTGCCAACAGAATAATAATAATAATAATAATAATAATAATAATAATAATAAATAATCAAATGTATATTAATGTCCTAGTTACAATTTATTTTCTTATTTACTCTATTATTATATTTTTACATGAACAATGTAATTATTCCAATTCTATTCCAATAAATATTCTATTTATTAAAGCCAAGTATGAATCTCATTAGGTTTTTAAGTATTTTACATTTTTTCTAAAATTATAACTCAAGGAAGTAACAATTTAAACAAGATATTTTATTTGTGAACTTATGTGATATGTGCACGAACACAAGAGGTGGGATTTATTGCATGGACCAATCACAGTCAAACATAACCAGTCATATCCAATCATATTGCAATGGAGGCAATGCTTCCTCTCATGTGACTTTTGCTGCATTCACACCATATCGTAATTACCATAATTTCGAAATGACAACATACGACGTTCTACTCGGAATTATGCTTTTCTGTGGCAACACTATCAACGCCTACATTGTATGGTGGTACAGCAGTCATGTGGTACAAGTCGTAGCTCTCAGAAGACTCCCAGTTCACAAGTTGTAATTACGAGTTCTGCGAGGATGTGAATGCTTTTTACAAGTTAGAATCTCGTAATTACGGGAATTCCCATATGGCGTGAATGCACCTTTTCCCCCATTCATTCTCAGTTACCCCCCATGAGTGATTTATACACTTTTTTAATGTTTTATTTTTTTAATAATATTGGCATTGTTTTATTTTTTGTACTACAAATTTTTCTATCATTCAATATTTTGAGAAAGCAAAGCCCTCCTGCCTACTCAGAGGAAACTTAAATTTATATTTAATTCATATTATTATTTTTATAACATATATGCATAAATACACAACAATTGTATAAATGAATTCAACAGTCTGCCTTTAAAATCACTACAAACTCTATTCACATATGCTTGAACATTTGTGTTTGTTTCCTTGTGTGATTTGATTTTTCATTAGCTGTGTGTGTGTGTGTGTGTGTGTGTGTAGAGAGAGAGAGAGAGAGAGAGTTAGTTTTCACTGCTGATATTTCCTGTTATTGACTCCTCTGTACTGTAATGTCAGAATCACAGTGGCTCCTATTGACTCATTGACTGCATCTAGAGAGGCCACGGGCCCTCCATTAACCTTAATTGCTAAATCAACATGGTTGGATAATCACATATAACATTCAACACAATGGTCACTTCCTGACATGGCTCACAGCATGTGCCATTATACATTTGTTTACATTATTTACTCAATACGTAGGCAGTTCTTATATGCTATATTTGCCATATAGGTTGATTTTACTGTAAAACTAACCAGTTTTAAAAGGTATTTTACCATTGTGGTAAAGAGTAATTTGCTTCTTAACCTTGAATGCCTCTTTTGCACAATAACATACACAGTTATTATGTAAAGTACTTATGTAATCTGTATGTTATGTGTATGTATAGTCAATTACTTATAGTTTATGTATAATTAGACTACCACTTTCTGTAGCTATGTATAGGTTTAAAAATTGTTCCTATGTTTAGTGTTGTATGTTTATATTTATATTTATTTATGTAGCGCTGTGGTCCTGCGAGACACGACATTTCGTTCCACTGTATGTCCACACATGTAGCGGAATGAAAATAAAGCTCAACTTGAACTTGAACTTAAGTAGAGCCTGTGGTTAGGTTGAAGATGGGCTGCTTTCATGGCTACATTATATATAGGCTAATGCATGACGCTTAACTATGCATGTAAGTGTATAGTAGTAGTTACATTAGCACTTGCTAGCATGTGATGTTGCTAGCAAGTGCTAGCTAGCTAGCTTTTGATTAAAATATCTAAAAAATGTGATGTGTACTTACATTATCCCAAATGTTTTGAAAAATAAGTCCAGTTTCAGTTTTTTTTTTTTGTTTTTTTTTTTTGTAGAAAACATGGAAACCCCAAAGACGCTTTTTATCCCTGCTGAAAAAACTAGCATATGCTGGTTAGGTAGGCTTTGATGCTGGTATGCTGGTTTTTGCTGGTTTAAGCTGGTCCAGCACAGGACCAGCATAAACCAGCTAAAGACCAGCATAAACCAGCAAAGGACCAGCATAAACCAGCAAAGGACCAGCTTAAACCAGCAAAGGACCAGCTTAAACTAGCATACCAGCACCAAAACCTACCTAACCAGCATATGCTGTTTTTTTCAGCAGGGATGTTATTCATTTTATTAGACAGGTGACAAATGCACAGAGTAGAATTATAATAGAACTTTCAACACACTCAAATGTATCTAGTATGATAAAACAGTGCTGCTTTTCCTACATACGCATGACCGGAAAAGTGGAAGCGGTCGACTGTGGCATAATAAAAGCTCTGCTGCTTTTGAGCCATGTATTGTGCTCATCCTACATTAGCAGTTGCTCCAGCGGCCTCGTTTCGCTTCTGCGACTTTCAGCCCAACCCTGCTTTATACTACAGTGACCCTAATAAGTATTTAATACATTAGCTCATCCATGAACATGATTTCTGTCTGAAATCACTCAATCACTGCACCATCAAACTACACTTTTGCTCCATCTCATAGTAGCCTACCAACATTTAATTAACAGTAGAAGTGAAATCTTACTGTAGTATTCAAATCTGGGTACTGTCTTACGCTTTAAAATCACCTACAGAGAAAGTTAGGTTTCATCAGGCTAACATGACAGTCAAAACTCATGCTGCTGTAAGCTTTTCTTTTTCTTTTCTTTTCAATCACATTGTTCTAACATTACCAACTGTAACGTAGAAGACTGAGACGGGTGGATCTAGTTGCAAACTTTATTGTCAGAAGTAATCGTAACAGACAGGCGGGGTCAGACAGGGGCAAACGGGAACATCAAGGTAAATCCAAAGAGAAATAACAGAGTCCAGGTGGGCAGGTTGAGGCAGGCGGAAAGCCTGGGAACAGGGAACCAGGGAACAGACGGAAACGGCAATGGGAAAACAAACTAGGAAAAATGCTCGGAATTGACCAGGAGAAATAAATCAAAACTTCGCAACCAAACAGAGGAGAAACCAGTCTATTTATACAGAGAAATGAAATGAGCAATATGGCCAACAGGGGTGAAAGGTGAGAGGTAACAGGAAGCACAGAAAGGGATTATGGGGAATGGAGTCCAAGAGAGAGTGTGTAATGATCCATGAGTCCATGTGAAGGCTCCCTCTAGCAGAGAGAAGAGGGAGCCACAGCGGCACAGTTTGTGACACCAACAAACCTTAAATTCGACGCCACCTATAGTTGTGGGTGTATTATTGACGTGTCTAGACCCTGAATATAAGACAAACGTGTTTTTTTCAGATGTATTTCCAAGAAAAAAAAGCTTGTCTTATATTTGGGTCAATAATATAATTATAATGCATACATCTGTAGTTCATTAACATGTTTGTGTAGAAGAAATAAAATAAAAAAAAGTTCTACTAACTTAATCTTTTTTTTTTCTTTTTTTTTTTTAAAAAAGAAGAGTTAATTTACTTAACTATTTTGAGGTAAATGGTTACCACAAATGTTTCGAGTATTCTGAACTTATCAGGTTTCACAGTGTTGTTTGGTCTTTATGACTAAAACAGCTGTGTATAGAGCTGGGTAGATTACTTACAAATTGTAATCAGTTACAGATTCCAGATTCCATGACAAAAATTTTAGTCAGTAATATATTCAGTAACATTACATATTTTAGGTAATCTAATCAGATTACTTTTGGATTACTTTTAGATTACTTTTAACTTAACTTATCACATTGATTTAAATAGGATTATCTTGTAGCATAATGATGTAAAAAATGCAAAGAGTAAGAATATATGTTCCATTCTTTGTCATTTACAACATAAAGTGCATTAAACACTATATTACATCAAGGTTTCCCAAACTAGGGTTTGTATAGGAACTGCAGGGGGTTTGTGAGTTTAATGAAAGCTAAAAATTAATTAGATCATACAAAGTTTAAATTAAAATAAATCATTTTAAAACAAAGTCCCTTTCAAAGATAGTCTGTAGACTTGGCACCCATATTTGCAATGCCTCCGGGCAGCTCATACATGACCAAGTCTTAATGAATGGGTGAATCCTGAAATCTCAAAACCTGCTTGCTGAGCTCACAATTAAATTACATATGTCAAATAAGCAGCCAAAAACTCAAATGAATTGCCCCATGAATGTAGTTTCTTATGCTGAAATAGAAATTAAAAAGCTTATTTTTCAGAGGCCTTAGGAATAATAAAAAAATACTGGGTAGTTATAGTAAATACAGGTGCATCTTAATAAATTAGAATGTCATTGAAAAGTTCATTTATTTCAGTAATTTGTTAAATGTGAGCCAAAATCATCAGAATTTGAGTTGAATTACTGAAATAAATAAACTTTATCACAACATTCCAATTTACTGAGATTCACCTGTATATTTGGCATATAGGGTTTAGATGACAAACAGTTTTGGAATGCCTGCATTACATGTAACTAAGAAATAACATGAATGTGTGTTTTTAATGAGTTGGGAAGACAAATGCCTTCCAAAGACAGTAATACATGGTTAAAAACCTGTTAAAAATGAATGTGTTACTTACTCTGATTACAAGTACTTCATTTTTGGAATCTGATTACGTAATCCAGATTACATGTAATCAGTTACTACCCAGCTCTGTATATAGGCTAAACCTATAGAAATCACTTTTACACTTTCACAAATAAAAATATTTTTTATAGGCACTCTAAAATTATATATATATATATATATATATATATATATATATAAGAAAAGTTTATTGTAATTAAACATTACTTATGATTCTTTGAGGCCTGCTTCCTGTAAAAAGGAATTCTGAAAGGGGAAAAGGTGATCCCTTATGCATTTAAGGAAGGTGTAATGTACTTTCTGCTGGTTATTGTCCCAAATTAAACCCAGAGAGTGTGATCAGAACCCCAAAGCATATGCCTTGTATCACCCCAAAGGTGTTATTTTGCAATAATGTAGACTGTGTATATGTGTGTTGTTTTGATTTGATTTGAGAGTGGAAAAAAAGGCTTACATTCTTATATATCTTCAGAAGACTTGTAATATACTACCTTGTAATATGCTAACTGTCTTCTTTTGAGTTTCATAGAAGGAAATTATACAAATTTGGAAAGACGTGTGGGTGAGTATATGACAAATTTTCCACTGTTGGGTAATTTATTCCTTTAAAGTTGCTCTTGATAAGTTTGCATTTCTCAGCCACTTAAATATGTATACATCCATTTTTAAATTCAGTATTTAGCTTTGGGCACATCCCTGGCCTTTCAAAATTCAGTTTGGATTCAACCAACAAAATTTTATCAGTGGCTGGTGAGGCCTGTAAAAGATAATGCCATTTATTATTCTGGCAGACTAAAGGCCAACCATATGGGTCCTTCAACTTTAGTGTTTCCACACCATTTCTATTAAGAGCTATTAACCTGCTTAAAACGAGACTATATCGGCCACCTTATATTTCCAGATAGTGCTTCGAGATCACTGCGTTTCAATGTTCCCTCATTTAAAGCACCTTATTTCACTGGGAAAAGGCCATGGAGTCAGGCGGCCGTATCATGAATAATTGGAATAAATTTGCTTCCTTCATTTCATATTTCATGCACCATACTCCTTCGAATAACTCAGGCTGTAATTGTAATTGCAAAGTCTAATAAGGAGTAACATGGTTTAAATTAAGAAAGCCACTGACCGTGAACCTTGCAGTAATTCTTAATTCTCTTATTTAATTTCTAATAAAGCACCCTCTTGGAATTATAGAGCGCTTTCTGCTTTGATCCGATCCGCATGCCTCTCATTCACTCTTGTAATCCCTCAGGTAAATGGGGATTTAAGCTTGTAATAACACACACACACACTCACAAAACCCACCGCAGGTCTTCAGTCATCGGCAGTGACTGATGGAGATCAGAAAAGCACAACTATTAGAGAGAAAGATGTTTGTTTCCATCTCTTTGTTAGAGCTTATGTGGTCTGCTTCCTTAAACCAGATGTACTGTTTACAGTGACACATGTTGGAAATCTAACCTTGCCTCTGTTTTAATGAAGCGTTTCTCAGAGGCACAAAGTATGAAATCAGTTTTCCTGGCAGTTTCAACCTTCCTCAAACAGCAACTACACTCCCTGGTGTTCTAATAATGCTGTTTTATTAGTTTTACATTGCATCTTTAATGAAATTCATACATTCACAGAGCCACTGTTGTGTTAGGACTTACAAACGTGCATATAGCCTGATCGTATAGTCCTTGAACACACACAGACACCTTTGCATCTATAAAAAGATCTCTCGCTGTAAGGATAAATTAGGCTTTGTAGATTTGTATACGTTTGTAGAAAGTTGCCACAGCTTGTTACGTAAATTCACTTTTGAACATCTGTTGAAAAGGAACTTTAATGTGAAAATTCACATCTCTATGTGTTAAAAGGCTTGATCTTTGTGCTTCTACTGTTACCAAGGTGGAAAAAGTGGAGGCTCTGTTACTCTTAATGGTAGGTTAATCTCTCAATGGCTCTAAATCTGAATACTGCAACACTGCGGTTGTCTGTTGAGTGCTATTCATTATGCATTGACTGGGTGAGATGAATTATGTAGGGGATGGAAATGTTTTACAAAACTAGTTAAATCATCAGCATGTATTATTGATGGTGCTGAAAAGATGGCCAGAAATCGTAGTCACGCAAAGAGACGGCATTTATACACTTCAAGGCTCACCAGTATAGAGGGCCGTATGGCCTGGGGACATTATCTTGATTTTCTGTGATAAAGTCCACATTGTTTTTGCAAATTTTGCTGATTTGTTACCAAGATAATGTCATATAGCTGGCTAACACAAATGAGGTTTTGTCTAAACTGCAGAAATGACGTGATAGTCTTGGAAGCATTAGAAATAATGTATTGAAAATTACAAACCCATCTGTAATGTTTGGCAGCATACACTATCCGTTTCCATCAAAAGAGTTTATGAATTTATGGAGTGACATTTCTTAACCTAAAAAGAGAAAAAATTGTAAATGTTAAAAGATGACATAAATTGTAAATATAATTAGAAATATGACAAATTATAAATGATAAAATATACTGTATGTTCCAATAAGATAACAGAGTTTAAGATGCACTGATGCTGCCTTTCATTTGCAAAAAAGCAAAGCTGCATTTGATAAGCTCTGGTACTAGAGCCTAAGGTCAGAGCTAACATATTTTAGTATGGATTTATGGGGCATTCATCTTTACACAGAATTTGAGCTGGCGCAGAGCCTCCTCAGGGCTCAAAGTTGGCATGAACTGGAAATTCACCCTGAGATCCACTATCTCTTTTATAAATCAATATTACTGATCTTGTTGTGAACGATTCATCCATGTATGTTTATTTATTTATTTATATTTTTTTTATTTTTTGACCTTGTAATTGCTAGTTACATATCTTCTCAGTTTCTGGTGAAAGGACAGACTTCCCTCCAGTGACATATGCTGAACTTCTCCAATTATGTAGCCGGAACCCTGCATTTTTCTCAGAGTCATCTACAAGCTGATATTCAGATCCACCTCTATCCCATCAACAACTGATGGATTGAACCAAGTTCCCGCTCTGCATTTTTTTGTGCTTTTTCGATTAACCTGGATGTACATCACAATATGAAAGAATAGATGTACTTCCCTTGTGTCACGGCTTAACAGCAGCAGACTGTGTAAAGACTATAGATCTGTTATCCCAAGCTGCTTCAGGGTGTTTTCAGATTGCACCTCCTCACAGATCTAACAAGAATTTCTGAGAATTCCAGATTGTTTTGTTGTTGTTACAGTACCTAAATGATTTAGTTGGATATTTTGTTGATTTTTTTTTTTTCATAAAGAATAATACAACCAAATTTCATACAAACATGGCAACTCATACAATCTTGCACTTTGTCTTGCACATGACATCAAGTTCAGATAAGTTTAACAAAAAAAAAGTTTAACTTAAAGGAACACCTTTTTAAAAAAACATTTTCCAACTCAGATGAGTTTTACCATTTTTGAATCCATTCTGCTGATATCCGGGTCTTGTGGTACCACTTTTAGCATAGCTTAGCATAAATCATTGAATCTGATTAGACCGTTATCATCTATCTCAAAAATGACCAAAAAGTTTCAATATTTTTCCTATTTAAAACTTGGCTTTTCTGTAGTTACATTGTGACCAACAGAAAATGAAAAGTCGTGATTTTCTAGGCTGATATGGATAAGAACTACACTCTCATTCTGGCGTAATAATCAAGGAACTTTGCTGCCATACCATGGGTGCAGCAGACATAATGATATTACGCAGCACCTGAAAATAGTTCCCAGCTAGGTAGCTTCCAACATGACCGGCACTAAGCCACTAAGCTAATAGTAAAATAGCTGGGAACCATTTTCAGGCGCTGCGTAGTATCAATGCGCCTGCTGCACCCATGGTACGGCAGCAAAGTTCCTTGATTATTATGCTGGATTGAGAGTATAGTTCCTCTCTATATCAGCCTAGAAAATTGCAACTTTTCATTTTCTGTCGGCCTTAGTACACAATGTAACTACAAAAGAGTCAAGTTTTATATAGGAAAAATATCAAAACTCTTTGGTCATTTTTGAGCGAGATGCTAACAGTCTAATCAGATTCAACGATTTATGCTAAGCTATGCTAAAAGTGCTAATACCAGACCTGGAGATCGGCTGAATTTATTTGAAAATGGTAAAACTCATCTGTTTAACTCTAAAGGAGTTGGAAAATGAGCCTATTTTCAAAAAAAGTGGAGTGTTCCTTTAAAAAAAAAGCATCTTAAAACTTTTTTCTGTTTTGCCAAAGCTTTTTTGCTAATTCCACTTAAATTATTATTATTTATTCTTTATTCTTTTTTTTTTTTTTTACAAAACGGCATTCTATATAGCTCCTTAGGCTGGCCACACATTTGATTTGCACCCCTGAACGATCAGTGGACCATGGCTCAATTTGAGGCTTGTCGTAAATTATTTTTTTGTCAAAAAATAATAAATAATAATCCTTTATTGTAAATAAATAATAAAAAAAAATAATAATAATCCTTTATTGTGTGATGTCATTACGATTAACTGCTCCCAATCTAGACAGACCATCCTCAAACTTAAAATGTAAGTATTAAACGTATTTACAGCTCTTGATCAGGCTGCCTCTGATGTGATAACCGTGATAGCCAATAAGAGTAAGCAAGCGTCAACTACCAGATGTTCCATGTATTTATAGCTGAAACTTGGCAGCCACAGACATGCCACAAAAGTAGAATACTGAGGCTTTGTTTTCTATTTAGTTTTTTTACTGTACAACAAAACGCGCACCAGCCAGCTGACAAGCTTGTCGATTGTCATCTTTTAGCAGTCACATTCTCCTGTCGCGATTCTCAGTGAGATCTCGTGTTGCTGTGAAATCTTTCCTACATTCAACAAGTGTGTGGTCTCGTGGTCTGGTTGAATCATCTAGTGTGTGTGTTCAGAGGATTATAAGGCTAAAATCAGTTGAAACTGTCTTTATGTTTGTGGTCTCCCATAGTTTTAACGTCAGTTTCACAATTTGGCCTGCCCATCCTGTCCTGATGGTAAATGGTGAACAAACTTGGCTTGCTGTCCTCAGTGGAGGCTTGTAACCCGAGGCTCAGCTTGAGTTCCGAGTTCAACCCCCCCATTGTGATACTACCTAAA
This sequence comes from Cirrhinus molitorella, assembly GCA_033026305.1. NCBI lineage: Eukaryota > Metazoa > Chordata > Actinopteri > Cypriniformes > Cyprinidae > Cirrhinus > Cirrhinus molitorella. Next base: position 25,300,787 of record CM065120.1, read on the forward strand.
GCAGAATATTCTGCAGAGTTTAATTCCAACCCCAATTAGACACACCAGCTATCAAGCTCATACTAGGCATGCTAGAAACTTCACAGCAGGTGTGTTGAGGCAAGTTGGAGCTAAACTCTGCAAGACACAGGCCCTCCAGAACAGAGTTTGGGCACCCCTGGCCTAAAGGGAGAATAACAGATATAGAGGAGGGGATGGGATAGGATGGGGACGCTGGGATGATGCAATGACTGCTGCTTATATAGGCTAAATGATTAGGCTTCTCCTGAAACTAAGATTTAAAATCATCTACACTCTTAAAAATAATGGTGCTACACAATGCCATTTTTTTGTCTAAATGGTTTCATAAAGAACCTTTAACATCTGAAGAACCTTTCTGTTTCACAAAAGGTTATTTGTGGCGAAAGAAGGCTCTTCGGATTATAAAAAGGTAAGAAAGAAATAGTTCTTCTATGGCATCGCTGTTAAGCACATTTTAAAGCACCCTTATTTTTAAGAGTGTAGTGTGTCCTAGGCAAACTTCATGGCAAACTTCTCTGCAACTGTTCCAGGAACAAAATATGTTTTTTAAATAGGTAGTTCACCCAAAAATGAAAATTCTTACAAACCTGTATGTCTGTCAATGCTTTGGTTACGAAAATTCTTCAAAGTGTCTTCTGTTGTCATAAAGTTTTGGATTGACTTACAGTGACAGAATAATTTTTTTTTGGTGGGTGATCTATTAATTTAACTATCATGCTAGAAAGGGCCCAGAATCATGCCATGTACTGTATCAACATCCCTGCCAAAATAGTTTCTCTGGGAGTTTGGCAGTGCAGCTTTAGAATGCCAGAAACACATTATTTTCACTATCAAGTGCTTATGAAAGCACAGAGATGTTGAGTCAAATCTCAGATCTAGTAAGGCTAAACTTTTTCTATACAAATAACAATTCCCTTGACTTTAGACAAACATTAAAAATGGCCTCAATTTTGGCCTAGCAATGAGCTGGCTGGGCTTCTAAAACAACACAGGTTTGGCATGCCCAAAAAAGCATCTGTTATTTTACTTCAGAGCCAATATCTTGGAAATGTAAAAAAATCAAATTAGCACATCTTATACGATTTTGTTTTTATCCCCTTATCAGTCTAATGTCTTGTGGCACCAATAAACGCAATGGTGCCGCAATAAAGATGATGTTGTAGAGTTGTATGAGATACACTGGGGTGAAAGTGACCGTATGAAGCCGATGCATTAGAGGTGGGAACTTGGCAAGATGATAATTGCTGTTAAAGTGGGGTCAACCACCAAAGGGACTAGACGGCTCAATTACAATCTATTATGTCCTCTGAAGCAAGCTCAGTAGATAAGCAGCTCTTGTCTGTGAGGACAGAAAAAGCCTTGAAATTGGAAATTGTGGTAAACATGACACGGCTACACTGCAGCTGACAGAGAGAGGCTGTTACACGGTTCCTTTCGTGTTGTTGTCATGAAGAACATACCCCCGTCACACAGACATTTATTCAGTACATAAGGACTGATGCATGTGATAATGTCTTTTGTGTTTACATGTGTGTGTTTGTTTGTGTGAGCAAACATTTTGTCACAAGCCCTCTTCACTTAATATCGCTGGCGCTGAACTCAAAAGGGACGCGAGCGTAAATTAGCCTGAGTAGAGTTTTCATCTTCAGGCACTTTGATCTGACATTTTCTTGGGCGGTGACTTCCTACACATCTCAATAATATGCTAATTATGCAGCACTGTTGAAATTTGTTTGTTAGGAATATTAATCTGCTGGAGCATGTTTTCACAAGTTTTAATAAAACCTGTGTTCAGAATGTAGATGTCCCTGAAGTCCCTGCACGCTCATGCACTGGTGCTTCTGCAGTTGTGATAATTAATATCACAATACATCAGTGAGACAAAACTGCACATAACATGTGCTCCTCGTGCATATGTGTGATATGTGTACAGCGAGAGCTGATCTAAAATTCTAAAACCACCAACACAATCTCATGAGAACTATTTTACAAAGTGACAATTTCCAGTGTATTTTGATGTTATACATACAGTTGAGGTCAAAAGTTTACATCCCACCTTTCAGAATCTGCAAAAAGTTAATTATTTTACCAAAATAAGAGGGATTATACAAAATGCTTGTTATTGTTTATTTAGTACTGACCTGAATAAGATATTTCACATAAAAGATGTTTACATATAGTCCACAAGAGAAAACTTTTTGAATTTTGAAGATCAGGGTAAATTTGACTTTGTCTTCTGGGAAACATGTAACCTCTGAAGGGCAGTACTAAATGGAAAGAAAAAAAAAAAAAAGATGGATCTCAAAATCATACAGCCATTGTTGGAAAGTGTTCAAATACACACAAATGATGTAAAACCAAATAATTTGTAGGACCTGAAGGAGGTTTCTGAAGAACAGCAGGCAGTATAACTGTTCAGGTAAACAAGGGACTCAAGAGCAACTATTACTATAAAAATAAATAAATAAATAAATAAAAAATGCTGTGGATCATTCAGGTAAGTTCACAGTATTAAGAATCAAGGGGATGTAAACTTTTGAACTAGGTAATTTTTATAAATTCAACTATTATTTTCTGTGTACTATATGTAAACATCTTAAAATATCTTATTCAGGTCAGTACTAAAACAATAGCATGCATTTTGGTAAACTAATTAACATTTTTCAGATTCTGAAAGGGGGATGTAAACTTTTAACCTCAACTGTACACTGTAAAAAAAAAATATATATATATATTTTATTTCTCACCGCCATGTCATCCAATATGTCCATGTCTTTCTTTCTTCAGTCAAAAGAATTAAGGTTTTTTAAGGAAAACATTCCCAGGATTTTCTCCATATAGTGGACTGTAATGGTGGGCAACAGGTTGAAGGTCCAAACTGCAGTTTCAGTGCAGCTTAAAAGATTTTTATCTAGCAAAACAATCTGTCATTTTCGAAGAAAAATACAAATTATTTATTTATTTATTTATTTATTTATTTATTTATTTTTTTTTACCACAAATGGTTGATCACCATTGAAGTCCACTATAAAAAACCTGGAATGTTTTCCTCAAAAACCTTAATTACTTTTCGACTAAAGAAAGAAAGACATGAACCACATAACGCATTCATGTTATTTCAAATTGTTACATTTAAAATCTTTGGACAACATTTAAGGGAATTCTTTTGATCTACCATGGGTTTTTATGTTGCTTTATGTAATATTTCTTAGTATTGTTAGTTACTAACATTCCTATAAACTACATAATATTTAATTATAGATTCCATGTTTCCCTGGTGTTTATGAAAATGTATGATTTTTAGAAAAAACATTAGCTTGAAACTGCAACAAACTGCATAAGCAGAAGAAAACTAACTAACTAACTAACTAACTAAATAAATAAATAAATAAATAAATAAATGTATAAACAAATACGAAGTAACCACTAATTTGCCTGACCACTAAATTATGCAATAATTGTGAATTGCCATTAGAGTGTGTTGGAAAAAATCTGAGATTCAAAATCTAAAGGTTTTAGTTTAGGATTTAAAAAAAGTACATTAAATAAGTGAGAAATATTTAAAAATCTGATGAAATTATATCATACAATGTGAGACACACCATTTAAAAACCTTTACACTTCCTTGTGTAATTATTTGATTAATTTATAATATAATTCATATATTAAAACTACTTCAAATATTTAGTAAAATAGAAAAAAGTGAAATAGAAGCCTTTCTGTTGGTGATCTCTGACTTTTGGCCGCCATTATAAATTCTTTGTAAATAGTGAATGAGATTTTCAGTATCAAATCAGGGTTTATATTGTTTGTTTTTTATCAGTCTCAATGCCTTGTTTCCATCTCTGTCCTCTAAGTTGATCTCTGGATTTGAGCGTGTGATACACATTTCCTCCTCTGCAAAGTTCAATTCATACACCATTGCAACCCAATGAAAGTCAAATGCAAACCCATGTTTTGAAATGAAACAGAGAAGAAAGAGAGGGAGAGAAATAAGCAGAAGATGATCAATGATGGATGGAAAGATGAAATCTGTGATGTTTGGAAGGACAGAGATAGGCTGAGAATCAGTGAGAGATGGTGATGTGGAGAAAAAGAATGGAGTGATGGAAGATGCAGGGCGTCCTCTTTCCTCTCGTCACGCTTGTGTGCACTAAGTGGTGAGTGAGCTGTAGGCAGCAAGCAGAGGGTCTGGAGGGAACACTTGGCATGCTAGTGGCCTCAACTCCCCTCCACTCAGCTAGGTAACACTCCCTCTCTCTCTCTCCATCTCTCTCTCTTTCTCTGTCCTCCATTCTGTCCCTGTAGGGAACACACAGCGATCAAAACAGCAGCAAACAAAGTCTACACTCACAGCCCAGTCAGCCACAACAGGGCAAAACAAACACTGGACTGACTCAGTCACGCACACACACAAACACACACACATACACACGGATATATGCACACAGCACTCAAGCAGACATGCACAGGGAAAAGAATGCAAACATTTTACAAGCATTATGTAAGGACACCAGTGCAGCCAAAAACACATTAAGTCGCTGAGGATAAAGGCGCCTGCTAAATGAATAAATCTACTTTACGCTCTTAAAGGGATAGTTCACCCAAAAATGAAAATTCTGTTGTTAATTACTCACTCTCATGTCGTTACAAAACATGTAAGACCGCTAGAAAACAAATTATATTATTTTTGATGAAATCCAAGAGCTTTTTGACCCTGCATAGACAGCAATGCAACTACCATGTTCCAGGCCCAGAAAAATAGTAAGGGCATTGATAAAATAGTCTATGTGACATCAGTGGTTCAACCGCAATTTTATGAAGCTATGAGGATACTTTTTGTATAATATTAGCTGAAAATATGGAAAGTCCAGGGAGTGAATTTCAAGGGGTGGACAGGGTTCCACTTTCAGCTGGTAAGATTTTTCAAAAAGAATGAAAAAGATTTATACATTTTATCCATTCAGTAGCCTGCAATCCATGTTCCTTACATAACCGTAGTAAAACATACAGTGCAGTCTTTTTTTCTATGATTATTAGCTGCGCAATGTTGGCTTTTGTGATTGGCCATAAAACCTGCAGGCTGCAGCCAATGAAAATGCTTCTCCATCAGTGCGCGTCTTGCTTCTCACAGAACAGATCGTGAAAGCAGACTGCTGCACATAAATTATGGATGAACCGTGATTTTTGTCGAAAATCTGAATGTTGATTTTATACAGCAGCATACTATTGTTTTTGCTCTTTTACATCAACGAAAATAGTTCCAAACAAAATCACAGCTAAACCGCTGCGCATCTCCATGTAAACACAGCTGTGTTTAGTTTATGAATTAATGTAGTGAGTCAATGATTCAATGAATCACCCATTCACAAGGACAGTCACTTGCCTCATTCCTGAATGAATTAGCCATTTGAATGAATCGATTGAATGAATGAATCAGTGACAAAGACAGTGACTTGCCGCCACCTACTGGACCTTTTATTTTCATTTGAAAGTATCATTTCAGTTATCAAAGGGATAGTTTACCAAAAAATGAAAATTCAGCAATTGACTACTTACCTTCATGTCATTCCAAACCCATAAGACCTTCGTTTATCTTTGGAACACAATTTAAGATATTTTTGATGAAATCCAAGAGTTTTCTGACTCTCCATAGACAGCAAGGGTCCTTCCACGTTCAGTGCCGAGAAGGGTACCAGGAACATCAACGAAATAGTCCATGTGACATCAGTGGTTTAAACATAATTTTATGAAGCTACAAGAAATACTTTTGTTTTGCATTTTGCATTTTTGTATCTTCATAAAATTACAGTTGAACCACTGCTCCTAATTTTCATAATTAGTGGTTTTAAATCATGCTCCCTTTTTATTAAACACAAGGGCACATTAAAAATGCTTACATTATAACCCCCCTTCTCCCCCTAAACCTTCCAAGTCCCACTAGTGAATTTTGACTATTTCCACCACTATATGTATGTATTTGTGTATGTATATATGTGTGGTCCTGGTATTCCCAAGTATAGTAATACTGGTAAATGTTGACCTTAAGCCTTGTTGGCTTTTTTTGGTCCCCATGAGAAAACAAACTAAAAAATCATACAGAATGATATTTTTAGAAAATCCAATAGCTTCTGTGTTCTGAGGGGTAGGTTAAGGGGAAGGGGATAAAAAATAAAATTTGTACAGTATAAAAACCATTAAGTCTATAGAATGTCCCCATAAAACATGCCACTGCTTTTGAGTTATCTCAACAAAAGTTTTTTTTTAGTTTTTCTCAGTAAAAATACTTTGTTTAGCCAACATAAATGTGTTTGTTCATGCAAGGCTGATTGCCTTATTTTGCTAATAGGAAAAGTCTTGTCACAGCAACTGAAACAACAATCACTGTCATTGGGATAATTTATTTTTCATGTATTATTATTATTATTATTATTATTACTTTTATGTGTCAATTTTTTGTTTATTTAAAAATGACAAACAGTGATTTGTTATAGAATTCTTGATGGATAACTTAGTCTAATATGTAGATAATATGTTTGTTTGTAAAACACCTTACAAGACTGAGATATCCAGCAAACAGATGTGAAGTTGAACATACTCTAGGCCTCAAAACTAGACACACAAACCTCAAGAACATTTGCAATCAACAAATGTTAAAAATATGAGCTCTTTACATCACAGTACAACAAAGAACTAACAATAATGACAAAACAACAACAAAAAGTTTAAATTAAGCAAACAGCAAAACAATAATCCTATAACAGTAACCGCATAATTTATTCACACTGCAATGCATGCTGGGAATCCACAAGGCCTTAACATTTCAACAATATGAAATTCTTTGTTCAGACAACGGTTTGACTAGTTAGGACAACATTCAGGGCAGTTTTGTTGGTGTGACGGGTTTTTATGTTGTTTCAAGAAAAGAGCATTTTTTAGTATTTGACACACAAAATGTTTTGTAAACTGGAAAATATGCATTTGCGTTTTTTTACAGTGTGGAAACCCAATGTGTGTGTTTGTGTGTGTTGTAAAATCCTGTGTGTAGATTGTTGTATACACTTCAGTATAATGTTTTTTAAAAATCTATTTCTGGAACTTAAAAAGGTTCAAATATGGCATCTAGTTTTTGGTTCCAACTGAAGCATTTATATTTAAGAGCGATTGGAAACACCTTCAAAAGAGAAAAACATTTCTTAATGTCAGACTCCATCAGACTCCATGAGGTTAATAGCATTAGCATTAGTATGCTGCTTCTAATTAATTCTCATAAATCATCATTGATGTTCTGTACAGTCATTGACTAAAAGAACTCCACAGCACTGCGCCCTGCCTCGAACACAATCAAAACTCATGAGAAGATGAAATGTTAAAGGCTTCTTTTCATTTCATGTGTATTTCAAAAACATGTCAAATTATCCACCATCGGGCCATTTATTTAACATTACAGCCCAAAAATCAACACAAACTTAATTAGAACTTGAGTTGAACATGGGAGACAAATTTAAATGTTACATTTGACACAAGTGAAGCCCCTTTTTCTGTTTGATTTCATTTAATTTGATTTGGACTCACTTACACCGTCTGCTGTGTCAGGCCTTTCTGCACGGCCTGTAACATCATTTCAGCATTCTCCTCTTTAATGGCTTTCATAAATTGTGCTCTGGCTGTTTAGTTATTACTATCACTGTGACATTTACAGTACATGGAGATTACTTTCAACATAGTAGAGCAGATGAACAACTCTATGATTTTAATGGCTGGAGACAATATTTGATTCCGTATTAGATAAATTTATCATCCATTCATGGCAGTGCTTGAATGTCATAATGTAACCCTAAGGCTAACCAGTTGCACATTTTGAAACAGAATAACACAAGTCAATAAATGCCATGCTTTGCAAATGTATCTCAGATTCCATTTTAAATGGTATTTTTATTCATACGTCTCACATGTGTTGCCTTGTAAATGTAATTTGCTGCACAAAAGAATATCTCTGTATAAAGTATTAAAAGTTTCCTTGAAATCACACAAGAGTTCATTTAAACAGGTATGAACATTTAATTATCTGTTTCCTTCATAGATCCATTTCCTTGCGTAAACAGATCTGAAGACAGAAAGACATAAATAAATTATACGCTGCTTGACCTACTTGACTGTATATTTGACTAACTATGGTTTAACCTTTTTTTTTGGACTATGTGGATACATTGTGCAATACTTAAAATACATATACAGTGGATATATAAAAAAATATCCACACCCCTGTTAAGATGCCAGGTTTATGTGATTTTTTAAAAAAAAAATAGAACATGATAAATAATCTCAGAATTTTTTTTTACATTTTATGTGACCTGTAACCTGTACAACTCAACTGAAAAACAATCTGAAATCTTTATTCAGTGGGAAATAAAAATAAAAAGCTAAAATAATGTGGTTGCATTGGTGTGCACATCATTTTACAACTGGGGATGTGGCTGTGTTCAGAATGAACTAATCACATTCAAACTCATGTTAAATAGGAATCAGTACACCTGCCGTAATTTAAAGTGCCTCTGATTAACCCCAAATAAAGTTCAGCTGTTCTAGTAGGCTTTTCCTGACATTTTCCTAGTCGCATCTCACAGCAAAAGCCATGGTTCGCAAAGAGCTTCCAAAGCATCAGAGGGATTTCATTGTTAAAAGGTATCAGTCAGGAGAAGGGTACAAAAAAATTTCTAAGGCTCATTAAATTTCTCATTAGATATACCATGGAACACTGTGAAGTCTGTCATCATCAAGTGGAGAAAATATGGTGCAACAGGACGTCCCTCCAAAACTGATGAAAAGACAAGAAGAAAATTGGTCAGGGAGGCTGCCAAGAGGCCTACAGCAACATTAAAGGAGCTGCAGGAATTGCTGGCAAGTACTGGTTGTGTGCTACATGTGACGACAATCACCCGTATTCTTCATATGTCTGGGCTGTGGGGTAGGGTGGCAAGGCAGAAGCCTTTTCTTACGAAGAAAAAGATCTGAGCCCGGCTCAATTTAGCAAAAATTTGAAGTCTTCCAAAAGCATGTGGGAAAATGTGTTAGGGTCTGATGAAACCAAGGTTGAACTCTTTGGCCACAATTCCAAAAGGTATGTTTGGCGCAAAAACAACACTGCACATCGCCAAAAGAACACCATACCCACACTGAAGCATGGTGGTGGCAGCATCATGCTTTGGGACTGTTTTTCTTTAGCTGGAACTGGGGCCTTAGCAAAGGTGGAGGGAATTATGAACAGTGCCAAATACCAGTCAATATTGGCACAAAACCTTCTTGAAGAGGAACTTCATCTTTCAGCATGACAATTACCCTAAGCATACATCCAAATCAACAAAAGAATGGCTTCACAAGAAAAAGATAGTTTTAGAATGGCCCAGCCAGAGCCCAGACCTGAATCCAATTGAAAATCTGTGGGGTGATCTGAAGAGGGCTGTGCATAAGAGATGCCCTCGCAATCTGGCAGATTTGGAGTGTTTTTGCCAAATATTACCAAGTCAAGATGTGCTATGCTGATAAACTCATACCCAAAAAGACTGAGTGCTGTAATAAAATCAAAAGGTGCTTCGACAAAGTATTAGTTGTGTACACTAATGCAACCACATTATTTTATTTTTTTATTATTATTATTATTATTATTATTATTTTTACTTTCCACAGAAAAAAAAGGATTTTGGTTTGTTTTTCAATTGAGTTGTACAAGTTATAGGTCACAAAGAATGTTCTGAAATTATTTGTGTGTAGACTTTTTATATCCACTGTAGATGTTATATGGGACCTACTGTAGCTTTTTATTTCCCTGCTCTAGGTAGCTTCCTGTTCTACTTATTAGATTAAAGTTACTTTATATTGTTTAATTCCACCTTTAATAGTCTTTCGTTTGAAATAGTGACACACATCCTTATTTGTACATTTTCACTTTTCAGGTTCAGGACAACTTTGACGAACTCTAATTAAATATGTGCTGTTCAATTCTAATTAAAACAGGCAGTGCCAACACTCTGGCACAGTCATGTGCAAATTCTGCAGGAACTTTTTTTGTAGAAAGTGAGAGAACAAGCATACTAACTACTCTTAAACAGAACAGCTGCAGCGTTTTGACAGTGTTCTCATTTACAAGGGCACTAATAGAAAATGTGAAGTGCAAAGTGAAAGTTGCGATCTCTGGTACCCACTGAGATGACTTTGCTACATTTGCGTGTTTGTTGTTTGCAGTGTGTTAACATCTATACAGTTGAAAGTCTGAAGCCACATCCAACATCTGGAATTCATAATCTAATTTTAACTTGGAAATAAACAGAACATTTTAGGATTTTGAAAATCATTGCATCAACATAGAATTAATACGTATTAGGACAAAATATGTTGCTATTTTTATCATATCATGATACTTTTTTATAGCCTGAATAATGTTTTTTTCATATATATATATATATATATATATATAGTAAATTGTTGTTTATGTGTTTATTCATACACAAACAGGAGCTTTGTAGTCTACTCTCTCTCTCTCTCTCTCTCTCTCTCTCTGTGTGTGTGTGTGTGTGTGTGTGTGTGTGTGTGTGTCTTGCCACATCCTCAGTGAGACAGATGGGATTGTGGGAGGGGGTGTTGCCAATGTGACGGACATAAATAATAATTATAATAATAAAAACTTAATCAGAATTAGAAAACTTCTTAAAGTCTGTAGTCAGGTCCAGACTCTGATGCAGACAGGCAGTAGCCTTCAGCTATAGGTGACATGTCTTTGAATTGAACCTCATTGGTCACCCTGGCAAGACTTCAGTGACCCATATAAATACAGAGAGGAGAAAGGTTCCTTCTTATGGTAATGAGTGGTTCAGTATGAAATGTGGAGAGGGTTACAATCAGCATGCAAAAGGTGCTCAGGAGGGAAAACACACACACACACACACACACACACACACACACACACACACACACACACACACATTCTCTCTTCTAACTCATGCACATATAAAGATGTTTCAATTATGGCCACTTTTAGCTCTTTTAGCCCTAAACCTAAAACACTTTAGACTTACTTTTCATGCTTTTTGCATCATTTGACAACATCCGAATCACAGTTTGATTGGAAATATGATATTTTCCTTCAACTGTTTTTCTTTTCAACTCTAATGGAAGCCCATTTCTGCCACTGAATAAAACAATTGTGTGTGATACAAATGCACAATTCTGATTTTTTTTTTCTTAGAGTTGCATGATATAAACTTGTTATGAAGCCAGAATTAAGAACCTGCAATTTTGAAAAATAAAGAATTGCGAGATATAAACTGACTTACAATGGTGACCATTCAAAAATGGGAAAAGAGCACTTTTTTTTTTTTTTTTCCCAAAGTTTGCATGTGTGTAACTCAATAAGTATTAAAGATATATTAATTCTCTTTTACATTTTGGGTCTTAACAAACTTTCCTTTTGGCATCTTTATTTCTAAGGCCCTATGCTTCCAAAGATATTGGAATTTTAGTATGGCTCCAGGAGTAAATTGTTAAAATGTACACATTTACAGTGGTCAAAAAACAAATGTGGGTTAGTTTGCAAAAAGTTGATACTACTTTTAAAGACGAATGTCTGAAGAACAAATAATGTTGAAACTTGTGCTGACTGTCAATGTTTTTTAAGTCTGCGAGTTAGGGCTGGGCGATAAAACGATAACGATATGTATCGCGATAGACACGTGATCGATATCAATAAAAAATGTGTTCGATAATACGTTCGATATTTTGTATTCTTCGTCGGAAGGCGAAGCAAGTTTTGTTGCATTAACAAAGGCACTCGCTCTCTGGTAACCTAGCAAAGTAGGGAGTGACACGCTGTGACCAATCATGTAACACTATCATTTTGGTTGCGCCATATCGTTGTCTCGTGCTGGTCTGCTGGATTCCTCTTCAGTAACCGGCGACTGATAAGCAGATAATGATCGTCGAAGCGAGCGAGGAAATTGTAAATAAAAGAGGAAAAGTCTGCTCGCCAGTGTGGCAGTTTTTTGGATATTATAAGTCTGACCGTAGTCAGACCAATGTCGTCTGCAAATTATGCAGTGCCGCGCTAGTAAGACTTCACTTTCGCTTTCAGTTTGAAGAGCGGTTCGGACGGTGTTTAGTGTCTCAGCCAGCAGCATTCCTTCAGTGCAGCTTCACGTTTAAGCAATAGACCGAAACTTGCCACAAAGCACCGGCAAAAATAAAAATTTGCAGGACAGAGGCGCCAGCCTGAAAACAAATAACAAAAAAGTGACGGCGCTGGCGCCTCTGTCCTGCAAAGCGGCTTTAACATTCACTCTCCGCACAAACGATTGGATATGCGCCTAATAGCGCACATTTATCTTTTGATGTTTAAATCAACATTGTTTTATACTTGAACTGTTTTATGTCTATAGATTTTATTTAAGGTCGTGAAGAAGTCACTGATCAAACAGACTATGAAGAGTCTTCCGCTGGCCGCTGTTCGTTACTTAAAAAAACGAAAACTTATATTTAACAAACAAACAAAAAGTCCTCCCAACAATTTTCCAAATTAACTTAATAAAAAAACGAAACGAATTATAAGTCTAATCACTTTTCCATTACATACAAAACTGAACTATTTTAGTATACTAAAAACACCAAATCAAATATACAATAATAAATCGAGCATGCCCCATTTTATGCTTGTCATGTTACATGATTTTACTGATTTGCACGTGCAGTTGGGCTTTTATGGAGGAGCAAAAGCGCACTAAAAGAGACGGAATAGGGAGCAATAATCGTTTTATCTCGATTATTGCATTTTCATTATCGTTTAAAAACGAAATCAAAATTAAATTTTGATTAATTGCACAGGTTTCTCTGTTTATATTTAACACTTTGCACTATTTTATTACACTTTATTAAGCATTTCTTACATTTTCTTTCATTTTGCACCTTAAATGTTAAGAGATAACTGTTAAGTGTTCAATTGTGACTTTAGACTTATGTTTACATTTTAATTATTTGAGTTTTCCATGGTTGTTGACATTTCTGTCTTAATAACTGAGGGGATTATGGTCAGAGGAAAGTTGAGTTTAAAATAAAAATGTTTAAATGTAATATATTTTTCTCCTGGTCCTTATTTTAAATGGGTCATAAAAAATATCAATAATTATCGATATCGACCGTGTCATATCGACCGTGTGATATGAAACACTGATATCGTGATACAGTTTTCAGCCATATCGCCCAGCCCTACTGCGAGTTTTAGACCTAACATCTTTTTTAGATGGTGACAAACAATAGCCAAATAACTGTATTAGTTTTAACACAGTCAGATTCAGTCCATTCTGGTATTAACAACCACTTTCCACAATCCAGTCATTTCCCAGTGCAAAAAAAAAAAAAAAAATCAGGTCTTGGCCCTAGATTTTTACTTGTTGAATATAATTCTACAATAACACACAATTCTGACTTTTTTCCTCAGAACTGTGAGATATAAACTCACAATTCTGAGAACATGTCATTCTTTCAGTGGCAGAAACAGGCTTCCATACTCTCCCTCTCTTTTGTATACTTTACCAAGGGGGGTGCAAAACTGTTGTTTGTAATGGAAATGATGCCACAAGAGAGCAACAGTAGAAATGTGTGTGAAAATTGATATAAATGATTTTCATATGTAATAATAATTTGTTTTATGATGGATTTTCTTTGTCAAGATAAAGCAATAAGCAAAGTTAAAACATATACATAAAAAAGTGGAAAAAATTATAATGACAAATGGAAAAAAAATGTAAGACAGTTTTAATATTTTCAAATATTAAAATAATGTATTCTCTTTTTTTTTTTTTTTTTTTTTTTTTGATAAAATTTAACACCTGGGACATAGAAGAAATATATATGCACATTCTCTCTGCCATGCTACACTGAGACGAAAAAAAGAGGTAACATCTAATTTAACTGGTTTTATTAAGGACAAAAATATTATTTTATATAGCTGAAACAGCCTAAATTAATTTACACTAACAAAACTACATTTTACAGATTTAATCAGGTAGAAATAGCTCTTTAAAGGAACAATTGCAGGTCATCCGTTTTTAATACACTGTTTCTTTCTTATTTTCTCTCTTCACAGGCGTAAATCTGGGATACAGACATCCATGCTCCTCTCTGGGACAGAAGCTTGTAAATCGGATTTCCACTAAGTGACATGTGACATTGATCTGTGAGTCATTTTGGTTTATAACTTATGATAAAACAGAGGATCGGAGCTTGCATTGATTGTAAGCTTTTAACGCCACGCTGTTCTCTCTCTGGGAGGGAGAAGAAAAACATTGTCAAAATCCACTTTCACACTCTCAAACTATAACTGTGTGTTTATGTAATCTTCTCCTTAAATGTCTATCCATCTATTTTACTGATAGAGGAATAGATTGTGCTTTACAGCTTTTGTTCATTACAGCAAATAACCTTTTTTTGGCTTCCACCAAGACTGTGCTGTGGAGCTTGAAACCAGCAAATGATGTACTATACTTTTAAATGAGAGCGAATAACAAAGTCTCCTCCCATGTCTTTTGGACTTAACGCCACACTGACTATAATAAGAGCCTTTCTGAAAGAAAAAAGAGAGTGTGAATGCTCTGGGCCCAATACAACTGCTGGTTAAAGTGATGACAGCTTTTACAGGAAGTTGTAGACATCTTGCTGCGGTCACCTTCAGCATTGCCCAGCAGACTCAGCGGTAGCTGTCTCGCCCTCAAACGCGGCAATATAGGGTAAATACGGAGCCTCAGTGATCCGTAAACTCATTAAGGACCTTTTAATTAAACGTCAGGTCATCAGCATGCAAGACACTGAGATCAAGCCTGCAGAAAGCTTTGGATGTCTCACACAAAGGAGACCTTTGAAGTATATAATGAAGGTGTTAATCAGAAGGGATGGATCTAATTGTGAGCCCTACCCTTCTCACACTGTAAGAGACGTCCTTGGTTCATCCTCGGGCTGTTGGGACATACTTCAGGCTTTGTCAGAACCTCGTGGTCAGGCTAAAGCGAAGAGATCAAGAAAGCTGAGATCAAGAAAAAAGCTTATTGTGGACTTGGAGAATTGCTGAGTAGCCCATGGGATGAGGTTACATTTTTTTTCGGAGAAGTTTGTTGACTGAAGAAAAAAATGGCAGTTATTTGCAAAATTTTACATTGATTGAAAATTCTAGGTTCAGTACAAGTAAGCTCAGAAAAAAAAAAATAAATAAATAAATTCTGGATTATAGTAAAGCACTTATAAAAGAAGTGAATGGACCAAACCATAAACGTTATAATAATAAGACACAAGACTCAAAAATATGAATGACTGTAGTGCGGGGGAAAAACAATCTAACTTTCTCTGGGTAAAGGTTAAAGTCTTTTATGATCACTACGGCTGCGTTTATTTGGTAAAAATATACATTAAAACAGTTATATTGGAAAATATTTTGTATTTGCGATAACTCCAGTCTTCCGTATCACAAAATCCTTTGGAAATCATGCTAATATGCTTTTTTGCTGCTCAAGAAATATTTAGGGGCCAAGCACTGAAGGTGTGATGGCACTTATTGAATCCGTTAGAATTCTTCTTCTTATTATTATTATTATTATGCTTCTTATTCTTCTTCTTCTTCTTCCGCCATTGAGTCTATGGCAGCCCATAGAACTGCTTGCGGGAAAGTTGTATAATTTGGCACACTGATAGAGGACAGTCTCAACATTAATTGTCCAAAGTTTCACTTGTTTATGCTAATAACCTACTTTTCAGAACTCTTCCAAGACGGTTTGTCTGATTTTCACCAAAATTGGCTCAGATCATCTTCAAACCATGCTGGCAAAAAGTTATGGAATTCAAGTTGACTGTTTTGGCACAGTGCCACCTAGTGGTCAGGAGATACAAAAAATGGCTATTTCAGCTAATAACTTCTGAATAGTTTGGCCAAAAAATCACAAAACTTTAGATTCGGTGCATCATGCTGAGTCCAATGATACCCAATTTTCCCATGTCAGCCATTTTGTGCATTGGCCATTTTGAATTTTATAGTAAAATGCTATATTTTATGAACGCATTGACGCATCGTTACAAAACTCGGTATGGGCCATCAGCACGATGCCCTGAGAAGTTTTGATCCAGCGCCATCTAGTGGTAAAATCAAAAATTTAAATGCTTATAACTTTGGGTGTGGTCGACTTATTTTCACGGGAGTCACCTTTTTAGACTCCTTTAGCACTTAAAAAACATTTGTCAATATCTTATAAACCGTTACTCCGATCGACACAAAACCATCATAGGAAATTTGAAAACATAGCGTGCCGGCTATATGGCAATGCCCAATTGCCAAAATATTGATGTAAGTGCCATGAAAATGCAAACAAAGTCAGCAGTCGGTAATTTTTTCTCTTCTCATATATAAAAATGCTTATAACTCCAAAACAAAATCAGATATTTTCACCAAATTTGACACACATATGTATGGGTACACTCTAATGCCACATACAACATTTTGTGGGATTGTGCCTCTTTGTGGCACTATAATTGAACAAAACATGAAATTGCCATTGACTACAATAGAGTATTATGATATAAAATGCTACATTCTTACCAATGCACTGGTGTACCACTACAAAACTTTGTATGTACCATGGAGACCATGACCTGAAAGTACTCAAAATGTTTTGACACAGTTTGAAATGAAATTTCAAATAAATGCTTATAGCTGGTATTAATAGACTCCTTGAGTCATGCTGAGAACAGTGATACCAATCTTGCCATAGTCAACTTCCTGTCCGTCATTTTGATTTTCCTTAAAAACCCACTTTTTCCTCCTAGACTGTTGATCCGATTTTCAACAAAATCAAATCAGATCATCTACAGACCATGCTGACAAAAAGTTATGGATTTTGTGTTGATAGACAAAACCGTTTTCGCATACCACAGCAACGAATTTGAGGCATGATGGCAAAATGACACTTGAGGATGTATCTCTGCAATGCTTTGGCATATTGACACCAATCTTTGTGTGTGCCATTGTCAACTCACACAGAACAAACCACATGGTTTTGATAACAGCGCCACCTATTGGTCAAACGTGATAAGCCAATAAATCATATTACTACAGGTTGTATTTATGATTTTTCAGCCATTTTGTGTAAAATCATCCTAAAATGGCTTTAATTACTCATTGCTGCAGTTGGTCTAATGCTTCCCTTGCCTAGTGCTTGGCCCCGTAATTGCTGCTTGCAGCTATATTTCTTATTATCATTGCTAAAAACAGTTGAGCTGCTTAATATTTTTGCGGAAAGAGATGCTTTGTCTTTCACGGTTCTTTGATGAACAGAAAGTTAATCAAAAAAATAGACATTTTGTGTAGCATTATAAACATATTCAACACTACAAATGACACTTTTGATGATTCGGTGCAATTTAATTTATTAAATGTGTTAGTTTTAATAAACTGAACTCATTTCTTTAAAAAATACTGACGTTAAACTTTTTAACAGTATGTATATTAAATTATTAACATTCCAACTATCTTTTTTTCAAAAAGAGATTAACTTGTATTGAACTAGGAACATTCCTTTAAAGTTTAGCAATTTAGTTTAACTTCAAATATAATATCTTTCTTCTATATTAAAAATGATTGACAGGAAAGATTTTTCTATGCTTATGTGTGTGAAATGTGTGAAAAGCTCCTTCAATATAAAAAAAAGAAAAGATCAATAATTAGAGAAAAGGGTAATGAAGCAAACCCTACCTATATCATAGAAGCTGAGTCAGTGCAATAGAAGCAGTTTAATGAGTTTGTGCCTCCAAAGTCAATGAGCCACTAGAAAATGAGAGAGGGGGTTAAAGACGGAGAGAATGAGGAGAGAAGGGCAGCCGAGGAAACTTTGCTCTCTGTGTAATTTTAAAGGGCTGTAAGACCGTCATAAACATTGTTTGAGAGTCTCTTGCTGGAGTTCTCTCATTTGATTGCTTGATAACAATGTAAAGTTTGCAGTTTTATTTGAAATGATGAAACTTCTGTGCTTTCAGATTGGTATCCTAACATAAGGTCCATGTGACTTCAACATTTATTTGTTAATATATCCCTTCATTTATTCAAACTACAAACTAAAAGACTTAGTGACTTAGGCTTTATAAACTAAAACATAATGCTCTCAATTAAATTCACATCTGCTCTAACACAATAACATAGACAATCATGTTTTAATCAATGTCTGTGTTGTATTTCAGTTGTTTATTGGAGGCCTGCAGGTGTAAACATTAAGGTAAAAATGAATATAATCGTTGTTTTGTTCCTCCCTGGTCATTTGAGAAAGGTCAGAGCAAAGGAGGTTTCTAATTAGGATGCTCCATTAAACCCGGAGCCATTTTGTCTTTCATTGCATGTTACATGACACTGAGGAATAATGGGGACAGATTGTTGTAAATACTGTTTGCTTTGTTCATTGTAAAACACCTCAGTCATATTTTACAAGGTTTAAACAGTCTGCAGCTGTGAGAAACGACTGAGAGAAATGAACCTGTTATACAGGGAATTTCAGCAAGTTCTTTCTGAATAACTTACTCAAACTTAAAGGGATAGTTCACCCAAAAATGACTCACCCGTATGTCATTCCAAACCCATAAGACCTTCATTCATCTTCAGAACACAAACTAAAATAGTTTTGATGACATCCGAGAGCTTTCTGACCCTGCATAGACAGCAACGGAACTGATACATTCAAGGTAGACACCTTTTGTTCCTCAGACAGTTTTTTGCAATCTTCTCTTTGATGTGTTATAACTTTTGGCGATCTATAGTACTCCAAATGTTTTTCCTGGTCCAACTGATTAGTCCAGCCCAAAACATGACAACAATGGACCATTTTCAGCAGCAATAATCAGCAAAATATGTGAGTTTAGTTTGGTCCAGTGGCATTGTTTACACTCAGTGCTGCCAACACAGGATTGATGACGCGTCGTGAAAACACTCAATACCGGAATTAAAAATAGCACTAGTCTTATAATCAAATGTCAGAAAGGATTTTTTCTAAATGTTGTTGACAGATTTTCAATCAGCTTGCATTATATAGCCTTCACCCAACTAAGCTTAGTGAGAATTTCGAGAATTTGGTTCTGGCCACAGGTGTGTGGAAGCTGTCATATTACTAGCGTTTCAGTGCCTGTCAAATATGACCCTGTTTTTGTTTTCGTAAGACTCTGAGAATAACCTATGATAAAGATGTCAGATTGTTTAACACTGCTCTTACTGTTACACAAAAACACACAGACTCAAATGGGTTAGGTGCAGCAGCAGAGTGGAGTTTATGATTTCTGGAATCTTCTGTGTCCTTGGGGCAGAGGCAGATTAGCCCCTGACTCAAACAGGATCATGAGTTAAGAGAGAGGGACCGTGACAAAGCTGGAAAATGGAAAGAGGGGAGCTCTGCTGTCCCTCATCTGTCCTTTCTGTGACCTCTCTCTTTCCCTCCACCACTAGGAGAAAACCCATTATATCCCACAAACCATGATGGGTGTTTGCTAGATGCTGCCCTTTTGCACTGATCTGAGACCTGCTCCTCAGCTTTTCTCATAATGGTAATGGATTTGGCCAGGATCAAAATTTGGCTGATCTTAGATCAGGTAAAATTAGCTTTGTGATGTGTTGTCGGTGTCAGGCGAAACAGCACACATGGCGGAATGTGCAGATGGAATCGATTAAGCGTCTACTTTTAATCTCCTGAGCGGGAATTTATTTGATCATTGGAACACTTGTCAAATTAGAGAGCACTGTAATTATTGTATTCCGTGGGCTTACGGCTTGTCTGAAAGCGTGTGCTGAAATATTATTTTATGAGGGTGTCATCCGCTGACTCAATGCTCTTTTTAAAGATTCCCATCTTTATACTTGAACTCTTTCTTCCACTTCAGTACTTCAGTAATGCTCAATGGCACTTTTAAATCAGGACTATACTGTATCGAGCTGGTATGCACTTAAATGGGCTGATCATTCTGTCATTTACTCACTTTTGTGTTATTCCAAACCCATTTCATTCAACAAACAAGGAGTTTCTGAACAACAAACTGGCCACTCTTTTCAATATAATGGAAGTAAATGAGGCATGCCAAGCACTAGAATGACAAAGATTTACAAGATGGCAAGATTTATGCACTATAAAGGCCTTATAATGCTCACAGAAAGTATTTTTTTTTATTCATTGCTTCAAATTGCTGCAAGTGCAAAACGCTTTCGTAGTGGTTAGCGGACATCCCGATGCTACACTGCTAGAAGTGCTAGAAGTAGAATGTGATCCATTCTTGAAAATAACCTGAGAATTATGTATTATGTAATCGCCTCGGACCAATAATAGTGGTGTTTGCCAGCCAGAGCAAACGTTTCCAGAAAGTTGTTTCGAACACTGAAATCAACCCTTGTTTATCTTGGTTCAAATCATAAGTCATGTCTTTTCAATTAATCAGCTTATCCTTTTCTTAAAATGATTCTTTATTTCACAGTAAAGGATAAGAGACTTTCATTTTGTGATTAACTATCCCTTTAACTGTTGAGCATTTACAGAGAGTTTGATTGACAGATGATCTGACCAATCATAACGCAGAATCCAGCATTTTTGTGCGACAAAAAAAAAAAAAACAGAAAGGAGAGTAGATTAATGTCTGGGGACTCAAACTTGAAAAATGTTGTATATTGATGTCTTTCCATATTGATGTCTTTCCTGATGTGTTTTTCACTGTGTCCGACATAGAAACATTAACGAAAGGGGCCGGGTCTTTGAGAAGGGTCAGTTCAGTTCATGTAAACTTGCCAATATCACAAATAGTTACAAAGAACACTTTTATTATATAGCGTTATATATATATATATATATATATATATATCCAGGATAACATTATGACCACCTTCCTAATATTGTGTTGGTCCCCCTTTTGCTACCAAAACAGCCCTGACCCATCGAGGCATGGACTGCCATTAATAAAACATCAACTCCATTTAGGTCTGGCCCTACATTTTTTCTTGGTTCAAGAAGCCATTTCACTCAGACACACATCACAACAGAGATGTTCACAACATGACTTTAAAATGTCTTTCTGCTAAACCCAAACCTTTATTATTTTCAACTGTTTTGCTTTCAAAGTTCATATTTTTTACAACAGCTCTTTTATATGCCTCGTTGGCCTCCTGTTGTTGTGTTGTGCCAGCTACTGTCACGCAGTCCTCCTCAAAAGCCTTCAAAGGAAAGCCAGCTTTCCACAGTCTTAAACTTGCATACACTTTTTGGAGGTTAAACCCAATGACAACCTACCTCTTGCTTTTTCCTTATCTCTCGCCGTCATTTCTGACACCCACAGTGCCTTGCTGCAGCTCCCTGTGGCCCCGTATCTAATATTTCTGAAGAGCGCAAGAGGCCTTTCAATACTCTCCTCACCTGCCTCCTTTAAAATCCGATAGCGAAATCCGTCCGCACAGCCCCCCCTCGCGTTCCGGATCAATACTGTCAACAGGAGCCCAAGTGTGTGCCGAGACACTTTTATCGATGTGCTTTCCCAGCTTAAGCACCAGAGGAAATCACGGTAGCAGGGGGTTCTTGAGTTTGAAGCACCCCAGGACGGAGAGGGTTTCTCGGGGTCAGGGAGGTGCAGTTCAGCCCCTGTAAGCGAGAGTGATTGAATCCCTTACAAAGGTCCGGAGCTCTGGGTGATTGTGATTAAGCACTGGAGTCGTGTTGAGGGCCGTTTCTTGTCCTTTTCCCAGCAGTGGTTGTTAATGTTGCTTTGGTCTTTGATGATGAAGCGGCGTGGGGTTGAAGCCAGATATCAGTTCTGACTGAGTAAAAAATGATTTTAGACTTCCAGTGGATACAACTTTAGGCTCAGTGCTCTGGTCATACCTTTTGTACCAGTTGTGAAAACTGGGCAATAAGCGGCCAAAGTTTTTAGCGCTATAGATAGGCAGTTGGTGCAAGAGCATTCTGACTTCTGATGGTCAATGATATGAAGCATTTTGCTATCTCCAATTGTTTTTTTTTTTTTTGTTTTTTTTTAATTAAAATGTATATACAACATCACAACACAAAATCACTTACCCTCATGTCATTCCAAACCCATAAGACCTTTTTTCATCTTCGGAACACAAACTGGGATATTTTTTTATAAAATCCGAGAGCTTTCTGACCCTATATAGACAGTGGTTCAACTGCAATTTTATGAAGCTTCGAGAATACTTTTTGTGTGCAAAGAAAACAAAAATAAAGACTTCATTCAACAATTTCTTCTCTTCCCTGGGTGAACTAATCATTTAATTTCATAAATTGCAGTTTAAAAAAATATAAGAAATGACACAGTCAACCATCGCAGACCCTCACGCTTTTGTCACATCAATGTCATTATACCTTAAAATTCTATATAATATATAGTATTAGTTATAGCCATTTCACAATAAAGTTTAAATGGTTATATATTGATCTTTTTTTAAGCTACAAAATCAGCAAGCAGAGCAGTCAGTGATTTCTCTCCTTTTTTGTAGCAACTTTCACTTAAAAAGAAATGTTGTCTCTTTAAAACCTGTTGCACATGAAGCATATCTGACTGAGGCTTGCTTTATCTACAATAACAAAAGCAGCTTAATTTCCTTAAATTTAAATACTTTAAAACGACATTAAAGTATTTAAATTTAAGGAAATCGCTTAAACTTTTTACATGATTGTAACACCACTTCATTAAATTGAATATTGTCCTGAAAATGGTATAAATATTTTTTTATATTTATCTAGATTTCTTTATCATAGACAGTCTTATTTGTCACTGACCTGTTAATTATTAAGATGAAAGAAGTAATGCAAACATTTCAGTATAACTTAGTATTGCAGTATTACTTTTGTTCTGTATGTGGAGATTTGAAGGTGATTATATATACGTCAAATCTTTCTCTTTATAAATTGTCTTTAAATCCTACTCATCTTTTAAAGCCCACACACAACTATCCCCTGCTCTCAGGAATGGGAGATGTGGAGGAGTTGGCTGACATTACGTATATGTGTGTTTATACTGAAGAGCTTTTCATGTTCAAGTCAACAAATCCACTTAACCTAGCCTTTTTTCTTTTCTTGCTTCTATTTCAGCTGCTTACTTTTTTTTTCTAAGTCTGTAGAGTCCAGAAAAGTGAGCAAATGTTTTTGAAAAAAGTTTGGATTGTCTTTTGAGTATACAAAGCTTCCACGGTGTGTCTTTGTGTATGTGTGTGTGTGAGAGTGTGTATATATCTGTCTGTCTTTGAGCACTATTTCAGGGAACTGACAGCACCGAGACAAAATAAGGAGATGAACTGATGAACTCTGCCAGAATACAAAAGGCAAACAAAACAAGCAGTGTTATTTTAGCAATGGCATAAGAACATTTTACACTAAGCAATTTATAGATCTTCAAGTCTGGAGCTCATGTTCAGGAATACATTTACAACAGGGGGATGTGATTCTGAATAAGAAAACTCTTAATATTCCCTCTCTGAAGCGCAGGGTTTGATTAGTTTGGCATGTCTTTTGATTAACAGACACCCATTTCCATTTCTGGTTCTTTATCAGACATTAGAGATAGATGTTTTATATTAAGATAAAGCTTTAAGCTGTGTGGTTTTTCAGTGGTGTCTGTGAAGCTTCTATCTGGGCCATCTTTTGATTTAGCACTTTTGTTTTATTCATGCTAATATGTGTGTTAATTCCTTTTCAGGTGCACAGAGCAGGGTTTATTCCAGTACCGCTGTAAACATCTAGTGATGTTGACATTAATGTGCCTCTCCCAGCTGATAAAACAGAGGAGCCACCAGCTTTGGGACTTTCAGAGCATTTATTCATCAAATGGCCAGAGGAGAGCAGGGCTTACCACTCAAAGAGAGAGCAGAGGTAAGCTCCATAAATATAACACAGACACACACATACATACATACACTATCCTCTTTTAAACCACACTGGCTTAGAGCTGAAGTGTGAGCCTAAGGCAGGGCTTGCTCTTCTTATTGTAAAATGTGGTTGTATTAAACAGACTCTGAATGCTGTCGGGACTTCTGGGACAGTGGAGAAGCCATAGTTAGAAAGACCTCTCATAAAACCTTGCTCCAGACCCCGTATTCACTAGTGTGAATTTCTGTGCTCACTCAGGCTGGCTGAGTGAAAACAAAGAAAAGCTTTTTCTCAGTATTTTTATCTTGTTAAAAAAAAAAAGAAAAGAAAAAAAAATCTCCACTTTAGCAGCACTTACACTGCAATGAACAATTTGTTGAGTCAATTTACAATAATTTGTTACCTGGCTGCCTTAAAATTTTAAGTTCAGTCAGTTTGAAAACAAAGGTTAGTCAACTTGAAATGTTACATTTTACTAAGTGACAACTCAAAGATATTTGAGTTGATTCACCTTAAAATTTTAAGGTTGCCGAGTAACAAACACAGCTGTTAAGTTAAACAATTTTTTGGTTAGTCAACTCAAATATCTAAGTTGTCATAGTACAACTTAACATTTCAACTTGAATTAACTTATTTGAGTTGACTGAACTGAATTATTTTAAGTTAACTCAACATTTTTTTTTTTTTAACAGTGTACAGGCATGAAACTCCTAACTCTAATATGATTTTGTTAACCGATTTTATCCAGTGTTCAGATTTGTGCTAGACATTTATACAAATTAGAGCATATTTAATTAGACAATGCCTCATTTGTATATTTAAATGCAACATTTTAGGAAACTTTTGGTACAAAACAAAATTGTCTTAATGTACTATAATTAATAATCTGGGGAAAGCATGGTGACATCTATTAGTTAATATTTTGTCATGCCTTAAGTTTTGTTTTTCAACCCCAATACAAATAATATAATAAATATAATATAATACAATAAATATATAAAAAATAAAGAAAACAAATAAAATGCATAAAGTGTCACAAAAAACGAAAGTGGCCTATACTATACTAGTTTTTTTTTTTTTTTTTAAGAGATATAAGCTATATTTTGGGTTGTCTAGCCCTATGTATTTTATTCCTTTTATAATTTCAGTTTTTCTCTGTTCACCAAAGTGCGGCAGGTGGGTGAATCCTTATGGTCTGTTGTTTATGCTGCCATTTGTGCTTATAAATTTAACGCCCTAAAAGAATAAAAAAGCTTTGTTTGTCAGCCAGAAAATAAATTAACAAAATGCTGTCATTATACAATTCTCTGAAATTCTCTATGCTGCACGCAAATTCAGGCTAACTCAAAATCTTGCATACACAAGCTCAGACTTGACTGGAGATTTGATCGTTGCCCGGGGTTGCCAGGTTTTCACAACAAAACCTGCCCAACTGCTACTCAAAACTAGCCCAAAAGTAGCCCAATAGCGTTTTGAGGGGCGTCCCCCTGTACATATCCCATTCCTTTTTCCACTTTTTTTTTTCTCCTCTTAGGAAGCAGTGAAGATTTACATTGCTTCTCTTGTTGCCCTTCAACTGAAAATTACAACCAAAAGCCGTACAATGTGGCATTGTGTCAGTATTTTATTTTCCGGGTTGTGTTGTGGTAAAAAATAGCAACAGGTAGCGCTTAAATAACATAAATCTTTCTTGGGTTTTGCTTAAAAACAGTATGCATGTTTTGAAGAAAAAAAAGAATATATATATATATATATATATATATATATATATATATATATATATATCGTCGCTGTCGGGCGGAAACCTCGTAAGTCCAAATTTTGTAAATTTCATATTTTTTCACAAATCGATGTTATTGGTCAGTGCCCACGTGGATCTGTAATTTTTACAAATTATTAACCAATCTAAAGTGTTGAAAATTACTTGAGAGCAAATCTCTTAACTCATTTGAACACTTCAACTGTCTGAGAAGAGCTCGTATCTCCACCTTTTCTTCACTCCGCTGGAGCGTCGGGGCATATGTCCCCTACCATCTTCTTGTCACAAAGCACCGGCAAAAATAATTAGCATTGAATGTGTCGGTGGAAACAGTAAGGAGATATTTGAATGATCCATTAATAAACTAGTGTATTCTGAGATAATGTCGCAAAGACCCTGACTCGCAATCTCTTCTTTGGACGCAACTTTTGAAGGAAAGCATCTTTCCGGATTACATAGTGATAGCGTTTTTTTTTTCTGATTTGTTTTATTTCGTTAAGTAATAATTTAAAGCTTTCTATTTATTTATTTATTTATTTATTTATTTGTCATGTTTGTGAGGCATGTAGCCTATTCGCTGAAAAATATGATCGTGCTGGCTCCTCATGTCCTGCAAAGCGATTTCAGCTTCTCCTCTTCAAACACAATATTCACATAATAGCGCACATTTATTTAGGTTTAATGTTTAAACTAAAATTGTTCTATAGCTACTTTAACTGTTTTAGATCTATAGATTTTATTTTATGCAAGTCGTAATGATTTAAAAGGCAAAAGTCTTCCGCTGGCCGCTGTTCGTAAAAAAAAACACCAAACAAACTGATATTTAACGAACAAAAAAATGCTCCAAAAGTTTTCCTAAATTAACTTAATAAGAAAACGAAACGAAATATAACCACTTTGGCATTACATACAAAACGTAACTATGTTAATAGCTGAAACAGTAGTATAAGCTGTTCTGGAAGAATTAAGGGGAAAAAAGACGGACTCTTAAACCTTTAAAATAGAGTTTAGGAAGATGTATGTAACCACAGTCGTTAGCTTTGGTTAACTATTGAAGCCTTTTCTCTTGTCAAAAGGCTCAACACGACCCCAGACTTTGATGAACACTGCTGGCAGCAGCGAAGTCTGTGTCTGTACCATTCTTATCAATGACGGCGTAATCTCGTATCTCCCTGCTCCCAAGTCATAAAACCTCGTATCTCCGATAAAACATGATTTTGGGGAAATGTTGTCTTAATGTTGGTACACAACAGTGTATGATAGCAATATATGGTATAATACCAACTTTAACGATAAAATATTTAATAACTCAAAAAATATGCAGTTTTTTTCATTTCCTGAAAAATTACGGTTTTGGAGATACGAGGATTCCGCCCGACAGCGACGATATATATATATATCTTTGCTTTATAATGGACTGAAGATGTGAATAAGAAAGAAAGCATTAAACATCACAGTTACATGTAATACATTGTTCACATGCCACCTGCACCATATCAGTGTTTGAAAAAATGAAGCAACTGAAGTATAAAACTGAATAAACAAGCAACAGACCACTGTTCCAGCATTCATTCTGCCTGCCAGCAACCAAATAACACAGCAAAGAACTTAGCACAGAATGTTTTCAGAAATCCAGGGCGTTAAATACAACGGAAGCTTCATTCAGAATGAAGTTTCTACACAAAGCTGTAAATAAAACAGAATGGTGTATCAGGGCTTGTTCTGGTGAAACAACTTAGTGATCAGACAGTCTGGCCTTGATTTAATGCCTGCTCCAAACTCCCCAGAAATTCCCAGGCCAATTCAGAAACATGCACAATAGATAATTAAGTGTCATTTATATTCATAGCAGCATGTGTGTGTGTCATGAGCATGGAATATCACTCAAGTATATCTGTGTCATACTGGAAAGCATGCGTTTTTTTTTTTTTTAGTGTGTGGTTGTTTCATTGAAGAGAGGTGGAGAAAACCGATAAATCTATGAATGCACTGAATGATGTTCTGTCTATATGTTAGAGTTATATTTCCCTGACATCTGTTGTCAGTGCATACTGACTGGTATAGGTGCCTTAACCTTGGTCTGTCTCTTCAGTGGTAAATAATTCATAGGTATCAATGCAAACAATATAGTTGCACGGATCTTGGCCTGTCTGGTCATGGCTTGGATGAAAACAGAAACTTTCAAAGTCTAGTCTGTCTTCCCAGCCACACCAACAATACAGCACAACATCGCCATTCAGCTCTGCAAATGATCGCACATTAAACCTCTCTTTGCTTCCCTGGCTGCCAGTTGATGCTCAAATCGCGTTAGAGACACTGATACATGCAGAACAACTCCTGCCTCTGCAACTTCCTACCTACAGTATCCTTAATTGCAAAATCTGCATTTTCTCCAAAAGCCTGTGGTTCACATTTCTGAACTTTCACTATTCTTTGCTGGTGGAATAATCATTTAAACCCATCCTGTACAGTCCCTTGCGACTTTTAATAAATGTGTAAAGACACAATTCTTCTAAAAGCCTTTGATTTAGTGCTTTTAATTACAAATTAAATTAAACTAAATCAAAAATACAGTACAAATAGTAAAATTGTGATTATCACAATTCCAAATAACCCAGGCATATAACATCATAAGACATTATTTGGTTAAATTTCAGTTACGACGTCAGGTGACCACAATTCAATGTCAGTTCGACTTTGATTTGAATGAATTTGATGTCCAATTCTGATGTCAGTTGATATTTTGTTGTTTTTAGGTTGTGTAACCAAATTCCAGCGTTAAGTCAACGTCAAATACTGATGTCAACCTGATTTTCATTCTTAACCAAAATGCAATGTCTATACGTCGTTGGGGATTTTGACGTCTGGTGCCTGCTGGCAACTACTTTCCCTTTGAATATATTTTAAAATGTAACTTATTCCTGTTATGGCAAAGTTGAATTTTCAACTATCTTTACTGTCTTTACTCTATTCTTTAATGACACATGGTTCAGTCCAAAAGAACAGTAATTATTAAATTAAATTAAATTAAATTAAATTAAATTAAATTAAATTAAATTAAATTAAATTTGAAAAACAACAATATTTATTTTAAAATAGAAATCTTTTGTAACATTATAAATGTTTTTATTGTCACTTTTGATCAATTAATAAACACTTACTGAATAAAAGGATAATATATTTTTTAAAAAAAATGACCTTTTGAAATGTTTTCATTAGAACTTTCTACTTTTTACATTCTATATTGTAGAATAACTCAAGAATATGCAAGAATACAGCTATGCTATAGAAAAAACCTAGGATATTATTTGAATTATTAAATTAAATTAAATTAAATTAAATTAAATTAAATTAAATTAACCATGAAATCTGATTATTTATTTCTGGAAACAGTCGCATGCATGAATGAATGAATGAATGAATGAATGAATGCATGCTTTTCTGTAACATCTATAAGCAATGTTGTCAAATTCTTCTTATTACTCATTAATTTAATTTAATTTAATTTAATTTAATATTTAATTAATTAATTGTCCTGTCATACCTAATTAAATGTAATAATTAAGTTAAATAAAATAAAAGAATAATAAAAAAATAAAAAAATAAAATAAAATAAATTAACAGATATAAAGTCTGTTTTTTCATTAACATCTCTTGCTTTCATCTTTGCTTTAGCTGGTATTCCTCTAAGCAGTTTTAGAATTTTGTATTGCAGCACACCACAGAGTTTTCTTAGAATGGAATGTTTATGTAATATTACTTATTCAAGTCTTTCTGAATAAAAGCCTCTGCAATATGAATGTATGTATAGGTGCAAATACAAAACCGCAAAGACACTCAAAATGCATGAAAGCACTTGACCAGCAGCACAATGTTCTGCTCAGTTTGGTCTGAGTGGACTTCAAGGGCCAAACCAGTTAATTCAAGGTCGAACCTAATTCAGCATCTGAAACTTATTCAAAGTTCCCTACACAGGAGAGAACCCACCAAAGTATCAAACTTAATTAGCGCTCAACCCCCCTCAACTCTTTAGATGAAAGAAGGTAATTTAACCTGTCTGGGACAGAACGAGAACAAAATGTTGGACGCCTACACACCTGTGAGAGATTCCCAAAGCTCTGATCCAGTTAAAACCCGTCTCTCCGTCTCTCCCCCTCTATCCTTTAATCCACAGTCCTAAATGATGATGACAGCTCAAAACAGATTTGAAGGAATTCATAAGATGAGAAAAAAACGGAGACAAATTTAACACAGTCTGAGCTATTGTTGTTGCAGACATGTCACAGAATGCCACTGTTTATTCTGCATACTGTTACAAATAAAAGCTGGGATTCTCATGGAGCTCAGCATCTCCCAGAATCCTCTGCTGCGGGATGATAAACTGCTGTAGGGTGTTTCTAGAATTCGTGAATGTAGTTTCTAGAATACTTGAGTGGGGAGCGGAGAAATCAGGGGTGCTATATAGTCTCTTCAGGGCAGTTCAGCTTGTCATAACAACTCACATCTTCATGCTCTTTTTCTTTCTCCCTCTCCATCTCTCTCTCTCTCTTTTCCTCTGTTTCTTGCTTCATGTCAGCCGTTAATTGTGTTTTGATGTTCTTGCAGACTTGTGATGGTGCTTCTACCCTTTCAAGCCCAAACACAGCGGAGAGTTGTCCATTCACACGAACACGCACACACACACGCAGTTGTCTCTTCAAATATACATCAAACCTGCTGTCACCTCACAGACACGCAATGCGTGCGCTTTTGCATACATCCATATTCTATTTCACTATTGTCCGTCATTATTTGTCCCGCCGGTTTCCGATCGGTTTCATCCTTCTCTGCTTTTTCCGCAACCCCTGATCTCATGGGCTTAACCACCTTCACTGGCGCACACACACAGCGACACACACTCATGTCAGATGCAATGATGTCAGATGAGGTCTTTGCATGTGAAGTGTGTGCATGTCTTTAGCAATTCCCCAGCTCCTCTGCCCCTGACCCCACCTCGCACTGCTGTGGAAGTAAATATTTGCACGCAATCATGAACTGTTGAGGGTTGCCTGTGACCCACAAGCCCTTGCTGCATTAAATATTAAACGCCTTAGATACAAGTAGGGAAGGAGAGGGAAAAGTGTGGGAGGAAGGATGAAGATGTAAACGCCTTGTTTAAAGTGGTTAGACAGGATGAATTCTTGAATTTAAGTGTATATATTCATTCAAACATTTGGGATCAGTAAGATTTGTTTTCTTAAACAGTTTCTTATGCGCATCAAAAATACAGTAAAAAAGTATCATTGTGTTTTTCTGTTTTAATATACATTAAAATCAAATGTATTCCTGTGATCAAAGCTGAACTTTCAGCATCATTACAGTATCCAGTGTCACATGATCCTTCAGAAATTGTCTATTCATCTATTAATCTAAAATGCTGATTTATTATCAATGTTGGAAGCAGTTGTGCTGCTTAATATTTTTGGAACCTGTGATACTTTTTTCAGGATTCTTTAATCAATAAAAAAGTAAAAAAGAACAGAATTTACTTAAAATAGAAATCTTTTGTAACAATATAAACTACCATTTAAAAGTTTTTCTTTCTTTCTTTCTTTCTTTCTTTCTTTCTTTCTTTCTTTCTTATTACATATTAGAATGATTTCTGAAGGATCATGTGAAACTGAAGACTGGAGAAATGGCTGATGGAAATTCAGCTCTGCATCACATAAATAATTTATATTTTAAAGTATATTAAAATAAAAAACAACAACATTATTTTAAACTGATATAATATTTCACAATATTGCTGTTTTTTCTGTATTTTTGTTCAAGTAAATGCAGCCTTGATGAGAATAATAATAATAATAATAATAATAATAATAATAATTAATAATAAACAGCACAAATGTTGATCCAGCTGTTGTCCCCATAATTCAAACTGCTAAATAAACATACCAAACAATGTTTTATTAAAAATGTAAAAATGCTTAAATAATTAGTTTTTGTGTTAGGGAGTTATGGAGGGGGTTAGAGGATTTAAAAAATAGCATTAGCTCAGTATAAAAACCATTATACCTATGAAAAGTCAACATAATAATAGGTGTAGGAACACTGTGAGTACATACATTAAATAAAGTACAACTGAAGTCAAAAGTTTACATACACTTTACAAAATTATATTTTTTTTAACCAAAATAAGGGGAATCATACAAAATGCATGTTATTTTTTGATTTTATTTTATTAATACTGATCTGAATAAGATATTTCACATAAAAAAACATACATATAGTCCACAAGAGAAAGTACTGGCCGATTTTACAAAAATTACCCCGCTCAAAAGTTTACATGCACTTTTTTTTTTTTTTTTTTGGAATTGATGTTCATGAGTCCACTGCTCTTTAGAGAAATCCTTCAGGTCCCACCAATTCTTTGGTTTAACCCTTTTCAACAATGACTATAATTTTGAGATCCATCTTTTCACACTGAGAACAACTGAGGGATTCATATGCAACTGTTACAGAAGGTTTAAACACTCACTGATACTTCAGAAGGAAAAGCAATGCATTGAGAGCCAGGAGTGTAAACTTTTAAACAGAATGAAGATATGTGCATTTTTTTATTTTTCTTTTTTTATTATAATTTTTTGCCTAAATACAATATATTTTTCATTTAGTACTGCCCTTCAGAAGCTGCAGAAGATACTTACATGTTTCCCAGAAGACAAAATAAGTTAAATTTACCCTTCAAAAAGCCCCCCACCCCCGGCTATCAATGCATTGTTTTCCCTTCTGAATCATCAGTAGCATTTGAACCTTTGTAATAGTTGTAAATGAATACCTCAGTTGTCCTCAGTGTCAAAATATGGATCTCAAAATCATACAGTAATTGTTGGGAAGAGTTCAAATACACAAAAAAACAAATAATTTGTAGGAACAAGTAACTCATGAACAACTATCACTAAGCAAAAAAAAAAAACAAAAATAAAAACAGCTGTCAATCATTCAGGTAAAAGCGCAGTATCAAGTAAACTCTTGAACGGGGGGCATTTTTATGAATTCAAGTACTATTTTCTCTTGTGGACTATATGCAAATGTCTTCTATAAGAAATATTTTATTCAGGTCGGTACTAAATAATAATAATAAAAATAATAATGTGCCTTTTGAATGATCTCTATTATTTTGGTAAAATAATTAATATTTTGCAGATTCTGCAAGGTGTATGTAAACTTTTGACTTCAACTGTATGTACAGCAATGGAGTGCCATTGAACCTCTTCACTGCATATTTTGACTGCAGGCAATATTGTAATTTCCCAGACCTGCAGAGGAGCTATAGAACCTCTCCAGAGGCATACTATGCAGTTTCACAGTGCTAGCTGAAGCCACTTCAAAACAAAACAGGAAAACATCATCAGAATATTCTCCTCTATAAGCTGTACCTCCTGAATACAGCACGGATGTACAGCATAAAACATTTCCAAGATTCTTTTAAAGCCCAGATATATACTCAAGCTCATCAGAAATAGCTTCTCTCATGTTTGTTGGAGGAGTAAATGCTTATAGCCTCTTATTTCATCCACAGTGGGCTGAGTTCAAGTACCACAGTTTGGGTTTTAGTGCTGCGTTATCACCAACCACCTACACGAAGACACACATATGCATACACGCACACACTCTGCTATACACATGCACATATAGGCTCTCAGGGGAAGCTGAAGAGATGGAGAACACACTAGGGATGGAAGCAGGTGTATTTTTAGCTGTGTAGTGCAAAAGAGTTAGTAGAGAGCTCTTGTCAATGCTAAGCAGAACATTTCATCCATCTGCTGTTATGTATTGGTGTGTGTAGTTGTGTATGTGTGTAGCTGAGTGCTTTCAAGTATAATTATCTCACATTACCTGTCCAGTAGTGTGAGGATGATTGTGGAGGAGGAAGAATCAACGGGGGGAAGCTGTGTTCCAAAACCTAGCCTCACTTCCTACTGCCTATATTGGCAGTATCCTAACTGAAATGGAGCCTCATTATGGGGCGTTCACACTGACAACGATAAATCGCTGAGGTCGCTGAACCGCTGTGCTGTTGGTTCGTAGTAGGCGTTCCTATTTTGCAGCATTGGGTGGCGGATCTTCATTGGGTGATACACCTTTTCGTTACTCATTTGCATCAACTTTGCATCAACTCACATTGAAATTGAATGATGTGCCAATGATGTTGCTGTTTAAATGTGAACACCCCTTTAGTGTATGCATCTAGTTATTTCATAAAATTGCAAACTGCATGTTATACATGTGCTCTACAGTCATTACTCACAACTGGTTTCAATACAGATGCCCTGAGAGGAATGACAGAATGCTTTAAGTATAAATATACAGTGCCCTCCACAAGTTTTGGCACCCATGGTAAATATGAACAAAGGCAGCTGTGGATATAATTCTGCATCGTTTATCCTTTTAATCTTTCATTCAAAAAAGTCACAAAATTCTAACCTTCCACTGAAGTAAAACAATGGAACATGGGGGGGAAATCTCATTATGAAATAAATGTTTTTCTCTTTCACGTTGGCCCCAGTTATTGCCACCCAATTATTGCACTTCTCAAGATAACAGTCTCTCCTATAATGCCTGATGAGTTTCGAAAACACCTGGCAAGAGACCAGAGACCATTATTCCATACAGAATAACTCCAGGATTCCCAGCTCCATGTTGGTGTTCTCCTCTTCGGTTCACCCCACTCGTTTTCTATAGGGATCAGGTCAGGGAAGGTCACTTTTTTTTTTCATCTGACCATAGAAGCCAGTCCTGTTTGTTCCAGTCGTATCTGACAGCCGAATATGTTGGAGTTTGTGTTTGGATGAGCGAGCAGGATTTTTCTTGAAACTCTCCTAAACAACATGTGGTCATGTAGGGGCTATTTGACTTTTTTAGGCTTTCTGGCCCTAAGACCCAACTAATCTCTGCAGTTCTCCAGCTGTGACCTTTGAAGAGTCTTTGGCCACTCAAATTCTCCTCATAGTCCATTACGATAATATAGACACATGTCCTCTTGTAAGCAGATTTGTAACATTTGCTGTTGACTGGAACTTCTTAATTATTGCCCTGATGGCTATATTCTTTGGTTTTACTCCTTGTGATGGACGAATAAGGGAATTTGGCCTTTGTGTTCCTCATATTCTGTGCAACAGAAAGTCATGGCTGGACAATTTCATGCTCCTAGTCACCGTGGTGTGATAAAACAATATTAAATATGAATGGGAATATACACTTTAGAGAAATTTTCCTCATAAGAATTCCTAGGGGTGCTAATAATTGTGTGGAGGGCACTGTAGCATAATAAATATTCAGGTTTTTAATGATTTTTATATTATATTGTTTCTCAATTATTTGGCATATTGAATGAATTATATTTATAATTCACACACAAAATCCATTAAAACAAAACAAAAATATTTATTATACAGTACAAAAACCTCAAACATTACAGTGTCCAAATCAATCAAGTTTTATGTTTTTGAAAAGTTTCTTATGCTCACCAGTTTATTCAATTAATTCATGTATTTTTTTTTATCCAAAATACAGTAATAATATTGTGGAATATCATTACAATTAGCTTATAATTACAATATAATTTATTCTTGTAATGGAAAGCTGATTTTTCAGCAACCATTACGCCAGTCTTCAGTGTCACATGATCCTTTAGAAATCATTATAATATACATTTTAATTATTATAATTTCTACTTTTATTAATGTTGAAAACAGTTGTGCTTCTTAATATTTGTGTAATCTTAAAAAAATTAGTTTTTTTTGTTGAATAGAAAGTTCAAAAGAACAGCATTTATTTGAAATAAAAATAGTTTTGTAACATTAAATGACTTCACAGACATGTTTGAATAATTTAACACATTCTTTCGGAATTTGCATTTGTTTAATATTTGTGTAAATAATAACAGGAAGAGTTACAGTAAATAACATAATACATATTACTTTTATTATAAACTCTTGCTTCGTCCACCATCTTGGTATTTTATTTTATTTTATTTTGGAATTGCAATGCTTAGGTATCTTAGGAGGCAGCAAGATTTTAGGCTGATTGTGATCAGTGAACGGAGTGAACAGATTTTGGAAAAAAATTACACTGGCACACACACAGTGAAACAGCAGCAGGTATATGCGTGCACACCTGCTCTTTCCTTGCTGTGCTTAGACATATTTGCACATCCCTGTTAGCTCAACATTTTGTGCCGGTTCACAGCTGTCATGATCGAGTCACCTTTTCTGCCAAATCAATCTCTCCATAGTCCTTTATTCCCAACACTTCCTCACTTCGGCAGCATTTACACACCCATTTAATGCTCCGTGCATGCAGACACAATAGATCTGCCGCTGATGTAGACAGGAAGCGGCACAATTCACTGTTGCAAATGTCTCCCAGCTGATGAATGTGTTAATTGCTTTTCTACAATCCACTGCCATTGCTGGACAAAGTTCAATAGGGTGGGATGTGTGAGTGGAGGAGAAAACGCGTGACATAGAGTGTTTCGCATGTGTGCACACGTGTGTTTATCTTCCAGCGAGTCCCGGCCCAGAAGCTTGTGACATGCCCAAACCAGACAGCCCTCCCGATTCAACACTTGCCAGAATATCTATATGGCATGAATGTACAATCAGGCCCCTGGTTCCTCTCCAGAAACCTCTAACAGAAATCAATAGTCATTCCCGGGGCTGATTATACAAAAGATCCCCACAATCCTCTTTGCAATTCCAATGCTTTCAGACTGCTAGGCCTCAGCGCATGAATTTGTCCTTCCTACCTGACAGGGACATAAGTGATGACAGAACAGTTGACATCTTCTTCATCTGCGTGCAGTGTATGAAAAGACAGATCTTTGCATCATATTCTGTTTTATTAGATGAGCCTGAATGACCTTGCTTTGGTGATGAAAATAAAGCAGTCAGCGCAGATGTAGAAAAATGCGCCTGTGCTCGTCTCTGTAGACTAAGTGGGTTTGCATTGATTGAAAGGGAGGCACAATCTATAGTCGTGTGTCAGTGGTTGGCAAAGACAGAGAGGAGAACACACACAGGTGTGCGTGGATGACGGATAGACACGGCGCAGTTTTAGTCTCTGTAAAACTCAATGATGCTCAGTTCAATCAGTGCCACAGAGGTGACGGGAGTTTGTGAATACTTGAAAGGAATAGCTCGGTTATCATTTACTCTCCATGTTGTTCCAAACTGATTTTTTTTTTCTTTTTAACCTGGCTTGACTTGACTTGAAGAGACAAAGTTGTGTGAAATTAATCTATAGAGTTCAGGTCAAAAGTTTGCATACACCTTGCAGAATTTGCAAAATGTTAAATATTATTTTACCAAAATAAAAGGGATCATACAAAATGCATGTTATTTTTTTATTTAGTACTGACCTGAATAAGATATTTCACATAAACAACATTTACATATAATCCACAAGAGAAAATAATAGTTTTTTTTTGTTTGTTTGTTTTGTTTTTTTAGTGATAGTTGTAAGTATCTTGTCTGTCCTGAACAGTTAAACTGCCCGCTGTTTTTCAGAAAAATCCTTCAGATCCCACAAATTCTTTGGTTTTTCAGCATTCTTGTGTATTTGAACCCTACAATGACTGTATGATTCCAACAATGACTATATGATTTTGAGATCCATATTTTCACAGTAAGGACAATTGAGGCAACTATTACAGAAGGTTCAAGCACTTATTGATTCTTCAGAAGGAAAACTGATGCATTAAGAACAAAATTAAAATCTTTCCCAAAAGACAAAATAAGTTAAATTTACCCTGACCTTCGAATGTATTTCAAATTAGCTTTCACAGCGCTTTGGAAATGCTGATCCTCTCAAATTACAGTTATTTATTTATTTATTTATTCTGTATATCCATCCATCTATCTATCATCCATCCATCTATCGCATCTTCAGAGGTGTAAAGAGTACCTGAAAACCAGTACAGATACCAGTGAAAATTACTCCACTACAAGTTACAAGTAGCCAACTCCAAAACAACTTGAGTAAAAATCTTAGAGTATCTGATTTAAACAGTACTTTAAGGAATACTTCACCCAAAAATGAAAATTTCCCCATAATTTACTTACCCTCAAGCCATCCTAGGTGTATATGACTTTCTCCTTCCAGACGAACACAGTTGAAGTTGTTTTAAAATTTATCCTGGCTCTTCCAAGCTTTATAATGGTGGTGGATAGTAGCTGATATTTTGAAGCTCCAAAAAAATGCATATATCCATTGTAAAACTAACCCATACACCTCCGGGGTGTCTTCTGAAGTGAATCCATGGGGTTTTATAACAAAAATATTTATATTTTTAAAATGATAAACTCAAATAATTTACTTCCAGCAACGACTATACGCGCATTTGCGTTAGTCGAGATCCAGCTTCTTCGTTGACCTCTGACTCGTTGTAAGACGTAAGCCGCATTCGTAGTGTAAGCTCAGGTGAGAATAAACAAACAAGGATAGAGCAATACTAAATGCTGGAAATGAATTAAGAGTCGGAAAAGAGAAGTAAAAAAAATGATAGCGGATTTCACTATAAGAAAAGAAGAGCTTCAGTTCGGCACAACCTTATTTGTTTGAACCGGAGTACCACCGACCAAGAACTCGACTTGCGAACACACATACGGTCGTTGCCGGAAGTCAGTGAATTGAGTTTATAATTTAAAAAATCTTAATATTTTTGATATAAAAACACATGGATCCGCTTCAGAAGACATGTGTTAAACCCCCGGAGGCATACGGGCTAGTTTTACAACAGATACATGCGCTTTTTGGAGCTTCAAAATATCGGCTACTATCCACCACCATTATGAAGATTGGAAGAGCCAGGACAAATCAACAACTCCGACTGTGTTCGTCTGGAAGGAGAAAGTCATATGTACCTAGGATTAGGATGGCTTGAGGGTAAGTAAATTATGGGGAATTTTTCATTTTTGGGTGAACTATTCCTTTAAGTATTTTACTTGTACTAAATATAGGCTCAAAGATGCACTAGTCAAAGAAACATGTCAGTGAAAAGCTGTAACATTGTTGAGAAGCTGTGGAAAACAGGCAGAGGCAAGAATGCATGTGCAGGTAATTTGTGGAAAAACTAGAACAGACAATAAAATAAAAATCACAGGGCACAAGAACAAGATAATAGACAACCTTCATTCAACAAATTACAAGGAACTAAAGAAACATACGCAGGGGGCTAACAAAGCTTAACAAGACAACAAGACACACCTGGGGAGACTAATCAAGGGGAAACAATGAACAAATGGACTACAAACTGACCACAAACACTATGGAAACAGGAAGTGACATAAAGGCACAGAGAACATGTAACAAAAACTAAAAAAGTTGATTTTTGAGCAATCAAATCATCTAAAACCAAAACTCTTCTTCAATTCTTCAAAAAGGCCTCATCAGTATAGTGGCACTGAATGTAAACAATGCCAACCAGCTGAACAAAACTCACATATTTGGCTGATTATTGCTGCTGAAAATGGTCAATTATTGTTATGTTTTGGGCTGTACTAATCGGTCGGACTGGAAGTAAACATTTGAAGTACTACAGACTGCATCAATCAAGGAGAAGAGTGTAAAAAACTGTCTGAGCAACAACAGGCATTTGTGGTTGGCCAAACTGAACCAGGATTTTGAAGCCAAGAATCCTGACAACATTCATGTTCGTTCTTATAATTTCCGGTCAAGTAGGCGAAATATTAGGCTATCTTAATTAATACTGCTCGTATGTATCTTTACCTCCTATTATCTTTAGTTTGCTGTTTACTAAGTATTTCTCTATATGATTTAGCAGCTTCCACACATCTTTTCTGTGGTTTAGACAGCATGAATTAGTTGTTTACATCCAAATATCTCCAATATGCTCACACATCCAGGTAGGGGGACAGTGGGGTAAGATGAAGTACAATGAAGTACAATGAAACAATCCAAAGTAATTTCAGGATGTTTCCTATCAATAGCAATTTATGACAAAGGGTTCTAAAAATATGGCTTCATAAAATAGTGTTCCTATGGCTCAGTTTGCCCCAGATTAGGGGTAAGTTGACTCAAGTTGAAAACTGACCACCTGACTGAGTCTGCTTCAAACAACATGTGAAATTTAAAAGATAATTTGACTTTTTTAAAAACTAACTTAATTAAATTTCATTTTACAAACAGTCAAATGTTTCTTAAAGTGAATTTAAACAAAATAAAACCAATCAAACGAAGTTTAACTTTCAATCTATAATTGTTTGCATTTCTGAATGCAAACAAGAGAGTTTGATTTGAAGTAAATAAAAACTAGAATAAAGTAGAATAGAATAAAGTAGTAGAATAAAGGAGTAAATGTCACTGAAATGTTCTGCAATGTCGAACTAGAAGTTATGGACTACATGTGGAAAGATATATTTGATTATAATGTGATGAAAAGCATCTTCTGGTTCTCAGAGAAGGATTTGGTGCAATTGTACACTGTCAGATAAACTACAAATAATAGAAGAGTTCAGATGCAAAACCAGCTAAAAGCCATTTCGGTCAAAAATGAGATGAAGATACTGAGTGAATGCTCTTTTACTTCAAACTCACTAAAATCCCACCCTCAGCCCAATCAGAAGTACCAGTAGCCTACTTACATAGAAACCTATACATTGGAGCCTGATAAAAATGCATTTTTTAAAGAAAGATGTCAGGTGGATTTAGGGGCTTTTGCATCTGAACTCTTCATATATGATAAACTAAACCGGTTGCATAATATCCTTATCCTTAAAGGATTAATTTACCTTAAGAACAAAAATTTACAGATAATGTACTCACCCCCTTGACATCCAAGATGTTCATGTCTTTCTTTCTTAGGTCGTAAAGAAATTGTGTTTTTTGAGGAAAACATTTCAGGATTTCTCTCCATATAATGGACTTCTATGGTTCCCCCAAGTTTGAACTTCCAAAATGCAGTTTAAATACAGCTTCAGGGCCAGACGACGAAGAAGGGTCTTATCTAGTGAAACGATTTGTTATTTTCAAAACAAATTGACAATTTATATACTATTAACCTCAAATACTCGTCTCTGCGATGCGCAAGCATAGCCTGTGTGGTCCGGGTCAATATAGTTAGGGTATGTCGAAAAACTCCCATCTCGTTTTCTTTCCCAACTTCAAAATCATCCTACATTACTGCAGAAGTACTAACCCAGTGTTTACAAAGTGAACATACAAAGAAGATCAAACGCTCTTTTCAAAAAAAGGTAAAACCGCATTGTAAGACGTTTTTAAAGTTGGGGAAGAAAACGAGATGGGAGTTATGCGACAACTGTTTTGACGCGGATCACACAGACTACGCATGCGCATTGCAGAGATGAGACAAGATGAGCATTCAAGGTTAAAAAGCATATCAATTTGTCTTGAAACTGGTCGTTTCGCTAAATAAGACCCTACTTTATTGGCTGGGATCATTTAGAGCCTTTTGAAGCTGCATTTAAACTGCATTTTGAAAGTTTAAACCTGGGGGCACCACTAAAGTCTATTATATGGAGAGAAATCCTGAAATGTTTTCCTCAAAAAACATAATTTCTTTACGACTGAAGAAAGAAAGCCATGAACATCTTGGATGACAAGGGGTAAGTACATTATCTGTACATTTTTGTTCTGAAAGTGAACTAATCCTTTAACTTCAGTGCCTTATGGTGAGGTAAGTTAAAGCTCTGGCTCAACTTACCCCAAAGCATTTGGCTG
Source organism: Cirrhinus molitorella (assembly GCA_033026305.1). NCBI lineage: Eukaryota > Metazoa > Chordata > Actinopteri > Cypriniformes > Cyprinidae > Cirrhinus > Cirrhinus molitorella. Next base: position 25,342,226 of record CM065120.1, read on the forward strand.
ACTTCCCATAGCTGGCATTTTGGGGGGAAATAGCTAGGCTAATATTTATCAAATTGCATGGCTTTATATGTTGCTAAATCACCTATATGCATAAATATTTTTAGACTTGGATAAATTTGTTTTGATGTAACAGCCATTTCATCTGTTATGCAAAAATTTTACACTGACAAGCCAAAAACAGTTTTTAAAGTAAATGTGTGTCTTCCACTCCTCCCATGTGTTTCTCATTTTCACAGTCTGACAGAAATGATGTGTGATTCCAAAATACGTGGTCACATGATTGCAAAAAATGTACAGTTGCCAAGATACTGGGGGCGGGGCAACTTACCAAACCGTGGTGTAAATGCTAATAATTTAATGTAAAATTACAAAGTCAAAGCCTTCCCGCACTGAATATGCTGGCTTCTCATTGCCAGCTGCAGTCAAGTCCTCATCTCATATTTGATTCACAACTACTTGCTAAGAAGCTCGTATTCACATAAAGTAGCCTTTTTGACAAGTGCAGGTGAGTAAGGGCAAAACGCATATTTTCAGTGTCATGTAGTTTGTGATACCACTTCTTTTGTAGGAGAAATACACTGCTGCATAAAAAGCTAGGTGCTGTGCAAAATGAAAAAGTAGTGAAGTATAGAGTGTAAGTTGCTAATAGATTTAATACTCAGTGAAATACAGAGTATCCAAAAATAGAATCAACTACAGTAATTATTTACATTTACTCAAATACTTTAATTACACCTCTGGCATCTTTGAGTCAGTCTCAACAGACCATGAGGATTTGAATTATTTGTTTTAAAATAGCTTTTATTTGCTCTCCTGTAATCTAAGTGAACTGAATAAAACTGACTGAAGCAGAAGATTTATTTAACCTGTTAATCTGCACAAGGATGCCAGCATCCTGAAAACTGTTTATTTACATTAGTTCAAAATTACTGTTATAAAATAAGAAAAATGCAATTAACTTGACAAACTATACATAATTTAAAAGGTCTTAAGCTTCATTTTTTTTTTTACCTCTGTTTTACTATAAAAAATCTTCTAGTGACAGTAATTTATTAATTTGTGCAAGGAGTAATAAAAATCAAATATGGAATCCATACCATTAATATGAAATATTAGCCTTAGATTTGTCCATTGAGGAGAAGTAAAAAAAAAAAAAAAAAAATCATGTACGGTTGTCAGGAAAGTGCTCCACTAAACAACATCCCTCAAGGTTTTTAGTCCACCATTGACCTTAACACCACTGTCCTTAACCTAATCCGTGTTGAGCTTTTGATGCTACAAAAATATTAAAACAATATAAATAGTTTAGTTTAGTAAAAATTAATGAACATGAAATCTTCAGAGCAGAATCACTTGGCTGACACCATTGCTGCTGAGTGAAGGGATCATCAGTTCAGATCGCAAACGTCACGCTCTTTTTCTAAGAAGAGTGCTGAGTGTTGGATAAACACAAAGTAAAACATCAAATATATACTTTGTTTTAACAGTTTAATAGATATATAGATAATCTGTGCTCAGAGAGCAAATTTGTTACATAACACAAAGTCAACAGCACAATATGAACTTATCACAGTACAGTCAAAACAATCACAAGAAAAAAAAAAAGCAAAAGCATGAGGTGATGGCTTGTGTATTTAAAGCTTGTATAGCTATTGGAACAAAACTCTTAATATAGTTTGCCTTCCTGCGGCCAGAAGTACTGAAATACTGACAGAGTGGGTGGTCTGAATCATTTAGGATTATATGTGCTTGTGCTTGAAACATAGCTAAAGTGACACAGTCTGATAAGTACACTGCAAAAAAAATGTTTTTCTTACTTAGATTTTTTGTCTTGTTTCCAGCCAAAATGTCTAAAAGATCTTAAATCAAGAAGGATTTTCTAGACAAGTAAAAATTATTGTCTTGTTTTCAGAAAAAAAAAAAAAAGTTTAAATTAAGAGAGCTTGAATTAAATTTGCTTGAAACAAGCAAAATAATCTGCCAGTGGGGTAAGCTAAATAATCTAGTTTTCATCTTGAAATAAGATTATTTTGCTAGTTATTAGTAGTATTATTTGTATTATATTTACTTAGCACTAGCATTAATTTAGAAAATTGCAATAGATATTTAAAAAGGAATGACACTTCAGTATTTTATCCAATACTTTCGACATTGACAAACTCCTCACATGCGCATGGCTTTGTGAACAGGTCACAGGTCTCTTTCACTGGATGCTGATGATGACTTCTGCTGGAAAGGAGATATTTTCTCAAAATGTGGCATAAATAAATGTTATTTAGGCCAGTTCATTTCTCCGCTTCTTTCTCTCTCCCTCTCTTCCACTCTTTTCTATGTCATTGGACATTAATCATAATCAGCATTGCATTGCTGTTAGTTATGGCCAGTGAATTTTAAAAGCCAGTTCAATATTAAATATTTGGGGATTATTTCTATGGCCCGTGGTTATCTGTTGGCAGGGAGAGTTGATGGGGTGTAATAGCAGTTCACATTTAATGCTGGCAGTCATAAGATTAGTCCCCAATTCACTTTGTGTTGTCGAGCAGAAGTCACTGACCCTGTATATCAGTTCTGCCTCTAGGTTTAGCAGCAAAAAAGCTTGAACTCTGTGCAGGTCAGCACTTAAAACACTCAATGAAAGGCCCAGTGCTGAATTTGAGTATTGAGGAATGAGAAATGTGAGCTTTATTTGGCTTATGGTGTGAAATTCACAAGGGACCATTCTTGAGATTAAATGATTATGTGTTCTTATGATATGTTCATAGCTGGCTTAGTTTGTTTCTAATTATATCTAATGGTTTCTACACATTGTTATCCTGGGATTTAAATAGCTCCTCATTTATTTTGTTGCTCCAGATGGCAGAATTTTGAACAAATATGTCTGTCTATATGGTTACTTGGTGTTTTAGGAAGAAAGAGGCAATATGCAAAAGTTTAATTCTTTTCTTTCAAAGACAACAACAACAAAAAGCTCTGACAAAGTTTGACAAGTTCATACAAAAATATGACCACACCTATGAACAGGCTAAGCTGATAATGAGGAATCATGGGGAAAACCATTATTAAAATTCAAGTGTGCCCATACAGCGCTGTTTGAATGTTTGTGAACCCTTTAGAAGCTTCAATATTTCTCCATATACACTGGAGATCAAAATTAGAGAACAGTTTATAAACAATTGAACAATTCTGAAATAATGTCATCTTCACTGCTCAACAGTTGAAGGGGTTTTTGTCCTGTCTATACCATGCTACCAGAACACCTTTTCCACAAAATAACTAAGGCATTTCAACAAAAAACATTATTTTGCAGAAAACACACTGATCAAAATTAGAGAACAACAATGACTGTAGCATGGAAAAAGATTACAACAAAATTTTCTGAAGGTTACAACAGTCAGCAATTAGTAGGAAGTGTACAGGCCTCTGCTCTGAATAACTTCAGCACATCTGCGGCCACACAACAGCACTAGTCTCTCACACTGCTCTGGTGTGATTTTGGTCCACTCTTCTTCCAGTCTCCTCCACAGTTCGGTGACTGTAGTGGGTTTCTTGGCCATAACTTTGTCGCCAAGGATTTTCCAGAGGTTCTCTGTTGGGTTGAGATCAGGACTCTGGGCAGGCCATGTCATTATTTCAATGTTTTCAGTTTCAAGGAACTGCTTTACCCATTTCGCTGGGTGACATGGAGCGTTGTCCTGCATGAACACTGCGGGCTGATTGGGTGATGAACGCAGGGAAGGAACCATATGTTGTTGAAGAAGGTTCTGATAAACATTTGCATTCACTCTGCCATGTAGCTGTATAAGAGCCCCAACTCCTGCTGCAGAAAACATGCCCCAAACCATGACACTTCCTCCTCCACTTTTCACTGACTTCTTTACACACTTTGGGTTCAGTCTTTCTCCAGTTTGTCGCCGAACATAATGTTTCCCATTCGACCCAAATAAATTAAACTTGCTCTCATCACTGAAGTGAACTTTGGACCAGTTCTCCTCTGTCCACACAACATGCTCCTCAGCAAAGCTTAGTCTAGCCTTTTGATTCTTTCTGCTAATGAGAGGTTTGGTCACTGCAGAGTGGGCTTTCAGTCCAAATGCTCTTAAACGTCGAGACACTGTATGACAAGCTAGATCCTTACCCTGTTCAGCGCTGAACTGGTGAGCAATTCCAGCTGCAGTGTGGAAACGATTGCCCATTGAGATCCTCCGCAGTATCCTGTCCTCTCTTGTATTTGTCTTCCGTGGACGACCAGCCTTCTTGGGGGACTTGAATGAGTTTGTGATGTTGTAAAGATTCAATATTATTGAAATCACAGATTTGGAATGACCAACTTGTCTTGCTATGGCTGATAGGGTCATCCCTTTGGCCTTCATCTGGACAACCTGCTGCCGGAGGCTTTCAGTCACTTTAGAACGGCCCACCATCTTGCAGAGTCAGTGAAACTAGAAGTTAGGCTGCCAGTTAAATAGGGGTTGACAGATAATCAAGGAAATTAGCACCAGGTGCCAGATTAACACAAATAACTGGGAGGTATCTGAAAGTGTTCTCTAATTTTGATCAGTGTGTTTTCTGCAAAATAATGTTTTTTGTTGAAATGCCTTAGTTATTTTGTGGAAAAGGTGTTCTGGTAGCATGGTATAGACAGGACAAAAACTCCTTCAACTGTTGAGCAGTGAAGATGACGTTATTTCAGAATTGTTCAATTGTTTATAAATTGTTCTCTAATTTTGATCTCCAGTGTATATGATCCAAAACATCATCTGATTTTCACACATACTGAAAGACAAAGAGAATTCAATCAAACAAATGAGAGGAAAATACATACTTTGTCATTTATTTGTTCTGGAAAATGATCTAACATTACATATCTGTGAGTGGCAAACGTATGCGAATCTTTCGAATTAGCAGTTAATTTGAAGATTAAATTAGAGTACATCTGTTCAGAGGTGTTTTCAATTAGTGGGACGACTATCATATACTGTCAGTGCGTGCCCTGTTTTATTTAAAGAACAGGAATCTATCAAGATCTGATCATTTGTTGAAATGTATAATTTCACAAACAAAGAAGATCTCTAAAGACCTCAGAAAAGAGTTGTTGTTCATCAGGCTAGAAAAGGATACAAACCATCTCTAACGAGTTTGGAATCCACAAATCCTCAGTCAGACAGCTTGTGTGCTAATAGAGAAAATTCAAAACCACTGTTACCCTCCCCAGGAGTGGTCCACCAACAAAGACGTGTAATAGTCTGCAAGGTGGCAAAGGACCTCAAGGTAACTTTGAACAACTAAATGAGTCTACCATCAGGAGAACACTGAACAGCCATGGTGTGTGTGGAGAAGTTGCAAGAAGAAAGCCACTGTTATGAAAAAAACAAACAAACAAACAAACAAAAAAACATTATGATTGGAGAAAATAACAAAATGCATTCCAGCACAAGAACCTTATCCCATCTGTGAAACATGGTGGTAGTAGTATCATGATTTGAGCCTGTTTTACTGTATATGGGCCAGGATGGCTTATGGAACAATGAATTCTGCATTATACCAGCAAATTCTAAAAGAAAAAAATCTGAACATTTGTCCATGAACTGAATGTCAAGAGAAAGTGAGTCATGCAGCAAGCACACAAGTAATTTTACCAAAGAATGGTTAAAGAAGGACTATGTTTTGGAATGACCAAGTCAAAGTCTAGACTTTAATCAAACTGAAATGTTGTGGAAGGACAAGAAGCAAGCAGTTCATAGGAGAAAACCCTCCAACATCACAAGAGTTGAAGCAGTTAGAATGGGCTACAAATCCTACAAGTCATTGTGCAGGACTGAACAGCAGTTACAAGAAACATTTAGCTGCAGTTATTACCAGACACTGAAAAACGAAGATTCACATATTGGCAGATATTTAAAGGATTAGTTTCCCTTTCCAGAACAAAAGTTTACAGATAATTTACTCACCCCCTTGTCATCCAGAATGTTCATGTCTTTCTTTCTTTCGTTGTAAGGAAATTATGTTTTTTGAGGAAAACATTTCAGGAATTTTCTCCATATAGTGGACTTCTATGGTGCCCGCAAGTTTGAACTTCCAGTTTAAATGTAGCTGCAAAGGGCTCTAAATGATCCCAGCCGAGGAAGAAGGGTCTCATCTAGCGAAACAGCTGGTTATTTTCTAAAAAAAAAAAAATCAACAATTTATATACTTTTTAACCTCAAACGCTTGTCTTGTCTAGCTCTGCATGTACTCTGTGTATTCCAGTTCAAGACAGAAGTACCAAATTTTGAAGTTGGAGGAGAAAATGAGATGGGAGTTTTTTGACATACCTTAACTGTCCTGAACACAGAGTACATGAAGAGCTAGACAAGACAAGCATTAGTCTTACATCTGTAAATTTTTGTTCTGGAAGTGAACTTCTCCTTTAAATAATTTTATATATCAGTTTTCATTGTGTTACGTTTAAAACAAAGCATTATTTATGCATTTGTAACTGCACGTTAAATGTGTCCATGTCTCCTCTGAGCTACATCAAACTGTGTAAATACATCTAAATGACACTTCAGATGCAGATTCCAGAAATGTTTTCTCATGTTGGAAATGTCATAAAGAAATTATGTTTTTTAAGGAAAACTTTTCAAGAATTTTCTCCATATAGTGGACTTCTATGGTGCCCGCAAGTTTGAACTTCCAAAATGCAGGTTAAATGCAGCTTCAAAGGGATGTCAGCTTTTTTCGACCCTAACTGTCTTGAACCGAATGCATGTGCATCGCATCACAAGTCAGGTCTTTGTGGTTAAAAAGTATAGAAATATAAATTTATTTAAGTAAATGACCAATTGTTTTGCTAGATAAGACCCTAGGTGTAACAATACACGTATTCGTATAGAACCATTCGGCTTTCGGTTGGGTATGCATTACAGACCAAGCGATTTGATTTGTTGTAGCCTACTAATGCTATTACATTTGGAAAATAAAAGAACTTACAGTGTGTGAAATATAATGTTCTCAGTGCCACTGTACTCTACAAGGCAGCCCAAACGACGTAACAGACAAACTGATGTCTGCCTCTCCCACTCCCAACGAAAAACACAATACTCCAGTATAGGGCTGTGCCAGTAGGGTTGTGATGGTGATGTAGTTCGTTAGAATTTTCCTTCTTTTCCTCGCTTTTATTCGCTTTTAAACAGCTTGTAAATGCCTGTTTTAGTTTCACTTTTGAATTAGCGCCAATTCCACGTCAATTGATCGAACTGACTACAACAAAACAGTACGGCAAACTCACTTATATTAAACAGAGAATGATTAATGTATTAACAAACCAATGCTTATTTGCTTAGCTTTTAGGCTATAGGCCTAATATAAAAGAATAAATTACTTACACAAAGTTTAAATATAAAACACTGGGGATCAGCAAACGGTGGAAGTTTCCAAAATCATCTAAGATAAACAGCAAAAGTCTGAAATATTTTTAAAGCAGGCACTTTTGTATTTCTTTTTTAAACTAAATATTTAGTTAACTTCTTGTTTTTCTCACCTCACTGGTCAGCTCCACTCACTCTCTTCATGTGATAAATTAAATCTGACTCCTGCCACTGATCTGAGATGCATACTTCATGATGTTAGTTTTAATAAATAAAAAATGTGTACAAATTTCTTTCTTTTTGCTGTATCGAAAATGTACTGAACCGTGACACCACTGTGTCGTATTGAACCGAACCGTGAATTTTGTGAACCGTTACACCCCTACTACTTACTCGGCTGGGATCGTTCAGAGCCTTTTGAAGCTGCATTTAAACTGCATTTTGGAAGTTCAAACTTGCAGGAATCACTGATGTCCACTATATGGTGATAATTCCTGCAATGTCTTTCGCACAAAACAACATTTCTTTATGACTGAAGAAAGAAAGACATCTTGGATGACAAGGGGGTGAGTAAATTATCTGTAAATTTTTGTTCTGGAAGTGAACTAATCCTTTAAAAATAGATCATTTGTCTCAATAAATAATTAACAAAGTATATTTTTGTCTCATTTGTTTGATTGGGTTTTCCTTGTCAACTTTCAGGACTTACGTAATATCTCATTATCTTTTAGGCCATATTCATGCAGAAATATAGTAAATTATAAAAGGATTCACTAACAGAAACTACACTAAGACACTATTATACAACATGTCATTGACCCAAGATATAGATGATGAAAGAGAAAGGTGGCAGAGAGGCACTGGGGAGGTAGAGAAGGTCATTAAAATCTCTTCTCACCCGGAACAGGTGTTGTTTTAAGGATCCTTCTGAATGTTGAGTGGCCGTATCCTCCCCACCAGGCTGGCTGCTTGTAATTAAAAATGACCATAAAAAACCTACCGTTCACCTCGACTCCCTTTTCCTCCTCTGCTTCCTCTCCTCCCCTCATTTATACCCTTTTCCTCCCTCTCTCCTTCTCCCAGCTTGAGTTCACGGAGGGAGGAAAACATGTGCTTGAGCTGTCAGGGCTGAAGCAGCAGATTGGAGCTTAGTGTCGTGCTGTGTGGGGGAAACTGAGGCGAAGTGTACGGCCTGCTGGGGGACACAGGGTGGAAGACCCAGGGGTCCAGCAGGATCATAACCCATATGGGGGAAAAGGCTGGTGCCGGCTCCATCTCCGTGGCCGTGTCTGGAAGTAAGACGACAACATCAGTGCGCTGCTGGGTTGTATGTCTTTGGCTCCGTGTCTGTCTGTGTGTTTGTGTCTCAGTTTCCGATCAATACTATTGACTGTGCACCCCTGCAAGGACACTAATGACGCTTTTATTGTCATTTCTAAAAGGGAAGCATCTCTCGGTTATCAAAGATTGGTCTTTTTCTGCAACTTGTTTACAGTTTGTCCTTTGTAAACCCCCTCAGGCCTCAACTAGATTAAACTAAAACTTTGGACCAATTAACTTTCAGCAAGCTATGATCTTTCAATTTGCACTTTATCATGAATCCATTGATTTGTACTTTTGCGGGGGGGTCGGACCTGTTTCGGTGAACAGGCCATTTGTACGCTGTGCCCTCTGTCTGAGATGGAACGGCGATGATAGGCATGTACAGCTTCGCTGCAGTAACAGTGCGCAGATGCAGAACGTGCATCATGTTTCTAATGGGACAATTAGAGGAACATTTGGAGCCAGATGCCGTGAGTGTAGCCATGAACCTGATACAGCCTCTATCAAATGATAGATTGGAGAGCGAGCGAAATGAATCTTGCATCTATTCACCTCACTGTTTAGTTGATGTATTTGCACGCTTTGACATTGAGCCTCTACAGTGACGACACGGCTAGACTCAAGGCCTTTGTCTTTGTTTGTTGCAGGTTTGAATGAACAAAAATTACAAATGGGGCAGATTTTGTCACGAATGCATGAAATCGATCTTAAGACGTGCACACATAATACCCTAATTCATTCCATAGCAGCCATTTATTTGAGTGTGTCTGAATTTATTCAGGGTAGAGTTTTGTTCACTGGTCGTCTGAGATATAGTGCACACAAAAATGTCCTTAGAAAGTTTGCAAGGTTAGTGGTATCAAAGTTTTGAACTATAGAAACACTAGTAGCAAATAAACTAGTTATCCAGTAAAGTCTAACATAGCAGAAGTGTACATCTTTGTTTTGAGTTACAGGATCATTCGCTATATCCATTAAAGCAGAATCTTAAGAATATTTAGATTTTTAAATAATTTTGACACAGTCACTTATTTCTATGGTGTTACCAATATTCGAAGTATAATTTTGGTTTGTCCTGTTTATCAGCTTGTTAGGAGAGAGATTTATGAACTGAACGAACGAGCTGATGATCTCAGTCGGGTGTGTTAAATATTTTGCATATTTTGTTACAAAGCAGTCTCTCAAACTCAATTAAATATCTATTTTAATACAAAAATGTAACTATTAACAGAAATTACAGACATGCCCATGTTGTGATTTATTGGTATTTAAAGTTTATTTCAGCTGTTGTAAAGGAGAGGGGACACCACTTGCCACCACAAATGAAGAATGACCCTACAACTGTTAAACAATATTTACTACCACTATTACTGTTGCTAATGATTATAATATTGAACAATGTTGTTATTGTTAACGCAGTGGGCATCTTGATATCAATTTAACGTCTAATATTAGGCAAGACTAGATCAAGATCAAGATGCCAATTTCTACCAGTGATAATTGGGTCAAAATAGGAAGATAATCCTATACTGAAATTGGTTTAATGTATATGTACAGTAGTCAACATTTGAAGTGGATCAAAACCTTTCATCAAAGTTGTCCTACAACCAAAACAATGCCCATTCTTGACAACTTTGCTGAACATTTTTGATCCACTTCAAATGTTGACTTCTATAGACCAATTGACGTTCAATTGATTTATATTACCTTTTTTTTTTTTTCATTTATATCAATTTATGTCAAGTTTTTGACGTCAGTTTGATACTTGACCTGTGTTGGAAATCAGTGTTGATGTCAATCTGATATCTTTTCAACATAATTTGCCCACTGGAAATAAATAAATAAATAAATAAATTCAGTGATTAAAATAAAATATACATTTTAGATAAACCTAAAAGCTAACTACACGTGACGTGGCGACGTGACGCGATAAAAGGTATCTTTTCCATGTTAATCAGAGTTTTTGTCCTAACTGGCTGCGAGGGCGACACACAAAATTTCTATTTTAGGAACTGTTTCTATTTCCGCGACATCGTGATGGAACAACAGCATTCAAACTAATGACAGTGATAATCTCAGGTACTGATTATGTGCTTTATTTAAAGTTAAATGTGTCTAATGTGACCTTTATAGCCATACTGAAAGCAACAACAGATAGTTTACCTCAAATCTGGAAAATAAATTAAAGCAAAGATGTACGTTCAAACTGTGAACTCAATGTGAACCAACAAGTGTATTCCATAACAAAGAAGGCAGCAGCTATTTGCACTAAGTGTGCAATTTCTTTGCAATAATATTAGTTAAATGCTATTTATACTACTTATTGCAAGTGGCAAATATTTGTACCTCAGTATTATAGTATATTATGATACTGCCTTATTGGGCCAATAAAGCCCTCCCCACACCTATCCTGGGTGGAGTTAATGTAAATAGCCTTAGAAAATGTAAATGCAAATAGAAAATGTAACTGAAAACGTAAACTAAATCTAGAAATGTTGCTATATATATATATATATATATATATATATATAAATTGTTGGCAGATATGCGGGAACAGAGCTGGAGAGCAAACATGTATTGGATAGAGCTTTGCTGGAGAGGGGGTTCGGACATTGCCATTGGGTGTTCTGTTGTGGATGAGAGGTGGAGAGCAGCAGCAGAGAAGAATCCCGAGAAGGAAGAATGCAGAACTTGGGGTCTTATATAGAGGTCTTCTTAGAGGGTTTCCAGAACTCAAGATGTCAGGGCATTGGAATGCACCTGCTGTCTATAAAAGACTGAAGTACGAGGTGGAGATCAGATGCTGGTTTGCTGCGACAGCCTCTCCGGGGCCAGACGACCTGCCACTGCTACCTTCGAACAAACTAGCAAATTATTTTGCGCGTTTTTATTTATCAGTATTTGTATGTAAAGTATTTAACCTATAGATAATAAAATTATACCTATTTACAACTAAGAAGCCTGCCTGCCAAAAGACTATTTATAGACTTGAGCAAAACACACCACGGAGGAGTCTTCTGAGGCCTATTTTGTGAGTATGAAAATTCAAATGCTTAAAGGATAGGACAGATTTGACTTCTTACCTAACCTGAGGGTAAACAAAATAAGGTGAAAGGTGTAGGATATTGAGCACCGCAAAACAATATAAACAATAAAATGACAGAAACACATAACAGAATTACTAAATCATAAACTAAAATTGAAAAATCTAAATAAAAGCCCATTTAAAATATTAACAAGTAATATAATAGTATATAAATAATACAAAAATAACACTTATTTACAAAATAAATTCTGTACACATTTTTTTTTTTTTTTTTACTGTATTGACACAAAATCTTAAATTAACTGGTTTTATTCAAGTCAAAAATGTTATTTAACCCTTTAACTGTCACTCCCATTTTTGAACATAGACATGAAAATGCCGTATTTAAACTTAAATTTGTATAATTCATGAACGAAAACATTTTGTAATATGATTTTGATGTACAACTTTTGATATGAAGTAGATTTTTAAGGTGCACTCCTGTCATAAATTAATTTATTACTTTTCCTAAATAATTTGGAACACAAAAAAAAAGGCAAAATATCTATTTAGGAGATTTTCCAATGATATATAGTTTGTCATGATTAGATCAGGATTTATTTGTAAAATGGTGAAGTTAACTTTTATTTTTTATTTTTTTTAACAAAATTAATTTTGGGGGGTTAAATAATAACTTTTTACAGTGTATTTATTAATATTTCCCTGTGACATTTATTTTTGTTGCATAATTATATCAGATAACCCTGCCCCTAAACAAAAAACCTACACATTAAAACAAAATGAACCATGGTTGGCCACTTTAGTTGTTAATCAGGCCCCCTCTTCCTATAGTGGGTGGTTCTCGACCAAAAAAGCAAGTCAGAAGTCTGGCTATGTAGGTTTAACCTTGGCATTAAATCTATACATTCCAGGCCCCTCTGGATTTGAATGTCTGTAGTCTTGATATGTGTTATCCTTATGCATTTTGATCATCACTGTATAGATTTTTGTCCTTCATCAATAAGGTTGACCAGGCAGTCTATATGGGACAGTTCTCCAATATAGAATTTATTTCCAGAACATTATAACAGTCTTTGTGTGTCTAAATCTTTCCCTGGATGAAAATATTAGCTAGACGGTGATGTGTGTAGTATTACGACTAGTTTCAGTACGGCTTCTGCCAGATTAGGTATTTACAATGGGTTTAAGGCTTATGTATTTGTCAAGTATTAAATGCAGATCAAGACACATGAATATAATGAATACAATATGAGTGACAACCAAAATATACTTAAATATTTTATACTACCATTCAGAAGTTTTTTTTTTTCCTAAGCTTCTAAATTCATACCACCTTGAAATACTAGCGCATTACAGATCACACATCTTGAATGATGAATGCTGATTGAATATAGATGTATGAATATAGAAAAACAGCATTCGTCTGCATTAGTCAGCTGCTTGTCCACGATACTTGTGCATCATGGGAGAATATATCCAAATGAGTCAGCCGTTCCTCTTGGTGCTGATGTTGTGGCTAGGCTTTCCGCAGCTGCGGGTCCAGCTGTTATGGTCGCAGCACCATATTGGGAGTTGCATCATGCGAATAAAAAGCATGTGGACATGTAGCATGACAAAGCGATCATGCATAATTGTGGATTTGACTGTTAAAGTCCATGAGGATGTGTCAATGTGCATGTTTGAAGGTACGCAAACAGTTTTACAAATGTTCTAAATATGCGTGAACATGCGTTAGAGTGTGCATGAATAATTTTTTTTGTAATTACACAAAGGTTTGCAGAAGCATATTGCATGGTAGTCCTTGGGGACAGCGAGAGGGAAGCAATTTAAATCTGTTGCCATAAGTTCATTATGTTGTGGAGTGTTTGTTTTATGATAGGGTGAGCGTGTGCACACTCAGATGAGAGTGGATTTCAAGGGCTAGTCATTTCAAATCTACACTGTTTAAAGTGCTAAGTACCGTAATGGACAAAGGAACATGTGCAATGATCGGTTTTTAATTAGAGGTGAGTGGGTGGACTGACAGGTGTAGTATAAATATAGACTGACAGGGGAAAATAGCATAGAAACAGCTGGTTTGAAGGAATAGCTGAAAATGTGCTGAAAGTTGACTAGGCCATTCAAGATGTAGATGAGTTTAGACTCAGTGGATCATCTGCCGTGAATGAGTGCTGTCAGAAAGAGTCCAAACAGCTGATAAACACATCATAATCCACAAGACTCCACATGACTCCAGTTCATCAGTTAATATTTTGTGAAGTAAAAAGCTGCATGTTTGTAAGGAACAAATGCATAATTAAGGCGTTTTAATTTTAATTCATCGCTTCTGGTCAAAATACATATCCATAATCAATAATAACGCTTCTTCCAGTGAAAAAGTACATCCCCTGTTGTCCTTTCATATCAAAATCCACCAACATAATCGTTTAGAACTTGGTGCTTGATCTGTGCATATTACTCTCCCGATTCAGACAAAATGATTAGAGAAAACAATATTATGGATAGTGTTTGAAGTTAAAAACGTCTTTTTTTTTTTTTTTTCAAGATGTAACATCACAAGATGTTAATTGATGTACTGGAGTCCTGCGGATTACTTGTGGATTATTGTGATGTCTTTTATCAGCACCCATTCACTGCAGAGGATCCAATGATGCTTGAGAAAGCAATATTATGAACAGAGGACTTGTTTGAAGTTAAAAACATCTTGATGGATTTGTTTTTTTGTTTGTTTGTTTGTTTGTTTGTTTGTTTTTGTTTTGTTTTGTTTTGTTTTGTTTTGTTTTGTTTTGTTTTGTTTTGTTTTGTTTTGTTTTACAAAAACAGCCTTTTACTTCACAAGATGTAAACTGATGTACTGGAGTCATGTGAACTACTTGTGGATCATTGTGATGTTTTTATCAACTGTTTGGACTCTCATTCTGATGGCACCCATTCACTGCAGAGGATACCATGATGCTTGAGGAAGCAATATTATGGACAGAGGACTCATTTGAAGTTAAAACATCTTGATGGATTTTTTATTTATTTATTTATTTATTTTTACAAAAACACAGCCTTTTACTTAAGATGCAAATTGATTGACTGGAGTCATATGGATTACTTGTGGATTATTGTAACCTTTTTATCAGCTGTTTGGACTCTCATTCTGACGGCACTTTTTCACTGCAGAAGATCCAATGATGCTTGAGAAAGCAATGTTATGGACAGAGGACTCGTTTAAAGTTAAAAACATCTTGATTTTTTTTTTTTTTTTTTTAACAAAAACAGCCTTTTACTGCACAATATGTTAATTGGTTGACTGGAGTCATGTGGATTACTTGTGGATTATTGAGATGTTTTTATCAACTGTTTGGACTCTCATTCTGACGGCACCCATTCACTGCAGAGGATACCATGATGCTTGAGAAAGCAATATTATGGAGAGAGGACTTGTTTGAAGTTAAAAACCTCTTGATGGATTTTTTTTTTTTTTTTTTTTTTAAACCATTATGTTTTGTTCTTCACACAAAGTTAATCATTTAGAACTTGGTGCTTGATCTGTGCATATTACTCTCCTGATGCAGACAAAATGATTAGAGAAAACAATAATATGGATATTGTTTGAAGTTAAAAACGTCTTGATGGATTTTCTTTTTCTTTTTTTTTCACAAGATGTAACATCACAAGATGTTAACTGATGGACTGGACTCATGCGGATTACTTGTGGATTATTGTGATGTTTTTTTATCAGCTGTTCTGACAGCACCCGTTCACTGCAGAGGATCCAATGATGCCTGAGAAAGCAATATTATGGACAGATGACTCATTTGAAGTTAAAACATCTTGATGTTTTTTTTTTGTTTGTTTTGTTTTGTTTTTTACAAAAAGCCATTTCTTCACAATGTGTAAACTGATGGACTGGAGTCATGTGAACTACTTGTGAATCATTGTGATGTATTTATCAACTGTTTGGCCTCTCATTCTGACAGCACCCATTCACTGCAGAGGATACCATGATGCTTGAGAAAGCAATATTATGGGCAGAGGACTTGTTTGAAGTTAAAACATCTTGATGGAATTTTTTTTTTACAACCATGATGTTTTTTTTTTCTTTACAAGATGTTAATTCATTGACTGGAGTCACGTGGATTACTTGTGGATTATTGTGTTTTTATCAGATGTTTGGGCTCTCATTCTGACGACACTCATTCACTGAGGATCCAATGATGCTAGAGAAAGCAATATTGTGGATAGAAGACTCGGTTGAAGTTCTAAACGTCTTGATGGACTATTTGTTTTTTCAGACAAATCCATACATAAGGAGTTTTAACTTTAAATCATTGCTTCTGGCCAAAATACACATCCATAATCCATAATAACACTTCCTCCAGTGAAAAAGTTAATTCCCTGTTGTCCCTTCACATCAAAATCCACCAACATATTTGTTTAGAACTGTTTTGGCTTGTAAATGGTGCTTGGTCTATACATATTACTCACCTGATTCAGACAAGATGACTAGAGAAAGCAATATTATGGATAGATGATTCATTTAAGGGTTAAATATGTCTTGATGGATTTTTTTTTTTTTCACAAGACGTTAATTGATGGACTGAAGTTGTGTGGATTACTTGTGAATTATTTTGATGTTTTTATCAGCTGTTTGGACACTCATTCTGATGGCACCCATTCACTGCAGAGGATCCAGTGATTCTTAAGAAAGCAATATTATGGATAGAGGACACATTTGAAGTTAAAAATGTCTTGATGTTTTTATATATATATATATATATATATATATATACAAAAATACAGCCTTTTACTTCACAAGATGTTATTTGATGGACTTGAGTGATCTGGATTACTTGTGGATTATTGTGATGTTTTTATCAGCTGTTTGGACACTTACTCTGATGGCACCCATTCACTGCAGAGGATCCAGTTATTTTTAAGAAAGCAATATTGTGGATAGAGGACTCATATTTTAGCTGGAAGCAATGGTTTGACTCTGTTCCCATGAAGAAATAAACTCATTTAAATCTTGGGTGGCCTGAGGCTGAATACATTTTGGCAAATATTAATTTTTGGTTGAAATATTCCTTTAATTATGATGTTAAGAACTGGCACTGATGTGTGGGAGATTGGGGGTTTTACAACTATCTAAGAAAGAATTCTGTGAGACATTTTACATGGTGCTGCAATATGCTTACTCTCTTACTTGCTGTTCTCACAGTATGTTACAATGGCCCTTTGGTAGCCTAGTGAAAGACAACACAAATTGCATGCCGATCAGACCGTCATTCAGCCCCACAATGCTTTAAACAGCAGGTCAAGTCAAGAAAATCACATGCTGTTACTTTGACTTCCTTACATCTAAGAACTCTCACACATAATCAATGTTCAAATTGAATGAAGTAGTTAAAGTGCTGTGTGTAATTGGTATCAAAACACAGCTGAGCTAATTAGACAATTGTTTCTTAACAGAGGTTGTGGGGGTTATCTGAGGCAAGGCTGTTTTTGTCAGTTATCCAACTGGTTTATTGAGCTCAGCGGCCACCGCATACTGACAGGGCTCCTTTCAGCTGAAATCCTTTGGTTTCAGGTATGCCCCTTTGTTGTTACATGTCAGTCTTCCTCTCGGAACTCTATTCTTGGTCCTTCAATCAATACGCTCACAAGGCTATAAATTCCCTGCCAGTGTCTGTTTCATTAAGTGCGTCTGATTCTCAGAACAGTGTATCACTTCTTCTAGTGAATCTCCCCCCCAGCCATACTTCAGCAGGCCACAAAATCAATCAATACAGTAATTAATGCAAACACGCCAGGTGTTCTGTCTAGAGCTGAGAACCATGAGGGGAAGTTAAAGGCTTTGTTTTATCTCCACGTAACATTGTGTGAAAATTTGTGACTCAGAAAATAGATTATTCTCGTTCACTTGACAACCGTTGTATGTTGGATTGATTAGATATGGGCATGAGTGGGATGTTTGCATAAAAAAAACAAAAACATTCAGGCAAGAATTAACTAATTAATGCCAAGTCAGAATCCTTTTGAACGTTCTAGAATCTATATGAATAAAGTGTCGCTGTCCGTGGTGCTGAAGTGATAACCGGACGCAGGGGAACTGGAGGTCAGTGAGCAACTCAAAAGTTAGAATCACATTCGGATCGCTGTTTATCGACCGGTTGTAATGATCTAAACGAGCATTGATTGTGCAGGGGCGCTAATAGTTGACCGATAGACTATTTAATCAACATCGTCACGCTGTTCTCGTGGACTGAGTTTGGTCCAATGACGCCAAGCACACATTCTCTCCATTTATTTGCACTTCCTCCCTTCTCGTTCTTTTGCGGCAGCAGATTAGAGTTCACACGCCATTAGTCACGGTGGGGTGTTGCGCGCGGATCCCGCGCCGAGAAATCTTCTTTGTGTCAGGATCGCTTTGTCCCGCCGCGGCGGCTTATCTCCGGGACGAACGCACAATTACTTTTTAACGATTTCATGCCGGTTCATTACGAGAGCAGGGGCCCGCGCACGGAGACTTATAAAAGGTAATCAGACGTAATTAAGCTCGCACCGGTGCATATCGTATAGAAGAATGTGGTCAAACTTCAGTGCCGTGACCCATGCTATTACAGACCTAAATACCAAGAGACCTTTTCACATTAACGTCTCCCTATCTCTCTCTTTGTATATGAGAGTGGGTATGTGTTAAGATAATTCACAAAAATAAAGTACCACAATCCACATTCGGCCCAAACTTTGTGTAATATATGCATTTTGACCTTCTTATTCAATACTGACCCCCACAACAAATAAGAATATCTCTTTTAAAACACCAAACATCTAAAAGCTTAAAGGGTTAGTTCACCCAATAATGAACATTTTGTCATTAATTACTCACTCTCATGTCATTCCAAACTCGCAAGACCTTTGTTTATCTTCGGATTTTTGATGAAATCCGAGAACTTTCTGACCCTCCATAGACAGCAAGGGTCCTTCCACATTCAAGGTCCAGATAGATACTAAAGACATTGTTAAAATAGTTAATGTGACATCAGTGATTCCATTGTAATTTTACAAAGAAGAATTGTGACCCTGAAACACAAAACTCTGTCATAAATTGTTTTAACAATGCATATTACTAATAAAAAATTAAGTTTTAATATATTTATGGTAAGTACACACAAAATATTCTTTTAGCTTCATAAAATTACGATTACAAAATTACTATTTTGTCCATGTCCTTACTCCCTTTCTGGGTCTTAAATGTGTCAGTTGAGTTGTTGTCTATTCAGGGTCAGAAAGCTCTAATTTCATCAAAAATATCTTAATTTGTCTTCTGAAGATGAACGAATGTCTTACGGGTTTGGAACAACATGAGGCTGAGTAATTACTGACAGAGTTTTCATTTTTGGGTGAACTAACCCTTTAATGGCGCTCTTATGGCGGCCTGTGGAAAGACAGAGTGTGGAAGCTTTCATCTTTTTGTAAAAGAATGAAAACTCCGGCAGAGAGTTAGAGACTGCTAGTGCAAGTACATTATCAATCTTGCAAGTGACAGCTTCATAGATGAGAGTCCGGGAGTCTCGTGGTGTGGAGAAAACCAAACAGCTGTGCTTCTTTTAACCATCATTTGATGTTTCCTTTTCCCAGCCAATCATCCATTTTTCATCTAGGAGACAAATCTTGTCATCTTCTCAGTGTTAGGTATGATGTTCTTGAAATCAAAAGCACAAACAGGTTTTTGCTCGGACACACACACACACACACACAGAGAGAGATACACACGCACACCCTTTAAACGGTGCAGGCTATTGCGTTGATTTTACTGTATGTCATTTTGTTTCCTGCTCAGGAGATTCACAAGTATAGATTTGTGATAGCTCTGTTCTTTTTCAGGCAATAAATGAAAACAGATGGCAAAATAATTTAACCCAGCCATGGTGACAGCTCGGCTCAAGAACTGTAAGTAAAAGAATGGGAAATATGTGAAATATAAAATCTGGTCTTCAGTAAATACAGTAAAAAGATTTAATGAACAGACATTTGATCATAAGAGGCTCTTTGCGTTGTTTATCATGAAGTGATCATGCCAATTATAATATGTCAGATCTCTTTATATATTTACTGATAAACTCTGACAGCATGCTAAATGAGATTGCAGCACATATCAACCTCTGTCATGAGCTTTCCGGAGTAGACACTTAATATTTTTGTCACACAAAAGCAGATCAAAAATAAAATGTGTGCCAAAATAGTGTAATTAATAGGCAGTAGCTTGAGTGTGTGAGCCTATATTTGTGTTATTTTTACAGTAACAATATTTTTTCTGATGTCATACATTTGAATAAAATAAAATAATCATGGCAAATTCTTTCTGTCTGAAGATCAGTGAGCAGGCTCTCAAGAGCATATAAGGCAATGAAAGATCGGGGTCACTGCTGTTTGATACTTGGACAGCCAGACCTTTCCTACAGTTGTGATTCGTCTGGGTAGGAGAATTCTTCGAACTTCCCAGCAAATTTCTTTGTGATCGTATTTTAACTGGATCTGTCTGCATCCAGTGTCTCCCAGCTTTGGGATCGATGTCAGCCTGCAACAACTGTTACTTCAGCTGATCCTTGTAGCACATACAGTACGTGGAGCTCCTCGATCATGCTTGCCCTATGGCAAAGTTCCCCATATAGCACTGCTTGTGTCATCCAAGCGATACGTAACCTGCCCAGCGAAGCTTTCGCAGCAAGACCTCGAGTCCTAGATATTGCTAAATACTAACAGCTGTACTTTGGTCCAAATGTTGTGTAATATATGCATTTTGATCTTAATTCAATACTGGCCGCCCACAACAAATACAAATACTTTTAAAGGACCCTGGTGTAAAAGCTTAATGGCACTCTAGCTTAATGGTAGCCCCTGGAAAGAAAGAGTGTGGAAGCTTTCATCTTTTTTTATAAGAGGATGAAAACAACAGCAGTACAATAGCGGGTAAAAAAAAAAAAAATAAGTAAAGTTTACTTCAATTTTACAGTATATTCCTGACTACCAATTGCTGTACAAAGTATATGTAGTGTGACTTTATTGCAAACGGGACCAGGTATAGCAGGTGTAATCTAACACTAAACTGAATGTGCAGGTGCTTCCCATTTTACGTGCATTTTTGTACTGCTGACTGGTTTATTTTGAGCTAATTGTATATGTATTAATTTCATGATGTCTTTATGCAGAAAATGTTATAATCTTACAATGATTTCACTGTGAACTACATCATTTTATTGTATTAAATTACTGTTAAATCTTAGCAATATTTTAAAGTGTAGAATTAAAAAAAAAAAAAACTTCTTTAGAGTTATGACTTCTGTACTTTATATTGGCAGCATCTGTTTACTTCCCAACCTATCGGATGTTCACACACACACTGTATGCATTACATCTGCTTAGCCAGCGAAACCAAGTGATCTCCTATATTAAAACTCGTTTTCCTCAAAACCTCATGTCTCCAGTCAATCAATAAATTACATTCAGCATATTGTGTATGCATGATGGCATCGGATGACCTTTAAATGGCTGCACAAAAATAACCATCCTGAATTGATTGTATGTAGGGGATATGAGGGTGAAGGAGGGAGTTATTTTCACATCTGAGACCATTAGACGCCAGTTAGATGTCTGAATTACGCAGGCGTGACAAGCAGATACTGTAGGCGCACGCAAGCAGGACATCAGTAAGCAATAGGATCCAGACCACAACATATAAATCAGGTCATGCATTTGCACAATGGCCCTAAATGAATCAGTGAATCATAACCAGTTTTCAATTAAAAGGAAACTCTACACATAGTGTGACTTCACAAAGAACAAAAAATAGCCATACTCTAATGCAATCCTGCTATTTTTATAGATTAAATGTAGTGGCTACAGCAGTTAGATTCCCATCATGCATTGCGGCATGAATAAATGATATATATATATATATATATATATATATTTTTTTTTTTTTAGTGGGTGCAGGACACTAAAGTTAATTTGTGTAAGTGAGGATAGCAAAATAAACTGTGACATATTATACCCAAAAAATCTTCATACAGTGGGCTACCAGTAAAATTTAGGACCAAAAATTATTCAGACACTGACCTGATGATGTTTTGCTTAAGTGTTTTTATTTAATTACTAATGCAACCTTTTTACACCACAGTCTGAACAAAATTAAACATTGCTTGGTAACTGATCAAAAAAGTATTGATAGTTGTGTAAATATTGTCATATTAGCAGTTTGAATTTGTGGTGGATTGTAATCCATTACATACCTTTCTATCTAAACTATCTGACATTATCAAGATGAATTTGTTCAGACACAGCTTAACTCTGTGTTATCATCTTATCATAAACTATAATGAATAAACTGATAATGTGAGAAATGTTGAAGGTGTTTGAATACATTTTGTTTGTATATTTTCTGTCTTCACATTTGCAATATTCAAATTGCAGGTACAGATTGCCAGTCTCATGTCTTAGTTTTTTGTTGCACATGTAACACATTGCAACCACACTGTGTTATGAAGCAGTATTACATCAGATGCATGGGGAAAATTAATCAAAATAAAAAAAGGTCCAAGTTTCCAGCCAAAAAGGAACACTAATCACCATAATGACATAATGAGAATTCAAAAAAAACAACTGTTTGCAATAGTATTCAAAATACATCACAGAATTGTTGTATTATGACTGAAATTGACCAAATCTGAATGGCTTTTATATTTTACAGCAATATTTTACAGTGCACCATATTCTTCAGATTTTTAAATGTGACCCTGGACCACAAAAGCAGTCAGGATATTAAGTAAAGATCATGTTCCATGAAGATATTTTGAAAATTTCCTATAATAAATATATCAAAACTGAATTTTTGATTTGATTTTTTTATTTTTGCACCTCAGATTCCAGGTTTTCAAACAGTTATATCTCGGCCAAATATTGTCCTATCCTACATCAATGGAAATCTTATTCAGTTTTCAGGTGATGCATACATGAAAATGGACCCTTATGACTCACAAATGTGTTTTTGCATTATAGTTCATAAAGGAAGGCTAAAATGACTATAATTGCAAACGTTTAAAGGGCATGTTTCAACATCTTAAAAGTATAATTATCCGTCATGATAAAAAAGCATGAAATATCATTAAACGCAGAGATAACCTATGCAGACTAAGTCTGTTCCATCAGTCCTTAGGAGACGCAGACCAAAGAAGACTTACTGTTTATGTGATGTGTTTTAAATACGCACGCCGGACTTCCCTAGCCTTGACAGAAGCGCGGGACGGCACAGCACAGTGTGGAAACGAACACCCTCTAGTGCTGATGAGCTGGTCTTCCGTCTAGATCCGCAAAACTCACTTGGGCTTTTCACCTCAAGATCGCATTTCGCGCGCCTGAGACTGAAAGCGTCGTGGAAGCTCTCGTGCTAGGTCTGTCTGCGTGCGCGAGACTGATTCGACAAGTTTAAGCGCGTACTATACGCCAGGCTCGTGTCGACGGCACATAGTGTTAAGAAGAGAAGCGAGTGTTAACGCGCAGAGAAGGGGAAAGCCCGTTAATGGATACTGACGACTGGAGAACACACTTAGTCTAGTTCGTTATTTCAAGTGTTGACAGCCTGACAGCATTAGGGATAAGTTATCTCACAGCCTCTATTCTATTTATGGGGTAAATTCTGCAAGTTTTTCAAGTGCCGCCGGTAGTTGCGCGTAATGGGCTGGCATTTCTGTCGCTCTGTATCCGCGTTTTCGCGGTGCGGGGAACGAGGCGGTTGACGCGCAAAATCGTTTACAATAGTTAGATGAATTTTGTTACTGGATATTTGGTCTCGGACTCCTTTCTTTAGTAACTGTCACCGACTTGCGTGCACAACTGGATACAAAAATGACTTTTCAAAGATTTTTCTTCATGTTTGCTTTACCGGGATTGGTTTTGTCGGACCCCGGCCATTCAAACCAAGGTGAGTTTTAATGAATTGTGATTAATGGGTTGATACTATATCATAACCTACTCATATGCACGGTGCGTACGTATATAGTGCGTGTTGTCTGCAAAGGAGACGCTGTAACCGCATTCACCCTTGATCAAAACATTATATATTTACAGCTGGCTAATGACATATTCAGAATATTATACTTTGTTTTTGATTTGCGCAGGACAGATTAGAAACGCTGTGTTTACTGTCGTTCTGTAGTTCTGCAGCTATAGTCTGATGCTCAGCATCACACAAACTAGGTTTCCATAAGGTAGGAAAGACCGGGAAATATTGTAACACATTTCAACGTCTAATAACTCAGTATTTTTTTGCTCTTAACTGTTAAACGGTGATATGATATTTCAGTATGTGTCTGCTTCATATTAAAGTAGTTAAAAAACTTATCTCTACAACTGTAAATCAAGGTCATGTACAAAGAGTGTTGTTGTTGATGTTGTTGGCACTACCGGGATGGGTTATTAAATTAATGGAAAACACGGGAATTTTACATTCTGTGCATGAATTTGTAAAAAACAAATGTTTTGGTTAAAAATACACTCCACAACCTAACCATACCTGCTTAATTTTGTTCAAGAAGGTGAACACAGGCTTATGGGAAACATTTTAATTTAAATAAGCTGCAAACAAATGCAAAAAACAAAGCATTTGACAAAAATGATAGGATGTGAGTGCATATTGGTAATAGTGCATATCAGTATAACAGTTGTAATGTTGTGCCATTTTGTGGATTATTTGTGGGTCCAGTAGAATTACAATGAAAAAGTAGTGCTACTTGTGGTTCTGATGATAAACTGTCAAAAAAAAAAAAAAAAAAAGAGCTTGTCACAGTAGCCTCAAAGGTGCACCTGTGGTACCATTAAACATCAGTCTGAAATGTATTTCTACTCATAAAAGGCATGTGTGACCCTGGACCACAAAACCAGTCATAAGGGTAATTTTTTCTTTTTCTTTAAGGGTCAATCTGAAAGCTGAATAATTAAGCTTTCCATTGATGTATGGTTGTTGGTATTACTAATCAAATATTACATTTTTATATATTTACGGTAGGAAATTTACAAAATATCTTCATGGAACATGATCTTTACTTAATATCCTAATGATTTTTGGCTTTGAAAAATCGATAATTTTGACCCATACAATGTATTGTTGGCTATTGCTACAAATATACCCGTGCTACTTATGACTGGGTTTGTGGTTTTCTGGGTTTTCTGACATGTTCATTAACATTCATTGCTAAAAAAAACTTAAATCACAAGTTCTTATCGCAAGACACGTAAACCTCTACAGTCTCTTCAAGAGGGAGGAGGGCATGTATAATTGTGATGTCTAATTTGCTCATCACACCCGAGTCTCACCTATCTAAGTGACAGGATTGCAGTGGTGGTATCTCATCACACCTGTCCCATTTCCCCTTTCGTGTGCCTGTAACTCCTCCCTTCCGTTTACACTCTTAGTTCACAGTGGTCATTCACACACGAAATCAGTTAAATGGCAGTATTTTGAATACGAACATTGCAAGAACAAGTGACTCTTGTGTTATGTCTGTGCGCTGTAAAAAGAGAGATGAACGGAGCATATTTGTGTGGGATGTGCAGAAGATAGAGAGAGAACACTCGAACCATCTGAGTTGGCTTGCACGGCATTTAAAACTTTTTTTCCCAGTTATGAGTCATCCTTATTTTTTTCCCGAGCTGGGATAGAAAGCAGTTATTTAACAGGTCACTGTTTTCTCAGTTTAAACCATCACAAATGAGGCAATAGATCTGGAGACAGTCCTTTCTAGTGTGAACCTATAAAAATGGAAATTGAGGGTTTGCAGTTGCACTGAACAAAAATCCTGCCTTGTGATTAACACTGATGCTAATGTCCAATTAGTATGCATGCAGAGGTGACCCTACATAACCTCACAATATATTTATCTACAGTATTGCACTAGCATATAAGTACAGTCTGCTCTTTTCTGCGATATACTGTAGCATTAGAATCAAACTACTCTGTATTTCAAATGCTTCTCTTTACTTCAGAAGGGAGGAACATTTCGCGGGGCATTCATTGTAGAACTCTTCAAAGCACTTAAAAATCCATTTAAAAGAAGACTGTACTCTGAATAAGCTTATCGCGCAATCTTCTCTCCTGCTCGTATTCGTAGCTGAATCTTGAATGCTTCTTTGACCCCCTTGTAAAACCAGTCACTATTTAAGCGCAGGTCTGTATAAGCCCCGGCTAAAACCACCTTTTTGCGCTGGTACTTGACAGGCTGCTCTTGCCAATCATGCTCAGCTGTCATCTTGCACCAAGAGAAACTTGAAAATGGGTATCGGATCGCTGTAAGATAGCAATGTTCTCTAGCTCTCCTCTAATCAGCCCAGAGTGGTGCTTAAGTGTTCTACAAGGGCTTTTTAACCTCCTCTTCCTCAGATATCGGGTTGGTTTTTCATGTATGCCTGTCACTGGTCAGAACGTGAGTTGATAAAGTGTGTAATTCGTTCAGATGTACAGCGATCTAAAATAGAAATGCGTCATATGACTTTGTAAGTGAAAGCAAAGAAGCAGTTGATAGGCTTTATATTGCTGTTCTACCAGGGTTAGTAAAAATTGGATCTCTTTCAATTCAACAAATTTGAATTTATTAAACTTCCCAACTTTAAAAACACATTTTTATTTTCTTCAAAGTGATATTTTGTTTTAAAACCAGTGCTATTTTGGTATTCTTTATATTAAGTTACACTAAAAAACAACCCAGTGCTGGGTGAAATATACACAAACCTGTCGTTTGGGTTGTTTTTTTTTTTTTCCAGTAGGGGTTTCAAATTAACCCAAAATAGGTTGGAAATGAACATTTATTAAAATGTGAAAAAAAAGAACATTTATTAAGTTGTTGAATAAATAATAATTAAATTGTAATAATTTAAATGGCTTAATATTAAATGTTCACCTTTTGATTATTTCTGATGCCTCTAATAATTATGTGTCTGATTATTAATTTACAACCTATTTTGAGTTCATTTTAAGCCAGCCATAGTTTGTCCATATTTTCCCAGAGCTGGGTTGTTTTTTACCCATAATTTTTTAGAGTGTACTGTATTTAATAATAACTGTATTTTTTATTATTACTGTTAAATTATTATATGCTGTTTATCATTCCTCTAGCTCAAACAGTAAAGCATGGCGCTTGCAGGGGTTCAATTCACAGCATATGTATGAACTAATAAAATGTATAACTTGAAAGTAATTAGTTACTTAAAGTAGTTACTTTATATATCTGTAATAGTGCTGGACAATGATTAATCGCAATTAATTGAATCCAAAATAAATGTTTTTGTGTACATTATATATATATATATATATATATATACATATATAGATAGATAGATAGATAGATAGATATGTGTGTGTGTGTGTGTGTGTGTGTGTGCTGTGTATATTTATTATGTATATATAAATACACTTACTTTACACTTAAGTTTTTACATTTAAACTTTTAGTTTAAACTTTTTTCAGGTAATATTTTATTTTATTTCAGCTTTATTTCAATTACTGAAATACTATTTAATAGTTTTGGTTAACAGAAACAGCACTGCTTCAAACTTTGCTTTTCTGCTTTAAAGTTCTATGAATTTATTTTAATTCTACTTCCCTGCATTCAAATTCGAATTGCAATTCGGCATCGTTTTGCTACCTCATTTCAAATTCAGGAATTGAACTAGAAAAGTCATTCTAGATTCACTTCTGAATGGCAACTACTGACTGATCCACGCTGTGCGTGTTTGCCTTCCATTCTGATGCAGTTATGTCTCTTAGTCAGAGAGTGTGTTGTGTTCTTTTGTTCAGAACAAAGTTTCACTTTATTGGAAATATAGGCATCTGCATCTGTGTTGCTTTCTCCAGAGAGCCACAGTTTAAAGCGTGTTACAGTGGCTTGGGTGTGTGTGTGTCAGGAAAGTGCTATGTAAACAGTAATTGTGCGCTGTAACAGAGGCCTGTTAATGCCCAGTGCCCTGTTTGTGCTGCTATCATTGCCGCATGGAGTGCTCTTATTGATTTTATAGACACTGTGGAGCCGAACCTCTGAGGTTTCTCTCTTTATACCTTCAACACTTCAATGGCTCTTCAAAGAGAGAGAAATAAGCAGGATAAGGCTTTGTGCTACCTGCAGCAGTATTTATATGTCTGTGTATGTGTGTCTGCCTGCTTTCTTGTTCTCTTCATCAGATCAAGGTCATAGAAAAATCATCTTGTCATTTAATTTTTTGTTTTTGTATTGGTTTAGAAGAGACATCTGAGCCGTTCTACCTGCATTGAATTGACAGGCTGGACACGCGCCGTCTTTCTTGCTCAGAAATTACATTTATTAAAGCTGAATAAAACATCAAAAACATGGTTATTGTGTAAGTAAAGGATGAGATGAGCTCTTTTTGCGTACTGTGGCGCACAGACCTGCTCGCGCCTCTCCATTGACTTTCTATTGTCGCTGGAATCAATTTGTAAATTGCACCTTGACATTTCCAGGGCCTGTCTGTGCAATGTGATCTTAGCCTTAACCCCAGCGCCTCCTTTTCCTACTCCTCCACATCGTCTCAGACACACTAAATGCCCAGCTAAAGACCACTAATGCATGCAGCGCTGTCCTTATCAGATCAATTTATCTCAAGCGTTCGACAAAGGGCCATTTTTCTCTGGTTGTGACATTCAAATTCCAAATGTCACCTTTCTCGTCTTCATCTCTCATCTCAGAGAGAAAAAAAGAGAGAGAACATGAGTTGCATGGATCTCGGCTTTCTTGTCACACTCACACACACATCTCTTTTTCTCGTACCAGCCATTATTATTTCTCTGAGCCAAGATTCAAAGGAATTTGTTTAGATCGTTTGGCTAAATGTCAGAGCTTAGTAAGCCAGTGCACACTGTTGGTTCTAGTCCAAAGTTTATATAATGAATTTGTTGTGGCTGATGTTTGGATTGTATACTGTAAGAAACATGTATTTTCAAGCAAAAAGTGTTCACTTTTTTTTTTTTTTTTCTTTTTTGAAGTTTATTCTTATTAAAGTATAGTAATAGTGTTGAGTGCTTTTAACAGTACTATAAAAACGTACATGTTATTGCAGACCTAAATGATTTGCCACAGAAAGAGTCCAAAGTTTAATGTCGTAATACAGAGGTTTCAGGTTTTAAGTACTACGCAGCATTTACCCATGAGCTGGAGAATTACAGTACATCTGCAGAACTGACATCCACTTGCTATTTTGCCTTTGAGTAAAGCACTTAAACTCAGCCATTCAGTACTTAGCTTTGAATAAATGGCTAAATGGCCATTACTTAACATTTTTATTCTGAAACTGATCCATACACACTATATTTTCAACTACTGTTCCAAAGCTAGGGGTGCAGTGTTGTGAGTATTTTTTTTGTTTGTTTAAAGAAATGAATAATTGTATTTATCAGGGACACATGAAATTGATCAAACATTTTCACAAAAATATAAAGCAGCACAAATATATATTGATTTACTTCATATTAGTATGATTTTTTATGTGACATTAGCACATTTAGCACAGTGATATCAGTAAATTGCTGCAAAATGCACTGTTCACACAGGCACTGTCCTTTTACCGGTAAAGCACCACTCACACATCAGTATTAAAATACCTGCAAATTCTGTGACATCATTAACCAGAAATGACCTCTAAACAGTGGCACCTCCTACTGCAGAGGTTGCGTTAGGCTTTGACATTGTTTGTCGTTTTGATGGACAGGGTCGTAAAAATTCTGTCATAATCTATAATTACCCATCATTTTAATTTTCATATTTTAATTATAATAACGCATTTAATTGCTTTTATTTTTGTTATATTTTTTTAAGAGAACAGATGAACAGGGCATGCACCACTTTTCATGTTCAACACTACACCCTAACATTATACGCTAGGGCTAAGTAAAAAAAAAAAAAAAAATCAATTTCTCGATTTTATGAATCATTATCGATTCTTACATCCCAATCGATCTTTTGATCTATGCTGTTTTCACATAGTGTGCCTCCCATCCAATAAATTTTTTTTTTTTTTAAGTTTTGTTACTTTGATATGAAACAAAATCTCAGATTTTGAAATTCTGTCCATTTCATTAGGAAATTCAAGCAATAAATACAG
This sequence comes from Cirrhinus molitorella, assembly GCA_033026305.1. Taxonomy (NCBI): domain Eukaryota; kingdom Metazoa; phylum Chordata; class Actinopteri; order Cypriniformes; family Cyprinidae; genus Cirrhinus; species Cirrhinus molitorella. The sequence goes on from CM065120.1 coordinate 25,372,094, forward strand.
TTTTGCCGTTCTTTAATATGGCATGATAGATCGCTGTCTCTTAAACTGGGTACTCACCTCTGCGTAATCAAAAGATTTGTGACAGTTTTATTTTTGTTCTGGAAATGATCCTGTTCTCTTCTGCCACACTGGAATGCAGGTCAGCACGTTTTGAACTCGTATTGTATGTGGTCATACTGGAAATCTCGTTCTGCGTTCACACAGAGCACATTACCGATAATATACTGGCAATGTTACAACTTCTCATACTGGTAAATTGCCAGAACAAATTTTTTTTGAAAAGGTCCTGTCCATACATGATTTCCTAACGGTAATTTACCCGTAAAGACGTGTAAAAGGGGCTATTGAAGACTGGAGTAATGGCTGCTAAAAAATCAGCTTTGCAATCACAAGAATAATTTACATTTTTGATCTAATAAATCTTATGAACCCCATTTTTTTTTTTTTAACTGTACTGTACTTATTGTATAAAATGAATTTTTACGATTTTAATGTATTTTGTCACTACTGGTTTGTGCTTATAATGCTCATATACTCTCAGGTACAAAGGTACAAAAGCTGTCACTGGTCTGGTACCTTTTCAAAATGTATGACTTTGTACTATATTTGCCCTTAAAAGGTGCATATTAGTACTGTAAAGGGAACCCTGGGTATTAAGACTTAAAGGGGTCATTGGATGCAAAGTTCACCTTTGCATATTGTTTGAACATAAAAGTGTGTTGGCAATGTGTTTACACATCTACCCTATAATGATAAAAATCCACCCAGTTGTTTTTATTTAATTTGTAAAAATAATTTCCCCTTTTTCAAATCAAGCCATTCTCAGCTTCTTGTTGGTGTGACGTAACACACACAGAGGCTGCTCCCACGATACCTTAGACCAGTCCTGAATGAGCTGTAACAGTCCGATCACCATGGTCTCGATACCGGAACAGGGACGTAGACAAGAATGGCTCCTAAGCGATTGAGGTGTTCTGTTTTGGATGTAATACTGAACATAGTAGTCCTCATTTGTTCCCGACACCTGAGCCGCTGAAGACGCAGTTGATGACTTTTGTTTGTGAATGGAATGCGCCTCCTGATCTATATAAATGCATTTGCGTGAATCATCCGTGATCCAGCTTCACTTAAAGCAGAAGTGAGTAGACCTATATGTTTTTTAATTAATATTTTCAATCGCCTTTCCTAATAATGTGCTAGTTACCAAGTTAGCGTTGAAGTAAACAAAGACTTGTCACTCCACAGAAAGAAGAGAGGGGTGGATTGAGCAGAGCTCATTTGCATTTAAAGGAACATGCAATAGAATCAGTTGATTTTTTGCAGAGCTGATTTTGACAAGGTAAAAAGGTGTTTTTTTTGCACTACTATTGACAATTTTTAACCAAAGTATATTATAAACTGTTTATTAAGACCCTAAAGAATCATACCAACTTGTGGAAAATGGGCATCAAATGACCCCTTTAATATAACATAAATTATGTCTCTTACTAAGATATGTAGTAGAAAACCTATGAAAGAGTTTTTTAAATCCACATTGTATTATGCATATTTTGGACTATGGGAGGCGCCATTATTTTGATTATGTAGAACATGTGCACTCTGTGAGCTACTGGCACTAGCTGTTATTATTTTTATTGCAACACAACTTGGAATACGCAACTTGGAAAATAAAATACAGATACGATGCCACATTGTGTGGCTTTTGGTTGAAATTTTCAGTCAAAGGGCAACAAGAGAAGCTATGTAAGTCTTCACTGCTTTCCTAATGATAAGAAAAGGAAAAAAGAATGAGAAGATGCCTGTGGACGAATAAAACTCCCTAAAGATCCACGTCTTACAAATGATGTAAAACAAAACATGTCCCAGCCACTGAAGAAGTTTCTCAGCACGGATTTTACTTGATATCTGAGTGTATATAGACTCTATGAGTATGGCATTTAGTTTAAGCCACCTGTAAGCTCTTTCAGTAGCTGTGGTCATCATATCAGTATTTTATTTTCCATGTTGCGCATTCCGAGTTGTGTTGTGGTAAAAACAGTGTAGCTCAGTGCCAGTAGCTCACAGAGTGCAACCATTCTACATAATCAAAATAATAGTGACCCCCAAAATATGTATAAAACGATGTGAAACTTTTAATTAACATACATATTTCAGTAAAAGACATCATTTACATTATATTAAGCTGTACAAGACTTAATACCTGAGATTCCCTTTAAAGGTACCTAAATGGTACAATTTAGTAGCTTTTAAAAGGGTACCGCATTAGTAGCAGCTTTTGTGTATCATGTTTGTAGGCTTTGGTTATGTGGTTGATTTTGTGTTTATTTCATTCTTAGAAATGGTTTTAGTTTCTAGTAACCCTGTCAGAATTGGCCAGTACAGGATACGAAAATGATTTGATTTATAGCTTGAATCAGTCTTCATGGCCGTGATTATTTAAGGACAAATGGCAGTAGCTACACCATGCTATCTAGATTCATTCCACCTTGACTGAAGATCAATGACCAATCGATACTACATCATTGCTCCCAAAGCAGAAATTGACAAGCATCCCAATCTATTCATATCCCAGAATGCTTTTCTCATCAGTGCCACAGTAGGTTGAGTACGCCATTGTCTCTATCAACATGAAAGCCATCCAGCTGAGACTCACAACAGGAATGACATTTCAGCTACCATTGCACACTCTGTGTTTGATTTAGCTGCTTTTTTTGCACTAAATTTACGCCGTTTTTATAGTATTAGTGTTGTATAATAGTATGTCTTATTCAAAATGGGCTCCATTTTTATTTATTTATTTATTTTATTTTTTTTTTGCCAGAACCAAATGGCAAAATATATCCAGCTCAACCAGTGTTGCCTAATTTCCAAGTTTTTTTTTTTTTTTTTTAGTGAAGCAACTACAACTTCCAACTAGCTGTGATACTTTGAGGCATAGTTCATCCAAAATTGAAAACTACCCCATGATTTACTCACCCTCAACCCATCCTAGGTGTATATGACTTTCAGACGAATACAATCTGATAGATATATATATATATATATGGTCTGGCTCTTTTAAGCTTTATAATGGCAGTGCATGGGTGTTGAGATTTTAATGTCCAATGAAGTGCATCCATCCATCATAAAAAAGTACTCCACACGGCATTGAGGGGTTAATAAAAGCCTTCTGAAGCAAATTGATGTGTTTGTGTAAGAAAAATATACATATTTAAAACTTTATTGACCGGAATCTCTAGCTTTTGCTAACTGTTGATTCGCTTCAGAAGGCCTTTTTGGCAGCCATTAACTGCCATTATAAAGGACATAGCCAGGACATTTTTTAATATAACTCCAATTGTATTTGTCTGAAAGTCATATATACCTAGGATGGCTTGAGGGTGAGTAAATCATGGGGCAATTTTCATTTTTGAATGAAATCAGTATCTCCACTAATTACTTATGATTGGTAAGTAATTGTTAAGAGGATCCAGAACTTCTTACGATTCACATCCCTACTTGTTTGTAATTGTTAATAATACAATTCTCTACATAAGTATTGCATACATTTGATCATTTGCAAAAATCTTCCCTTTCACTGTTGCTTTCATAAATAGAGAAGCCTCCCTTATAATCCAATAATAAACCTGTCTTTGATGCCTGTCTTTTGTAATCCTGAAGATCTGCATCACTGTAACCATTGTAGATTGGAAGAAACCTTAACTATATACATATCTTAAAGCTGTGTTCACGCTGAATTGGTTTAGATTTGGATTTAACCTTTAAATGTGTCACTTAATGGGATTTTCTGTACTGGGATCCAGTCATCAACAGCTTAAAAACACAAGATTCATGTCTTCTGATATGACACATCAAAGAAACATCTAAGCTATAGAGGCAGCCCAGATACTCAAGGTTTTTCTCCATCTGCCTTTTCTTTTCTTTTTTTTTATCTTTTCCTTCTTTTCCATGTGGCCTACTTTAGGGACTCCAGATTTTTACAGACAGACATAGGCGCTAGCTGCCACTTCTGATGTGTCTCTGTTGATGTCTCACTCTCCACGCTGAGGCAGAGGGAGAGAGACAACAAACATTCAGCAGCTGATTTGGTTTGAAATGAAGCTTGCGGATCTTGTCAACACTAGTTATAAAGATTCGGCTGCAGCAAGACAACCCGCTCTGCTTTTTCTAATAAGACCATCAATAATAGTCCCATCTGGAATGCGCCTTGCCATTGGCAGCATTACCCTTGCCAGCCTAATTATCTACTTCTAAGAGCTGGTAATTTGAATTTGCCATATTGTCTTAATTCCAAGATGTTGTACAGTTGTCAGTTGAAGTTTTTCCCACGTCTTTTCATTGTCAAATGATTTATATCACTGACACTTGCTGTTCATTGACCTTTTTTGTTTTTGGTAAAGAATTCACTATAAACTCCACATAGTTTTTTGTATGGTGGCTGGGATTTGTGACACTTGTCAACAATATCTAAACCCAATGGTTCTCATCCTTATCATTATCCTTATTATTTTCATTAACAGACTTTCCTACATTAAACTAATTAACCACAATTAATTGAAACTTAAAGATTCCAGACTGATGGATATTTTCTTACTCAGTGTTCTGTCTAGTTCCGCAGTACAAATATTACGATTTAACAAGATTTAACATTTTGTGTTGTTTTAAGAATGTTTGTCCTGGAAAGCAAGACACATTTACAGAGTAAAGAAATAAACTCTATATATATATATACATACATATATATATATATATATATATATATATATATATATATGTATATATGTGTGTGTGTGTGTGTGTGTGTGTGTGTGAAGAAACCATATACTTTAATGTAAAATAATTAGTGCTGTCAAACGATTAATCGCGATTAATCGTTTGACAGCTCTAAAAATAATTTAAATACTTTTGAGTCATCCTAATGACTCCTTGAAAGCTGGCTAAGTTACACTGATCTAAAAATATAAAAATATCACCAATTAAAGACTTTACTTTTTTTTTTTTTGCCTTTAAGGAGTTAATGCAGCATTTTAATGCATTCTTTTTTCTTTTTTTTTTGGTGAAAAAAAGGGTATGGGTATAATTCAAGATTGTACTGTTTTTTTTTCTTCTTTCCCGGAATGGATTCTCACTCTCAGTGTTTGTCGGTTGTGGAGTTGGCTCATGCATGTACAATGAGCTAGTTTGCAGTCACTGCTGAGTGAGATGAGCGTGTCCCCATAACAGACAACATAGAGCCATTTACAGCAAGGCAAAATCAGACTCTTTATCACTGTCAAATCTGGGAAGAGCAGGTTTAGGTTTTTTATTTGAACTAGTAATCAACATGTCTGTCATTGAGGCTCAGATGGTGGTTGTGCTACAGGAATTCCAGGTACTAAATATGCCTGTGGGTTAATGGCAGTTGCCTAGAGGATCATATGACCGCTCCTGTGGAGAGGGATGTGGCAGGGATTGAAATATGCCTGTAAATGATGGTGACTGCAAATACTGTAGCTATTCCCTGTGGGGGTCTGAGTCTCATATGGTCTAGGTCCCTTTTAAAAGTCCCTTTTTACAAAAATATAAATAAATATATTTTTTAAAATTGATATTCATCAGCATTTCATTAAGATTTTTTTTATTATTATAAATTTTGTCTACAGTTTTATGTTTCAGACATTCAAATTTCAGACACTAGCAAAAAACATACTTTGTAAAAAATACACACCTATAACTATGAAAGTGCCAATACTAATCAAAATAATAACCTTTCAAATGTAACGTGATGCCATGTTTTATTTATGAAGGTCAATATGAAATTTACTCTTTTCCTCTTTCAATTCACCAGACATTTTTATTTATTTATTTATGTAAATATTTATTTATTTTGAAGTGGATGAATTTGCAATTGATCAATTAAAAGGGGTTAAAACACAAATTGCATTCTTAAACATAATTGCTATCAGAATATCAGATATTTTACAAGCCAGTTAAGGTTATACATATTTTGAATAAAAAGTAAACATCAGGCATCAAAATTAAATCAAAATTGTATGGTATAAATTTTCAGTTGCAAGTTATAAAGTCAGAATTGTGAGATATGAACTCACAATTCAGACTTTTTTCTCAGAATTGCGTGATATAAACTAAAAATTGTGAGAAATAGAATTGCACGACATAAATTGCGAGTTATAGTCAGAACTGCGAGATAAAAACTGACCTAATTTTGACTTTTTTCACGCAAATGCAAGTTTATATCTCACAATTCTGACTTTTTTCTGCAGAATTGTGAGATATAAACTCAAAATTGTGAGAAATAAAATTAGAATTGCAAGATAAAACTCACAATTCTAACTTTGTTCTCAAGATAATAAATTCGCAATTGCAAGTTATTAAGTCAGAATTTTGCCAGATAAAAACGTAATTCTGACTTTTTTTCCTTACAAATGCAAGTTTATATCTCACTTTTGTTCTCACAATTCTTACTTTCTTCTCTGAATTCATTACTCGCAATTGCGAAAAGACTGTGTTCTTTTCAAAGGCTCACATGTGGATGCACTTTTTGCAGTCTATGCAGAGTCAATATGTGGTTTTGACAAAGATTTCTTGTGCGCTGTTTGATTTCTACTCAGTCATGGAGGCCTAACTTTAACCAGTTCAGTGTGCATCATAGACTGGCTGTAGGCCTAATCTGGTAAATATCTCTTAATAAAGTCATTCCAAATTGATCAATCTGTCCCAATATGCTTGCAGACATGTTTAATCTCCCTTCATTGTCGGGGAGAAAGTGAGTGCGGAAATTTAGGGATAATATGTCTCGAGACAGAGACACTGGGTCTAGACAGAGGTGTAATGTGATTTAGGATGAGTGTCCAAAGTGCCTAACCCTCTAATTCACATTTTTCTGTTTGGGTGTGTTAGTAACACAGATCCATCATTTCCAGGCAGAATTATCAGGCATTGTCAAGCAAATTTGATCAGGGCGAACTGTAGTGCTCAGCCTGTCTGCAGGCTCTCTACAGACAGGCACTCATCGAGGATCATTACGTTAACTCTTTGACAACACATATATGGATAAGCTGATTATTAGCTCAGTATTACAACACATATTCAGAAAGCTGTCTTACACACGGACCGCTTTCCTGAGTGAGAATAATGATCACTCTTTCACAGGCCAAAATCGAGTCATGCTTACTGTCAAAGTTTATTCAACCAGGACTACATTTTTTTTTTTTTCAGTGTTTTTTTAAACACTGAATTTTGGCTAAGTAGGAGAGAGAATGGCACATACAGACTTTGTGACATGAGTATATTATGCCTATGACACACTTGTATTGATAGACATTGTAATTAAGTCCTGGTGTAGAGACAAAGGAAATTGCACATTCATCATTCAAAATGGCATATGTGGGTGAGCAAATGACTCTTTTTATTTTGAGTACTGAATCACCTGCTGGGGGCAGTGGATGTGACGGGCTTCAAAGAGGAAATTTTATTAGCATACAGACTAAATGCGGCGTGCTCATTTCTGATTGGTGGTTGAGAGTTTAATTTGTCTGTTCTTCCGCCGTGGCTTTTGTTATAATGTCTTTTGTCTCTGTTAATGATGTCAAGCACATGGGATCCATTAAGAGTCGCCTCATTATTGGTACTTTAATCTTGTAAGTCTGATTTCTTTGTATCCTTATGTAATTGCAGGCAGCGTCAACAACTCGACTGTGATTGGGCTTTTGCTGGGTGATTTGTTGTTTTCACAAAAATTTTTGTTAATTGCTAATATTTTGTTCTAAATTTATTTTGTGTAAAATCAAGAGTCCATGAATTTACTATGAAAAGTGACTGGAGATTTAAAGGGATAGTTCACCCAAAAATAAATCTGTCATTTCAAACCTGTAAGACTTTAGTTTATCTTCGGAATACAAATTAAGATATTTTTGATGAAATTCAAGAGCTTTCTGACCCTGCATAGACAGGACTGCAATTGACACATTCAAGGCCCGGAAAGGTAAGGACATCGATAAAATAGTCCATGTGACATCAGTGGTTCAATTTTATTGTAATTTCAGTTGTAATTTTATGAAGCTAAAAGAAAAGTTTATGTGCGATTTTATTCAGCAATTTCTTCTCTTTTGTGTCAGTCTTCGCCGCACATTCACAACACAGAAATAGTTGAATAAAGTCTCTCATGACTTTTTTTTAACAACCCCAGACCTCATTCACATTTTTGGGTGAACTATTTTATTGTATTAAATGTTCTGCATAAATCTTTTTCATTTTTGCGTGTGGCCGTAGTGTTTTGATATGTATTTGTTGCGTATTGGAGACTTTTGTAATTGACTCTAGTTGTCATCTTTTTTTGTCTTTCTCATAGTGATTCTCTTGGACACTACCGCTGTTCTGGGAGAACTAAGCTGGAAGACCTACCCAATAAATGGGGTAAGTAATATTTCCCTGTGACCTTTGTACCTTATACACAATTTCCCTTGCAGTATGTACATAAGGTAAGCATGTACCGCAGTTATTAAAATAGAAATTCTTATAAAGCTCCTCTGAATGAATTCCAACCATGCTCATGCAAACATTACTTATATCAGGTTAATCCAAACCACACAATTCAGTGTTAAAAAAAAGAAGTTTGTTATAATGGAAATTTAATCAAAACAGGCTACTGAGATGGCATTAGTGATCCAGAATCTATTCAGAGTTTCTTAAAGGGTAATTATTGACACGGGTCTTAATAATTCAATTTTGCCCTCTTTCATTTTTGTGAACACTATAGAGAATATTTCCAAGACATTAAAACCAGTCAAAAGGCTAGAAGCAATTTGAATGAAGCAACCAAGTGTGATCTCACAGCTCAGAAGAGATTCTAATAAGTAGAGCTACTATTATTAAATCAATTTCATGATAAAGAGCAGTATGATGAATGCGCGATCACTACCTATTTTCTGAGCCCAACTATAAGTACCAGTCTTAGTCTTGAGCCGTACGTGAATAGTTTTGTAGTAGAGAAACCAGAGTCAGCCCAGTGTTTTTTTTTTTTGAGGGTGTGTAAAATGACCTATAGCCCATAAAATGATTTCCCAGTGGAGTTCCAGCGCACATCTTCATATTAGTTCTGCTCTTACACAGGTGCCCGTGATGTCAGAGAAAGCGAGTTCATCTTACCAGTATACACCACTTGGGGTTTCTGTTTTTTTTTTTTCCCCCCATGCAGTAAGAGGCTGGAACATACCTCTGATCAAATCAATAATTCATGCTATAATATCCTGGGTCACATACCCCTTCTATTAGTATTTACCACAATGTCTTTTTCTGGTTCTTTGTTTTAGGTCAGGATATGTCATGTTAATCAAAGCCTTTTTCGTTCTTCTCCCAGAGCCAGATGGAACATACCTTTTCCAGTCTGGGGAGATTTTACCCGACATTTAATTTGTTTTCTAGCGATGGGAGACCAGCGTGTATGTTTTGTTTACTCTGGCACAGACATATCCTATGGGGTTTCTATCTCTCTACCTCTCTCTCTGACACTCTCCCCTTTTACCTTCTCTGTTTGGAGAAACAGGTTTGTTTGTGCTGTTCCATTGTTTCATTGACTATTCTCCTGGCTCCACTCCACTGTAAGCCCCTCGGATTCTGTGCTGTAATTACCAAATGTGTCACAGAACCCCAGCATCCTCATGCAGTGTACATACTTCACTTGAGAAAATATTATATGGTTGTGTTAACCCTCATAAATAGTTAAATGAACTCTGAATGTCATGACTGAAATGTTTATATTTAAATATTTAAAAAATATGTTATACTATATTATATTATATCACCTAGTTGCCGCCACACATGCTTAACACCATCTGAACAAAATGTGTTTATCTTGGTCTCATTAGACCACAGGACATTGTTCCAGTAATCCATGTCCTTAGTTTGCTTGTCTTCAGCAAACTGTTTGCGGGCTTTCCTGTGCATCATCTTTAGAAGAGGCTTCCTTCTGGGACAACAGCCATGCAGACCAATTTGATGCAGTGTGCGGCGTATGGTCTGAGCACTGACAGTCTGACCCCCCACCCCTTCAACTTCTGCAGCAATGCTGGCAGCACTCATATGTCTATTTCCCAAACACAACCTCTGGATATGACGCTGAGCATGTGCACTCAACTTCTTTGGTTGACCATGGCGAGGCCTGTTCTGAGAGGAACCTGTCCTGTTAAACCACTGTATGGTCTTGGCTACTGTGCTGCACCTTAGTTTCAGGGTCTTGGCGCTTTGCGTCGGGCGGTTATTAGCCTCCACATCATGCACAAAATCCTTAATGCATGGCAAACCATTGATTATCCCTTAAAATAGTTGATTACATTTTTTTCAGGATTCTTTGATAAATAAAAAGATCCAAAGATTAGCATTTATCTGAAATAATAAGCTTTTGTAAAGGAAATTAATACTTTTATTTAGCAAGGATGCTTTAAATTTATCAAATATGATGATAAATACATTTAATACATAATGTTACAAAATATTTCTATTTCAAATAAATGCTGTCTCTTGAAAGTTCTATTTATCAAAGAAACCTGAAAAAATACTACTCAGCTGTTTTCAACATAATAATAATGATAAATGTTTTTGAGCAGCAAATCAGAGTAGTAGAATGATTTCTGAAGGATCATGTGACTGGAATAATGATGCTAAAAATTCAACTTTGAAATCACAGGAATAAATTACATTTCAAAATATATTCAAATAGAAAACAGTTATTTTAAATAGTAAAAATATTTTAAAAATGTTCTATTTTGCTGTACTTTGGATCAAATAAATGCAGGCTTGGTGAGCAGAAGAGACTTAAATATATATATACATATAATTTATATTTATATTTAAGAAACATTTCTTTTTATTATTATTTTATTAAAAACCATGATACTTTTTTCATTCTTTGATGGATTCTAAAGAACAGCATTTATTTAGAAAAAAGATTTTGTCACTATTAATTAGTTTATTGCATCCTTGATAAATAAATTAATAATTTCTTAAAATAAATGTTCTGACCCCAAATAATTAAACGGTGCTGCATATAATTAAATGTAAAAAAGTTTGTCTCAAAAGAAGTTAGGCTTAAAAATATTTTTAAAAACTGCTGACCGTTGACCCCATTTAGCTCAGGTATTGCTGTCCTTTTCAAGATGAAAAAGCTGTGACAGTCATCAGAGATGTGCAATTCATTGTAAATGAGCATAATTAAAAAACAGTCAGCATGGTTGCATTGCTGCAGTTACGATACAAAGACTACTATGTCAATCAAAGAATGATTAATGATCTTTTAACGCTCTCTCATTCCCTGTCGGCCATTTGAAAGGTTGACCTTTTCTAAAAAGGCCTGTCCGTCTCTTTTCAAAGAGAGTGCAGCACTGGGACGTGAATGATTAATACATGCTGTTTTAGGAGTTGTTGTGTCAAGATGAGACAGAAAGCCACACTTTTGAGTGTTAATTTCTTATCTGTAATGGGACTTGGAGTGACCTTCAGCAGGACAGATCTGGTATTTAGTGATAGATCACAACAAAATCTGGACCTCAACCTTTGAAGATCAGCTGGTTGGTGTATTATGCTAGTGAGTTCAACCAGGATACCCCACAGGGTACAGGGTACCTTTAGCAGATTCAAAGGCATAGTACAATTTTGCTTTGTTAAAACTATAAAATAAATTAAACCACTAAAAGATAAAAACCTCAACTCCTAGGGCCTCATTTATAAAGACATATGTAGTTTGTGAACGTACACCAATTTCCAGAATGTTCCTGCAAACGATTTGTTAAATGTCCATATGCACAAACAAATGTCTTGGTAACATTTTAGTTTAGGGACCACTTCTCACTATTAAAGGATAAGTTCACTTGCAGAATAAACATTTCCCCATTGATCCCCATTAAAGACCACTATATGAAGAAAAATCCTGGTCTGTTTTCCTTAAAATCTTTATTTCTTTTCAACTAAAGAAAGAAAGACATGAGCATCTTGGATGACATGGGGGATGAGTAAAGTATCAGGAAATGTTGAACGTGAACTAATCCCTTAATTAGGTGCTTATTAGCATGCACATTACTAGCATACTGACTGTTTATTACAACTTATAAAGCACATATCAGTGCTTTATTTTGCATGACCATATTTTATATTCCTTAATACTACCCCATACCTAAACTTAACATTTACCCAAATTAGGAGTTTATTGAGGCAAAGGTCATAGCTAATAGTGAGAACTGGTCCCCAAAGTGAAGTGTGACCATTGTCCTAAATGCATCCCATGTTATAGTTCATCTTAAATTCACGTGTACTATAAGCACATCAACTGCATCTACAGCAGAGGTCTCAAACTCAATTCCTGGAGGGTCGCAGCTCTGCACAGTTTAGCTTCAACCAGCTCCAACTCACACCTGCTTGGAAGTTTCTAGTAATCCTGAAGACCTTGATTAGCTGGATCAGGTGTGTTTGATTAGGGTTGGAGCTAAACTGTGCAGAGCTGCGGCCCTCCAGGAATTGAGTTTGAGACCTCTGATCTACAGAATGCTCGCATATAATGGTACACAGAAGTGTTTGTACATAACTTGGTTGTAAAGTCATGGTGGTAAAACAAGAGGAATCAGTTGCAGGGATAACAGAGATTTATTGGGTTTCAAACACAAACAGGAATTCAGGAGGTAATCGTTCGGCCACTGTCAGAGAGGGTAACCAGAACAAACCAGCCAGGTCCTTGGAAGTGAACGTCAGCCCAGCAGGAGGCCTCCCCGAAGGTTCCACAGTGAGTGGCTGAGAGCTATAGTCCAAGAGCAATGAGACTCTCCAGTGAGCACCAGGGACCAGAGAATGGCGAGGACAGGGGAGAGAGAGAGTGTGTTTACAGAAGGGCAATGGCAGAAGTCTGGCTGACCTGACTGCAATCCTCTGAGGCTGGAGGGCAAGATAGATTTTAGTAGAGCAGCTGGATGGATGGAACAGGAAGGGCAGGGAAGTAGGTAAAGCTGGCCAGCAAGGGATGGGGAGAAGATGGCAGGGAGAGGGGAGTCCAGCAGCCAGAGCCAGTGGGGAAGCTGGGGGGCAAAAGGGGATGGAAAAACAAAAGCTAAACTAAAGGCAGGAGCTCAAAAACAAGGAACTAGATAACACTAAACCAAACAATCAAGAGAAACTCTAATATTAAAAGTATAAAAAAGCAAGACTAAACTTGACAACAGCTGAAGCAAGCTAATTGACACAGACAAAGCCAGGTTAACTAAGCAGAGCAAAGATTCGACCTGGCACAGGATAGAAAACAAGAGGAGAATATAAGGGGTGACTAATGATGAAAAACAGATGTAAACCCTAACAAGATAATCAGGTAACAAGAGGGGCAGGGTAACAATAGACAAGTGAAGAAGAAGAGAGCACATGGCAAAATACAAATACCAACTGACAGCTATGTGCTCCAGACAAACAATGACACAACACAAACAAACTCAGATCAGACTGGTGCCTTAACACATGGTTCTACAAAACTAAAATGTCCTTTTTATTTTTATTATTATTATTATTATTTTTTTTTTTACAAAAGCTGTGGCTTTGTCTTTAAATTTAATTATAATGTTTTACAATTATTCATGAGATGATACAACACATTATACATTTTTTAAGCCATAATGCATGCATTATAATGATGCGTTATAAATGTAGGCTTCATCTGGTGTTATAATGTATCATACTCTTAAAGTTATAACCACAAATAGGTAAGTATTATAATGTATGTAACTGCTGTTATGATTATTTATTAGATCAGATCAGAACCCAGCATATTATATGGCTGTTTATCAGGCATTATGCAGGCATTAGTTTAGGATAGTTTACCTGAAAAATTCTAAGTCTGTCATTAAATACTCACCCTCATGGCGTTCTAAACTCGTAAGACCTTTGTTCATCTTTGGAACACAAATTAAGATATTTTTCTGACCCTGAATAGATAGAAATGCAACTGATACATGCAAGGCCCAGAAAGGCAAGGACATCTTTAAAATAGGTTAAACTTTCATGTTACGAAGCTACAAGAATACTTTTGTGCTTAAAATAAAACAAAAATTGCATGTGTGTTGCTGTCTATGTAGGGTCAGAACGATCTTGAATTTCATTTAAAAAAATGTGTTCCGAAGAAGAACAAAGGTCTTACAAATTTAGAATGACATGAGGACATGTAATTAATGACTAAATGTTTATTTTTGGGTGAACTATTCATTTAAGAATACCCCTAAAATGTATTATAAACACAGGCTTTATAAAAAGTGAAAAAAAATCTATCTTAGGTAATTCTGTAAACTAGGGAGCCATATTACATTAGCCTACTATAATATTACAGGATGCAATTAACATCAGGGTCCAAACTATTTATTAATGTAATTATAAAGTTATGTTTCTACTCTAATTCATTGTTGAAATACAGTCATTTACATAGTGCCTGTCGTAACTTATTTACATAACAGATTTCTTTAATCAAGAACTGAATCAAATCTGACCAACCACTGCCAGATAATTCTACTCCATAAAGTTTTCAGAATGCCCATGCTTTTCATTGGTATATGAATATTTTTACATCAGTTTTTGCCTTTATAAATCATAGATTTCTTCCTTATTTTTGACATACAGGTGCAGCTCAAAAAATTTGAATATTGTGAAAAAGTTGACTGAAACTTTCATATATTCTAGATTCATTACATGTAAAGTAAAATATTTAATATATATAATATATTAAATATATAATATAATAATATAAGTAAATTAAGTTTTTTTGGTTTCATTTGATGATTATAGCTTACAGCTCATGAAAGTCAAAAATCCAGTATCTCAAAATTTTAGAATATTTCCTAAGATCAATCAAAAAACGATTTGAAAAACAGAAAAGTTCAGGTTATTTAAAGTATGTTCATTTTTGCACTCAATACTTGGATATCAGCACATATTACAGCAAATTACTTGCTCCTAGTACAAATTACAGCATCAGTGAAGTGTGACATGGAAGTGATCAGCCTATGGCACAGCTGAGGCACTATTGAGCCTTTAGATCGTCTATATATTGTTGGATCAACTGTTTCGCATCTTTCTCTTGAAAATATCCCATATATTCTCAATGGGGTTCAGGTCAGGCATATTGGCTGGCCAATAAAGCACAGTAATATCATGGTCCGCAAACCACTTGCAAGTGGTTGTTGCACCGTGGGCGGATTCTAAAGTCCTGCTGGAAAAGGAAATCAGCATGTCCATAAAGCTTGTCAGCAGATGGAAGCATAAAGTGCTCCAAAATCTCCTGGTAGATGGCTGCATTGACTTTGCACTTGATAAAACACAATAAGCCAACACCAGCAGACATCATGGCACCCCAAGTCATTACTGACTTCAGAAACTTCACACTGGACTTCAAGCAGCTTGGATTCTGTGCCTGTCCAGGCTTCCTTCAGACTCTGGGACCATGATTTCAACATGAAATGCAAAATTTACTTTTATCTGAAAAGAGGACTTTGGACCACTGAGCATCAGTCGAGTTCTTTTTCTCCTTAGCCCAGGTTAGATGCTTCTGACTTTGTTTCTGTTTCAGAAGTGGCTTGGTAGTCCTTTTCCTGAAGATGTCTGAGTGTGGTGTCTCTTGATGCGCTGACTCCGGCTTCATTCTACTCCTTGTGAAGCTCTCCCAAGTGTCTGAATCGGCTTTACTTGACAGTATTCTCAAGCTTGCGGTCATCCCTGTTGCTTGTGCACCATTGTCTACCCAATTTCTTCCTTCCGGTCAACTTTGCATTTATTATGCTTTGATACATCACTCTGTAAACAGTCACCCCATTCAGTAATGACCTTCTGTGTCTTACTGCCTTTGTGGAGGGTGTCAATGATTGTCTCCTGGACCATTGCCAAGTCAGCAGTATTCCCCATTAGTGTGGTTTCAAAGAACAAGAGATACCCAGAATTTATACTGTAGGGATAGTCATTTAATGAAACTTAAATGTAAATATTATATTTTGAGATACTGGATTTTGACTTTCATGAGCTGTACACTCTAATCATCAAAATTTATATACATATAAAAAAAAGTCAAAATTCAAACTTTATTTTTTTTTTAAATAAGTTACAATTAAAAAAAAATTACTTTTTCACAATATTCTAATTTTGTGAACTGCACCTGTGAATTTAGGATCAAATTCTTATTTGCAGGATTTTTCAGTTCTAAAACAAAATAAGGTGTGTAATATTAGCAAGTTTGTGTGAATCACACTCTCCAATTGACGCAGACTGCACTCCCCTGATTCCAGTCCATATAACACATGTTAACACAATAGCACTAATCTGATAATCTAACACCAGCATGCGCTCTCTGATATCAGCGGTTGATTCGCTGGTTATTGATTGAGTTCAGAAAGTGTTACTTCAAATTTGCTGAGAAAACCAGAGCTCCCACTGATTTAGAGCACCTTTTTCTTCATCTTTGCAACTGACACCAAGCTCGATTTTAACTCTCACCCACATCCTGAAAAAAAAACTCTTATAACACAAGCGAGTTCTCCTTCTCTCTTACTCAGCCTTTGCTATTTGAAGCTGCAGCATTTTGCCCTCGCAGCCCTGATCTAAAAGTGACTGATGTGCTCTATACAAATCTGTTTTCATGATGTGATTCCCTGATATTATTTTTTGAGCAGGGAATGTAAGTACACAACTGTGTAGGAGAGGGCAGAAGAGTTGAATCTTTCCAATATATTTTCTTTGAGACAGCATGTTATCAAACAGGTGTGCCAGGAGATCAAATCTTTGGATGGGTGTGAACGTGATGCAGGAATTAATACACTAATGGGGTCTGAGTAAGCAGACTGAAGAGAGTAATGCGCAATTCATGGACTCTCTTGACTGAATGGACGTTTATCTGTACTGACATATAACATCAACTGCTCTGATTAAACTGCTGGTCAAATGGGTGTGTGAAAAATCAACTGTCAGTTTATGAGTTTTACAAGTAAAATTGTACTTTTTCCATTAAGTCCCTGTGTGACATCTATTGAAGCCTGTTTCTGCCACTGATTCAAAATTTTTCAAAGGTAATTGTGTCTTTTTATCTGACAATTCTGAGTTTTTTTTTTTTTTTCCCAAATTGCGTGATACAAACTCGCAATTCTGACTTTTTATTTCAGAACTGTGATATAATCGCAATTATGAGTTCTAAAGTCAGAATCGTGATATATAAACTTGAAAGTCAGAATTACATGATATAAACTCAATTGTGAGTCATACAGTCAGAACTTGCTAAACATTAACTCGCAAAGTCGCAGTTTTGACTTTTTTTCTAAGAATTGCGATATAAACATACAATTACGTGTTATAAAGTCAGATTTGTGCGATATAAACTCCAGATTGCGAGTTATAAAGTCAGAATTGTGATATATTAACTTGCAATTCTGAGAAATATAATCACAATTTTTACTTTTTTGTTTTTCTCAGAATTTCTCAGCATGATATAAACACAGAATTGTGAGTTATTAAGTCAAAATTGTGAGACATAAACTAGCAATTCTGAGAACATCAGTCTTTTTCCTCCTCAAAATTGGACTTTATAATTCACAATTTCGAGTTTATATCTTGTAATTCTAAGAAAAAAAGTCAAAATTGCAAACAATTGTGAGGGAAAAAAAATCAGAATTGCAAGTTATCGCACAATTCTGACTTTTTTTCTTGCAATTGCGATTTTATATCACAATTCTGAGAAAAAAGTCAGAATTGTAACTGTATATCTCACAATTCTGACTTCTTTCTCTGAATCGCGAGATATAAACTTGCAAGAAAAAAGTCAGAATTGCGAGTTTATTTCATGGACTCTCTTGACTGAATGGACGTTTATCTATACTGACATATAACATCAGCAGCTCTGATTCTGACACTGCTGGTCAAGTGGGTGTGAAAAATCAGCTGTCAGTTTATGAATTTTGCAAGTAAAACTATTCTTTCCAATAAGTCCCTGTGTGACATCTATGGAAACCTGTTTCTGCCACTGAATAAAAAAAGTAAAAAGTTTATTGCTTCTTTTTATCTCACAATTCTTACTTTTTTTTGTGAGGTAAAAAGTTGCAATAACTTTTTTATATGTATTTAATTTTATTTTTTTAGTACTTAAACTGGCTTCCATAGACATCACATAGGATTATATTTTATATTAATTAATTATTTAGTTTCTTTTTTGTTATCAGTAATGTACATTAGGGTGTTTTGTCTTATATTTTCTATTATTTAGGTAATTTTCATACAGAAATGTAACGTATAAGGCAATATATAATAATGGTTTTGTTGATGATGATAATATATGGTATTATATGTAGCAACCAATTTATGTAAACAGTACAATATATTTTATTTATATATGCAACTTTGTCCATTCAAAAGTTACTAAAATGCACCTTTGCAATGCATTTTTAGGGGTAAATACGGTTCAAAGTTGTGGTGTCCCAGTGGCAGCTTTTGTAACTTTTTCCTTTACTTCTATTTCATAGCGACTTCAAGTAGATTATATGAATTATATCACTTAATGAAATACTATGGAAACAATCTGTAAAACTTACAGGCACCAATATGTAATTTTTGTAAAACCTGAAGCATCATAACCATATTTTTAAGCTAAATTTCTAACAACCACAGCAGCATTTTTTTTTACTGTGAATATTTCTGTAAATTAATATCTTTTGTGGTTTACTGATAATCTTCATTGTCCTGAAAATACAACGTAACACTCAAGACACTTTCATTTAGTGCCAATATTGTTTTCTCTGTAACACTTTACAATAAGGTTCATTAGTTAACATGAACTAAGAATGAACGATACTTCTACATCATTTATTAATCTTAGTTAATGTTAATTTCAGCATTTACTAATGCATTATTAAAATCACAAGTTGCATTTGTTAACATTAGTTAATGAACTGTGAACTGACATGAACAACTGCATTTTTATTAACTAACACTAACGAAGACTAATAAATAGTTTAATAAATGAATTGTTCATTGTTTGTTCATGTTAGTTTTTACATTATCTAACGTTAACAAATGACACCTTATTGTAAAGTGCCACTTTCTTTATTTTCTATTGCTATCCCTTCATCTCTTTTCATCTTCTTCTCTCTCTCTCTCTCAACTGTAACGCTCTGCCCTATATCTGTTTTCACAGTTGTGAGAGCTTTGTTTTCATAACTTGTCCGATTGGAGGTTAGCATTGAGAACATGGTCTGAGTGCAATATATCACCATCAGCCTCTGCTTTACAGGCAGTGACAAATTACTGTTGCTTCTCATTTACATGCCCGGTCGGCCTTGACACATGTTGTATCCGACGTTAGCGCTCAAGAACAGCAGCAAAGCTTTCCAGTTAATACAATAGATTGAACATTGAACAATCTGTTTGATTTGTGCTGAATACAAGTGCCCAGAATGCACAAGCAACCAAACAGTTGCACCACTTTTGCATATGGCATTTCAGCACACAAAAAAAACTCCAGTTTCAAGGAATAGTTCACCAAAAAAAAAAAAAAAGTTTGCTGAAAATGTACTCACCCTCAGGCAATCCAAGATGTAGACGAGATTGTTTTTTTCTTTTGGGGAATTTTAGCATTAATCACTTGCTCATCATTATATCATCTGCAGTGAATGGGTGCCATCAGAATAAGAGCTGATAAAAACATCACAATAATCCACAAGTAATCCACATCACTCCAGTCCATCAGTTACCACCTTGTGAAGTAAAAAGCTGCGTGTTTGCAAAAAAAAAAATCCATCAAGATGTTTTTTTACTGCAAATCCGAAATATTGCTTTCTCTTCTTGTCTAAACCCAGAGAAACATGCACAAAAATATGCACTGTTTAGAAGCAAAAACAGTCTAAAACAGTTCTAAACAATTATGTTGGTAGATTTTGATGTGAGAGGACAACAGAGGATTTCTGACAACAGAGAATTTGTATTTTGGCCAGAAGACTTATGGACTGCAGTCCTGTGGATTACTTGTGAATTAATATGATGTTTTCATCAGCTGTTTGGACTCATCCTGATGGCACCCATTCACTACAGAGCATCCACTGGTGCTGGTGATGTAACGGTCCGTAAGTTAGATGAAGAAACATACTCTTAAATGGCCTGAGGATGAGTAAATATTCAGGATTTTTTTAACCTGGTGCTAAATGACTATTTAATTCAAGTCACTATAGCTTCTTTCTATGTAAATTGGGCTTGCTTTTTTACAAAACTCAGTGAGATGAGGAATTGCACCATGCAAATTGCATTCAGCTAAGTTTTGGGTTTGTTTGCACCGTTAACGCATTTGCATAATTTCTGTAGCAAATCGGTGCTAAAACAATGCAGACAGTATGTGTGAATATCACAGTTATTAGAGAATTCCGCTCATTATGTTGTGTATCGGTGAAGCAAACTTTAACTGTGGCCATTCCAGTTGTCAATAGGGAGGGAAACCTTGATAACAGACAGAACGAAATGTCAAATGTGTCCCTTTGCTGTTTCTTTGCGGTGGTTCTTGTACAGGAGTCATGATGACAAAAGAATGTAGAGATGTCTTGGTGCAGAATGATTTCCAATGGAAGTAGGTCATTGTTAGTGTTGTTTTGGACCGTCCAGAGTGACCCTGGTGTCACAGGTCCCGTTGGCCTCTTCTGCTCTTGTTCCCTTTGTCCTTTGCTGGTGCATGGTGGAAGGGAACCTCTTTTTTGTTGTTTAAATGACACAGCCCATAAATGCAGTCTTTCATCACTGTCTACCTTTTGTGTTGCTGCTGCTAGATGTTAGATTTCAGCAGTATCTCTTTCCATCTTTATCCACTGTCCCTCTTACTTTCTTTGTCGAGGGGCAGATGACATTTTTCACTCTCTGTCTCACTCTCTTTCTTTCTATTGCTCGCTCTCTCGTTCCTTTCCTTCTCAAGGTTTTGATTTGCTTTTCCTTTTTTCTTTCGGAAATAAAGTCATATCAGAATAGAGATTGTATCTGAGTCTAGGTTGTAAAACAGACTGGGATAATGAAAGCAACATAAGACAAAAGATAGATTAGGCAGGAGACGACCTAAAGGCATATTGATGTATGTCTGACTTTACCCAGAGCTAAATTAGACATTTTTCATGTCCTTTTTTGTAATCCAGACTGCATGTTCAAAATGAGATTTCAACACCTTGAGATATCTTGCACAGGAATCAGGATTATTATTACTGAAACTAATCACAGCTGGTGAGATTCAAAAATTACAGTACACCATGGGATGTCGACCTTTGTGATATTTTTCAGTTCTTTTTATGAGTATGTTTCATTTCCCATGGCCTGTTTGTTTGTTTTCTCTCCATGATTAAGTAAACTGCTATAATTATGGTGTGAGTTTTTGTATTGGTTACACTTTGAAATGATTTTTCAATAATAAAGTGAGCTTATAATGAGATTTTTTGTTGAAATGTTATGGTCACACTTTACAGTAAGGTTCATTAGTTAACATGAACTAAGAATGAACAATACTTCTACGAAATGTATTAATCGTAGTTAATGTTAATTTCAGTAGTTAATGCACTGTGAACTAACATGAACAAACAATCAACAACTCGATTTTTAACTACCATTAACAAAGATTAACAAATAGTGTAATAAATGTATTTGTGTTTGTTCATGTTAGTTAATACATCAACTAATGTTAAAAAATTACACCTTATTGTAAAGTGTTACCCATTTTATATTAACTTTCATTACTAAATCGTTAACAAACATTATATAATGCTTAACAGATCATTGGTTAATATAGATTCACAACGCTAGGAATATCAGTTAATATTGCTTGTTAATGGAACACTCCACTTTATTTGAAAATAAGCTCATTTTGAATCCATTCAGCTGATCTCCAGGTCTGCCATTAGCACTTTTAGCATAGCTAAGCATAAATCACTGAATCAGATTAGACCATTAGCATCTCGTTCAGAAATGACCAATGATTTTCAATATTTTTCCCATTTAAAACTTGACTCTTCTGTAGTTACACCATGTAGAAAGACTGACAGAAACTGAAAATATAGTCCCCAGCTATTTTACTATTATCTTAGTGCTGGTCACATTGGAAGTTACCTAGCTAGGGAGTATTTTCAGGTGCTCATTGTGCTTGCTGCATCCATGGTGCGGCAGCAGAGTTCCCTGATTATTACGCCAGAATAAGAGTATAGTTCCTATCCATATCATCTTGGAAAATCACAACTTTTCATTTTCTGTCGATCTTAGTACACAATATAACTACAGAAGAATCAAGTTTTAAATAGGAAAAATGTTGAAAATATTTGGCCATTTTTGAACGAGATGCTAATGGTCTAATCAGATTCAATGATTTATGCAAAGCTTTGCTAAAAGTGCTACTGGCAGACCAGGGGATCGGCTGAATGGATTCAAAAACAGTAAAACTCCTCTGTTTAACTCGAGGGAAGTTGGAAAATGAGCCTATTTTCAAAAAAAGGTGGAGTGTTGCTTTAAATTTTACTAATGAGCTTATTAAACATTACTTAATGATTAGCAGATCGTTATTTAATGTAAACTGAAATGCTTGCAGATGTTGTTAAACTTTTACTTCATATAATCATGTACTTTTTAAAAATCTATGAATGATGTTAACAAATTATACAATTATTAAAAACGATCAATGCTTAAGCTAATATATTACGTAATGCTCTTTACATTTACTTACTTTTTACAATATGTTGTGGGGGAAAATAGCTTATTTAGTCATTATTTACTTCACAAATTATTCATAACTACATACTAATCACTAAATCATAACCAGAGTCTGTAAAGGACCAAAATATTTTGGTCTTTGTGTGTGACTTCTGCTATAGCCTATACACGTCTTAACAAATCATTTATTAATCATTTATTGATGTTTTTTTTGCAGTACCCTAAAGTTGAGCAAGTTGAAACTATTCATCATTTGTCATTATTTATAAATGTTTACAAATATTTTAGTATCTTTATGGGCTTTGGCGTTTTAGCTAGCTAAGTTGTTAAGTTGGGTTAAATGCTTGCTAAAAGCATAACACGCATTAAATAATTAATGTAATTTAGGTGCAAAACATGTTTTTTTTTGTTGCTCAACACTTATATTAATATACTGTTGTGTGTCATTAAACAGGATATTCCTTGAATCATACATCAACAGGAAATAAAATACTTGTTCATTTATCAAAATGGATCCATACGCAAGCTTTTATTAACAAACATGGCCAATAACAGGCAGGGTCAAACACTAGCAAACAGGTATATGAGGGCAGCGAGCGTAATCCAATGGGCTAGGCAAAAATTCCAGGGCAGGCAGAAGGCAGACAAGAATAATAAGGCACGGAATACAACACACGGCTAAACTAGACTAGGACTTAGAACATAGAAAACTCGGGATGGCTCCGTAGTGATTCTAACACTACGTGTGCTAAACACAATACAATACTCAGCTAAGAGGATAAGGAAGTCCAAGACTTATATAGTGTGTGTGATAGGCTGCAGCTGTGTAAGTGCAATCAGTGCAGTGGATGATGGGAGATGTAGTTTGGTATGCCATGCAACAGTCTGTGTGGTGTGAAAGTCAATGAAATAGGACAGTGACCTCTGGTGGCGGACAGACGCAAGGCCATGAAATGGATTCGTAACACATATAAACAATATAAACATTAAGTGTACCATGTTCCCTCAAATTGACCTCGGTACAATTCTTACCCTTTAACTAACCTTTAAACCTACCTCTATCTCTAATTCTCACCTCAATAGCAGTAAAAGTGTTGGGCATTAACAAAAATGTCAATCATTGTATAAGATCTGTTAAAATATTTTTTAAAAAAAGTGTGTGATCATATGAATTGAAAGTTTAATGACATTTGTAAGCATTTCAATTTAGATTAAATGACAATATTAATCATTAATGTTTAATAAGTTTATTAGTAAACATTAACAAGCACATTATCTAATATTTCTAGCTATGTGAATAAACCTTAACTAATGATCCATTAAGCATTAAATAAGGTTTGTTAATAATTTATTAATGAACGCTGTTTTAAAGTGTTTCCTTTTTTCTAACAATTTAACTGTGCACTTACATTTACATTTACATTTTTTATAGTCAGTTTATTATGTTGTAATTAAATTGCATGATATGCAGATTAAGTAATTAATTATGTAATTAATATTGCTGTGGAAGAATTTGAATAGGCATTATATAAAGTGACTTTGTATTTCAGTAAATCAATTGATTGTCACATTTTTATCAACTCATTTGTTAAATAATTAATCACTAACTAAATTAACATGTTAAACTGGCAGCCCAAGTAAGTTCCTTTTTTTTTGCATTTTTATTCACTCTTAATTGTAACAGAAACATGTAAAAAATGATAAGCTTTAAAACAGTATGCATTGTGTAACACACTATACAAATTAATTGAAGAATTGCACTGATTAATGTTTCATTTGATTTAATTAAAGGAAAAAAGGAACAATTCTGCACATAGCATACATTTATCTCGGGAAAAAAAAATGAATAAGATAATAAATGAAGCAAGTAAACAGATACCGTGTTTGAGCCACAAGCACTGCACAAGGTTGAAGAGATCCATGACAAAGAAACGAATGTTTGTCATTCATTTGGTGTTTCTACTGATGCCGTTTGAAGTGGAAGTCAATTAATCAATTATTGAGTCAAAGGTAGCGCCGGTATCTCTCTCACAAAGCACTTCCATTACCCAAGGTTAATGTGTACTTAATAATTAAAAGATAATTAAACTCACACTCAAGCCTAATTGTATTTCCATTTGCCCAGGGCTCGTTTGCAATTGATAGACCCCCCCAACTCCCCTGATAGCAGACCTTTATTTGGGTTGTGTAAATTCTATTATGGAGTCTCGGAGTGTGTACTTTCAATGCAAGACGTGCAGAAAAATCAAAGCTTTAAAGATCAATCCTAAGCTGGATCTGACAAACAGAAATCAATGATGATAATAGATGCTTTTAAGCTATTGAGCGTACATATTGACATGCTAGTCAGTTCAGAGGCGCTTGCTGAAAAGGTTCATTTACAGCCAAATACAGTCTGAAACATGCTGGATTTCAAGTAGACGAACACCACTGACAGATTCAAATTCAGTGTTGTTATGAACATATTGTTTTCACATGCATTACAGTGTGCTGGAATTATCTAAAACATCCTATGTCCTGATGTGTGCGTGTGGCTTTTGCCAGCGACTGCAGTAGCGATATGCCTTTTTCACAGTCAGTTTCCAAGTGGAGAAATGATGACAGATATCAAAGGAGAGTCAGGCATCTTAGACGTCTGCTGATAGAAACCATTTTTAAACCATTTTAAAAGCAATGAATCCCCCCCTCATCCCCGAGATGCATTTCCTCCATGTTGTCTCTATCGCACCGATCTGCGCCGTTTTTGAATCCTTCTCTGTGGACCCCTGCCAACTTAATGTGATGTGTAGCCAGCGATTTTAGCTTCATCCATCTCAGCCACTTTTATCAGTGCGTGTAGCATCTTAAGCCGCGTGCTGATATCTCATCCCCGCCGCAGTGTTCCTAGATGTATCCGGTCACTTTCTAGCAGGAGATTGAAAGCACGCTGCTTCCTCCCCGTTTTTCTAAATGCCCCGTTTTACCACCAACAAAAAAGCTGATGAGAAACAAAAGGCTGGACGGCAGTGGCCGGGTGAGAGGAGATTATAGGATCAGGACATGTATCAAACTAGCCAGAGTCGGTGTGCTGTTCTGATGTCAGTTTATTTTTTTCATGACTTTGTGTCTGACATCATGTTATCTGTCTGGGGATAATAAAAAGCTTGCTAAACATCATCATCAGCATCACTATATTTGTTTGTTTGTACATCATACTTTTCAGGAGATTTTATAAGACAATGACAATAAACAAATATGTGACCCTGAACCACAAAACCAGTCATAAGAATAAATCAGCTTTCTATTGATTTATGGTTTGTTAGGATAGGGCACAATTTGGCTGAGATACAACTATTAGAAATTCTTGAATCTGAGGGCGCAAAAAAACTAAACTAAAACTGCATATTATTAATCAAAAATTAAATTTTGATAGGAAATGTACAAAATATATTCATCGAACTTGATCTTTACTTAATATCCTAATGATTTTTGGCATAAAAGAAAGATCTATAATT
The DNA here is from genome assembly GCA_033026305.1 of Cirrhinus molitorella. Lineage (NCBI taxonomy): Eukaryota > Metazoa > Chordata > Actinopteri > Cypriniformes > Cyprinidae > Cirrhinus > Cirrhinus molitorella. The sequence goes on from CM065120.1 coordinate 25,398,298, forward strand.
TTGACCCATTAGCTACAATGTATTTTTGGCTATTGCTAGAAATATACCCATGCTGCTTAAGACTGTTTTTGTGGTCCAGGGTCACATATTCTTGAATGCATTTATATTAATACATCAATAAAAGCCTGGTCACACCAAAAACAATTTATTAAAAAAAAAAAAAAAAAAACGCTCACTGATGTTTCAGAAGGAAAACCGATGCATTAAGAGCCAGGGGGGTGAAAACTTTTGAACAGAATGTGTACATTTTTCTTATTTTTTCATTTAGTACTGCCCTACTAAATGAAAGAGACTACAGAAGTTTTTTTTTTCCCCCAGAAGAAAAAAATAAGTTCAATTTACCCTGATCTTTAAATTCCAAAAGTTTTCACCCCTGGATCTTAATGTTGTCCTCAGTGTGAAAAGATGGATCTCAAAAGCATACAGTCATTGTTGGAAAGGATTCAAATACACAAACATACTGGAAAACCAAATCATTTGTGGGACCTGAAGGATTTTTCTGAAGAACAGTGGGCAGTTTAACTGTTCAGGACAAACAAGGAACTCATGATTAACTAAACTAAAGAAAAAAAAAAAACACAGCTATGGATCATTCAGGTAACAACGCAGTAGACTGAAATGGATGTAAACTTTTAAACAGGGTCATTTTTATAAATCAATCTATTATTTTCTCTTGTGGACTAACAATGTCAATAACATGCGTTTTGTATGATCCCTCTTATTTTGGTAAATAATTAATATTTAGCAGATTCTGAAAGGCATGATCCAAAGATAATTACAAACAGGGTCCTCAATTAACACTCCATAAGTGTCATATGTGAGTGGAAATTGGCTGCGGTGAGTAAATAAAACAGTTACTTGCCAGTTGGCTGGTTGCTGTGAATGAAATATATTGCTTGCATTAAAAGTTGCATAAACAGAAGTACAGAATAAAAAATATATAAAGTACAAAGTCATATTGGGTCACATATGAATATATATCTGACAGCTGGCTCATCTTACATGCTGCATGATGTTGGAAAAACAACTTAAATAGAACTTAAAAGAGGACATAAATATATTAATATTGTAAATGAAAGTTGCAAAATATAATTCAGTGGCCTATTAGACATATTCATGGATGATCCATTTTCTTAATTCCTCCATCATTTACAGATGTATAGCATATGTCTACAGTATACATTAGTTAGATTTAACCCAACAACTTTGATGTCTTACAGCTTGCCCCAATCCTATTTATTTATGTAGTTTTAATTCTGTTTTTGCCACTTACATTTTTTTTGGGATTCCGTTTTTTTTCCGTTTCAATTCTGTTTTAATGGTTAAATTACATTTTATTGATCAAAAAGGATGTCTAATTAATTTAAATCATGGAAATGTATGCAATTTAACAGCAGTTTATTAAAAGAAAAGAAGCAGTGAAAAAAAAAAAAATATATATATATATATATATATATATATATATATAATTACATTATGTAATATATTTCTGTCACAGTATCTTCAAGTTAAACCAAACGTTTATTTTGACAGGTTGCTTTGAGGACCTTAAGGTTTCTGTTTTGTATGATATGAGCGTAGTTTTGGTTTTTCTCACAAAAAAAAGTAAAATGCTCATGAAGTGACTCTCAGAGCAGTTCTAGTGATTGTTTATGTGTTCATGTACTCATATATTGAGGTGACAGAGGCTAAAAACACTGTAAGCGCCACACGCACTTCAGTATGTGTGGAGTAAACCGTGCGTCTGCACCATTCATTCACACAGAGACACGCAGAACATTCAGGATTCGTATATATATAGTATTTTTGAGGCTTAATATTCACAGACTCTAGTCCATAACATGTTTTGATTCATGTGTACTGACCTACGTTAGATTTATTAATCCAAAATTTGGCAAATTCCATGACATTCTGCATTATACAGTAATGGATTCCGTGATTCCATCCGCGTTTTCTGCATCGCAGAAATCATGGGGCCCTTCATGATCTGGGCCTTGTCGCAAGAATTTTAATGCCATTATATCTGTTTTAATCTGCAAATTAAACTTGTGCTGACTTGACCTGTTTGGAAATGGAACTCTTTAAACACTCTTTCAATCAAACTTTTTGGTTGCAAACAGCATACTATTGTGAAGAGCTATCGGCACACATCAAGGCTATGATACAGCAAGTTTCTGATTGAGAGGCTATTAGGGAAGGCTTAGCTTATCACGGCAATAATGAAAGTGAATAAGTGGAGACTTTAGTGCTAATGAAGTGCATCCTTCCTAATTAATTATCAGAGGGAGAGAGATTAGGGAGATAAGAAATAAAAGAAAAAAGAAGAGGAAACAGATGATTGGAGGAAGAGATTTATGCTGAAGACACAGAGCGAAGAGGAGAAATAGTGAGAAAAACAGTAAAGTGTAAAAGAAAGTGGGAGTACAGAAGGACTGAGCGAGAATATGACTGAATGGGTGAAAAATCAGAATGCCAGAACATAGTGAGAGTTTGCGAAAAAGAAGGTGAGAACATGTGGAAAAGAGAGTGAGAGCCTGGTGATAAGACATGGGAAGTGTTTGGAAAAGCAAATGTGTGCAATACAACGTGTTTGTAAAGAGAAAAAGGATGTGTAAAAGTGTGAAAGAGAGAACAATGTAGAAAGCTGATGAAAGCAGAGCAGCAGTGTGATGGCTAGACGTCCTACCATTACTGTTTGATTCAGCTTTAGCTTCTGGCTTTGGTAAATCTATTAGGCTCTTATGTCTTGGTGTGTTCACAGCCTCAGCATTACCAAGCATATGGGTAGCACATCACAGTCTACAGATACTACCTTAAAAATGATGTAAGTCTATTGAAAATGGCAGTAAGAAGTCTCACGTTGCCTGGACATGACAGTGAAATAAATAGGCGGTGATATTTTATTAACATTAGGGGCAAACCTAGGATCTAATTCAACAATTGTGCATACGCACAGATGCTTGCATGAAATCTGTACAGTATATGGACATTTTCACAAACAAATCATGATTCATCAATTATTTTGTGTACTAAAATTCATTCTAGATTTATGAAAAATCAGTTTCCATGAAAATATTAATCGGTACAACTGTTTCCAGTATTGATAATTAAGAAATGTTTCTATAGCATCAAATCAGCATATTAGAATGATTTCTGAAGGATTGTGTGACAATGAGGACTAAATAAAATTTCAGCACATACTCAAATAGAAAGCAGTTATTTTAAATCATAATAATATTGCATATTATTATTGTTTTACTGTATTTTGAGAGATATAAGCGACTTCTTTAACTCTTTCCCTGCCAGCATTTTTTAAGTTGCCAGCCACCATCAGCATTTTCACAAAATTTTCATAGACCCTGGCATATTTAGTATGAACATCTGTACATCCAATATGTCAAAAGAAAGCTTAAAGTAAAATTAACAATTGAATGTTGGTAAGTTTCATAAAAAGAAAATAAAAATGTAAACAAAAAGATGAGAATATTGTGTTTTTATCAAAGATAAACCAACTTTTTATAAAGAACTTTTTGCACGATACCACTTCCTGGATTGAGATTTTATTTGGTAACATAAGGCAGTTTTGATTTACATGCAATGGTAGCGTTATTTTACATATGCATCTGCTTACATATATGCTATTGCTTGTGTCTGAGATTGTGATCCTGAGATTTTGTACTCTTTCAGAAGATGTGTAATAGGACCCCAACTGTATAACAGTGAAAACACGGAAAGACAGTCTGTCAAACCAACAACTGTGATGTGTGGCAGCTTGCCCCAATCTCTGATACTTACTTTTTTTCAGTTCTTGAAAACATTTTTTCTTTTTTCCCATTTTCACTATTTTTCATTTAATTAGTATTATTATCCTTAAACTTTTAAATGGTAGTGTATATACAGTAAAAGAATAAGAGAAGCTGCCTTATAGCTCAAGATACGATGTGTCTCTGTATAACAATGCAGATATTTGTAGGTGTATGTAATGAGAGGTCTGTAATCTGGGTCTGTATTAAAGGTGTTTATTGTGTTTGAACTAGATTTACGGATGGCACACTTGGCATTGCACAAGGATCTTGCTGCATATCATTCAGAAGAGAGTGCATCTTTAGAGATCATCATTAGTTTGCTAAAAATAATGAAATACTGTAAATGAAAGGTTGTGCAAAAGCCCTTATATGAAGATGACTAACCCTAACCTGCTTATTTAGAATATTTGAAGTTTGTAAACATTAGAACAATGTTAAGAACAAATGCATGTGTATATGAAATGTCAGTTTTTTTTTTTTAGTTGAGACTCAATGTCTTATTTAAGCTATACTGTGTGTTAGGAATTTAAAGGGATAGTTTACCCAAAAATCCTGTCATTGATACCCTCATGTCATTCCAAACCCATAAGAACTTTATTCATCTTTGGAACACAAATTAAGTCTAAGAGCTTTTGTTGGGCATCAAGCGTCATGGTACTGCCATGTACGCGCGTCAAAGACTGACACGGAAGAGAAGAAATTGTTGAATAAAGACGTTATTTTTGGTTTCTTTGTGCACAAAAATTATTCTCGTAGCTTCGTAACATTACAATTGAACCATTGATGTCACATGGACTCTTTTTAAAAAAAAAAAGGGCATCTGATTTCTAACTTCATCATCTTCTCTCTCTTCCTCCTCAACATGCATCTCTGACTGTTTTCTGACTTCATCATCTTCTCTCTCCCCCTCCTCAACATGCAACTCTGTCTATTTTTTTTTTTTTTTTATTTTAAATAGATAAAAATGTATATTTTAATGAGTGTATTCAATTCACTTTCTGTTATTAAGTTTTAGCTTAGTTGTTGTTTTGTTAAGGCTTTATTTGGCCACATACATATTATATGTGTGTTATATAATATATTATTTTTAACTGAGGTTAAAGCAAAATTGAAGGTTATGAATACCTTTTTGCAAAAACTCAGTCTCAGATTAGCTCACCTTTTTTTTTTTATTCATGCTGACAGAGAAACTGTCCATTTTGCTGCCTCCTTCTTCCAATTTTCTTGAATTTTCTGTAGTCTCTCTTTCTTTGGCATCTTGACTTTACTCACTTGGCCTTTATAACATAAAGATAAAGCTTGCTTGCAAACTTGTGTCTGAAAATGCAACTAACAACTTGATCAAGTAGGTTACTAACTTGCCCTCTCGAAAATCTGTCGATGATCGTAAAATCCGTCGGATGCAAAAAGCAATGGAGCAACAGTAACGAGTCACGCCTGCACATGCTACATGGCAATATCAACGCTAATGCGTATGTGTTGTTATGGCAACGGCTTGTCAGACTGTCTAACGGCATTGAACAATAGGGGGATTATCCAAACTTCGTTTTGAGTTATATTCTTTACTATTTTATACACTTTCTCATATTATTTATGATTCAAATGCATTTTATCGACCACAATATTTTTGTTGACAAATATTGCGAGGGGGGCACTTTTAATTACTTTTGGAAAAGGGCAGGGGCTCAAGCCCCCAAAGCCCTCCCCTCCGCACGTGCCTGTCCTCACTACCTTTCTGGGCCTTGAACATGGTAGGACCGTTGCTGTCTAAGCAGGGTCAGAAAACTCTCGGATTTCATCAAAAATATCTTCATTTGTGTTTCGAAGATGAACGTAGGTCTTACGGGTTTGGAACAACATGAGGGTGAGTAATTAATGACAGAATGTTCATTTTTGGGTGAGCTATCCCTTTAAGTTCTACATGGCATTTATCGTGGAGATTAATCATTTATTTTGGGGATGGTAATTGGTACTTACATACATGTCAAACCCAATCAGTTCAATCCAACTCACTGATGGATTCCAAATGACAGATTTAGAATCTACTGTGTATCGAAACTCTGCAGTCCAATGAAAATCTCCATTTACATGTTCATCACATGTATTCCACACATGCAGTGTGAAACTTGTGAGCTGTCAGTGGTTCTGTCAGTAATGGCACCCCAGTGTATAATTAGCGTTTGTGCCTTTTTTTTAACGTATCAAAAAATATTCCAAGTAAACTTCTCATGTGGTTAAGATTGCTGCTAAGCCTAATGCTCATTTCTCCACAAATAACAAGATCTCTCAGGATGAGAGTGCGTAGAAAAGATTGGTTATAGAGAGTTGTCTTGTAGGACATTAATGCAAATAAACAAACATGTGCAGTGTGGACCTACACAATACAATATATATGTACCCAAGGTATTTTTGAGGGGGGAATAGTGTGAGTAATGTAGCTGCATAAAGTAGATCTGCACTACCTTTTCAGTCATTTTGATACCTGCGTTTCCGAGTTGGGTCAACTATAAATTTTAAAAATGGTGAAAGACAGAACTATTGCTTTAGTGACTTTACTTTAAGTTCAATTTAATTTGTTTTTCCTACAGCATCTACAACTGTAATGAACAACAGCATTTTTTTTTACTGAAAAACATCAGTGAAAAACAGCATTTATCTGAAATTGTCAGCTAAATTGCATGGTTATCACTGAATGGGATGCTATATTTTATTGAAAATCTTTTGGATGTTGGTTAAATATCTTCAATATATTTTGGATTTCATTTATTATTTCCCAAAGCAACAGGCAAGAATGAACCTGCTGTCCTCCATGACTATACTTTCCAACAGCAAAGCTGAAAGTTGAATGCAGTAAACTTTTAAATTACTATTTCAGAAGTGGGAAATAGGACATTTCTAATAGCATATGATGCAACATAGGCTCATTGGAAATACGCTCCTCTATATACATTTCTGCAGAACTTTAACAAAACATATTTACATGTATGAATCACTGCAGTTTGAACACTAGAGGCAATACAACTCTGACAACTTTAATTCCTTTTCACACAAAGTATGATTTACAAGTACAGAATTTTGATTAATTATGCCTAATTTTCACACAATTACTTGCAGAATATTATGTTTTGACTTCAAAACAATTTCAACACCGATAATTTTAAATGTTGTCGTCACATATACAACTTCCTATGCATGGGCTTTGTAATTCAGTAGGTTTGCTTAGTAGTTCATGTGATACAGTGTTGCACTTGAGTGATGAAGAGCTCCAGTACAAATCCAGTGAAACTACGGTTCGTAGTTTCTGTACCAACATAATAAAAATGTGCCATGGTCACGTGTTGAACGTGTTATAGCGCTACTCTCTAGAAATTTCACTGCCATTAAAGGAACACTCCACTTTTTTTGAAAATAGGCTCATTTTCCAACTCCCCTAGAGTTACACAGATTTACAGTTTTTGAATCCATTCAGCCAATCTCCGGGTCTGCCGTTAGCACTTTTAGCATAGCTTAGCATAAATCACTGAATCAGATTAGACCATTAGCATCTCGTTCAAAAATGACCAAATATTTTCGATATTTCTCTTATTTAAAACTTGACTCTTCTGTAGTTACATTGTGTACAAAGACCAACAGAAAATGAAAAGTTGTGATTTTCCAAACTGATATGGATAGGAACTATACTCTAATTCTGGCGTAATAATCAGGGAACTTTGCTGCCATACCATGGGTTTTAGGCAGCGCCTAAATATAGTCCCCAGCTATTTTAGTATTACCGTAGAGGCTAAGTGTTGGTCATGTTGGAAGTTACCTAGCTGGGGACTATTTTCAGGCACTGCGTAATATCATTGCGCCTGCTGCACCCATGGTACGGCAGCAAAGTTCCCTGATTATTACACCAGAATAAGAGTATAGTCCCTATCCATATCAGCCTGAAAAACTGCAATTTTTGGACGAGATGCTAATGGTCTAATCTGATTCAGAGATTTATGCTAAGCTATGCTAAAAGTGCTACCGGCAGACACGGAGATCGGCTGAATGGATTCAAAAACTGTAAAACTCATCTGTTTAACTCTAGGGGATTTGAAAAATTAGCTTATTTTCAAAAAAAGTGTTTCTTTAAATGTGCAGTAAGGTACATAATTACGGAAATGTATACAGAGGCACATATTTTCATCAGTCTTTTTGATATGATGGCAGCATTAGATTTTTTTCAAATAATTATGAATATTAAAAAATACCTCCTGTGTGTTTATTTTTAAATAAGTATTAGTGTATTTTTCAATTTCTTTTTGAGTTGGTAAAAAATAGTCAAAAAGGTTTTCATGTAAACATAGCCAGTGTTTCAATTTACATAATGTTATAACAATGTTTCCTATGCTAATTTGATGAAGCTACTTTTTGTTTGATTTCTTCGGACTCCAGCTGCTCTGAATCCCATAGAGAACTCAATAAGAACATTGCCCTTCCCAGGCATTCGCTCTTTTATATTGCTTTCTCCAATTATCCCACTATCTATCTTCTCATTCCTCTGTCCTTTGCTCTCCACAGTGGGACGCCATCACGGAGATGGATGAGCATAACCGCCCCATCCACACCTTCCAGGTGTGCCACGTAATGGAACCCAACCAAAACAACTGGCTCCGTACAAACTGGATACCCCGTCAGGCTGCGCAGAAGATCTACGTGGAGCTTCGCTTCACCCTGCGGGACTGCAACAGCATCCCCTGGGTCTCCGGCACCTGTAAGGAGACTTTTAACCTCCTCTACTTTGAGACAGATGAGCCGCATGGTGCCAATGCTCATTTTCATCCCAACGAATATGCCAAAATCGATACTATTGCCGCTGATGAGAGTTTCACACAGACAGACCTGGGCGACCGTGTTCTGAGGCTGAATACCGAAGTGCGGGAAGTGGGTCCAATAGCTCGTAAGGGTTTCTACTTGGCCTTCCAGGACGTGGGCGCATGCATCGCCTTGGTGTCTGTGAGAGTTTATTATAAAAAGTGCCCGTCTACCCTGAGAAACCTTGCCGCCTTCCCAGACACTGTACCGCGGGTGGATTCGTCTTCATTGGTGGAGGTCAGGGGAGCGTGTGTGGAGAACGCTGAGGAACGTGACACACCCAGGCTGTACTGTGGAGCTGATGGTGATTGGCTGGTGCCGCTTGGCCGTTGTGTCTGCAGCATAGGCTATGAGGAAAATGACGGTCTCTGTATTGGTGAGTTCTAACATTAAATCCTGCTTTGTTTTCTGTCTCCACTGTAGGGTTTGGCAGTAACATACATATAGGTAGATTATATAATTATAGAAATTGTTATATAATTATTTAAATTTTTCTAAAGAAACATTGTCCAACAGCGACACCAGCAGGTAAAGTTACAGTGGGAGTCTGCATCTCTCTCGTCTTTCGTCCACTGAGTTTTAACAGACCCCCCAAAGCGTGTGGTGAGTTTGGTGAGGGGTAATTAAGAATGAATGGGGGGAAGTCATGTGAGAGGAGGCAATGCCTCCATCGCGATATGACTGGTTATGACTGGTTATGTTCGGCTGTGATTGGTTCATGCAATAAATCCCACCTCTTATATATTCTATAATGTATATATATATATATATATATATATTAGGGCTGCCCCCTAATAGTCGACTAAGCGTTAGTTGACCAGAAAAGGTTTGGTCGACCAAAATTTTATTAGTTGTTTAGTCGCAGAAATAAATAAATAAATAAATAAATCTCACGGAGAGATCGTTAATGGCTATAGTCTGTGTGGTAATAGTTATGCAGTATACATCGGGCAGCACATCCAACATTCTCCTATCATTCATCAACCTCAAATATGGCTTATTATCTGAAACGTACGTAGTAGCAACTTTACATGTAATGTTGTACAATGTTAAGTGCGTATCTGTATTTGCGTTTATCAGACAGTTAGTATCCACTCACCGCTGAAAACGCCAGACTTTTTGTTCAGTCCTGAGTTCTGCAAGCTATTTAATCGTGTCATTATAACAAAGCCTTTAGACGCGCCTGTAGAATGCACGTTCAGTACCGCGGAGAGTTTCACGCAACCGTTAAAACCAAACCGAAAGCAACGCGCGCACGCATTCAAAAGAGAGAAATTTCAGAGAGCGACTATCCCACTGCGCGCAAATTAGGCTATATATACATATATATTAATAAGTTTGAAAACCACTGACCTAGAGAAATGTGCGCTGTCTGTGTGGAAGCTGAACAGACATGCGCTTAGGCAGGACAGATGGATGCGCCGTGCGGTAATTTGCTCTTAGAATAGCTTACTCCATCATTTTTGGGCATACAGGTAAAAGTAAAACATCTTTCATATCTGTAAAGATGTGTATTCTTGTACACTCACAATAAAAACGAAACATTGCGCTTTTGTAAAATAATGAAAGCAAAACAGGATGTGCTTTCGGTCGTCTCTTTTCTGTGAACTTGAGCGCGAAACTCAGTGTATATCTTTGGCTTTCAGACATTAAAATAGATCTATAGAGTAAAATTTCTACTTTCTCGGATTATGTAATAGCCTACATATGAAACATTCAGGCGCATCACAACTGCGGAGATGACGAGTCGCCGACTTCATCTCTTGTTTATCAAAATATTATTAAAATGTTAGTGCAGTCATGTTTTTCCCTGACACATTTATAATCATAACTTCTGCGGTGCGCTGTGGGAAGCTTTATGCCTGCTTGAGAGCTTATTAGGATATGTAAGCAATTAAAGGCTCATTATAATGATTGAAATGTTTTATTAATAAACGTACGATTAGTCGACTAATGCTTAAAATGAACGACTACTAGTCGACCAGAAAAATCCTTAGTCCAGGGCAGCCCTGATATATATATATATATATATATATATATATATAAACACTACCAGTCAAAAGTTTTAAAATATTTTTTTAAATAAGAAAACAGTAAAATGTTGAAATAATCTTACAATTTAAAATAACAGTTTTCTATTTGAATATATTTTAAAATGTAATGTATCCCTGTGATTGCAAAGCTGAATTTTAGCATCATTATTCCAGTCACATGATCTTGAAAATATTAAATAATTATTATATAATATCCTGCTTTGCTGCTCAAAAAACTTTTATTATTTTGAAAACGTGTGGAATTTTTTTCAGGTTTATTTGATGAATAGGAAGTCCAGAAGAACATCAATTATCTGTAATATTTTGTACATTAACATTATAAATGTTATAAATGTCTTTATCATCACTTTTATCAATTTAAGCATCCTTGCTAAAAAAAGTATTCATTTCCATAACTTTAAATTACTGCTTTTGCTGTGTTTTGGATCAAAAAAGGCAGTCTTGGTGAGCAGAAAACTTTACAAATCTTAGTGTTCAAAAACTTTTGACTGGTGACTGGTAGTGTATATGAAGAGTTCAGATGCAAAACTCTCTAAAAGCCACCTCAGTCAAAAATGACATAATGATACTGAGTGAATGCTCTCGACACATAAGTATACGTCCATTAAATACTTTTACTTCAAACTCGCTAAAATCCCAGCCTCAGCCCAATCAGAAGTACTGGTAGAAACCTATACATAAAATGCTTATTTTAAAGAAAAACGTCAGATGAACTCATATATAATTGTTACAATTTAAAATACATTTTAAAATGACATTAATTTTTGTGATGTCAAAGCTGAATTTTGAGCATCATTACTCCATTCTTCAGTGTCACATGGTCTTTAAAAAATCACTTTTATAAGCTGATTTGCTGCTAAAGAAGCATTTCTTAATGTTACTGATGTTTAAAACTGTTCTGCTGTTAAATATGTCTGTGGTGGATACTTTTTTTTTCCAGGATACTGATGAATAGACAGTTCAAATGAGCAGCATTCAAGACTTCCATTAGTAAAATATTTAATTTTGGATTATGTAGAAATGCATTTGTTATGCAATATACAGTATAGCGCACCTTGAAACACAGCTATTAAAATAAAAATCTCTATCATGATTTAGACCCTCTCTGACCCCTGATTAGTCAAGTGTTGTTCCAAGGCCGCTCATATTTAATACACACAACTGTGCTTTAATGTGACCTCTGCGTTCATACCAGCATAGGTGAGATGTGATTTACATTTTGTTGTGATTTTATGTATTAATTTATTTCTTTTTGAAAGTTACAGTGTGTGTATTTTCTCTGGCTTCAGATTTGCTCAGAAATGGGCAACCCGGAGCAGAGAGATTACAGAATGATTTGTGCTGGGAGGGAAAATTACTGTCACTCCATTCCACTCACATATTGTATTCCAGTCTGAACGTTGCTTGCCACTGTGCAAAAGCTTGATACTTTAAATGCTTTTTTTGGAACTGTTTGTGTTGGTGGAGAACAGGGCAGCTTTTGTCTGAAATGTGCGTCACTCAATATAAGCTCATGTATAAAAGCAAAATCAGTGAGATATTCAGTGCTTGTGGGACGTCGCTTAAATATAAAGTTAACAAGATATAAAATTACTCATACTTAAGATTTTGGTCATACCGGTCGTGATTGACTGAGAAAAGCCCCATCCCTGACAGCAGGTGAAAAGGGATGAGACAATTCTGCTGTGATCCAATGATGCAAGTAGATCTCCTGTATGGAAAGAGGAAGGGACAGTCATGATAGAGACATCAGTGACTGACCCGGTTCACACTGCGGCAGCCTGTAGGGAGGTTCTCTATACATGTGAGAGAATAGAAGATGGCAATGGGAGTCAAAGGCAACATTACATTCTCCTCATTATTGTACAGTAACTGAGCATTTTGACTAAGAGCTTTAAGGATTCTGTGGTGTGAGAGGCACTCGTTTCCAGTTTCTTTCTTAGGATTTGTAAGATGCGCCAGATGAAGTATCACTCTCACGATAGCAAGCTGTCTGTGATATGATTTAGATTTAGTGAGTGCATCAAAAGTAAAGCTCTGCTGTCACCAGGCCGTTCAGTGCATCTCTACTACCTGCCTCCCCCGTTTCCTGCCACCTCTGTCTCTTTCTTCCTCTTTGCACATTATCTAAGCAGATCACTCCTCAGATTAAGGCTGCAATCGCACTGGCACCTGTCAAAGCCCTAATCAAATCCCCAGCGTCAGGGCGGCTCCTGCTGCAAAGTGAATCCATAATCAGCTCTCCCCTGCCCATCAGAGACCAGTTGCTCAGCATGGTGTTTGTGTGTGTGTCAGGGACAGAAGCACAGGAAGAGAGAGACAGAGTGTGTACTGAATCTGAGGAAAAATGTACTTCCTGACTCTTGGTGAAGTTTGTTTGTTAGTGATCCAGATGTGTCAGTTCCAGGTTGGCATTGTCACATATGTTTTTGGTCTATGTGAAGGATTCTGAATCAAATGGTTCACGATCCGACTAGAGCTTTAAAACAGTGAATCATTTTGCGAAGGAGTTTCAAAAAGCTCCGCTGATAGGCTACTGTGATCTTTGCTTGCTTTCTCTATATAATTTATTTGTTGTTTCAAATTAAATTGTTACCATTTATAGGCCTAACTTACAATGTTTTTTAAAATTGTGACCACGTAAGACAGTTTCCGTCGTATTAAAAACATTTCATGACATGACACTCATTATATGGTACTTGTCTAAAAAGATGGGAATATAATGTGTGTTGTAACACTTACATTAGGTTACTTGGAGACTATGGAGAGAGAAAAAAGTTTTCAAAAACATCCCTTTGCTTTTTTTTCACAAATCACACCAAATATAATTTTTTCTGTTATGACTGCTAAAGTTGCAGTCACATTAGTGAAATTTCATGGGGAAAAAAAAGGTCCACTTTAAACCGAGTAATTTTCTGTTGGTCAGTGTGACACATTTACTGGACAAACTGAAACCTGATGCAAAATCTACATTGGGAAAATTTCCATCTTCATTTAAAACTCCTGATTATGTGGATTCCTATACAATTACTGGATTTCAAATGCAAAATATTGCCTAGCAGCAGTAAATATAAATAAAAAGCAGTAAATAAAAAGTATAACTTCTAAATAAACAAAAAATAAAAACAACAACAACAACAGAAAAATAATATTTAATGACTTTATTCAATTATTTGTGTTAAAAATGTATTTTAAGTGGGTACTAGGAGTTCTGAACTTTAAAAGTGATGAGTTAATTGTTTTCTTATTAAAAAGTTTTTGGTAGCTCTTAAAGGGATAGTTCATCTAAAAATGAAAATTCTGTCATTAATCACTCACCCTCATAAGACCATCATTCCTTTTTTGGAACACAAATTAAGATATTTTTTATGAAATCTGAGAGCTTTCTGAGCCTGTATAGACAGTAACTATCCATGTGACAGCAGTGGTTTAACCTACATTTAATGAAGCTACTGGAATCGGTTTTGTGCAGCAAAAAAAAAAAAAAAAAATTGTATTCTGTAATTGTATTCAACTATTTTTTTCTTCTGTGTCAGTCTTCGATGCACGTTCATGGTTCACGTTCACGCACAAGTACTTGACATGGAAGAGAAGAAATTGTTGTATAAAGTTATTTTTCTGTTTTCTTTGTTCCCAAAAACTATTCTCATAGCTTCATAAAATTAAGGTTGAACCATGGACTGTTTTAACAATGTCCTTAATACCTTTCTGGGCCTTAAACGTGGTAGTTGCATTGCTGTGTATGCAGTGTCAGAAAGCTCTTGGATTTCATCAAAAATAACTTCAATTGTGTTCAGAAGATAAAGGAAGGTCTTACAGATTTGAAATGACATGAGGGTGAGTAATTAATGATTTGGATTATTTTTTGGGTGAACTAACCCTTTAAACGTTTACTTATTATAACTGCCCAACTCATGGTTCCCTGCCAGCATTCAAATCTGTTTGCTTCTTTGCTCACTTGGTATTATGGGACAGCAGAAGTGTTCACTGTTTGAATCCCACCAGATGCAGTTTGTCACCCTTGTATTATTTGCCTAATGTATCATGAATGATTTCTACATTCTACTCACTTGACATTCTCCTGGAGAGACTGTCTGTACTGTTGCTGGACTAAATGCTCTGGGGCGCCTCCCACTGCTGTGGCGCTTTACAATCTTGCTGCCCGCTGCTAGTTTGTGTTTCACAGCTCTGCTAGGATAGATTGTAGCCTTAAGGGTTTAAAAAAGCTTGTCACGCTCTTTTTGTGCGTTGCTCTTTTTTTGCCGAGCAAGTTGTTCCACTTAAAAGCACAGAGATAAGTCAATCGTGCCATTGTACAATGCTAATCTCTTAAAGATGAAGTGTGGCATTTTTTGATGTTAAAATACTTTATCCTATCATGGTTTAATGTACAAAGACAACTACAAGTAAGCCATTTTAGGGTGTATTCCTGAAGAGTTTGGCTATTGTGGTTTTGCAGCACTTTCAAATCATTGTCTCGTCTGTTTGAGCAATATAACATTTCATCAGCTCAAACTTTCGAGTTTGGCAGATGGTATACAGGGTAAAAAGGGTCCTAGGAGTCTTTTAGAAAGCTTTTTTTGAAAAAAGTTGAATGTGATGCTAGTATATTATATACACTGTAAACTCCTTATTATGTTTATTTGTTTTTTTACTGTTATTTTATTTTAAGTTTGTGTTTTTAAAAAGTGTTTATTCTTGGCAGTTTGATCAAACGAGTCACAAAAGTCTTTTTTTTTAGAGATTGTGTTAATACAACTATATATAGGAAATATACAACTAGTTCTCAACCAACTCAACCAATTTTATGAGTCAGTTATTCTACGCATACAAGAATTTCACATATTAGATTTAGTAATAGTAAAATGCACTATTATGCAGTTCAAAATGTTCCAACGTTCCAACATTGCTGTGAATGGCAAAGCAATTACAGTTGTGCTCAAAAGTTTACATACCCCTTTGCAGAATTTGCAAAATGTTAATTATTTTAGCAAAATAAGAGGGATCATACAAAATGCATGTTATTTTTTATTTAGTACTGACCTGAATAAGATATTTTACATAAAAGACATTTACATATAGTCCACAAGAGAAAACAATAGTTGAATTTATAAAAATGACCCTGTTCAAAAGTTTACACACCCTTGATTCTTAATACTGTGTTGTGTTTTTTTTTTGTTTAGTGATTGTTGTTCATGAGTCCCTTGTTTGTCCTGAACAGTTAAACTGTCTGCTGTTCATCAGAAAAATCCTTCAGCTCCCACAAATTCTTTGGTTTTCCAGCATTTTTGTGTATTTGAACCCTTTCCAACAATGACTGTATGATTTTGAGATCCTTTTTTTCACATTGAGGACAACTGAGGGACGCATATGCAACTATTACAGAAGGTTCAAACACTCACTGATGCTCCAGAAGGAAAAAACATGTATTAAGAGCCGTGAAAACTTTTGAAATTTGAAGATCATGGTAAATTTAATTAATTTTATCTTCTTGGAAACATGCAAGTATCTTCTGTAGCTTCTGAAGGGCAGTGCTAAATTAAAAAAAATATGATATTTAGGCAAAATGTACACATTTCCATTCTGTTCAAAAGTTTTCACCCCCCAGCTCTTAATGCATGTTTTTTTGTTCCTTCTGGAGCTGTGGGTCATTCAGGTAACAACACAGTATTAAAAATCAAAAACTTTTGAACAGGGTCATTTTTATAAATTCAACTATTGTTTTCTCTTGTGAACTATATGTAAATGTCTTTTATATAAAATATCTTATTTAGGTCAGTACTAAATAAAAAATAACATGCATTTTGTATGATCCCTCTTATTTTGCTAAAATAATTAACATTTAGCAGATTCTGCAAGGGGTATGTAAACTTTTGAGCACAACTGTACATAGTTCACCTTAAGACACAATTCAAGCTGCATATAAAATGACCGCATTTACAGTTGTTATCAAATTGTTAATGAACAGTTACTTTGAGTGGGTGACCTACCTTCATCCTAACTTAAGTTTCTCATATTTGTTTTGTACCACTAAATCAAGAATTGCCTGTCCCTTTAAAAATTCCTTGTCCACATCCTATCATCTTTTTTTGCTATACAGATTTTGCATCTATACAGAGCTGTCAGATTTTTGACATTAATCTCTACCTAGGTTGTACAATTAGCCAAAATTGTATACACATATGTCTGGGAAATGTAATAACCAGCTTTTGGATTTATATATTTTGATATGGATAATGTAAAACCCAAGATGAGCTGATTCTTAAGCCTGCAAAAGGCGCTTTCTCCTCAAAGCCTGTTGTTTACTTGGGCCTTGGATAGAGCTTTCTTCAGTCTTGATCCTAATCAGGTCTGACTGCAACCGGAAAGCAAGGCAAATATTGTTTCATCTGTATTGCATTAATACAGCAGTGTCCTGTATATTTTTCCACATCTCCGATCATGAGCACAAGGTTCCTTTGAGACATCTCTCTATATGTTCTGCTAGGTCTCACCTACAAGCACCAGATTTTTATCCATTATATCAACACCTGTCCGCCGTTTGCTCTCCTTCCCTGTCGTGTTCTGATTCTCCACTGTGTTGCATCAATGCTCTGTTCTGCCAGCTGTGAGGGATTGTTGGAAAGGTACATACTGAATGTGTGTGTTCTGACTTTAAGTTTACTTTGCCCCAGGACTGAAGGAGACGAGACGGAGACATTGAACCAATCCAGTAAATGCCAGATAGCTTATTTAAATTCTGCTGCAGAGCGCTGGACTCTCCTACTGTTACCATCAACTATTGTAAAATTAACCTATTCTGAAATGTAGCTATTTTTAAACACATCAAATCTGGATGTATGCATTTTTCTCATCTACCAGCCACTGCGGCAGTCAACTTTTTAAGACATTTTGAATCGGCATTTGACAAGAAATGCTTTTGCGTAGACACAAAGACACGCTTGAAGAAGCACATTTGAACAAAACAAGCTTCAATGTGCATGTCTGATTGGCTGTTTTTGAAGATTCATTGGTGTTCTGTTGCTCAAGCATGTCATAGTTTAGGTAAACAAGCAAATGTAAAGAATTTTTCATTTATGTCAGCGACCTCAACAGACTTTTTTTGAGACCTTTGTGAACGCTTCAAATAAACAATCTCAGGAGGTGCTCTGAGTTTAGTTTATTTCAAATCGACAGTGTGGTTTGATTGTAATATACAAAGTTTTGGATGTTTATTTTAGTTTAAATTGAAGTGGACCAAACTGAGTTCAACTCTTCATCACTAGCTGATGCTATGGGAACACCCTCTGGTGTATAGCCTCTATAAAGTCACAAAAATTCATTGGTGGATAGTACTAGCACCACCCACTAAGGCATCACTTCATCAACATGCTCACATAATCATAGATGGATTTCTTTTCTTAAGAAAGCTAATTCATCTGCTGTGGTTGCAGTTTTCTCTTCATATTCACTCTCATTGAGTGGCACATTTTCATGCATGCACCTTATTAAAGCTCCAAATTGTGAGAGTGTTGAATTACCTCAATGATTGGCTGATTTTAGCAAAATCGCAGGAGGTAATGGCTTGTCATCGAGACGTTCAGAAATTTGTGTCTGAATCAATTCGGAAAGGGGCAGGGGTCCATGTAGGCCTGTGTCAAAGTTTAATGGGTCTCATGGTGTCAGTGTCTCCAGTGTTACTAATGTGCCTGCTCCATATAAGACCATTTTAGTGGTGAGTCAATGGCCAAGGATTTTGTTCCTATTGGCCTACTTACTGAAGACTTTGAGTTACGTGCAGGAGCTGTCGCACTCTGCTTGTTTGGAATCATCCTTGGATTTTGGCCCAGGAATTTCCCTTTGGTATGGTTGTTAATTTCAAAACAGTTTTGTATCTGTTGAATGAGGAGCTATTTTACAAGAATAGTCTGGCCCATGGCAGTTGGAAGGATGGTGTAATGGTGTATCGTTAGGAAAACCCTTGTGTCTTGGTTCATGCGTAGGATGAGACAGCTAAGGCTTTTCTGTCCTACACACATTTAAGCTTGGGACTTATGCTAGATGCTTTGACAGGACTACCTTCTGAGCTACCATTGTCATAATAATTTTTTACTCTCAAGATCGATCTCTTACTGGGTCCCACTTCTCTTAAGAGAACTGGAGACTTGTTCCTGATTGGATTTCGCTCCTGGTCTAGTTAAGGCCATCTTCCCAGGGTGGTTTCTTCTTTGTCTGTTTTTTGCAGTCTTTCTTTCCTCCCTTTG
This sequence comes from Cirrhinus molitorella, assembly GCA_033026305.1. Lineage (NCBI taxonomy): Eukaryota > Metazoa > Chordata > Actinopteri > Cypriniformes > Cyprinidae > Cirrhinus > Cirrhinus molitorella. Next base: position 25,417,243 of record CM065120.1, read on the forward strand.
AGGAAGAGAATGGTCTGGCCTATGGCAATTGAAAGGATGATGGTTTGAAAGTTTCTCTAGTGGATGTTAATTGCCTGGAGTTGATGGTAGTTCACTTGGTAGCCCTGAATTACTTCCACCCTGACCTGCAAGGCTTCCATGTTTGAATTATGGAGTCATGGACAGAGATCAAGGGATTGGAGGTTACACCATTGGATTGTCAGCCTTTTTTGACCAAAGTTCTGCAGAGAAAACTTGTTTGCATCCAGCGTGATGCAAAAAATACTCCCTGTGGTTCACTCTATGGTCTATCCAACCTGATCTCATGATGAAAACGTACCTGTGGGAACCTTTTCACATGACGCGAAGTACATACCGCCATGTACGTTTCGTGACATATTTGATGTCCACTGAGTAGCGCTAGAATGGTGTTTGTTTTTCCCCTGAACAGATGAGCATACATGTTCATTTTATGTGATGTTGGTTTTTGTGTGTCACCGCAGTAAAGATGCAAATGCAAGAATGCAGTTTTTTTTTTTTTGATTTCTCATCTTTTACCTCTTTCATCATAAGTAATGTTTTTCACGAGATTTATACCCAAGGATTCTGCATCCTAAGTCCCATTCCATGCCAGCTGAGCTACTGAAAAAACAAAAAACACAATTTCTTGAGTCAACTTAAAATGATTTGTTACCCTGCTGCCTAAAAAAATTAAGGTTAGGCAACTCAAATGAGTTCATTTAAGTTAAAATGTTAAGTTGTACTAAGTGACTGAACTAAAAAATTGTTTGTTAAACCTAACAGCTGTTTGCTACTCGACTGCCTTAAAATTTTAAGTTGAATCAACTCAAATATCTAAGTTGTCACTTAGTAAAACACAACGTTTTTACTTTACAGGCAGCCAGGTAACAAATTATTTTAAGCTGACTCAACAAATAGTTTTTTTTTTTTTTTTTTTACAGCGTACCAAGCAAGCTTGTTACATCCAGAAAGCAAACATATGGAGCTGTAATCATAAGTGTGTTCGAAAATGATTACAAGTGCTCGCGGTTTTACCACCCATAGTCTTCATTTCTGTTGAAACTGCAGTGTTGTGTACTTTTTGGTAAGTATTTTGCGTCTTGCAAAAAAGTCCCCAGAGGTCCGTTTTCATCATGAGATCAGGTAGGGTCTATCCTTAGTGCCTCTGGAAATAGATGCTAATGGCTGTTGTCTGGAGAGTTTATAAGGACAAGGTCCAGGTTCTCAGATCTGGTCTGGAGCTGCTATGGCACCCACGTCCAAAGATTTGGAGACTTTGGGTTTGACCTCTGAACAGGGCACTGTGAGGGATTCAGGCTAATCTGATATCTGATCTATAACACGTCTCTATGGTTTCAAAACGGCATTTATTTACTTCCTGTGCAGACAACGTGGAGTGGACCAGTTCATTGCACAGTGGTGTGAATTTCTGTAGGACATTTTACTTTAAGGACGACCGATGTATAGGCACTGAATGTGGATTGGCGGAGCTATCGGTTATCGGCAAAAATAATTTCAAATCAAATCTTTGTTATACAGCACAAGAGCGGCCTCTAGTGATGGAAATCACTGACAGCACAGTTTGTTTAGACACGTGACACTCAAGTAACCTAGATCACCGCTTGAATTTAATGTGAAGCGTCAGGTGTGTGTGATACCAGATAGCTGCGAGTTCTTCTAGACATGGTGCTGCACTTTTGTGACTAACATATTTTGATTAGATAATCACAAATATTTTAGAATAGAAGCAGTAACATTGTAAAAGTACACAATATCTATATGTATGTAATTTCAATACTGTGGCCTTTGTGTAGAGACTTAAAGATGGCCATCTTTAGCTTGACTGTTGATGTAATGGTAACACTTTACAATATGAGTCCATTTGTAACATTAGGATTGATAAAAGCTGTAGAATAGAAGTATTGTTCCTGTAACTGTAATGATCAGTATGTAATTAATATTAACATTTTTTTTCATTTACAAAATATGGTTCAGTAGGCTACTTTTTTATTTAAGTAGTATCTAATCCAAATAAAATAAAATATCGGTCGAACTCCAGTTTTACTGCTGGAGCAGCTATTTCTGCTAAACATGTTTCTGTTAATGGCGCATATTTAGGAAGACACTTGCTTGTGTGTGTTTATGCATAGGATGAGTCAGCTAAAGTTTTTCTGTCTGGAACACATTCCATCTTGTGACTTATCTGTGAAGCTAGAGGCTTTGACAGGACTATCTTTTGAGCTACTAGAGTCAGATGGTTTTCTTACAGCCCTCACTTCTTTTAAGAGAACTGGGGGCTTGTTCCTGTTTGGATTTTGCTCTTGGTCCAGTTAAGGTCTTGATGAGGCCATCTTCCCAGGGTGGTTTCTTCTTTGTATCTTCAGTTTCATTTTTTTTTATTTGTTTGTTTTTGCCATCTTTCTATTCTCCTCCATTTGAGCCTCAAGAGAAAGAGAGGTTGCATAGAGGATTTATGTTGACTATAAAAGCCAGTGGCATCAAGTTCTGACAAGTTGTTTGTCTGCTTAGGTGGCCATAGTAAAGGTTTTGCTGCTGAGGAATGCTGTACTAAAGACTTATGTTTTTTTGTGGCTTCGATTTCATCTTTAAGCGTTTGTGCACACTCTACTAGGAGAGTGTTTAAACTGTTTTAGACATGTCATGCCCAAATTGTGGTAACAGTGCAATAAATGGCATAGACAATAAATGAAAAACAAACCAGCTTCTATACCATTTAGTTGAATAAGAAAAAAAAACAGCTTCATTTATTCAAGGGCTGTGTCGTATTGTACCATATTCCTGGAAAGTGCCACTGAACAGAACAACAAAGACATCCGACTGTTTGGAAGGATTTCAATCCGTTTGTTTTCAATATGGACTTGAGGATTGTTGTGTTCCAGTTAAGTTGCAGTTGTGACTGGCCCCATTTTTGCATCTCGGCATGCAGCTACCAGCTAATTACAGTCATTTGTTAGATTCACAGCTAATTTACTTCTTTCTTTCTTTTTTCTCTCCCTCTAACTTTCCTTTTCTGCCAGTCTGTCTCTGTCTCTCGATCCCTCTCTCCCCCTCATTGTGCATTTTAATTAAACCATCTGCTAAATAAAGCCATTCCTGGTATTCAAGCACACAAGCTTGACCCTCAGCACTGAATCCTTTCTGCAGAAGTGAGCCTCTCTGACACTTTGTTGCTTTTCTTCTAGTGTAGTTTTCACAGCATCAAACGTTCTGTTCCTTCCCTCTGCGTGAGGTCACTGAGGCTAAAGACACAATGATGAATTGTACAAAATGTGCTTAATTAAGTTTGCCTCAGTCATCTGGGACTGCTTTATTTTTATAATTGTGTTTTTGTTTTCTTTTCACTGCATCGCTCTCTTTTTCTTTCTTGTTTTTTTTCAGACCTTAGCCAGACCTCTTACTGAATTATGGACACTACTCCACATTATACAGAGGAACAGAAGCAAACAGAAACTTTAAACTCTGCTCCTTTACAGTCTTACCCCAATTACAGAGACAATTCAGAGTATTTCCAACTCCTGTCACTCAGAGAGAAACTTAAGAGTAACAGACCTCTTTTATTTCTTCTTTTTGTCCCCCTCTGCTGTTTTTTTTTCTCTTCTTCTCTATTACTGAAACAGCAGATGAGTGGACACCCGCACAGCAGGAAATGCCATGAGAGTGTTTCTCTCCTTTCCTTCCACCTCCTTTCTTTTTGCTTAGTCATATCAGGCACATGAAGCTTCAAACGCTGCTCTGAATCTGAAGGTGGGGACGCTTTCTTTTCAAATATTCTTCTAAACTTTTTTCTTTGTTTAAGCAGTGCAGCCAAGGTGAAGGGGAATGAGGAAAAGCTTACCGTTTCAGTAAGCGGCATCACTCTAGAGATCTGCAGCAGACAGTATTTCAGGTTAAAGAATGAAAAAAAAAAAACCTCACATCAATATCCTGAGAATATTGCATCTACATTGTGCCAGTGTACAGTGAGAAAACCACAGAATTGATTGTGCCAAATGCAGTGTAGACATTTTACTGTCTTGTCTTTAGCAGGATGAAGAGAGCTTTATTAAAGCTGTCGTTGACAAATCTAAAACTATAAAGTATCGCAAACGATGGCATAAAACTCCTATAACAGTAGTGACAGTTATTCCATGGAGTGTCCATCAGTGTTGGGGAGCTAACTTAGTTAAACTACAGTCAGGTTTAAAGGCAAACAAACATAAAAAGTAGTTCTAACAAAAGTATCTAATTACATTGAAGCTACTTACAAACTTGTCCACATTGGATGTAAATGCCAAGTACACAAAAAGCCTGTCGCAATGCGCCTTTAGCTGACAAGCGCCTCATTTCTATTTCTGTATATCTGATACACTGCAGAACTGCATCAGCCACCTCTTCATCTGAAATTAAATTATTAACTTATATGTGTATGATTTATTTATTCATTTATGTGTATACATAATTTCAGTGAGGTCAACTTGCAGTGTTTCTGGTCTGAAGAAATATTTTATTTCAATATAAGACCAGATTTACTAAGCAGGGCAAATTAGCTTTGAGCGCAATTCCATAAAAGCGTTGATGGGAGGGGAAAATTCTGTGTTTGATTTACTGACAATGCATGCATTAAAGCACAGGCACAACCAGATCATTTCCATAATGACCAGCGCAATCTACCAAGAGGAGCGCAAATTACCATCTGCTTTAAAACAGGCTTTTTTGGGGCGTTAAATAATGGCGCAAAGTAATTTGATGACCGCAAACGTTAGTTAACTTGGTTGCATGGTTTATTTTAAAACTCTTTTTTCTATAAATTTTGGGTCTGAAAGGGAAACTCCTACAAATGCATATTCAACAAGTTCAGGCGCAAAAATAACTATCCATGCCTTTTCAGCACTAATCCTTCGCTGTGAATCAGCATGAGTATATTCAACTTGAAACAACAAATTTAACTTTACTGTATATAATTTGTAAGATTCGTAAGGATTCTAAAAAAGCAACGAACAGTAGCTTTTAACCAAATATTCTCACAAAATGCTGCATATGAACTATCCAAATTAAGTGGTTTACTAACACAAACTGATTTATTTTACATAGAGTGGGTCATCCCTTAGAGATACCATTTAAAAATCACATGGCCAGCTCAGTGCTAATTGGTTTATCCTGGTAACCCCAATGCTAGTTGACAGCATGTATTAATAATGGCTAAATGTTTGTATTAGCGTTTTTCTACAATGCCATCAATAATGTTCAACATTTTGAACAGTGCAACATAAAAAATGATCTGCCATTTGTAATCATGAACATTTCCAGCAAAATTTCTAGAATGAATCTGACTTTCTAATGCTACATATGAGAGAGAGGACCACTGAGAGGAATTGTGAATCTGATTATTCCTTCAGTTCGCATATGAGAGCAGTTTTTGGAGAGATTGCCGGGTGACAGTTGCTTAAAGTGAGTATTTTAGTGGAGTATTACTGATTTGTATTGCAGAATAACAAAAAATTCAGCAAGCATTCACATATCAGTGATGCAATATCTTATATAATTGCACAGTCTCTATTGAACATTGTGTATTCTGTAAGAAAACATAGACTATGAAATCACAGGGTGATTATGTTTTTTTTTTTTCAGTCATTAACATAAACTGTTGGCAATCAGGCTGCGATTAGAGTTGTGTAGTAATGTTGTTGACATAAAGCTACATAAATTACAAATTTATTTTTGAGGCTTTTATATTAAAAGCACACATTATATGTCCTGTATTGCCCTGCGCCATTAAAGCGTTCACCGAGTGTTCACTGAGTACACCATACATCATACTTTGTTAAACATAGTTTTGTTCAGTTTTGAATTTAAGGATTTTAATGACATAACACTGCTTTTCCACTTTCAGGTATCTCTCTTGTGAACATAAGGAATGAGCAATGCACAAATATGAAGCACTATGGACACTCAAATGTGCTTGCTTGACATGCAAGAAACAATGAGGGTTGTTTTTGTGCGTCAAGCATATCTGACATGCTTTATATATGTGTGTTGATCAATGTTTAAATGTTAATAAAAGCCTAAATTAAATCTGTTCATCATATAAAACATTTGTGTCTCCAAAGGACTTGTATTACTTGGATTACAGTGTCTTTATGAACTTTTTGAGGTGTCAAAGGACTTACATTAGAGGGACAGAAATCTCTAAGGTTTCATTATAAATACCTTCATTTGTGTTTTGAAGATAATCAAAAGTCGTAGGCATGAGGTTGAACAAATGATGACAGAATTAGAGACATCACTACTTTTATCTATGCAGATTAGTTTTTCGCCAGCACTGGTGTTCACTGGTGACAGAGATATTTGAAAATAAATCACCGCTTTAGGTTGTAAGGGAAGCAATTGCATATGGAAATGCAAATTACTCACGCATTAATTTATTTTCAAAAGGGCTGTCAACAAATTTCGACCAGCGGTCTACTCCCTAGTGGGGAGGAGAGGATATCTTGGCATGTTTGATAGGTGATAGTAAATGTTCCCTCTGGCCTGCTGTTTAAAAAAATACAAGTTGATTACCTTTAATGGAATATTATTGCCGTAGGTAGTGTGTCTGCTGTCTATGCAGACTCTTTAATTCTCAGCAAGTGGAGTGATGCGTATGAAATGAAATGTGCATTCAGACACTGTTTACCCACAAGCATTTGTTTGAGTATGTGTGTATTTATATTTAACCAGACACAGTAGCTACAGAATAACTTGTTTGTTTTTGTTCTTCTCATCTATCTAACACCTCCGTGGGAAACCAGACGTATACAGATGCCGACACGCATAAATACCCACAACTTGTGCACACACTCAACACATCCCCCCTCAGATTCCTACGCATTGTTCACCAAATCCTGTTGAAGCCACTCTCATAAATCCTGTATAAATCCATATAGTCATCTGACGTAGAATGTGAAGCAGTTCTGCTTCCTTTCAAAGCTGCTCGTGTTGATATTCAGAAGACCCAGTCGGGCCCCTCAGAGTGATAAACGGCTGGCCATAGGCCATCATAGCTCGCACATCCATTATTGCCCCGTCAAACTTGGATCATTCATCATGCTGATCTGATGTGTAAATATTAGCAGCAGTGTTTAGGGATGGAGCCGGTGTGCAGAATAGCATCAGGAAGAAGGGAGAGATAAACACACAGACAGACAGACAGACAGACAGAATAACTCAAGATAGAAAACTATGGTTTCTGATTTGCCAGAACAGGCTGATCTTGATTTATTCATTTGTTTATTCATGTTTTGTGTTTTGTATTTTGTTTCATAGAAAAAGAAAACATAAATCAGAAAATTTAATCGTAGAGTGGATCCCTACAGACCCAACTGTTTTAAAATATTTTTAAAGTCTTTAAAATGTTAGATACTTTGACCATTTTGTGAGAAGGCAGAGTTAGTTCAGGCTGTAAAATTTAATGTAGTGCAATATCCAAAAACATACGAATATTTATAAATAATTTTTTTTTTATAATAATAAAAAAAAAGAAAAAATGGGCTACCTATAAAAAAAAAAGTCTTATAAAGATATAAAGATAGTATTACTGTGGGCAACGCACCGACATATAGCTCCCATATCTGATAGTAAAAACATCTGGAATTTGCATATATACCCAGCCCATACAAATATGTAGGTTTATGAAGGTGTAATACACTCTTAAAAATAAAGGCTCCAGTGATGCCATAGAAGAACCATTTTTGGTTCCCCAAAGAACCTTTCAGTGAACCATTTTGAAAAACATTTTAAAAACCTAAAGATCCTTTTTCGACTATAAAAAGGAAGGTTCCATGGATGTTCAAGGTTCTTCATGGAACCATCAGTGCCAATAAAGAACCTTTATTTTAAAGAGTGTACATTTGTGGACATACATGTCATGTACACATCCATATATCCATCCCAAAAGTCTTAAATACATGTTGATATTATGTAAGTATAAATATTATATAAGTTAAATCACAGCGTGCCAATATACAGCCGTATCTCATGTCTACTATTGTGATATTGTGTTTATACAACAGTTTGATGGCACAAGTGTCTAAATAAATAAAATAAATAACAACAGAGTGTCTTTAAAAGCCCTCTTTTGTGCAGAACTACTTCCTTCCGCCACAGATTCAAATCCAAAGTTGACAGTTTAACAGCTGAGCCCAAGCTTACATTACTAACTCCAAAACGTCACTTTAGAACCAGCGAACAAATGTTAAGTTGCTTAATTGAAAGCTTATTTTATTACTGCATTAAAAGCTCACAGTTTTATGTAGAGTACTATGAGAGAGAGATGGACTGAGTGATTGTGATTACCTGCATCTGATACAGCATTCATTTTTCATATTCACGATAAAACATTAGTTTGAATGTCCACTGTGGAAAGTGTTATCTTTGTTGTAACATTAATATCCTTTCATCTGTTAATGGTGGTTTCTGAAGACAGTGCTGCTTAGTGCATTTGTTAGCTGCATTAATCTGATGTTGAAACTGAAAATAACTTTGGGTTATGACTGCATACATTTTTTTTTTCAATGTAAAAGTCTTTACTACTTATAGTTTCTTGTCGCCATCTAAAAGAGGAACAATGTAACTAAAATCACCATTTCTCAATACTAAACACTATTGAATACTACTACAATATATATAAAATACAGAATTAAATACAATTTTATTTATACAAAATAGTATTTATTTAATAATAATATTTATAACAACAACTACAGCCATCATAAAAGTTGCTTTGCAGTTCAGTCAAAATTACACAGGCAGCGCTCTGATATACAGCATTGAATTTGCATAAACATGATTAGATTTTGCCAATACGATTTGCTTTGGAACAAATAATAGATTAATGAGACCAAAGACAAGACTGCCCGTTAGATTTGCCCCCGATTTGCCTCATGTTAAAACGCTACAGAGACATCAGAGCCAATGGTAAATTCCAGAAGATTTAGCCGAGGTGAGGCGCTCTCAGGCGGGTTCATGAACGTAGAACGGCCACTGACGATCTGGAGCTCACATGTTCGAAAACATTGACGCAAATTTTAAAATAGATATTATCTTTATTAACAAAGTGCATATTTGAACTATAACAAGTACATTCTCACCTGAAAACCTTTCAAAACTACATTCTTTGACACAAAAACAGTAATATTAATAAAATTATACTGAATTTGTATATATATCTAGCGTCAGTGTCAGTTCTGGCAGGTCACGTTAGTCAAGCTTGCATTAGCTGACTCTCAGCTGATCCACGTCTACCTTTAGGGATGTGACACCTATCATAGCACTCGTATATAAGGTCCTTCAGCATTTTCACCAGCTTCGCGCTGCTCAAAAGCTACTTTCCCACATCCGTCCCTGACTCCTCCTGTTGTCAGTAAGGATTTTGATTCTCCTAAATCAGACTACTTCTAAATGTACATTCAATATTCAATTATTAAACCTTAATTATATCTGCATACATTCATTTTGTTCTGTTCTGTTTACTCTGGGGGATTATTGCTGCTCTTCCTAATGTTATCCATGCTAGGGTGCATGGATGTGCAGGGAGTTCTTGCACAGAACAGAATCATACCACCAATCCAAAATGTATGCTAATTGGCAGTCAAATATATATATTGAAGACATGATATGGTTGCTACATATACAGTAATGCCATATAAAAACACATCACACAGATACACATACACACATAAACTTATATCCTCATCTACCCAGAAAATGTACGTATGTGAAAACTATATATTGCCTTATAGATAACATATACGACAATATTACTGTTGATATAGGGCAATACATGTCATTATATTTCCATATGGGCTGAAAGTGTTGAAAGAAACTTTAGTTGCCAGGTGACTTCTAACAAACTTGTGAATTTCCATTCTTAGAAGCAAGCTTAAAGTATATGCCGCTTTACTATATTATTACTATAGCCTGCACTTTAGACTGCACTGTCTAGGGGCTAACTGTTCCATTAAATATCATGAGTTTTTCTTTAAAAAATCTCAAAACTGATCTAACAGGTTAAATACAGGACCCTGTTTGGGTTAAGGGAGAGGGGAATATAATCAGGACACATCATATCCCAGATTGAACCCAACTTACAAAAGCAACACAGCTCAACATGTCTGGAGCACATGAGTTAACCTCCAATTGAGGTGATCTTGCATTTAATCAGTCTGGCTATGAAGAACCTTTGACTGAGAAACATAAGACTTTAGATCAGTTGAGTCGACATACTAAAATGTACTAGCATTAAATTAACTTCTTTAGAGTAGAATTTAACCAAATAAAAGTGTGTGGGAGTGAAATTAACCTCGTATGGATTGATTTAGCGTCGGGTACGTTTCCCGGATAGATTTGCACCGTCTGGCTGCGTGTCTCTCTCCTTCGGTATAGCATTCAAAACGCTGCTCTCCTCTCTCCTCTCGCCATTTGTACCTGTTCTGCACTCTCTGCTGTAGGGCCATCCATCACAGGCAGCGCTGCATTGCACAAACAAGCTGGAGTGCTGCTCCATCCTGCCCCTGCAGAGCTTTCATGCCTGTGAGTGGATCCGCGCTCCCCACTCGACCCTTCAGCTTCCGTATAGTATTCAAACGGCCATGCCAGCCCGCAGCTCCAGATCCTCCCTCCGTCTGACAGAACCCAAACCCTTTTTAACTGAGTAATCTCTCAGTTTACAAGGCACCTGTTTCCTCGAGGCGGCACGGGGGCGGAAGAATCCTCTCACTTCAGCTTACTCATTCGTTAAGCCCAGCCAGGCTCTTCAGAGCTGCGAATGAAGATGCAGAGCTGGAGAACTTTCCAATGTGATAATTGCACACTGCAGGCATCCCTCCGCTGAGGAGATGACATTGACAGAGGTGAAGGGATAAATGGAGGAAGCTTTAGAGTGATTCATGCTTTCATGCTTCACGCTTATGGGAACAGGCCGAATGGGGAGGATGTGCAGAAAGACCCTCGGTTTTGTCGTCAATGGAGTCCAAGAGGCAAACATCGAGAAAGTTATGTTAAGGAATGCTGTATTCTATCGTAGCTCTGCAGTAATTGGAGGTGCGGAATAATTCAGTAGCCAAGTTACCCGTTCGCATGTCAGGCAGAGGAATGGGAGAGCTCCACGGCTCTAATTGAGCTGGGTGAAGTCTGGTTTTTAGCCTATAAAGTGGAGGAATTACTCAGCAAGTAGCTCAATTCCTGCAGAGCTCTTCTGCAAATGATCTTAAAGTCTTTTGACAGGTGAATATGCAGGAGAGCGGAAGAAACCGGATCGTTTATCGCAAGAGACAAATGCTAAAACAAGACAAAATCCAGACGTTTAGTGCCATTGAGGAACCCGCGCCTGATTGAAATGACAAACCGACGTATAATGCGTTTAATTTGAAGGTGTTTAATAAGAGCAAACAGTTTTTTCTCCTTCACCCAGGTGAACATATGCAAAAATATTCAGCTTATGCAGATTCGCAGTTTGCCAGCAGTTGCGTCGCACCAAGTTGAAGCCTGAACTTACGATGACTTCTGCTTCCCCCCTCTTTTTTTTTCTCTTTTTTTTTTTTCCCGAGCGCCGCTTCAAAGGCCAGAGTGATCAAAGCAGTCTGAGCGAGAGAAAGGGAGGGAGGCAGAGGCAGGGAAAGAAAAAACGAATGAAAACTCCCAAACGAACAGAAGAATGCGCAAACAGGGCTGTCTACACAAACAAAAGCAGTGCACCACAAATTCGCTCCTTCTTTTTTCTCTTCAGAGCAAAATTTCTGTCAGACAGACTCAACATCTCAATTGACGCTCTCTCTCCCTGTCGCTATTTCAATTTCAGACCCCCAAGCTCGAGTGCATAATATAGCAGCTCTATCATGACCCAAATAAGACATCATGTTGCCTGTGACGCATTAGAGATCAACTTGAAATGGTGATGTTTAAAAATGAGGATGAACGGTGCTTACAGATGGCAGGGGAGCTTTCGGTTCTCACAGTGATGTGCAGGTTTATACAAACAAGTGTCGTGTTTTCTACATTTTATGGGTTTCTGATAAGAAATCCTTATTATCAGGAAATCTGATTTAGTTTTTTAATTAAAAAAATACTTCAAGCAGCCAAACGCACTTCATTTCTTCTGAATTACACTCAAAATTAAATTCAGGAAAACTTTTCAGTGCAATTAAAAAACATGAGAAAAACAACAAAACTGAGAAAACATAGAAGTGTTAGCTGTTGAGATTTATTCTGATTGACATTTTTTGAAATAAAGAAATAAACATATTTTAACAGTCCAATACTGTAACTACATGCTTGTTGGATGATTAAAAAATAATGCTCACATTAACTTTTCCATTGTGTTCATGTGGATCTGGATCGAATTTACATTCTTGTGATTATGCTTAATTAAAATTATTCTTGCAGTTGCAATGAATGAAGCCAATTTTAATTTTTAAATATTTAAATTGATTGCACACAGTGCAGCCCTCTTCAACACGCAGACAGTTGTGAACAGTCATGATGTCTTTGATTTTCCTTCTCAGAAGGTGAGAAAGGCTGCGGGCAGCTTTGAATACTAATGTGTGACTATTGCTGTGCGAGATTATAGAAAGGAAATTACAGCCAATTAACATGGGATCCAAGACACTCTGTTGTGCTCTTAAAGGAGCACATCTGGCTCAGAGCTGTAGAGTGTCGTGATAATGAGGGGTTCGAGGTAAATGAAAAGATTTCTTCGCAACCACAGCCTGTGCCTGTGCATGTGTCCTAACAGATTGCTTGAGTTATGACCTGACATGAATGCTAGAAGTGACTATTTATGATAATGTACATATGTTTTAAAAGAAAAGTGCAAAGCATGCTTTCTGTGAAATGTTCTGTTGAATATACTAGACATATACTCTGCTGTATAGTGATATAGTGTATATGTGACATGGCATGATTATAAGAAGCAGTTTTGTAGCCTTAAAGGGTTAGTTCACCCAAAAATGACAATTCTGTCATTAATTACTCACCCTCATGTTGTTCCAAATCTGTATGACCTTTGTTCATCTTTGGAACACAAATTAAGATATTTTTGATGAAATCCGAGAGCTTTCTGACCCTGCATAGACAGCAACACAACTGATACGTTCAAGGCACCGAAAGGTAAATAAGGACATTGTTAAAATAGCCAATGTGACATTGACATTGACACTGGTTATGAAGTTATGAGAATACTTTTTGTGAGCAAAGAAAACTAAAAGAACGGCTTTATTCAGCAATTTATTTTCTTCCGTGTCAGTTGCTGTCTATGCAGGGTCAGAAAGCTCTCAGATTTCATCAAAAATATCTTAATTTGCGTTCCAAAGATGTATGAAGGTCTTATGAGTTTGGAACAACATGAGAGTGAGTAATTAATGAAGGAATTTTCTTTTTTGGGTGAGCTAACCCTTGAACTGCAACTTATTAACTGTGGTTGACTGATAAGGATTTTTTGATAGCCGATGCTGATATCAGTAATGCTTTTGATAGTCCTCCACTTTAAACATTCTACCAGCTTATTAGTAACTTTTATAGTGTCTACTGATGGTAGATGAGAAAGTATTATAGCATTTGCCTTTCTGTTACTAAGAAATAGAAAATCAAACACTGTAATACTTTTTCTTATACCGTTTACTTTGCGTAAAAGTTCTGACAGTAAAGACAGAGAATGGGAGTTTTATCTGCTCAGGAGCTGACGTCAAAAAGTTGTATCTTTTGCACGCTGAAGTTTGTTATTTCAAATGTAGACACAGTATTTTTTCCAGACATGTCCGTGCCACATCGAGATAATAACATCTGAACTTTTCAGAATGCCGCAAGTGCACCGCAGGTCATGTGACAAGAACCAGCCAATCAGCTTCATCCTTTTCCGTAACAACATTGAAAGCTCAGTTAAGATGATCATAGCTGTTACAGGGATAAGCTTTTTTTTAAATAAATTTAGTAGCAAAGCTACTGCAAGTGATTTTTAGTGCTGGAAATCAATTATCCTTTGCTGTAACTTCAGCGTCTTCATGGAGAGCACAGGTCATGGTTGCTTAGCAACGGCAGATGCCATGGGAGCACGAGCTACAGAGCACTTTGGAAAGAAAGCGGTGTGCCTAGTGCTTTTGGGTGCGACATGTGAACGGCCCCTAAAAGTCCCGCTTCTGGCATATCGGCTAAACAGAAAAAATCAAATAAACTCCACTGGGCAATGATGCTTATTAAAGGGATAGTTTACCCAAAAATGGAAATTCTATCTTTAAAGGGTTACTACACCCCAAAATGACAATTTTGTCATTAATCACTTAACCCCATGTCGTTCCAAACCGGTAAAAGCTTTGTTCATCTTCGGAACACAATTTAAGATATTTTGGATGAAACACGGGAGCTTTGTGGCTGTCCCATTTATTGCCAAGTAAATAACACTGTCAACGCCCGGAAAAGTATAAAAGACGTCATCAAAATAGTCCATCTGTCATCAGTGGTCCAACTCTAATTTTACAAAGATACGAGAATACTTTTGTAGGCAAAGAAAACAAAAATAATGACTTGATTCAACAATTCGTCTCTCCATGTCACCGTTGCGCCATTTTTCTGTCAGCTGCGTCACGTGAATACACTGTTTTTGTTCAAATCAAAGCGTAAATAAACTTAGAAAATGCATCTGTGTGCTGTGGCTGACACAGAACGGAATACGTAATATGGTGATGTAGAAAAGACGAATTGTTGAAGTCATTATTTTAGTTTTCTTTGCGTACAAAAGGTATTTTCATTGTCATTGGCAATGTATTGTCTTCTTAAGTGTATAATTTAGATTTCTGTATAAATGTGCGAATGAACAAAACAGCAGCAGAAATGAATTTCTGTCAGTTTAAAGCCTAAGCAGGCCATAGACTGCATCTGTGTCTAGTATTATTGCAAATTCCACCTACAGTACCTCTTTTGCCACTCAGCCATGAAGTACCACTTCTATTTTCTGTAATTCATTATTTAGGACTCTTTATGATTTTTTTCTTCAAGTTTGCAGTTTTATGTTAAGCTTTAGCTGCATTCTATTTGCTTATAATTAAACTCATCCAGAATTGTCTGTTGAATTTGACCCACTTACAGGTACTGTAGGGCTTTATTTTGACCTACTGGCTCAATAACACTGTCTACTGAGACCTTAATTGTTTGCAATAACCTGTATCCATGTGTGCCAAAACAAGCTGAAACCCGCACTTCCAGAATTGTATTCAACACCTCGTTTGTGGATCCCCAACCATACGCCTCTGAAATATATTTATGTTTCCAGTACCATGTGTTTTAAAAAAAAAAGAAACAAGAAGAATCAAAGGACTAGTCCTATAGTACTATACATAAGTAAACGAATGTACATGGAAATGTGCATTGTAAAATGAAGAAATCTGTGAAATATATTGTAAAACAAAAACAAAAGTGGAACTACAGCCTACAGAAACCTAAAATGGAAGCGCCTACACAGCTTTTATTTTCCCTCTGGGTCAGCACCACAGAGAGATCTGTGTCTACAGGGCTCTTAAATAAGGCTCACGGGCCCCTGGAGACTAAAAACAAGGCCTGGAAAGACAGTTATAGGAGAATCACTAAACACAGGTCACCTGCACAAACCTGACCAATAAGCCTGTTGTGAACATGTGATTCTCATTTACTACAGTATTGATCGCTCAATGCAATAATCTTAGGTCTCTGTTTCTCTTTACTCTGTTTTGCTAAAGTAAAGGGGACTACTTTAAGGGATAAGGGATAGGGATAGAACAAAAACTCCCTTTTTTTTTTTTTTTGGTTAAGGGTTTGAAAATGAATTTAAAAAAAGAGTATGCCTAAAGACGAGGGGGAATAATTTGACAATGTTCTATCCCTTTAAGCTGTTTTCGTCATAAGAGCGGTTATTTGAGATATTTTTTATGCTGTCATTCTGAATATCACCATGTCTGAGATTTAAAATGGGAATAGTAGATTAGATTTGAGCCCATTTTTATATAAGATACACATTTATGTGGATAAATGCTATCATAAAGGATTGTTTTAGACAGCAAATCAATCAAGATGTATGAGTATAAACTGACATACATCCTTAGATTAACAATCAAAGTGCAAAGTAAGAAATTTTGATGGAAAGGGAAAGAGAGTTAGAGCGTGAATGCATTGGGATTGAGAGCAATTTCGTAATTTTCTACTCAGCTAGTTTCTCTCTGCCCTCGTGTCAGAGAGATAGAGTAAGGCACATGATATATAGACTGACATGTACAGGATATAGAAAGATGTAATTGAAGAGAAGAAGAAAACCACTATAAAGCAAAGATACATTGTGACATGCTCATATGAGAACGTAACGGGACACTGGCTTCATAATCAAGAAATACACTCAGTCCATAGCCAGGTGATCAGTGGCCCCTCCTCTATCTGTGTAGAGGTTATTTCAACCTTTTCAAGTTCAGCTCCTTTCAGACTCCTGTTCCATTAACACTAATGCCCAAATAATTCCACTAATGCCTCCTTACTCATAGCTGAGGATTAAACCCAATAAATCTGTATCATTCTCATAGAAAGCTGGAGACCTTTTAACACGGAGCCAATAGATTCCATTTCCCCTTTCCTTTCTTTCTCTTTTTTTTCCTCTCCGTCTCTATAACCAGTAATTGATATTTGGGGATTGTTTTTTTTTTTTTTCTGCTCTCATGCAGCCTTAGCAGAATGAGCCTGTGAGTGATTGTGAAGTAAAAACAGCTGAGGCTGGGAGAAAAAAATACAATTGGCTGTATGTGTGCACATGGTGACTTAGGATTAACCGCTACACACTGGAAGAGAAGAAAAGAAAGAAAAATAAATAACCCTAAACCGACTGTAAAAGCAGAGCTGTGAAAACAATATCCCAATGACTTCAACTTCTGATTCAGTATCATGAACTAGATTATTAAGATTCAACTATGGACTCCACTTCTACTAACTATAAGTAAATGTGCACCTACTGTACATGTCAACTACCAGTCAGACATCTTAAAAGAACAGTTCATTCTTAAATCAAAATTCTGTCATAATTTACTCCTCCTCATGACATTCCAAACCTGAATGGATTAAATTATTCTGCTGAGCACAAAACATGATAGTCATAACATTTTATTTTGTTCCACAACAGCCATTTTACTTTACAAAAACTGTCAACTTATTCTACTACCCCTAACCCAACAGTCTACTAATACTGTAATGAGTTAGTTGACATGTATTTGCAAAGTTGCTTAGCTGAAAGTCTAAATTGGACTGTCGAAATAAAGTGTAAACGCAAAGTTGAAAGTAAGTCAGTACTTCCTGTATCTGGGTTTGAGATGAGAACTGAGATGAAAGTGGAACACCGTTTTATAGACCTGAACCTTTAAGGAAATGTTTGTTGAATGCTTGATTTCTTTCATGAATGTAATAGTGTTACAGATGTATGAACATAAATCTCATGACAGCTGTGAAAAAAAAAAAAATTTGTCCTAAAACCAAAACAATACCCATTCTTGTCTTAGGACAACTTTCATAAACTTGATCCATTTCAAATGTTGACTACTGTATATTATTACATTATTTATTTATTTTAAATAATTATAATAAAATTCCATAATCTACAACTCTTAGGGTTTGTTAAAAATATCTTAATTTGTGTTTTGAAGAAAATTAAATTCTTATGGGTTTAACAACTACCTTCCTAACTATTAATAAGTACCATATTAGCAGTTTATAAAGGCAAAAAAAAAAAATGTGTAATGAGAGCTGGACTTGGAAAATAAAATGTGTGGTCAAAATTGGTGTAGAAACAAGTTTCACTAGAAAATTACTTACTTACTAAAATTAATTACAAATAATCAGCAAGCAACACATTGAATTAAATGTGAAATGTTGTGGTAGATAAACAGAAATAGTATTTTCTTGTACAATGTAGTCCAATAATCTTTGTTTTATTTGCAGCTTCAACATTTTTTTTTCTTTGTTTCTTTTTGATTACCATAAAAAATAAAGGAAAATAAAGAAAAGAAAAAAAAAATGTTACAATACTCAAACATCGGTATTTATGTTTATAGATGTTTACGTTTTTAGTATCACAAATTGCCTACTAACCTTTCCTGTATACAGTTATTATTGCATGTGTTGGACTTTTATGTAATTTCCTGTTTCCTATGCCTTCTGTAGTCAATTTGTAGTCTGTTTGCTCATTGGTTGCCCCTTGATTAGTCTCCCCATGTGTCTTGTTAAGCTTGTTAGCGCCCAGTGTATATATAGCCTTTGTGTTTCCCTTGTGTTTTGTGTTGTTAAATGTAATGGTGCCATTATACTCATTTTCTGTTTCTTATTTTCTAGTGTCCCTCATCTTTTGGTTACTTTGTTAATCTGCAACTAGATCTACCTACTTGCTTTACTTTCCATACATTACAGTTATATGCAATTTTACAACTTAATTACAATAACAACATAACACATCAAACCCTAAAACAACTGTAAACAACTTTACAGCTCTGCTAACACAAAACAGTACATTGCTGCTTTTAAATTCTCCACAAATGTTATTCTGAATGTCTCACAGTAACCTAATGAACACTATGCCAGAAATGCTTTTAAACTTCTACTGAACCTGTAATATATTTTTAACATAAGTAAAGTTGTTTTAAAATATATATACAATACTATTATTCTTTGTGGAACACAGATTCACCAGGGTGTTCAAGGTTTCTATTTTGTAGTAGGGATATAGTGTCAAGTCGCTTTGGCTACTACATGCAATACTATATGTGCTGCATTTCCTCTCACTACCTCTCACTTCAGGTCATGGAGAGGCTGTAGGTCTTATCACATCATCTCGGAAATTCCATATCTCCCCCTTCCTTCCTTACCATCCACTCCTTTGAATTTAATGCTATAGCCATACATTATAGATGAACTTGATACTCTTCTTACCCTCGTCCCAGAAGACTCATCCTTCTTGGTGATCTTAATATTCACTTGATGCTCCTACCTACTTCAACGCATCTCATGTCCTTCAAACTCGCTCACACAAACTCACATGGAGGGCAACTTGATCTTCTTTTCACAAACTGTCTTACATCTTTGATATCGGTCCACCCTCTTTCATGTGTCTGACCACTTCTTTATTTTGTCTCATATTTAAATTTGAAAAGAAGCTTTGGAATCAACTCTTTGTTCATCTCTTACTTGTCATTACTTGTCCCCCCTTTCTTTATTGACTTTTCCCAGGGATATATATATATATATACACACACACACACACACACACACACATACACATACACACACACACACACACACACACACACACACACACACACACACTACCAATCAAAAGATTTTTTTTTAGAAATTATAGAAATAGAAATGTATAGAAATGAATACTTTTATTTAGCAAGGATGCTTTTAATTTATCAAAAGTGATGATAAAAGCATTTCTATTAATCAAAGAAACCTGAAAAATTCAACAATTTTTAACATAATAATAATAAAAATGATAATGATAATATAAATTTTGAGCAGCAAATCAGAATATTATAATGATTTCTGAAGGATCATGTGACTGGAATAATAATGCTAAAAATTCAGCTTTGAAATCACAGGAATAAATTAGGCTTTAAAATACATTAAAATAGTAAAAATATGTCAATTTTACTATTTTTGCTGTACTTTGGATCAAATAAATGCAGGCTTGGTGAGCAGAAAATGCTTTATTACTGTATCTTACTGTTCAAATACTTTTGAGTGGTAGTGTATAGGCCAATTTAATGTAGTATAAGGGAGTAATGAAATATAGGCCAAAGATATTTTTGTTATGCAGTTTTGTGCATTATTCTGTTAATAAACTAAATACAATTCATTCAATACATTCTAGAATTATTATATTATAATTATCAAAACTGTATCCTTTTAAAAACAATTAAAGCATTAAAAAATTGACACCTCTGTTGTACAATATATATATATATATAGTCTTATAGTCTTTCTTCAAAAAATGTTTATCAGGCTCCAATACTAAAAGTATTTGATGGACGTATAATATGTGTCTAGAGCATTCACTCAGTATAATTTTTGTACATATTATTTTTTGTCACCCATGATGAGTTTACTTCCTTGTTCTCCTATCCGCAGAAATGAAAGCTATCAAAGCTGCCTTTCCTTTCCTTCTTCTGAATCTATTTTGGCAACTGGTGTGAATCACCATGAAGAATTAGTTTAGTGTTACGAATTTGTGGTCCCAAATGTATTTTGGGGATTAAGTGGAATGACATAAATACTGTCTTTTCACAGTAAGCCATGATCTTGCTTTGGATAAAACGCTAAATAAATAAATGTAAAATCAATAAATGCCATTGTCTGACCTGAGGCTATTGACTCTGTGGTTTGTTTTTCTTTGCTGTTGTTTAGTTTTTAGCAACAAATTGTTAGGATTAAATATCCGTGCTCTATGAAATTGCTTCAGTTTGTTTTGTTTCCCTCACTAAGTTGTAATGAAAGAGAGGAGTGCTAATGGGTATTACCACGGTGCCTGATTACCACCACACTTGTTGTGTCCTTTGAGATGTTAACAGCTACTCAGCCTCCAGACTATGTTCTAGACTGCATTATGACAGGGAAGATAGCACAAGCAGGATCTTTCTTACTTTAAATGGCTTTCATAAAAAAAGAATTCTGTCTTTCTTTGTGATTTAAATAGCTTCTGAGCAATGCCTCACAACTGTCTTCAAAAACCAGTCGGCTTGTGGTTTTGCAGGGAGAGATGGATGCATCACTGGCACTCACTGTCTCACTGTTCATTACTTCTCCTGCCAGATGGTTTATGTGGGTACTCTAGACTGATTTGGTTGAAGGCCTATTTGGATATTCCTTTTGACATTGTTCCCCCCAGCCTCTCTCTAGCAGCAGATCAGAAGATAATTATGAACTCTAACTTTTTGTCACCTTTTCTCTAAAAGCATTTGATTATGCTGGAGAATCTGTGTAGCTTATGATTAGAGATGTTACACACACTGCCAATTCACACTCTTTTAATGCTGTGGGTGATACTTGAGCATCGTTTTAATCAGTGGAGCTTGAACAAGAGAGTGACAAATTAAATATGACAAAGTGGGATCATTAACACACACAAAATCATTTTGGAAATGTACTTGAGAGTTTTTGCTCTTTTATTCTGGATTGAAACAAAGCTTAAACTGTTTATCTGCTGTGGATTTGTAGGTTGTCATAATATCAGATTTTCACTGTACATGATTATCATGATCAAAATAATTCATGATAACAATATTTTAGAAATGTTTAAATACAATAAATAAAGGTCAGTCAAAGTAATCTTTTCCCATACATGTACATATGTACATATAGATACAAATGTAAATATATAGCATATTATTAAAAATTGGAATCATTTTAGATATGAACAGCCCATACAGGAGCCATTTTTTTTTCTGACGAGCCACAAGGAAAACATATTACAAAAACATATAAATAAACATACAGAAAACATACAGATTTTTGTATGTATGTTGTTTAGTTGCATATACAGTTGAAGACAAAATTATTAGCCCCTTATAAAATATTTAGTTATTTTTCAAATAACTCCAAGTGTTGTTTAACAGAAAGACGATTTTATCAACACAGCATTTATTAACATAATACTTTATTCAGGAAGCTTTTAGGGTTTGTAATACAAATAGAAATAAATGTATAACCAAGAATTTAAAAAAGTCTACTGGTCAAAATTATTAGTCAATACTGTATCAATTTTGCTTGATAACAGCCTTTAGTCGTTTGCTGTAGTTCTCAACAAGTTTCAAGCATGTCCCCTGAGGAATGACAGCCCATTCTTCCTTAGCAAATCTCTCAAGCTCCTCCAGATTTGTTGGTCTTCTGGCACAAACTCTGGACTTTAGTGTGTCCCACAGATTTTCTATTGGATATATTTTCTATTGGATTCAAGCCAGTCAAGTACACTCACTTTGCTCATTTGGAGGTATTTCTTCACCAGAAGTGAGGTATGCTTTGGGTCGTTATCATGCTGGAAGACAAAATGTTGACCCAAACCAAGATTTCTTGCAGACTGTCTGAGGTTGTCTTTCAAAATCTTCTTATAGTCTTCCCTTTTCATGTTTCCTGCAACCCTGATGAGATTCCCATGTTTCACTGTGGAAACGGTGTTTTTGGGGTTGAATGCCTCTCCCTTCCTTCTGCAAACATAGGCAACATCTCTATGGCCAAAAAGCTGTAGTTTTGTCTCATCTGACCAAAGAATATGTTTCCAGTATTCATCACATTCCCCCAGGTTGTCCTTAGCAAACTTCATTCTAGCTTGGAGGTGTCTCTTCTTCAGAAGTGGAGTCTTTCTTTGCGGCAAACTCGCAGTTCATTCCTGTGCAGGGCTCTAGTGACTGTCTTTGTTGAGACATCAATTCCAGACTTGGCTAGGTCATTCACTAGTGTCTTGGCAGTTGTTCTTGGGTCTTTACAAACCTCTCTCACTAGTTTTTTTTCCAAAGTTTTTGAAATCTTTTGCTTCCTGCCTCTGCCCGTCTTGTTCTCCACTTTGTTGGTCTTTTTAAACTTCTTGATAATGCATCTCACTGCAGTTCTTGACACTTGAAAACGCTTTGATAAATGTGTGTATCCTTCTCCATCTTTATGAGCATTAACAATTCTTTCTCTCAAGTCCAAACTAATTTCTTTTGTCTTTGCCATGATGACAGTGCATATTATTTTACTAGTTGTTTCACAAGATACTAATCCTCAGCTTAAAGAGCAATTTAAAGGCTTAACTAGGTTCATTAGGTTAATCAGGCAAATTCGATTAATTTGGCAAGTCATTGGACAATGTCTCAGGTTACATATGTAACCATGGTTCCCCTAAGGGAACGAGACGCTGCGTCAAGCGCTTTGGGGAACACCGTACTGAAGTGTGTGTAGAACAGCCCAATAGAAGAGTGCGACGTCACGAGCGAGATGACGTAGCCGACCAGGAAGCATAAGAGAGCACCTGCAAAATGCTCACTTTAGCTTGAAACGAAGCGAGCGCCTGCAGGGGGTGCAGGGAGTATGGCAGAAGACGCAGCATCTCCTTCCCTTAGGGGAACCATAGTTACATACGTAGCCTGAGGTGGTGGTAAGCAGCTATGGCCGCCACGTTCACCTTCAGGGTGGAGGGAGTTAGCCCCGCAGAGAAGCGTTCCTGCAAAAACTCCAGAACTGTACCAACTGGGCAGTTGACTGGGTCTTGCAGTCACTGTCCACATCAGGAAGTGAAGAGTTTCCACTTCAAGGCATACTGTTTCCTCGTGGTGGGAGCTCTGAATTGGAGTATGGTCTCAACAACCTCAGCTGAGAGACCGGTCGCTATGAGGTGTGCCCCCTCAGAGACCACGCCCACAGCTTCCACAACTCCTGGCAGGGGTGCAGGATGGTACCCCCCGCTTGAGAGAGAAGGTCCCTCCTGAGCGGAATCTCGATTGGAGAGCTGTCTAGAAGGGCCATCAGGTCCGAGAACCAGACTCGGGGCAGCCAGAACGGGGCTACTAGAAGGAGCCGGACACCATCCTGGCGTACTCTCTCCAGAACTCCCTGGAGCAGAGCGATTGGAGGAAATGCGTACAGACGTAGCCTCGGCCACGTCTGCACCATGGCTTCCAACTCCAGCGGTGGATCTGGCCATTTCCTTGGTGGCTCGAAGAGACAGGTCTGTGGCCTGATGCAGTTTGGCTTTCTGCGTCAGATTCCTGCCCCTCCCATTCATCCAAGTCCTTCAGCAGGTCAGCCTGGTAAGCTTGCAACACAGACATTGTGTGCAAGCAAGCGCTGGCCTGACCTGCTGCCGTATAAGGCTTCCCAACCAAGGACAAAGTTGTTTTTGAAAGCACTGGTGGGAAGCTTCGGGGCCTTCAGGGGCGATGCCGAAGACGGGAAGAGATAGCTCGCAAGCTTCTACTCTACCGCTGGCACCACCCCATATCCCTTCTCATTCAGCCCCACCACGTTGGAATATGTGGACACATTAGGGCTGAAGATCCGGGATGAGAACCGTTTCCTCCACGATCTTGACACCTCAGTGAAGGTTGAAGGTGAAGGTTGTGACCGAACGCGCAGGAAACGCTCGTCCAGCTTGCTTCTGGGAGAGCCGAGAGTGGAGCACGCAAAGCGGCAAAAGATCACAATCATGACAGTCAGCCTTTTCAAAGCAGAAATAAGATAATGATACTGATTGAATGCTCTTCACACATATTATACGTCCATCAAATATTTTTACTTCAGACCACCTCAAAGACTGGGTGTAGATAGACAATAGAAAAACAAAATGTGAAGAAATAAAAAGTTGATGACAAACAGTGGAAAAGTAGTCTGTATGTCTGTGAACAAGGAAATAAAGCATGTTATTTCCGTTCATTGTAGGTCATGGAAATGTAGCTTTTTAGTTTTTAGTTAGTTAGTTTAATTTGTCATTTGGCTTAGATTGGGAACCCTGCATGTAGCTCTAATATATGTGACTCTGGACCACAAAACCAGTCTTAAGTAGCAGGGGTATATTTGTATCAATAGCCAAAAATACATTGAGTATGGGTCAAAATTAACCATAACCTTACAAACGTGTACAAAAAGAATTTACTGTTGATCAACACATTCTTCACATTGTGTTTTTTACAAAATCAAAAAAACTCCCACACTGGTGAGCTCACTTTTTTTCTGGTGTTGGTAGAGTGTTCTGCTTTCGTCTGCCATCTCTCAGACATGATTTTGTGTGGCAGTAGTACTACCCACTGCATGTCAACCAGAGTTACTAGCCCTGGGATATTTACAATATTATCATATGTGCAGTATTAAAATTAGATCAATATTTTATTTGTTAAATATTACAGTCAATACTGGTTTTATCCGACACCCCTACCCTACAATGTCATGTAATTGGATAAATGCACTTCAGACACTTTGATAGACAGAACTGTTCATCTCATAAAAATGCCTGTGTGCTGAAAATCACATTTCGAAGCACAATCTCATAGCTTTGTTTTTTTTCCCCAGATCTATTTCATTCCTTCCTCTTTTTTTTATCATCCACCTGTCATTAAGAGACGTCTATAGGTATGTCCTTGGGAGATCTCCTCTATGGGATAGACAAATGCAAGCTTCCTCTTTTTTCCCATTTATTTCTTTCCAGCAGTTTGCCCTTAGGGTATGATGGATATTCCTCTGTATACATCAGGATTTCTTGATAAATGATCCGCTCTTCCCTCTTGTCCCATATGTTCTCTTTGTTTTCCGGATGGAAGCCTTGGCTTCGTTTCAGCCCTCACTCATTGCAGACTTTCAAACTGATGGTTGTGAGTTTCTTCTGGAAAGATAAACAAGAAATGCAATTTCTAAATGCATAACTTTCATCATACCCATATTCAAAATAAGCAACGATTATCATCTGCGTCACCTCCCTTCCTCTAAAACTGTTAAATTAGAAAAAGCGCAACCTAAAATGTAGGGTTTTGGATTAGTTTTTCCCTTAATGTCATTCTCAGAAGAAATGGAATTGCTTTCTGTAAAATATATATCGGGATTGTGAAATGTGATGGGTCCAGGCTGTTTATGTAAATATAGACGATTTTTCCTTTCTTATTGTTCCTGGCCGGGCAATATTTAGAATTCATATTGGAGTACTAAAAGCAGATGGGAGCTGAAATGATCCCTGTGCATGCCTGCATGCGTCCAGCGTTTGCTGGGGAGGGTTATTGGGCAACCAAGTCAGACAGGTGGAGACAGGATCAGCACCTTGAATTTGGAAAGGCTTGTGTTGACTATGTGTAGTACTTAGTGATGTTACCACACAAAAAATACAGAAAATAATGCAGAAAAAAAAGATTTATTTCAGATCTAGAACAATATTTTGTTGTAATGTCTGTTCAGTGCTTCACTCGCCTGCCACAGTAGTCTAATCTCTTAAATTACCTTCATTTGTTTGTTTTTCTTAGCAAATATTGAAATATGCGATTAATTAATGTGACTCATTGAGCAGCAAATCATGTAATTAATTGTATTAACCATTTTAATTAATCAACAGTCCAAACAAATAAATGATGATACACTTTCAGTAGGCATAACCCCACCATGGTCGGGTTATTATCTTCGATAATAAATAATTAAAGATTTGAAGTTTATTTATTGATTCATTCATTTTTGGCATGCTTGCATTCCACAACGTATGAAGAGCCAGTTATGCTCTTTTGCCTGAAGTGACATTTATAATTAAAAGAAAGAGTCAGAACACATTATTACAGCACCTCATCTGTGGTATTTAGCATGGCTGAGGGCTCTTAGATCTTGCTTAAAAGAATATAAAACACTCTTTCATACACACAAAGACAATGCTGAATCAGTGAGCTCTTCACTTCCAGAGACAATTGTTAATGAGCAAATCTGCATACGTTTGAATTCACACATTCACATTTACTTAATTACTTGCAAATGACACCCAATTACCCTCTCGCTCTCATTTGAGTGGCAGTTCATCGTTTGAAATGATTACGTTTAGAGGCTTGCTCTGCCTCGCTCTCTTCTCATACCTTTACACCGGCAGAATCCACTTCTCTGTCATTTACACACACTGCTGATTTTTAAATAGTACTCCAGTCTCTCGCTCCACATCGTAATTGTCATTAAGACAATGTATTTGTAACATGTTCTGCGTGTGGGCACTTGAAACTGTTTTTACACCAGTGTGCTGATGACCCATCCATCAAACAGGCCCTTCATGAAAGCACTTTAAGACTGTGGATATAGATTTGGTGTTAAGAGGGTGTACTTTTTCTTTCTCTGTCAGCAAAGGCCTAAAACAGCAGCACTTTTTTAAATTGTTTTTCAAAATAATTAAGTACAAAGTACTAAAATGTAGAGAAACAATAAAATGATTGTACAGCAGTATTTACTCCACTGCAGTAGCCGTTTGATTTCTGTATAAATGCTACATTTTCTGTTTTATACTCTCTGATGGAGGCTGCTGACTGTTTTCAAATTCTCTGTGCTAATATATATATTAATGTTCACAAAGTTCTACACATCCTTTCTTTCTTTTATTGCTTTTTTTTTTTTTTGCTAATTAGATTTTGCCTTCAATATATATATATATATATATGTATATATATATATTATATGTGTGTGTGTGTGTGTGTGTGTGTGTGTGTGTGTGTGTGTGTGTGTGTGTGAAATGGATTGTGGTAACATGTTAAATGGAGAGGAAAGTTCTACACATTTTCTTTGGTTGCTGAAGGCAAAATCTAATTAGCAAAAAAAAAAAAAAGTAATAAAAGAAAGAAAGGATGTGTAGAACTTTGTGAACATTTGTTAGCTTAAACCTAGAAGATAAAGACAATTTTAGAATGTCAATAATTCTCAACAAACAAAAGTTACAATTAGGGGTGGGCGATACACAGGTAGACACAGTTAACTGGTGGAGATTTTAAACTATTGTCTCTATCGCAGTTGTAACCATGAAAATGTATTATTTGCACACAATTTTAAGCCATTCAAACTGAATCAGCAGTGAAAGAAAGCTTATTTCACTATATGTGTGTGTGCCGAGAGACGCGTGAAAACAGTGATCATAGAGCATGGGATTTATTTTTGCCACTTTATAGGCATTGAACGGATATGTACACACACTTGTATGTGTCACAATGCCCGTATTTGTAAGTATCTCATAAATACAGTAATTTATGTCTTAAGTGAAACTAAACAGCTGAGAAAGAAAACACATGTGAAACAGTATATTGGATCTGGGCAGCTCTTAAAGTGACAGCAGTCTAATATTCCTGCTGTATGTCATTCATGTTAATCAAACAACAAAAACCTGAAAATCTTGCTTGACTAAATCACTTCTGTATCCTTAATAAGAAGAAATATATATTTAATTTTCACAATGAACAATATGCAGTGCTTTTATACATTTGATTACTTTATACAATGTATGTAGAAATTCTTATTTTATTTGTTCTACTGCAATTTTTTGTCTATTGCTTGTAATTAATTTATTATTCTTATCTACTCACTGACTGTTTACTTGACTTCAGTGAGCTTAATTTTTTTCGGCTTTTAGTTTTTTTGCGATATTAGCAATGGTGACAATTATAAAAATATAGCTGCTAGCAGCAATTACGGGCCCAAGCACACCAGAGGCAAAATCAGGAGCTAAGCATGACATGGAGCACCAGACCAACAGCAACAATGAGTAACTGAAGCTAGTTTAGGATGATTGTAACTGCAATAGCTAAAAAAAATCATAAATACAACCTCTGGTAATATGATTTAATGGCTTATCACTTTTGACCAATAGGTGGCACTGTTATCAAATCGATGTGGTGTCAGTGTAAGGAGATAATTGCATATGCAAAGTTTGGTGTCAATATGTCAAAGCTTTGCAGAGATACAGCCTCAGACGTAGTCTGGCATCATGCCTCAAATTTGTTGCGTTGCTATACAAAAACGGTCTATCATCATGAAATCCATAACTTTTTTGTCAGTCTGAAGATGATCTTACTCAATTCTGGTGAAATCGAAGCAATGGTCAAGGAAGAAGTTCAAAAAAGTAGGTTTTTAACATAAATCAATATGGCGACTTTGGCATAATTGGTATCTATGTTGTCGGCATGTCCCAAGGAATATTTTGAGACCAGTTTCATCATAATAGACTAATGCAATCTAAAATTATTAGCATTTTTGGAAATGTCATAATTAATGGTTAATGAGTGGTTTACTACTCTTTACAAATAGGTGGCGCTGTTACCAAAATGATGTGGTGTGGTCAGTGTGAGGTAAATGGCACATACAAAATTTGGTCTTAATATGTCAAAGTTTTGCAGAGATACAGCCTCAGATGCAGTTTGCAAATTTGTTGATGAAACAAAAACTGTTTCCTACTGTGCATCGACACAAAATCGATAATTTTTTGTCAGCATGGTCTAAAGATAATCCGAGTCAAATCTGGAGTAACAGTCTAGGATGAGTTCGAAAAAGTTTTCAACATAAATCAAAATGACGGACAGGAAGTTCATTCAATTATGGCAAAATTGGTTTCGATGTTCTCGGCATGACCCAAGGAATATATCAAGACCAGTTTCATTACAATAGACTAATCTGAACAAAAGTTATTATTAAAAGTTAGCCTTTTTTAAAATTTATTTATAAGTTTTGACCACAAGGTGGCGCTGCCTCCAAACTTTTTGAGTACTGCCAGGGCCTGGTTTTGAAGACACATACCAAGTTTCGTAATGATACGTCAATGCGTTCATTAAATAAAGCATTTAACAAAAAAATTCAAAATGGTCGGCTCTCAAAATTGCTGACATGGAAAAATTAGATATGGTTCGACTCGGCATGGAGCATCGAATCTAAAGAGACCAGTTTTGTGATTTTTGGCCAAACCATCAAAAAGTTCTAAGCAAAAATAGTCATTTTTCTTATCTCCTGACCACAAGGTGGCACTGTGCTGAAACACTGCAGGTAGCCTCAGGTCAAGCTTGTAATAATTTTGGACAAGTGGTGGCGCTATAGATTTTGAGTTAGAGAATCCAAACTTGCTGTGGTTAATGTTGAGACTGTCCTTTATCAGTGTGCCAAATCAAACCAACTTTCCCGCAAGCGGTTCTATGGGCTCCCATAGACTTCCAGAACGAAAGAAAAAATAACGCTAACGGATACAATAGGTGCCTCCGCACCTTCAGTGCTTGGCCCCTAATAATGGAATTATGACATTTCTATGGTATCATATATATATATATATATATATATATATATATATATATACTGTATAGTATAATAACGATAAGAATACCAACGTAGCTTTACAAAACAAGTTGTTTTATACAGCTAAAAAAAGCTGGATGCTGATAAAACCAGAAGCCCAACCCATAAAATGTACAAATGGCTGTGCCCGCTCTTACAAGAAGAATTAGATAGATAGCCATACTGAAAGCAACAATAGATAGTTTACCTCAGATTTGGAAAATAAATAAATGCAAACATGTACGTTAAAACTGTGAACTAGTGTAAACTAACAAGTGTATTCCATAACAAAGATGGCATCAGTCACTCAGTATGTACATTTAATAACCTTAAAAAGGTTTAATATTTATGAATTGAATTATAAACTTATCCATTTTGTTGGAAATGCAGTGCATTTTCAAAGAGAGCCCGCTTCTGAATGGCTGTAATATTTGATTGATTCTTTGCAAAACCATGTCATGTCTGGCGTGAACAGACAAATGGTTTGTCCCTGGAATCTTGTCACGTCACATCTGGTTATGATGGTTGTAGGTTGTACAAGTTGACAAACTTTAGTAGTGTTAACTTCTTGTTTACTTTTGGACACCACTGTGTGTATTATTGCACACATTATCATTTGAATGTATGTACAGCGAGGAAAAAAAAAATTGATCCCCTGCTATCTATAATTTCAGTCTATAATTTTAATGGTAAGTTTATTTGAACAGTGAGAAAAAAAAATGCATTCCAAAAAAGATTTGCATTTTTATGAAGTGAAAAAGGTATTTGATCCCCTATCAATCAGCAAGATTTCTGGCTCCCAGGTGTCTCTTAACATTAGGAGCACTCTCATAAAGGGAAGCAATCAATCAGTCAGATTCCAAACTCTCCACCGTGGCCAAGACCAAAGAGTTTTCCAAGGATGTCAGGGACAATTGTAGACCTACACAAGGCTGGAATGGGCTACAAGACCATCACAAAGCAACTTGGTGAGAAGGTGCAACAGTTGATGAGATTATTCGCAAATGGAAGAAACACAAAATAACTGTAAGTCTCCCTTGGTCTGGGGCTCCATGCAAGATCTCACTTTGTGGAGTTTCAATGATCATGAGAACAATGAGGAATCAGCCCAGAACTACACATTGTCAGTGATCTCAAGGCAGCTGGGACCATTGTCACCAAGAATACAATTGGTAACACACTACGCCGTGAAGAACTGAAATCCTGCAGTGCCCGCAAGGTCCCCCTGCTCAAGAAAGCCCATGGAGAACTGTGTGAAAATGTTGTGGTCAGATGAGACCAAAACCAAGCTCTTTGGCATCAACTCAACTTGCTGTGTTTGGAGGAGGACGAGGAATGCTGCCTATGACCCCCAGAACATCATCCCCACTGTCAAACATGGAGGTGGAAACATTATGCTTGGAGGGGTGTTTTTCTGTTAAGGGGACAGGACAACTGCACCACATCAAAGGGACGATGGACAGGGCCATGCACTGTCAAATCTTGGGTGAGAACCTCCTTCCCTCAGCCAGGGCATTGAAAAATGGGTCATGGATGGGTATTCCAGCATGACAATGACCCAAAACATAAGGCCAAGGCAACAAAGGAGTGGCTCAAAAAGAAGCACATTAAGGTCCTGGAGTGGACTAGCCAGTCTCCAGACCTTAATCCCTTAGAAAAGCTGTGGAGGGAACTGCATTAAAATTATAGACTGATCATTTCTTTGTCATTGGGCAAACATACAAAATTAGCAGGGAATCAAATAATTTTTGATTTGAGCTTTACATTTGTTCTAAATTGTAAATATTGCATATTCTTCGAGTGCAATCACATTATAAAACAGTTTATTGCTTCTAACTACTGTAGACTGAATCAGTCAACATACTAAAAGTTTAATATCTTGGAATATCTTAAGCTTTCGTTGCTCAGAGGTAGACATTTGTGTTTCATTTATTCGTCCACTTTTGTACCAAAAAGAACGTTGCAGATCATCCGGGAGTGATATCTGTTTGGACTCATTTCAGATGCCATCCTCATCTTGTTTCTTTCCTTGTCCTCTATGGATTGAGCCCTGCAGTAAAGCACACTGAACAGAACTGGGCCCTTTCAGGCACTTTTGCACCTCAGGGACATTTTTTGATTGATACACCAGTTACACATCTCACTATCCGCAGTTAGGATGCCCACTTCTCTAAAAATAGAGCTTAATACAGAGTTCAATATAGCGGAGAGAGAATGTTCTGTGTTTAGGGAACAGCATCAAATATCAAAGCTGTTCAAAAGTTCACCCAAACAACTCCGCGCAGTGTTATTTTTATGTAAATAAACGTGGATAAAAACAAATCTTGAGAATATTGCTTCTGTATGATTCAGCAGACACGAAAAGCTGACGTACCACACAATATTGTTCCAGGACAAAACATCAAGATGCTCACACATTCAGCTTTGGTTGTATTTTGCTAATTTGTACATGCCTAATGGTGCTTTTAAATGTCTTAGCTGCATAAAGTTCAGATGCCCAATGCATAACACTATCATTCTCAATTAGGGGCCTATTACACTCTCTAAGCAGGCTTAGATTTGATTGCACCATAAATGATAATTGAATCCAAATCGACTGAATGCCAGTATGTGTGGAGGAGCTCGTTAACCCTGTTAGATGTTCATTAAGCTTGTCAGATGGGTGAACTTTGTGCTGTAGTGTGTTTTCTCTCTGGAATAGCACTTTTACGTCTAGGTCAGAGGTTGGCCACTAAGATAATTAGAGGTAATTGGTAGTGACTGCTAAGCAATGTAGGGTTTCTGCATCAGGTCGGTGTTTACCCTGTCATGTCTACTTAAGCGCACACTTATTCCACTTACGTTCCCGTGGCTTGTGTGTATCCATCTTTCAAACCCCTGAAGCTGTCTTAGATCTACCATACGACAAGAGCACTTCCTTGAACTGTCAAAAGCAAATGTCCAACCACGGCAGCCTAAGGACCCTGCAGTTAAGCTTTAACTGATGGCTGCAGTCGAGCGCTTTGTCTCTCAGTGTCTGTCAAATGTGTTTCCTGTGTACGCCAGTGGCTGAGGTCTTACGCAGCAGGAAATAAATCACTCGCTTTGGTTTATTTGAATGTTCTCTTATGATCATCAATCAGGGGGCGGGAAGTATTTTTCCCCTGTGTCACCTCCAGCCTTGGTGCTCCTCATTAAGAATTCATTAACTTTGTTTTTCCTCTCCTTAATTCCACCCAGCAAAAAATAGACTTGTGGTCAAAAAATGGGGAAAAAAATACAGTGAGAGCTTAAAGTTTAATGATGGAGGGAGCAAAAGGGTGAGAGGAAAAGAAAGAAATGGTTGATGAGAGGAGAGAGGGGTGTGGGAGGTGGAAAAAGGGAGTGAAGCAGAATGTACAAGGAGGAGACAAGGAAAAAGAAGTGATGAAAGTAAGAAAAATGAGCAGAATAGAAATTTAGAGAGAAAGGGCAAAGACATGTTTATGAGCTGAAGAAGTACAGGAGCATTGCGTCAGACCACCAGCCAGCATCTGCCAGAAGTAGTTTCAGGGAACATTAGTATGTGTCTATTGTTGCTTTAGGACAGGGGTGTCAAACTCAATTCCTGGAGGGCCAGAGCCCTGCAGAGTTTAGATGTAACCCTAATTAAACACACCTGATCCAACTAATCAGGTCCTTCAGACTTAATTGAAAACTGCATGGTGTGTGTGTTGCAGCAGGGTTGGAACAAAACTCTGCAGGGCTGCGGCCCTCCAGGAACTGAGTTTGACACCCCTGCTTTAGGATATACTTTTTTAATTAATTATATAATAAATATAGGTGTGGGATACTACAATTTTACAATATCATGCTATAATCATTTTATATCAAGCTGATTGTATGAAGTATTACAATCACTTCCTGTAAATAAATTAAAAAAAAAAAAAAAAAAAAAAAAAAAAAAAAAAAAAAATATATATATATATATATATATATATATATATATATATATATATATTATTTTTATTTATTTATTTTTTTTGTGTGTGTGTGAAAATGAATGAAAACAACATGCTAATTTCTATAAAGTATTCTTCTATAAAGTAACTGTTAATCTAGTCATTATGAATTAATGAAAAAGATGTGGAAATGAAAATTCTTTCTTTCTTTCTTTAGAAAAATATTTATTTCATATGGATAGCAATTTGTGAAAAGTAATGGAAAGAACATGCACTTTTCTATGTAGTCATTAATTAGAATTTCTATATAGGCGTTAGAATATAGTGGATAAATTAAAAAGCTGTGGAAATGTATTGCTCAAAAATGTAAAAGTTTGGAATCTCAAATATTTTTCCCATAACAATATATTTTGTGAAAAGTAATGGAAACATCATGCAAGCTTCTATAAGGAATATTAAGTATTTTTTATTTATTTATTTTGTTTTATTATATTTTACTTGTTTTATTTACTAATCAAGTAATCATGAATGAATTAAAACAATGTGGAAATGTATTACTTAAAAATGTAGAAGTTTGGAATCTTGTATATTTTCCTATAACCACTCAACACTGTCTGTCTGTCTGTTTGTTTGTTTTGTTTGTTTGTTTGTTTGTTTTTGGAAAATATTAATTAATTTTGGATTTATAGGTATGTTGCTATTACTATTGTGATATTGTGCTATTACTATTTTGACATTAAAAAAATGATCAGAACATTTATCTGAAGATAAAAGCGATATCTTTGTCATAGTATCTTTTCAGAGTTTAAAGGGATTTTAAATGACATCAGCAGTGTTTTATCATTATATAGTCAGTGGCATAATATGTTCTTAAAATTTAGTAGTATCAATATCATTTATATATAATACCATTATTTTTGGGGAAATATATTGCCCAACAAAAAGTAGTTATCGTGACAGGCCTATATATGGACTGATCCTTAATACTTAATTGAAAACTCACAATAATTCATAACAGATGAATAACTTGAACAATCTTACAGAAACATATTCACAGTATGTAACAACACTCAAATTACAAAGCACTCAAAATAGTAGTAAATAGCCTGTATGCCATGAGAAACAAAATGGCTGTATGCATTGTGACATGACACACCAAAACAAATTTACTTCTATTAAAATCAACCAAGCTTTGTACACTGTTTGCTATAGTTTTCTGCTTGGTTACAATTAGTTTCAGTTGTGTGCTGCAAACATGCCATTTGCATTGCTATCCACCACAAAAATAAGCTATTTTTGTGATTTTCTGCAATTCATTAGCTGTTATAGTAAAACTAACTGCACTACAAAACAGTGAGGTTACGATGATAATATAATGTGATACCAGTTTGCAATATCAAACAGCACAGTGGACTGTTTTTGTAGGGCTAAAAAAAACTGAAAGTGAATGGCATCGAACGATTTGCAAATTCAAATTACAAATGACTGCATCTGCTCTTAGGGTTGTTTTAGGGTCACGTATATAAGCCATACCACCCAGTGCTACTAGTAAGTATACTGTTTGCAGGCATAGCCCCCCTGGAGCAGCCCAGGGTTAAGTGTCTTCCTCAGTGGCACATAGAGCGAAATTGCAATATCAACAACTCTACAGTACCACAGCAAGGCTACATACAGGACCAAATAGCAAGTTCTGCATTAGCAGCCAGTTAAATGTACATCAAATTGACACAGATAAATGGAAAGCAGAGTTCCTCCTCCACTCAATGAGGGCCTATTTCTCAGAAAATACACACACGTCTCTTCGTGCAGAGGTAGAAAAGCACATTCATAACATTTAAATACCAACCGGAGATTAAAAATGAATCATTTGTCCTAAAACTCAATGCTTATAATTCTTTTTTCAATATTCGCTCCGGGCGGCGAGTCGGAGGAAGGCAGCACACGCTCGCAAGCCGCTGAACACATTTAGCAGTCTATTACAATTTTCGCTATAGACTGCCTTTCCAAATTGAATAATGACTGTTAATACTGCGCATTTTGTAAAACTGTCATGTGAGGAAGCATTGAGTATATTCCAGCAATCTGTCACTCTACCCTTTGTTTGCCAACTGCTAACTGACAGATATGATTAGCATTCAGGAAAAACCCTTCAATGGGATTTGTATATCTAAATGCTGAGGGCGAAAAAATAACACAAATTAGTGGAATCAGCAGGATCCGGTGCTGCCCGAAATGGACCCCTGATTGAATTTTTTTTTTCTTTTTTTGCCTATCAAAGCTCCCCGATTTGTTTTCCCTCGCACACCAAAGCTATTATTTCCAGCTTTTTAGCGTATTAAGTAATTGTGCTATCATGGGTCTATTTCCTCCTCTGGGGACTGACATACTGCTGGAGGCAATCTCCAATGCCTATTTCCATACCCAGATAGACTGTCAACAGAGAGTAGAGAGATACAGAGAGGGAGGTGGGCGGATGGAGGGACAATGAAGGAGAGAGATAAAGAGACCAAGAAAAGGCAAGAGAGAGAGAGAAGAGAGATGATGAGGCCTAGACTGCTCTGCACCATCGGGTCACTAGCTCTGAGTCCATTCATTAAAGGCGAATGAGAATTTTAAACCGCATACGAAATCATAATTGCATTTTCTACCGGCAGTCCCCTGTGCTAACGATGAAATTGTTTACCTGTGGGACTACATCTCTTCCTCGCTCGCTCCTAAAATTCTTTCTCTCAGTTCCCGTCTCTTCCTAGCCTTACACCTCATGCACACAAACACAGCGGCACTGGAAAATGCCCCAAAACTGTCATCGAAAGAGAGGAAAAGAGACACCGAGAAAAGACGAAGAAAGAAAGGGAGGGAAAGAATCTCTAGAACTGTATCTTCCACACAGACACTCTCTTGTCCTCCTGTCATAAAGGTCTTGTCCTCGGGGGCAAGCAAAGTGCCATTGAGATGGGATGATTGCTGGGGGAGAGAGAGAGAGGCTTACTCTCTACGCTGTCTGTCATCGTAACAATTCAGACACACTCGGAATAATAAAACACTCCACTTTCTTCCAAATGGACCACCTAAACCTCCTCGCCGTTGTTATTATGCGCTACATGACCATTAAGCAAAAACCTGCACTGGAGGTCAGGAAACCGAACAACTTTCCCAGGGTTCGTTCCCAAAGCCAAGGCCGTTTTCTAGAAAAGTTTAAAGCCTGGTTGCAGGGAATTGGATCGATTTTCTAAATTACTGTCTCCTGTTCATCTCCCCTGCTGTTCTAACCCCCTGCTCAGACAGTATGTCAGCTGATACTCAATACATGTCTGACTGAGGGGAAAAAATATATATTCATATTGACATAGCCATTACGGAGTCCATTAACTGGCACTGAGGGTTGTATTTAATTGGCTTTTTAGAAAGTACACGTCTGAATTGTGGACATGGCTGGATCCGGCAACTGCTTTGAGGTGAAAGTAACACAAACGACCCTTTTAGCACCTGAAATGCTGCGAAGTATGCGTGGTGTATGAATGAGTCTTAATTGTTCCAAAAACAACAGAAATCGTAAAAAAAAATAAACCCAGATAAACTACTGAAAATGAAGCTTAATTAAAGGTGAATGTAGTATTGTTTTTATGTTTTTTTGCTTTTATTTTCCCAGCGCACCCATACCGATGTTCTTTTTTTCCCTCTGTGTAATTACAAGCCTCGTAAAGAGCCGTACTGGGAGTCGTTGTACAATGTGAGCAAATTAAAATTGAACTAATTTCCTAGATCCAAATGACCACTTTGTTATCACGCCTGCCTCCAGCGCTGCCTCATCCTGCTTTGCATCCTTTGATATTGAGAGCTGAACCGTTCTGCAGCATGGCTGCCTGTGGATCCTCTGGGGAAAGGTAAATGCTGCAGAATCGTACCGTTCTTGGTATCACTGGTCTTCACTTCACTGAGGCAGATCTACTTCTTCTGTTGGCCTATTAGAACAGCCAAGGGTCTTGTAAAAATACCAATGCAATTGTGTACTTGTACTTCTAGTTAGTAGTCATAATAAGAATAATACTAGTAATAATATCAGGAGCAGTAGCACTAAGAATAGAAATTGTTAAAGCAACAATGGTAAATATGTACAAGAGTCTTTCTTCTTTGGACACTCTTTTTTTTCTCCACACAACTGACTTGGACACTATCACATTAACACCTAAACATTAACTATCACCAGGGTTGGAAATTAATGGTGGTTGTGGCAAAAATGCCACCGAAATGAATAAAAATGCCCCATAAATTAAAGACAAAAGGGCAAAAAATGCCCTTACACAATTCAACAACAAATGAATAAGTGTCAGTTTGCAGAATTACATTTATATTCGCTCACACTGCATCAGATTGCATTTACATACTGTTTTGTGCAGCACTGAGCCTTATAACCAATCAAACATGTTTCTGTTGAACTTAGGAATGCATTAACCAATCAGAGGCACTTAGATTAGTCAGAGTTGTTGATGAATGTGCACGCTTATGAATTCCCTCATCATAAACAAAGTGCAAAAAAAAAAAGATTAATTTTGTAGCTTCAGTGATTGTAACAGGAGTTTTTGCTTGTTCTAGACTTGGCTAATGTCATGAACCGATGTGTCTATAAAGTCAGAATGTGATGTTCCCAAAACGAAACAGAAACATTTTGTTGTTTCCTATATTGATAATAATAATCATTATTACAAAATAAATGAGCAAAATCACACTCATAGTTGTGAGATATGGCTGTATATCAGCTCTGCTGTGATTCATCAGTAGGTAATCATAGTGTGCCTATATACAGCCATATCTCACGTTTACGAGTGTGATATTGCATTTATACAACAGTTTCAATGGCATGAGTGAGTAAATATATAAAAAACAAGAGGAGTGTCTTTAAAAACCCCCTTTTGTGATTCAACTCTCAGTTTGAAAGTTTAACAGTTGAGCCCAAGCATTCATTACTAATTCAAAAACGTCACTTTACAACTAGCAATGAAGGAATGTTGAGTTGCTTCATTGAAAACTTATTGTATTACTGTATTAAAAGCTCACTGTGTTATATTTGTATTATGTAGAGTTTTAAGAGAGAGAGATGGATTGGGTGATCGTGATTACCTGCACCTGATACAGCATTCATTCTTCATATTCACAATGAAACATTAGTTTGAGGAAAGCACAATCTTTGTCAATGGTGATTTCTGATGACAACGCTGCTCAGTGCATTTGTTAGCTGGGTCAAAAATAACTTCTGTTTATAACGTGTTTGTTTTTCAGTATAAAGGTCTTTACTGCTGACTCGTAAAAGAGTTTCTTGTCGCCATCTAATGGTGGTCTCTATGTAAAATAGTATTTGTTGAAAAATAATATTTAATAAACAACCACAGCCATCATAAAAGTTGCTGGCAATTCAGTCAAACGTACAAAGACAGCGCTCTGATATACAGCACTGAATTTACATTAACATGATGAGATTTCACCCAAACTATTTGCTCTGGAACAAATTATATTTTAATGAGACCAAAGACTGCCCATTAGATTTACCCAAAATG
The DNA here is from genome assembly GCA_033026305.1 of Cirrhinus molitorella. NCBI lineage: Eukaryota > Metazoa > Chordata > Actinopteri > Cypriniformes > Cyprinidae > Cirrhinus > Cirrhinus molitorella. The sequence goes on from CM065120.1 coordinate 25,456,520, forward strand.
AATTATATCTCATGTTTAACCACTATAGAGAATTTAGCCAGCGGTAAATTCCAGAAAATCCGGAATCTTGAGCGGATTCATGAGCGCAGAGTGGTCGCTGACAATCCAGAGGTCACATGTCTAAAAACGGCAACACAAATTTTCAAATAGATGTTATCTTTATTAACAAACTGCATATTTGAACTATAAACAAGAACATTCTCACCTCTTAAAACTACATTCCGACACAAAAACAGCATTATTATTAAAATTACAGTGGATTTGGGCTTCCGCCATGACCCTCGCTATAAGAAGTTCTGCAAGCAGAGTGATGCGATTACAAACTGTGAAATGGCTGTTGGAGTTGTGATATTACTGTAATATCGCACTCTTATTAGCCAATCAGATTCAAGGATCAGAAAGAACTGTTGTATAAAGAGCAATAATCTATGATGTTTTTTTTTTTTTTCGTCATAATGTTGCAGCCCTATAAACTCTTGACTCTATTGTCTCTGTTGTTTTTTATAATAATAAGGTGATTATAAAACTCCTCACAAATGTATAAAAAATAAAATAAAAATGTCCCTGGAAATCAATTCCAGTGATCAAATATTGCACCTTAATGGAAAAGTTAATTTCTGACCCTGACTTACACATTAACATTTTATTTTTTTTTGTTTTTGTTTGTTTGTTTTGTTTTGTTTTGTTTTTCAGACATACACTTTCAGTCGTAAACTATGAATATCAAAAATCATATGATGTTATGTTCGGTTAACATAATTTTGATTAACAATGACAGACATGTAATTTTAGGAGGACTTTTCATATTAAGACTACTGTGCTTCATCTCCAGTCAAACTTTAATTTAGCCGAATTAGGCAAAAAGGGTGAAAATATATATTTAATTGTGTGTAAAAAGCTGGCTGTGAAACCAGCCTTATGAAGAGAGATGAGTTGATAATTTTGTTCCAAACTGTTTCAAATATAATTTCCACCACTGTCATTTTCAGAAACAGATACACAACATATAATTTGATAAGTGGAATTTTAATGACTTTTTAGGGGGTCTTTTAGTGCACATCTTCATTAAATGATATTCAATATTTTAAAAATAACTGTTGATAATGTGTTTTTTTTTTTTTATTATTAAAACAAATGTTTAACAAAATATAATAACTAGCTCTTTCTCTAAAAAGTTGTTCCTTTTTCAGTTGACGTCATAAACCACTTTTAGCTTTTAACCACCTGGTCTTATCTAGAATGTAATGCACACTTTTCCGATCAATTGCCATAAGATAAAATACCCACTCAACGTTTCTCCTATGCAGTATCCTGTTTCACTTCAGAATATGTCTGATTGTGAAAGTAAACTGGGTTGTGATCCACATTTCATGTGGACTTTAATGTGCAAATCATGAAAGATCATTTTTTCTCAGATCTGGATGGTGGCTTATTTGTCTGACTGCTTGTCGTATTTGCGCTTCCATAATATATGCTCTCCATTTCTGTAAAATAGAAGTTGACTTTGTTTACAACAGATCTAAATAAAAGTAAGAGCCCTCATTAATGATTTATACATTGGAGTTGTTTTGCTTCCTAGGAAAGCTGCCAAACGCCTATACCCATTTTAAAAGATGCTAACCGAGGTCCTGCATGCACAACTTGTTTCTCTGCATCACAATAAGGACGAAAGGCTGCTGGGGAAGCTCTTCGGGAATGGCCCTGTTACTGGAGAAGGTGTCTGGAGTCAGAAAGAAACAGATCAATGCCTGTAATGTTGTGGCTATGGAGAATTACCAACCTCTGAGGAGCAAATTTAAATAAGAGTAAAACTAGTGTGTATGTGTGTGTGTGTGTGTGTGAGAGAGAGAGAGAGAGAGAGAGAGAGAGAAAGAAAGAGAGAGTACAGCAACAGATCTGCTATCTTACATCTATGAAGTGTGTAAGTATGTGTGCTTGTGTGTGTACCACTTAACTCAGTCTCGTCTGGTTGCTCTCCTGGGTCTTGGCGAGTCTTTCAGTGTGGAGTCTAAGTCCAAGACTGGGAGTGTTTAAGAGCTGCTATGGTTTGGAGCATAGAAAAGATCAAATGAGTTAGGCTGCACACTGGAGAGAAAGAGAAAGACAGAGAGGGAGAAGGAGAAGCTTTTAATGTATCTCTTAAGCTACCAGTTCCATGGAGACTGATGGGGTAGTTAAAGATTGAAAACATTACCTCACATTTTATCTGCCTTATACAGTCTGTGTCCATATTTTAACTGGCTATTTCAGGGGTATTTATCTGAATGCATGTACCAGCAGCAATAAAATATTTAAATAATATTTTAAAAACTAAATTTATCAGGGATAGGGAATTATAGAGTGAGTTTTGTGTGATCATGATTAAAAATGTGCATTGTTATACATTAGTTATACATTTGGTTAACGCTTTACAATAGGGTGCATTAGTTAACATTAGTTAACTACTTTAGTTAACATGAACTAAGAAAGAGAAATACTACTACAGCATTTATTTATCGTCGCTGTCGGGCGGAATCCTCGTATCTCCAAAACCGTCATTTTTCAGGAAATGAAAAAAACTGCATATTTTTTGAGTTATTCAATATTTTATAGTTAAAGTTGGTATTATACCATATATTGCTATCATACACTGTTGTGTACCAACATTAAGACAACATTTCCCCAAAATCATGTTTTATCGGAGATACGAGGTTTTATGACTTGGGAGCAGGGAGATACGAGATTACGCCGTCACTGATAAGAATGGTACAGACACAGACTTCGCTTCTGCCAGCAGTGTTCATCAAAGTCTGCGGTCGCGTTGAGCCTTTTGACAAGAGAAAAGGCTTCAATAGTTAACCAAAGCTAACGACTGTGGTTACATACATCTTCCTAAACTCTATTTTAAAGGTTTAAGAGCTATGATGCAATACAAAAAAACCGAGTACGTCTTTTTTCCCCTTAATTCTTCCAGAACAGCTTATACTACTGTTTCAGCTATTAACATAGTTACGTTTTGTATGTAATGCCAAAGTGGTTATATTTCGTTTCGTTTTCTTATTAAGTTAATTTAGAAAAACTTTTGGAGCATTTTTTTGTTCGTTAAATATCAGTTTGTTTGTTTGTTTGTTTTTTACGAACAGCGGCCAGCGGAAGACTTTTGCCTTTTAAATCATTACGAATTGCATAAAATAAAATCTATAGATCTAAAACAGTTAAAGTAGCTATAGAACAATTTTAGTTTAAACATTAAACCTAGATAAATGTGCGCTATTATGTGAATATTGTTTTTGAAGAGGAGAAGCTGAAATCGCTTTGCAGGACATGAGGAGTCAGCGTGATCACATTTTTCAGCGAATAGGCTACATGCCTCACAAACATGACAAATAAATAAATAAATAAATAAATAGAAAGCGTTAAATTATTACTTAACGAAATAAAACAAATCAGAAAAAAACGCTTTCATTATTTAATCCGGAAAGATGCTTTCCTTCAAAAGTCAGGGTCTTTGCGATATGATCTCAGAATACACTAGTTTATTAATGGATCATTCAAATATCTCCTTACTGTTTCCACCGACACATTCAATGCTAATTATTTTTGCCGGTACTTTGTGACAAGAAGATGGAAGGGGACATACGCCCCGACGCTCCAGCGGAGTGAAGAAAAGGTGGAGATAGGAGCTCTTCTCAGACAGTTGAAGTGTTCAAATGAGTTAAGAGATTTGCTCTCAAGCTATTTTCAACACTTTAGATTGGTTAATAATTTGTAAAAATTACAGATCCACGTGGGCACTGACCAATAGCATCGATTTGTGAAAAAATATGAAATTTACAAAATTTGGAGATACGAGGTTTCCGCCCGACAGCGACGTTATCTTAGTTAATTTTAATTTCAACATTTACTAATGCATTGTTTAAATCAAAAGATGTTTGTTAACATTAGTTAATGCACTGTGAACTAACCTGAACCAACAATGAACAACTATATTCATTAACTAACATTAACAACGATTAATAAATGCTGTAATAAATGTACTGTTTATTGTTTGTTCATGTGAGTTATTACATTGACTAACTAGTGGAACCTTATAGTAAAGTGTTACCAAAATGTGGGGTCAGTTAGATATTTTAATGTTTTTGAAAGAAGTCTCTTCTGCTCCCCAAAAAGGCATATATTTGACAAAAACAATAATGATGATGATAATAATAATATAAACTAACCATATTATGATTAAAAATAAATATGATGTCATTTGTGTTTTATGTTAAGACAGTAGACCAGAACTATGCACATTATTGCACAAGCATCACTGCCTGTATATTACTTTTATTAATATTGAGATGTATGCATTATAACAAACATGTTGACATACAAATCAATTTGTAGGTTGTTTGCAGTTGTTGTAAAGTATTTTAATGGATTTGCTGAGTCATACATTTTAATTTTACTTGTCAGATGGACATTTACATTTATCTGAACTTCAGCTGCAAGTTTATTAAAAATTCACATTTTAATTTTAGTGCCAGATGGACAAATAACCATATACTTGAACTTTAGCTTTAGGTTTTCTAAAACTTAATTTTGCATTTAATATTACTGTGAGATTGACAATTAGGAATCAAATCACTGAGTATATAAATTAATGAGGGTTTTCTAATAAGTGCAGTTCCACCATAACAAGAGTAGTGGATGTAAAACGAGACATTTAAGATGACTCAAGATTAAGGCATTACTTTTACAAAAAAAATATATATATATATTGATACAAATATTTTTCAAGTAAACTGTTAGTCTGCATTTATATATCATGTATCTATTTTGACATGCCATATTTTTGTCCCGTGCTAGAAACACTGTCAACTACATTTTTTAGAGTGAATTACACATTTATATGTAGATGTCACTTTCAAAACTTTACAGTAACGGTGTCACAATAAATCGATCTGTGGATCGATTCTGCGATTTTTATCGAATGCGTCACTATTTTCTCTTTAAACGATTCTGAGCTTATTTTTGAACAGCAAATGGTACTGCGTGCTTTAGAAACAGCCGTGCTCTGCTTGCTTCTAGTTCCTTTCACACACTTGAACCTAAAATAATCAATCATAAAGTTTGAAAAGATTGTAGTGAATTACACAGTGAGCTGTAATTCACAGTGAGCTGTTAACATTAATCGTTTGGCATAAAAGCAGAGGTGGAAGTATATTTAACCACTAAAAATACTCAGTTGACTGCACAAGCACTCTTCTTCCTGAGCATTTAAGTGTGTGGTTAAAAACTAGCAACGACCAGCGTCTGCTGTTAAAAACTCGATTTTAGAGAGAAGCACTATGCATTTGTAAAATCGCAAAATCGATCCACGAATCGATTTATCATGACACCCCTATACTTTGCAGCATATAATTGACCGTTCATCCTTAGCAGCATGAAAAACAAAACTTTTATTCAACAGATTATAGCTATATAGCCTCTGAAATGCAAAAAGACTGCTCACTTTACAATCTCTAAAAAACTGTCATTCATTTCAGTTCGCAACGATCTTGCAACGTTCCGTTAACATCAATAAAGTTGTCTAAGCTGGATAATGAATTGTATACTTACATTATGTCATTGTTTGTTAATGAGAGAGGATTCACAAGAGCAAGAATAACTCAGCACTGAACAAAACTCAGGCATTTTTAGCAGCAGTGTTGCCAGATTGGAAATACTCAAATATACCAGAAACTCAAAATTATTGTATTTAGAAGAACATTATCATACACCAGCCTCATCTAGACCAACCTTTATTTCTGCCACAGCACAGTTTTGATAAGTACAAAAATCTGAACATCACCAAGCAAAAAAAAAAAGATGAGGGGAAGCTTATTTTTCTCCAGTAATTAAACAATGCATGGTCAGAGTTGGTATTTTGGATTTATCAATGATCAGCACTTGTATTTACCATTTTCTGAATATATTGTAGCTATAAAATGCTCAGTTTTTCTTGATGTTTAATATATTTGGCCAAAATCCTATGACATAAATGATGAACCGCAATGCACAGGATATTTATAACGTACAAAAGTGTATTGGCTACAACTAGACGGCAAATGCTAATACTCTTCTCTGCTCTTCAAACACACAGTTTGAAGAGCAGTTTGAGTTAAGAAACACTGTGCTTATTCAAAATTCAGTTCTTTAATTACCCTTGCATTGCGGAGAAGTAGACTTCAAACTGCACTTCATTCTAAATCATACAGAGGTCAAAATTATCATACGAATATGAAAATCATCATACGTCTGGCAACACTGTTTAGCAGTTAGTGATTCTAACTACACACCTCTGATTGGCCATTGCGTTCAAGAGATCAGCAAACATGTCTGTGATTGGCTACATTTCACACCGCTGCAAAAACTTGCTGTAAATAGGACAATTCCATGTTCTCCAGAGCTTAAACTCAAAAACCCAACAGAGAGTTTGTTAAATCAGTATCAACTGAGGGGGCTCTTGCTTTCGTTTACTGAATCTAAAATAGGCTTTTTTTTGTACTTATGTTTTAATTTTTTTCACACAATTTTTTTTGTGATCAAATATTAATTGGTGGACACCCGTAGTACCGCTGTGGACTGCGTAGAGGTAGCGGACCACCCGGTTGAAGACCCTTGTTCTAAAGCCTTCTTCAAGGATATTTGATTATTCATTTGTTTAAATAATTGGCATACTGTATAATCCAATTTAATGATTCAATGAAAATTTTATTAACAATAAATCTTCGAATGCAAAGCCTTAACTTTTCTCCTATGTTTTCTCCACAGCCTGCAGATCTGGGTTCTACAAAGCCTTTGCAGGAAACATCAAATGTTCAAAGTGTCCCCCACACAGTTCCAGCCACACCGAGGGTTCAGCACAGTGTCATTGTGACAAGGGCTACTACAGAGCCACCAAGGACCCTCCCACCATGGCCTGCACACGTTAGTCAGCCTACTGCTCTGTTTTTATTTGTGTCTCATTTTATTCTTTCTGTTTTAGTTTTAGTGTGCTGTAAACAGTGACAAAGCAGCATATTTGCATTTCCAAAGTAGTGGCAGCTTAAAAAAAAAATGCAAATAATATTTAAAGACATAGTTCACTCAAAAATGAAAATTTGCTAAAAATGTTCTCACCTTCAGGTCATCCAAGATGTAGATGAGTTGGTTTCTTTATTTCGAGGAATTTAGCATTACAACCCCAGTGGATCCTCTGCAGTGAATGGGTGCCGCCAGAACAGCTGATAAAAACAGTAACACTTTACAATAAGGTTCATTAGTTAACATGAACTAAGGACAAACAATACTTTTACAGCATTTTTTAATCCTAGTTAACGTTAATTTCAACAAACAAGGTTGTTAACATTAGTTAATGCACTGTGAACTATCATGAACAAACAGTGGACATCCGTATGTTTATTACCTAAAATATATATATATATATATATATATATATATATAAATAGTGTAATAAATGTATTGTTCATTGTTGTACATGTTAGTTAATACATTAACTAATGCTAGCAAATGACACCTTATTGTAAATGTTGCCAGAAAAACTTTTACAAGCGAAAACAGTCTAAATAGTTTGAAATTAAAAACATTTCTTATGTTCCTTACAAACACACAGCTTTTTACTTCACAAGACATTGATTTAATTGATGAAGTAGAGTCATTTGGATTACTTTTATTGTGATGTTTTTTTATCAGCTGTTTGGACTCTCATTCTGATGGCACCCATTCACTGCAGAAGATGCATTGGTGAGCAAGTGATGCAAAATTTGTCCACATCTGTTCACATGAAGAAACAAACTCATGATCTATTCCTCCCAGCAATTTCACACAAGCTGGAGTCTACCCAGTATTATCAGTGTGTGATCTGATCATCCTAGCAGCAAGACGAACACTAAAACTATATTACAACGATATTAATATTAAAGTCCTCCAAGGTCATTTTCAATACCATCTCAAACTGCGATGCAAGAAGATTCCAGCTGTGTTTGTATGAAGTGAGAGTGACCGAGCCAGTGATTTGATAAAGGAGACGTGAACATTTTAATGGCAGCAGTTTCAGTGTCCCAAGGGAGAAATATAAATATATAAATTATGATTAAACAGATAAAATTCAGTAACAGTGCAGTCCAAAAAAGTAATCAAGAGATTTAAATTAAAAGGAATTAATTAAGAAGTAATTAAGAAAGATAAACTAAAGATGAACAATAAGACTGAATGTGCCAAAAATAGTGATAATGAGCATACGTTTTCTCTCTCATCATTCTCATTGTCTTTTTTGTTTCTTTCTTCCCATATTGTTTCTGATTCTATCGATCAGAATTCCGGTTCTTTCAGTCTTCTGCTTCATCGTCCTCTTTCCATTCCCTCCTTCTGCCCCCCATCGTGCTTGCTCAAATTATTCACCAAACTCAATCTTTTCAACACCAGCAGCAATCTGCATTAAAAACAGGAGAGGAGGAATAATTACTTCCTTGTTATTCACGAGTGGGTGCAATTATCATTAACTATGATAATCATGTCTAGGACATATTCTCATTATCATCATTAGCTGGGTCTGGGAAACAGCAGATAAACGCAGGCTTCCCTGTATCTGGCTCTGAGCCGGCATTCTATAGGAAGTAGAACCAGGGTACTAGAGCGGAGACATTTGTATATCAGCGAAACCAGAGTGAAAGAGAGATGGCGAACGCTCTCGTGTGATTTTCAAAGCATTAGCAGGATTCATTACTTAATGCATATGCAAAAAAGATAAAAAATTGTTAATCTGCATAATATTTTGCGCAAATAGGCTTATTTTTTTCTCTCACAGATGGATTTCTGTCAGCATGATAATTGCGGTTTGCTAATGAGTCAGGTGTCTCTCCTTTCAGGAACGCCCTCCTCGCCTCGAAACTTGGTTTTTAACATCAATGAGACCGCCCTCTTTCTGGAGTGGACTCCGCCCAGTGACACAGGTGGTCGGAAGGATGTAACCTATAATGTCTTCTGTTTCCGATGCGGAGCTGAGGGCCAGGCCTGCGAGCCATGCAACAGCAACGTACGCTTCGTGCCCAAACCCACGGGCCTCACAAGCACCTCTGTGGTAATTCAGGACTTTGTGGCTCATGCCAACTACACATTCCAAATCGAAGCTCTGAATGGAGTGTCGGGTTTGGGCAGATCTGAAAGACAGCTTGCCAATATCACCGTCAGCACAGAGCAGGCTGGTGAGTAGATATTTTTTTTTAACATTGAACTGACTTGAACTAAATTGTGGATCATTGATATTCTAGGCTTTTTTAAGTGTGGTGTTATGCTGCATTGATATGCTCACAGATAAGGCTCACATCACAGAAGAATATAGAAATGGATTACACAGATATCTGTTTGTGATTCTGATACATTAAAAATTATATCTGTGACCCTAGACCACAAAACCAGTCATGAGTAGACTTTTTTTTATTGATACATATGATTTATACATAAATAAGCTTTCCATTTATGTATGGTTTGTTAGAGTAGGACAATATTTGGCTGACATACAACTATTGAAAATCTGGAATCTGAGGGTGCAAAAATACTGAGAAAATCTCCTTTAAAGTTTCCAAATGAAGTTCTTTGCAATGCATAATACTAAGTTTTGAGATATTTACAGTAGGAAATTTCCAAAATGTCTTTATGGAACATGATCTTTACTTAATATCCTAATGATTTTTTGGCATAAAAGAGAAATCAATTATTTTGACCCATAAAATGTATTATTTGGCTATTGCTACAAAAATACCCATACTACTTACAACTGGTTTTGTGGTCCAGGGTCACATATTAATAAATAATAAAAAGCTGATACATTAATTATAAAGTTATACTTATGTTTGTTATAGTATAGGGAAGGCTTCATAGGAGGACAACTGGAACTGCAGGTTGTCTTCCAACAGCTCATGAAAAAGTATTTATTAGAAATTACTTAATAAATAAACTACAGCAACAGATATAGTATAGATGTAGTATAGACTTTTATAAAGTTACGAAAGATTTCTATTTCAAATAAATGCCATTCTTTTAAACAATTCTATTAATTTCAAAAACCTTAAAGGGGTCCAATGCTGTTTCATGCGTGTTAAGTTATTTACACTGTTAAAGAGTTGGATTCTCATGTTAAACATGGCCAAAGTTTCAAAAAACGATTTGGACGTATACAGGTGCTGGTCATATAATTAGAATATCATCAAAAAAGTTGATTTATTTCACTAATTCCATTCAAAAAGTGAAACTTGTATATTATATTCATTCATTACACACAGACTGATATAATTCAAATGTTTATTTCTTTGAATTTTGATGATTATAACTGACAACTAATGAAAACCCCAAATTCAGTATCTCAGAAAATTAGAATATTGTGAAAAGGTTTAATATTGAAGACACCTGGTGCCACACTCTAATCAGCTAATTAACTAAAAACACCTGCAAAGGCCTTTAAATGGTCTCTCAGTCTAGTTCTGTAGGCTACACAATTATGGGGAAGACTGCTGACTTGACAGTTGTCCAAAAGACGACCATTGACACCTTGCACAAAGAGGGCAAGACACAAAAGGTCATTGCAAAAGAGGCTGGCTGTTCACAGAGCTCTGTGTCCAAGCACATTAATAGAGAGGCGAGGGGAAGGAAAAGATGTGGTAGAAAAAAGTGTACAAGCAATAGGGATAACCGCACCCTGGAGAGAATTGTGAAACAAAACCCTTTCAAAAATGTGGGGGAGATTCACAAAGAGTGGACTGCAGCTGGAGTCAGTGCTTCAAGAGCCACTACACACAGACGTATGCAAGACATGGGTTTCAGCTGTCGCATTCCTTGTGTCAAGCCACTTTTGAACAACAGACAGCGTCAGAAGCGTCTCGCCTGGGCTAAAGACAAAAAGGACTGGACTGCTGCTGAGTGGTCCAAAGTTCTCTGATGAAAGTAAATTTAGCATTTCCTTTGGAAATCAGGGTCCCAGAGTCTGGAGGACACAGGAGAGGCACAGAATCCACGTTGCTTGAGATCCAGTGTAACGTTTCCACAGTCAGTGATGGTTTGGGGTGCCATGTCATCTGCTGGTGTTGGTCCACTGTGTTTTCTGAGGTCCAAGGTCAACGCAGCCATATACCAGGAAGTTTTAGAGCACTTCATGCTTCCTGCTGCTGACCAAATTTATGGAGATGCAGATTTCATTTTCCAACAGGACTTGGCAACTGCACACAGTGCCAAAGCTACCAGTACCTGGTTTAAGGACCATGGTATCCCTGTTCTTAATTGGGCAGCAAACTCACCTGACCTTAACCCCATAGAAAATCTATGGGATATTGTGAAGAGGAAGATGTGATATGCCAGACCCAACAATGCAGAAGAGCTGAAGGCCACTATCAAAGCAACCTGGGCTCTCATAACACCTGAGCAGTGCCACAGACTGATCGACTCCATGCCATGCCACATTGCTGCAGTAATTCAGGCAAAAGGAGCTCCAACTAAGTATTGAGTGCTGTACATGCTCATACTTTTCATATTCATACTTTTCAGTTGGCCAAGATTTCTAAAAATCCTTTCTTTGTATTGGTCTTAAGTAATATTCTAATTTTTTGAGATACTAAATTTGGGATTTTCATTAGTTGTCAGTTATAATCATCAAAATTAAAAGAAATAAACATTTGAAATATGTCAGTCTGTGTGTAATGAATGAATATAATATACAAGTTTCACTTTTTTAATGGAATTAGTGAAATAAATCAACTTTTTGATGATATTCTAATTATATGACCAGCACCTGTAAAAGAGTATTTGTGTGCCAAATATTTACTTCAGGGTTTCTTACAATTTTCGGAAAGTTTTTTTCAATCATGGCTCTTCATGACATTCTGAAGGGTGGAACTCCTTGTATGGGCATTTCTCCCAGAAGAGAGCACCCATGCACACATCGACCAGAGCGAGCGCAAAAGCGTGTGCTTCGTTTGGCTGCACTGCTGCGCGAGACTCACTTGGGAAAAATGTATTTAAAAAAGTTTGGTTTTGGTTGTAAGGCAAAGATAACCTTGCTCAGCTTCCCGAAGAACTCAGCGATGCAGTTTGTTTTTCTGGGGCAGAAACTGAGTTTTGAATTGTGTTTGTTGACGAACGTTTTATAAACAAGGCCCAGTTCAACACTGGATTTACACACCATTTGATACTGAAAGATGGAGCAGTCCCAGCTATAAAAGATCCTGGTCATGATTCAGAACTGCAGGTGGTGAGTAAAACAGCATCAAATGTGTGTGTCTTTATTGGCAATTGCTGCACAAGTGCTCGGCTGTTTTTGGAGGGAATAGTAAAGCTATCTTTCTTTTGTAAACATACTAAAACTAAAGACTTTTTGGATAAAAGAAGCATGCAGTACTACTCTGTAGGTACTCAAGATTAACATAAGAACATGAAACTGTGTGTTATGCCCCCTTTAGATAAAAAAAAATTGTAATAAGAATTGTTTCTTAAGCAGCATATGTAAATGATTTCTGAAGGATCGTGTGACTGAAGGAAAGGCTGTTGAAAATTCGACTTCACAGGAATAAATAACATTGTAAAATATAAAGTAGAAATTATATTTTTTAATGAACCCCAAGTATGACCTGTATGGCTTAATATATAACATAAATTATGTCTCTTATTGAAATATGGAGTGGAAAAGCCATGAAAGATTTACCTTATTTAAAAATCCACATTGTTTTATGCATATTCTGGACTATGGGGCGCCATTATTTCAATGACTTCAAATGGATGAACTCTGTGAGCTACTGGCTTTTACCGCAACACAACTCAGAATTCTCTGAGCATGCTAAATACTGATGTGATGCCACATTGTGCAGCTTTTGGTTGTAATTTTTGGTCGAAGGGCAACAAGAGAAGCTAAAAGAATGGTAAGATGTCTGTGGATGCATAAAACCTCCTAAAGACCTGCATCTTTGTCTTTATCCTTTAGCCCTTATGCATTTGAGACTTACATTGCTTCTCTTGTTGCTCTTCGACTGAAAATTACCGCAAAATGTGGCTTTGTATCAGTATTTTATTTTCTGAGTTGTCTTCTGGTAAAATAGCAACAGTTAGTGCCTGTAGCTCAACAAGTTTGATGTAATAGAAATAATGGTACCCTCCCATAGTCAAAAAAAAAGTATGAAACTATGTGAATTTTTTTAAATAACGTAAATCTTTAATGGGTTTTCTGCTACATATTTCAGTAAGAGACATCATTTACATTATATTAAGCCATACAAGTTTACAAGTTCCAAGTTCCAACCTTTGTCTCCTGATGTTCTGAGCAGTAGACCTGCTAGCATGCTTTCCCAGTCCGCAAAAAAACAAACCATTGGCACAAGGCATTCATAACTATTGCCATCCTGGCCAGACTCTCATCGTTCATCATGATAATGATGATAACTGCAAATTTCATTTCATCCTGGAGAGGCATTGTCTCAGCACATCAAATGCGGGATGTCTCCTGGCCTAAGCTCAGTTTCACACTAATAGAGACATGCAGCTTTATCTAAAAGCCTGCTGTCTTCCTCTATATGGCTGCTGTATTCGCAGATATGGCCAAACTTCATTATTAGAATCTGCCCAAGTCTCCACAGGATGGCTCTTTCGACACTCAGGACCTATTCTCACACCGTATTTATCATTTTCTCTGTGTGTGCCCATTTCCTGTTCTCTGACTGATGATTGTGCTTCAGCTTCATTGGTTTGCGTTTTGGTAAAGTGTAGCGATTCAGCTGTTTTCTCACCTTTGGGTTATCCAGATGTTTCCTTCAAAGGAACAGTGTGAAGTACAATTTGTTGCATGAAGTACTCCAACATGATGAATGATTTTATGTCTGCAGATGTGTGAGAGGTTAAAAGTCATATTTGGACCAGGTGGTCTTACACTCCGTTGGTAGGGTCATTTTATTCTAAAGACAGGGAAGCTCATCAGCATCAGTGTCAGTGAGGAAGAAAGATTGATTGATATGATCAATCTGCCTCATGAGCTGTAATCACAGTGAAGAGTTTCACACCACCCATCCTTCAAGTCTTCAATCTACCACCTGTGGAGAGAGAGGGAAGGAGACAGAGCATAGGGAAGACATTGAGCTGCACAGTGTATATATAGCATCTGAAAATATTCAGAGCATTTTTGTAGTGAGATACAGTAGCCCCAAAAAGTATTTAGAGACTTACAGTCAGTGTTGGGCATGTTCCTTTAAAAAAGTAATTAGTTATAGTTACTAGTTACTTCTCACAAATAGTAACTGAGTTAGTAATTGAGTTACATCATTATAAAAGTAACTAATTACCAGGGAAAGTAACTATTGCGTTACTTAAAAAAAATAAAATAAAATTCAAATTTGTCAAATAACTTGGCTGCTCTCAATATTAAATATGTTAAATGAATGAAATGGACACTAAATATAATAAATTATTATTATAAAGCATTGTACATTAATCTACACTATTTTAATGTTGCTGTGGGACAATGTGAGAGACACCTATCAAATTCAATATATTATTGTAAAAATTATCATTAGTATAGTGAACAACAAAACACAATATATGGTTTAGAACTTTTAATATTTATTGCACAGACCACAACTGGCCAACAAATAAGTCTTAATATAAATTATGCTTCTTAAGGAATGTACCAAAAATAAATGAATAAAACTAATTTTAGGGCTGTGCAATTAATCAAAATTGTTTTTCGATTTCAAAATTTATTGTATTGAAAATAAAATAATCGAGATAAAACGATTATTTTTTTTATTTTATTTTTAAAAGCACCAAAGAGAATTCGCACTGTTCTGTGTATGCATTCAGAGACAGAAAATAACACAGACTATTTTTTCAGCTATTAAAATAGTTCAGTTTTTGTATGTAATAGTTTTTTAATTTGGGAAGTTGTTGGGAGGATTTTTTTTTTTTTTTTTTGTTCGTTAAATATAAGTTTTTGTTCAAATCATCATGACTTGACTGAAATAAAATATATAGCTATAAAAGGGTTAAAGTTTTAAACAATGTTGGTTGAAACGTTAAACAATGTGCGCTTTGTTTGTGCTGAAAGTGGAAGCTATAGCCACTTCACGGGACAGAGGCGCCAGCACCATCACTTGCATTGATTTCCAGTGGAAACAATTTAAAATTATCCATCAAAACCATACATGGCTTACAGACATGATGAATACATATATGAAAAGCTTTAAATTATTGCTTAACGAAATAAAACAAATAAAACACAAAAACTTTTTCATTATGTAGCTAATCTGTAAAAAGATGCATTTCTCAAGGTGCATCAAATAGGCTAGCAGATTTCGAAAGTGAAAGTGCCGAAAGTGAAAGCAAAAATGAATTGACACTGGCGAGCCATTTTTACCTAACATTCACCAAAATAATCGTGATTATGATTTTTGCCATAATCAAACAGCCCTAAGTGCTGCTGTACGAAAAAAGATATATAATGTGCGTGACTCACCAACCCTAACCCATTGGGGAAGCGGTGGAAGCTTAAATGGCTGTTATACAGACCTGAAGCCCGAACAAAGTGGCACACAGCAATGATTCGTAGATTCCAGCTCCGTTCTCTGAAGCTTAAATGAGTCACGCACATTATATTTCTTTTTTCGTACAGCAGCACACATCTTATTTGTTTACGGATGAAGACAGCAAGTAAACCGGAAACTGATATCCCGACTTCTTGCGAAAGTGGAAGTGCGTCGCTAGACTCGCTACGCTTGTGCACAGAGTCTATTATAGTAACGCCGCATTTTTGTCAGTAACGGTAACGGCGTTGTAACGGAGGAAAAAGTAATTAGTTTGATTACTCGTTACTGAAAAAAGTATCGCCGTTAGTAACGTCGTTTATTTATAACGCCGTTATTCCCATCACTGCTTACAGTAAATATGAATTTTAAAATATATACCTGTAAGTTTCATTGACTTTGAGCAGGGACAAGTAAATGAACATAATGACAACAAGTCCAAATGTTCCAAACCTGTACAGTGTTGTAGCTAAAATGAGCTCATTCACGTTATGGTCAAGACCTAAAGAGTTAAAAAACATGAAGATATGGTTTTGGACATCAAGACAGACTCAAGACCCAGTCTGGTTTCTAATACTACAATATGGTAGTATTACATGATTAATGGTAGTACAATGATTTAGACTCCATTGGCTTTAATTGTATGGATAAAAAACTTGGATTCAGTATCGTGTTTTGTGTTTATACAGGTTTGGAACAACATGAGGGTGAGTAAATGATGACAGAATTGTTGGATATACTACCCCTTTACAATATTTACATAATTTATGACGCAAACATTGTGAAGGTGTTAAAATTCTTGTTGAAGTAGAGTAATTACCATTTTAGAATATTTGCCATACAATTGCATGTGTTGTTGTATGTTGGTTTGATAAAGCTGAAATGTTGTTATACTACTCAAACTTAATATTCTTCTTTTTCTGAGACTGAAATGTCTGACTGTATCTGCTTTTAGGACTTTAATGTTACAAGCCCCAAAAGTGATAGACCCTGTTGTGTAGTTTGTTTCTATGTCTTTTCAGACTATTCAGACTTACAATTTTCATATGAATAAGTATTGCAAATTTACAAGTTTCCCTAGACTTACATTGGCTGAGCAAAAATGCCCCCTCTAGAGGACAACTGCAGTCTGCTAGAGAGACCAACAGGATAAGAAATCTTTGAACTCCACTCATTATTTTCATTTTCAATCGGTTAAATGAACAATTAAATGAATACATTCCATTCATACTGACGAGTTAAACCAACATATCTGATCAATACTAGGTCAGGGCATGACAATAATGACTGTTGTCCAGAGACAAGTGTGAAAGACGCTAGGGACAGATGATTGATCTGTCACTGCTTTGACTGGTCCACTGCTGTGCCCTCACGAAACGTTATCATTTAAGTATTTAAGCAGTTTCACACCATTCAAGCACAAGAACACATGAATGAGCTAAATTCAGAGCTTGGAAGCTGTTTTGCGTGACACAGAGAGCCATGCAGCATCTCTGACAATGCGCAAGCCCTAAGATTTGTTCACTTTCGCTTCATGCGCTTGAACAGACAAACCCATACAAGGTCATGTCAAAATTATATCTTGCCAAATATCAATTAAAACACTCCTTTCTCAAGTAAACAAAAACTTGAGAAATAAATCGGATGTGGATCATTATATTGGGTTTGTGCATTAAAGCAACTGTATTTAACAATTGCTGTCTGTCTTTTATGTCCATCAAAAAGAAGAAAATCACTCATTGCTCATGACTGAATAACTTTAGTATCTTTCACAAGGATCAATATTTTTTATTTATTTTAAATTTTGATTATTCAATTTCTGAACATAAAAACCTACAAAACTTTTTTTTTTGTACTATTGCTTATAATTTTCTTATTGTTAAAAGGGTTGTTGTCATAATAAGCCTCCTTTTTTAAATTTACAAAACAGCAAGGGTCTATAGAAATGTATTTTGAAACAATAATTGTACTGTTTTGTTGGAACCCGCTCAAAAGCACTGAACAGACATGTGATCTGGCTCTTTTGCCTTAAGGCTGCCCATGTTGACTATTTCAAGCCAACAGCAAAGTTCGTTCACAAACTTTAGAATCTAGCTGATGTATTTGTTTGTACTTGTTAACATTGTATTTTGTTTAACACATATTTAAAACATAAAATAACGTATCAAAAGTCATCTGCAAACATAAGATACTGGACCTTTTCTCAGAACAAACCATTTTTGAAATGGCTTTTTTTAGAGGATCCAATGTAGTCAGTGACCCTAGCAAACAAGTGTACTAGAAGAGTAACCACAACTCTAGTTTATCAAATTAACGGTGAAAATGTTCCACAAGGTTTGACGGCCAGAATGTGAACAAAATCCCATTTTTGTTTGCTTTCAAGTTTTAATTCTTTAATATAAAGGCAGCTTAATTTAATGCTTTTATTTAATGCACTGACATTCAGAAAGTATGGCTTATTGCCCAGATATTACAAAGGCTTCTGTGTATAGAGGTTTAGATCAGTGTAAGCAGAGATGATCATGATCCTATTTTCATTGTAAAACTATATTGCCATACTGAATGGCATGTTTACAATAGCTTTAATAAGGCCAACACTCACAGTACAGTATGTACACGTTGTCTACGCAAATGTAACCGTAAATCTTTTACTGACAATCTCTAGAGCTCAGTAGTCAAAGTTAAAACCCAGAACTCATTACAGTATAACTAACATTTGCAGTACAGCGAATCTTGCTCTCGGGTGTCTATTTAGCCCTACATCAAATGTTAATCGAGGTCAGGTTGAGGGTAGCGACTGTGGGATTGGGCTGGACTCCCACAAAAAATCCCACAAGGGTGATGATGGGGCAAAGGGCCAACAACCCTCCAGTTCCCTCACCCATACTAACCAGAACCAGTGCACTATTAATGAGCAGAAAGAGCTAGAGAAGGCCAAAGGCTGTTGCCATGCAGGGGTTTGAGCCAAAGAAGCATGATTCAAGAGATTCCAAACAAGCTTTAATGGTGAACTCTTTCTGCCACTCAGAAACATTCATATTACATCAAAAATATCAGACCCTCAACTTTTCACACAGTGATTGAAGCATGTTTAATAGATCTGAAACTTCTTTTTCCCCTCTGTGAACCTCTACTAACCTGAAGTGGTTAGTGAAACACAACAGCCTTGAGGTAATTTACACTGGGTTTCAAGGTGTTTTATATACCATTTAAAGCTACAGTGTGTATTTTTTATTTTTATTTTTTATTTTTATATGGGTTAAAGGTGAGACATTCTGTTTTGGTGTTCGCATCAAATTTTCAAGAGTGATAATATTATATGCATCAAAAGCATATTAAATGCAAGTAAAGTGTCTACTTTAATGTTTCAAATAACTAAAATGTCAAAATCGTTATTCAGCATAACATATTTATATAAAAATGAAACGGCTTACTTATTCTGACTTGTATTTTCATGTAAAATAATAATAAAAAAAACATTATCATACTAAATTTAAATATATTTTTAAATGATTAAAAAGTTATTGCTGACAAATTTTTAAAACCTAGTGTTTGCAGGATAGTGGCAAAGATAAGTAAAGATTTAAAATTAAAATTAATTAGTGTTTGGGGGCTGCACTCATTATTTTTTGCTCAGTGTGTATATGTATATGTACTTTTAATTTTGAATTTTAAATTAATTTTTATTATTTATTTTCTGTCTTCATTTTAATTTTAGTTACCATTTTAGTTATTTTGTTGTTTTTTATTATTTTAATTGAATATGTCTATATAGTTTGTCAAATTTTCAGTTTCAGTTATATATATATATATATATATATATATATATATATATATATATATAATTTTATTTTTTATTATTATTATTTTTTTATTTATTTATTATGTTTAATAAAGTGAAAATGATTTTTTTTTCTTCAAATTTTGGCTGATGCTTGCAAGACCTGTTTGAAACATTATGATTTGTTGTTTGTTTTTATGTTTGTTTTTTTTGTTTTTTTGTTGTCATTTATATAATTATGTTTGGTCCTGCTGAAGGTATAGAATTTACACACTGCAGCTTTAAATAATCTCAGCCAATAGGTGCTTAAAGCACACAGTATGATGCAACTGTACAGTAATGTGAATGCGTTAAGCTCTGTTGTGGAGTTTTCAATGCATTTTTTGGTCAACACAAAGTGCAGTCATTCACTGTAAACATAAAGCGATATTGGAGCTGGCAGGTGTTGTTTGACCCAGCCATGTCTTTTTAAGGAGAAGCCCACAGCCAGAGTGAGTTACAGCACAAATGTACTGTCAGACTGAAATGTTGTGTGAGAAATACTAGTGGAGAACTGAAAGTGCTACAGACATTAATGCAGAACATCGTTTTTTGTGCTGCCGCTGCTTTTGGATGGGTGGGTGGATGGCATGTTTTAGATATGTGTGTTTGAGGCTTTCCTGGAGAGTGGATGAGTTTGTGTGTGAGATGTGTGAAATGTAAATGTTCTTTCCTGAGAGGCTACATGTTGTGCAGTTCCTAACTCTGAATTATATATTTATTTATTATTTTTAGGCTTTGGATAGAATTGTCAAAAGCAAGGTGTCAGAATGTTTGTGGGCTTGCATAATGTCAGAGGAAATCTCAATTACACAGCACGCACACACACACACATGCTTGGACACATTGATATATGCATGCAGATCCATGTGTACCTGCACACTTTGCTGACACATTGGCAGGCCGACAAGACAAGCACGCACACACATTCCCCCCCGAGTCCTCCGGCATTTATACACGTTCGCTCACAACGAATTCTGCCAGCAGTGCTGGTTTTTAACAGGTTCATTCTCTGAAACAGCTCACCAATGCTGCCACTGGTTTCTTCAGGTGCTAATATTTTGTTTTCCCACAGTGTAGTTATGTAATATTATTCCCACACCATTCCTACAAAAAATAAAAAAATGAAACAAATAAAAAATGGCCGCATAAAGCAGCCTAGCTTTTCTGTTCTTAGCTGGTTTAAACTGGCCTTCCAGCCTGGCCAAGCTGATAAGTGCCCAAAACCCCTCTAAAACCAGCCATCTGACCAGACTTTCCAAATCTGGGAAATCAGACAAGCTCAAGCTATTTTTTTTTCCTCGAGAGGGAATTCTGAAACTGTATAATGACAACAATAGTTCACATAGTAGCAAGGTACTGTTACTATTATAAAACTGTGAAAAAGTGGTATTATATCCTGTATCAAGATTGATATACACTCTTAAAAGTAAAGGTGCTTCACGATGCCTTAGAAGAACCTATTTAGTCTAAAAGATTCCATAAAGAACGTTTAACATATAAAGAACCTTTCTGTTTCACAAAAGTTCTTTGTGGCAAAAGAAGGTTATAAAATGGTAAGAAAGAGATGCTTCTTTAAAGAACCTTTGACTAAATGTTTTTTTTTTTGCAGAACCAAAAATGGTTCTTCTATGGCATCACTGTGAAGAATCTTTTAAACCACCTTTATTTTTTAAAGTGTAATCATATGTTATCTATAATGTGATGTTTAATCATTTTCACATATGTACATTTTCTAGGTATATGAAGATGAAATTTATATAAACTACATAGAAAAATTTGTATGTGGTAGTAATATCTACTGCATATGATGATCTGTTGACTCTTTAGCCGCTAAACACCGAAATTTCCGCGTTTCCACGTTTCATATGCCTGAGGAGTCCAGAATCTCTCTGTGTGTCAAAAACACAGGTGAGGAAGATGCAGAAATGAGCGATTTTTGCAGGTGCATATGAAAAATATGGCAATCATCAACAATAAACAGCATATAAATGAAAACTGCCTAATGGTACAGAGAAAAATGTTGATCCAGGAAGTGATATAGGACTGTGCAAGATTTTGGGGTGCGGATGGAAGCCATCCACTGCATCTTTGCTTTGAGCATCATACTGAATATGATCCAGATCATTTAAAAATGTGATTTTCTCAGCTTTTTGCTCAAAATTTTGCTTTTTTATATAAAACCTGTCTACATTCAAGAGTTGATAAAAAAGAATGCTTGAAGCCAGAATAAAACTGATTTGTTGTTGTTGTTGTTGTTTGAAAGTTTTGATGTATTGCATGTTCAGATATTCATACAACAAAGTATTCTTGGGGCGATGACATTTTAGTGAAAATGATAACAAATGCTGGTGGTGGCTGTCTTTTTTTATTTATTGTAGTAAAAAGCACATCTATTTAACTGAA
The DNA here is from genome assembly GCA_033026305.1 of Cirrhinus molitorella. Classification (NCBI taxonomy): domain Eukaryota; kingdom Metazoa; phylum Chordata; class Actinopteri; order Cypriniformes; family Cyprinidae; genus Cirrhinus; species Cirrhinus molitorella. The sequence continues at coordinate 25,478,300 of CM065120.1, forward strand.
ATCATAAAACTTAACTATAAAATGTAACAACAATTTATTATAATTTTATACAAATAGGGCCCTATGAAATACTTTCTTTCTTTCTTTCTTTCTTTCTTTCTTTCTTTCTTTCCTGGATGTATGATTTAATACAAATGTATTATCAAAAACAGTGGTAATAAGATAAAGGCACAAAACATTATCTTTTAAAGTATAATCAAAGTAAAGTGTAACTATTACTCAGTGGTTGATGAAGTATTGAAGCATAAGTATATAAGTAATATTAATATAAGAGGCACTTTATCTGGTACTTAGTCTCTTTCATTCCAAGATAAGAACACATTTCTGGAATCTGCATCTGATGTGGCATTTAGATGTATTTACACAGTTTAATGTAGCTCAGAGGAGACATGAACACATTTAACCATTTTAAACATAAAACAATGAAAACTGATATATAAAATTATTTTAAGGAGAATTTCACTTCCAGAACAAAAATGTACAGATATTTACTCACCCACTTGTCATCCAAGATGTTCATGTCTTTCTTTCTTCAGTCATAAAGAAGTTATGTTTTTTTGAGGAATACATTTCATGGTTTCTTTCCGTATATTGGACTTCTATGGTGCTCGTGAGTTTGAACAACAAAATGCAGATTAAATGCAGGTTAAAAGGGCTCTAAGTGATCCCAGCTGAGAAAGAAGTCTTATCTAGTGAAACGGTTCTATTTTTTAAATTTTTTTTATTTTTACATTTAAAAAAAATACCGGTTTATATACGTTTTAACGTAAAAAGGTCATCTTGTCTAGCTCTGTGTGTACTGTGTATTCCGGTTCAGGGCAGTTAGGGTATGTCAAAAACTCCCATCTCATTTTTTTTTCCTCCAACTTCAAAATTGGTACTTCTGTCTTGAACCGGAATACACAGAGTACACGCAGAACTAGACACGACGAGCATTTGAGGTTAAAATGTATATAAATTGTCAATTTTTTTTTCACTAGATAAGACCTTTCTTCCTCAGCTGGGATTATTTAGAGCCCTTTGAAGCTACATTTTGAAAGTTCAAACTCATGGGCACCATAGAGAAGTCCACTATATGGAAATCAGAGAAATCCTGAAATATTTTCCTAAAAAAAACATAATTTCTTTACGACTGAAGAAAGAAAGACATGAACATCTTGGATGTCAGGGGGGTGAGTAAATTGTCTGTAATGTTTTGTTCAACTTGGAAGACAACTTGAAAACATGAAAAAAATAGTTCAAATGTGAAATTAAAACTGCCAGTAGGTAGCAGCAAGTGACTGCAACAGCAGGCAATGATGTGTCCAAAATGTAAGTCACTTAATGATAACTTTATTAAACTTATAGAAAATCAGCATTACATTTGTTATCATGCTGATATCTGAAGAAAAACGACACTCTTCGTGTAATATAGATTATATATATATATATATATATATATATATATGTATATATATATAAATAAAACTGTATTAAATTATATAAATATAAAAGACATACAGAGGCATTTTTGCCGACTACAATTAGAATGCCTAGAATGCCTTGAATTGTGATGATTCTAAAATGATGATTCTAAATGCGTTGTAATAGATTAAATCACATAGTGTATGCATGCACTCTCTGTGTTTTTGTGATATACTTGATATTTTTTTAAGATCACACATCGTTACAACAACTTACCATATTATCCGACATCCCAACCTCGAGTCTTCAACTTGAGTGGAAAATTAAATCATCTACAGCACTACTTTTCATTTATTCATCCAAGATTTGCCTAATTCCATGGTTAAAACGCTACGCTAATGTATATGTCTAATTGAATCACAGCAATAGTTCTGTTAAAAAAAAAGAATCTGTAAATATAGGGATTTATATTTCTGCTGCCTTTGTATGATTGTCCATCCATATCAATAGCCTCATTTTCTCTCATCTGTCTATACTTATCTGTAGAATTTCAGACCAAATCAATTTCAGGCGGCGTCTGTTATTTTGCTGAAAGTCTCACTCTCAGATGCTATGGTATAAAAATGTCTGTTGCACTGAAATATAGCGGTTATTCAATAAAAAGCTTTTCTCATAAAGAAAAATGTGTAAAAATCCTTAAATTATTCAAGCTTCGTACGTCACCAATAAGAGGCACACTAATAAAATGGCAATCTAAGATATTAAACTAGCTGGCCAAATCTCATTTAAAAAATTACTCAGCCAGGCATAATCTACTTTAGCGATGAGCCAGCGCATTGAAAAAATGACAAATAATGCTCTAAACGTACACAACTTTAATAAAGAAAAGGAAAAATAAATAGCAAAACTGAAACTTATTACGTTTTGCATGCTGGCATCTGACAGCAATCTCTCATATGTTAAGTATTTTATTTAGATTCACAGTTATTGTGATTCTTTACTGCTGTGATATTTACACTACTTCCTCAAGCTGTCCTCATTCAGACAGTCTGGCCCCTGAGTACTGACCGAAGACCCTCATCCTTGAGCCGTTTGTCATTTATTTAACATTACATCCCAGTGTGTTTTGGGGGCTTTTAGCCACAGTGGCCTCAGCGGAGCCTTTCATTGTCAGTTTTAGACAGAGCTGGGAGTCTCGGAGCACCTCAGATCAAGGGAAGGGGAAAGATAAGTGACAGGGGGTTGGGCTGTGTGTGCATGTGTGTATGTGCATTCATCATTTAGACCAGTTTCGTAATTGTTTCAAACAGTGCTGGGCAATATTTACACCAACTACCTGGTGGTAGGGTTAGACAACATACCAAAAGATGCCCATTAAACAGCAGCTCCAGTGGCATACGCAATAAAGTGCATAGCAATCACTTTTTGACATCATTAGGGCTGCCCCATAATAGTCGAATAATCATTAGTCGACGAAAAGAGGCTTGGTAGACCAAAATTTTTATTAGTCACTTGTTTTAGTCAGTGACAGAAAGATTGTTAACAGCTGGTCTATGTGGTAATATAGTACATCAGGCAAACGCTTACCTATCATTCATCGACCTCAAATATGGCTTTTCATCTGAAAGATGTATGTAGTAGCAACTTTACATGGCAGCTCAATCTAATGTTAAACAAAAAAAATTGCATTATTCAAGTGTCTGCGGAGTGTGGAAGCTGAATAGTAGTGCGCTCACTTCATTACAGATGAAGGCACCATGCAGTCACTTTCTCTTAAAATACTCCGTCATTTTTGGACATACAAATAAAAGTAATACATCTTTTGAATCTGTAAAGACTCTGTTTATTTGTGTGCCTTTAGAATTACAAAAAAAAGTTGCACTTTTGTAAAATAATGAACGCAAACAGGATGCACTTTCTGCCATCTCAACCTCTGTGAACTTGAGCATGAAACTCAGTGTATACTTGCCTTACAGACATGAAAAATCTATTTATAGAGAGTGAAATTTCTACTTTTAAAAGAACCAATTCAAATAGAAAACAAATATTCTAAGATTATGTAATCCATATGAAACATGCATACAGGCGCATACTGCAGAGATGAGAAGACGAAAACAACAAAAGCACTAGTTTATCAACAAATTATTAAAACGTTATTGCAGTCTCCTTGCTGTTTTTCCTTGACACGTTTATGATTGTTATATTTGTCAGTGCATTGGTACTTATTAGGCTGTGTAGGTAATTAAAGCCTCATCATTATGATTTATATGATTTATTATTAAACATGACTAATAGTCAACTAATGCTTGAAATTAAATGGAAAAGTGGAAAATAGCTTGTCTCGCTGGTGTTTATCGGTTAAGGTTAGGGTTAGGTGTAGAGAGGGCTTTATTGTACCAAAGCAGCATCCATTTAATATTTTTAATAAAAAAAAAAATATTATTTATACTCTATATTATCATTGCATATTGTTTTATGATGTACTACAATATTGAGTTGCATTTATCTATCTATTTATAAAATTATATTATAAAAAAATGACTAGTTTCACATAATGTAAATAGAATATATTGCTATTTGCACTTAGTGTAAACAGCAGATTTCTAAAAATGCTGTTTTCACTACGTTTAAATAGAATCCATATATTTCCGGCCTCAATTCATGTACTACAATGTCCATAATTTTCTCCATGCTCAAACACCTGTAGCAATAACAATGTCTCATATGCAATGCAGGTGTTCTGTACAGTCATTGGCAAAAATATCGGCACCCTTGCAATTCTGTCAGAAAATGCAACACTTATTGGCACCTTGTCAAAATTGTAAGAAATAATGGCCTTTCACACATGTGATGCTCCTGTCATTTGTATTTAGACACAACAGGTATGGGCAATATAGTAGTCACACTTGCAACCACGTAAAATGGAGAAAAGTTGACTCAACTTTTGTTGTGTGTCACACTGAGCATGGAGAAAAGAAAGAAGTGTAAAGAGTTGTCTGTGGATTTAAGAGAAAAAAATGGACAATCTCAAGGCTACAAGTCCATCTCCAGAGATCTTAATGCTCCTGTGTCCTCCATCAAGAGTGCCCATGGCACTGTAGCTAACCTCCCTGGACATGGACGGAACAGCAAAATTAATGAAAAATTACAACAAAGGATTGTTTAAATGGTCCAAACAATTTTAAGCTGCTCTGCAGACACAAGGAACTACAGTGTCAGCTCACACTATCCGTCGCCATCTGAATGAAAAGGGACACTATGATAGGGCACCACTGCTGACACAAAGGCATATAAAAGCAAGACTGGAGTTTGCCAAAACGTATGTGACAAAACCACAATCTTTCTGGGAGAACGTACTGTGGACAAATATAAAAAAGTAGAGCTTTTTGGTAAAGGACATCATGGAACTGTTTGCAGAAAAAAATAAGGCCTTCAAATAAAAAAAACACAGTCCCTACAGTCAAACATGGTTTGATGTTTTGGGGTTGCTTTGCTGCTTCTGGCACTGAATGTCCTGACTGTGTGAACAGTATCATGAAATCTGATGATTACCAAAGAATTTTGGGGTGCAACGTAGTGGCCAGTGGTTACAAACAAATGCTGGAGAGTTCTGAAATAGCCAGCAATGAGTCCAGATCTGAATCCCATAAAACACCTGTTGAGAGATTTTAAAACAGCAGTTGGAAGAAGGCATCCTTCAAATCTGAATGACCTGGAGCAGTTTGCAAAAGAAGAGTGGTCCAAAATTCCAGTAGAGAGATGTAAGAAACTCATTCATGTTTACAGGAAATTATAGATTGCAGTTATTTCTTCCAAAGGGGGTTCTACTGAATAATAAGTTACGGGTGCTAGTAATTTTCTCCAGTGCATTTTTGGGTTCTGTATGGAATAGTATCAGATTTGACTTTTCTTTTCTGTTTTTTGTGTGGTTCCAATGCAAAAAAAAATATAAATAAATAAAAGAATAAGTACCAGAAAGTGAGTACCAAAACATTTGCAGCTGCAACAATTTTCTGAGAGAAGGGTTGCATTTTCTAAAAGAATTGCAAGGGTGCCAATATTTTTGCCCATCACTGTAGTTGAATGTAAAAGTGAACATAAGTGTCTTCATGTTCTCCCAACATCAGAGCCACTGAGGATGCAATGGGCCAGTTTTGCTGTTGATAGTAAAGCCACAAAATGCGCCAAAAATGAAATAGAGAAGTGGAGTGACCGTTAGCTCATTATCATTTAAAGGGACATTCACCGAAACACCTCACCCTGAATACAGCTGTTTTTGACAAGGTAAAATGGGTGTTGTTTTACATGACTGTTGAGGAATTTTAAACAAAGTATTTTGTGGACATTTCATGAAGACCCTAAAAAATTATACCAACTTGTGGAAGACTGGCATTCGATGTCTCCTTAAATATTACAGTTTGAATGCATATTTGTATTGCACATAGGCTGGCCAGAATGTCCATAGACCTTACTGAGCTGAGCAGGGGCAAAGACACACGCTGACACTTCACTGTCCCCCAGGGATAGACAGAGAGATTGAGAGATACAAGGAAAGAGGGAAAGGGGAAAGAGGAGGGTGACTGTCTCCATTTTGACAGACTGTGTGCCACAGAACACAGAGACAGACATCCAGACTTCTGACCCCCTCAGCAGCCCTGAAAGCACTCGAGACTGAGCAGAGCTTCCTTACTCCCCTGAAGGGCTTTATAATGGAGAGTTAACTGCACTGTGTCTTCGCAAGTGAGTGGCAGGCTGACGGTGATTGCACACATATTGTTTGAATGTTGGAATGCTAATGTATATGTGCTGGGCATCGCCAATGAATCGGAGAACAAAGCCGCAAGAACTGTTGCAATTTTGGTGCCATCTGTCTTTCTCTTTTTTTCGCTCTCTCTCTCTCTTCCCCAATCTTTCAATGTTTTTGTTTTCCATTGTGCGTTTAAGAGGATGATGGATGGATTGCAATTCTTGTACAATTTCTGTCAACAGCACAGATGATAAGAGTGAAATGGCAATCACCTGTTTAAACTCTAATGAAGATTTATTTGCTAGCCCACTGATATCGCTGGCAAAATGGCATATTAATATGCAATTATGGACTTAATAAGCCCAGATTAGTCCTGTCAGACATCATAATGATTTCATCTTTCTGATTCTAGTCTGTCAAAATGTGCAACCGGCCTGTTAAGTTTGTGCCTGTTCAGATGTTTCTGTATTTCAGTGTGATTTCCCATGAGCAGGCCCACACGAAACTGCACAACTACACCAGTTTCTGCAAAACTGGAACACCTGTCATTCATAAAATTCTGCAAACCTTCTACCCCTTGTGTGTTTGTTTATTAATATTCATTTAGTACTTTGGGAACACTTTGCAGGACAGTTCTATGTTAACATTGCTGACGCAAGTTAAAGTAATTTAACAATGAACAATGTTTTTTCAAGATTGTTTTACAAAATTGCCCATTTCTGTATGATATTGTATATATTTGTAATTGCACATTTGTAATGATAAAGTTGCAATTTAGTACATTTAGGGCCAGATTTACTAACAGCTTGCGCCACTGCAAACCGTATTTTAGGCGTTAAAATAGTCATGTCAGGATTTACCAAAGATACATAGTGATACGTTAGTGCTGAAAAGGCTTGGACACACAGTTATTTTCGCACCTGACCTTATTGAGTATGCATTTGTAGTAGTTTCTACGGTGGCCCAGTAGTGGCAAACACAACGACATTAAAAAAAGCAAACATAAACTCACAACACAACGACATTAAAAAAAGCAAACATAAACTCACAACACAACGACATTAAAAAAAGCAAACATAAACTCACAACACAACAACATTAGAAAAAGCAAACATAAACTCACAACACAACGACATTAAAAAAGCAAACATAAACTCACAACACAACAACATTAGAAAAAGCAAACATAAACTCACAACACAACGACATTAAAAAAGCAAACATAAACTCACAACACAACAACATTAGAAAAAGCAAACATAAACTCACAACACAACGACATTAAAAAAGCAAACATAAACACAACACAACAACATTAAAAAAAGCAAACATAAACTCACAACACAACGACATTAAAAAAGCAAACATAAACTCACAACACAACAACATTAGAAAAAGCAAACATAAACTCACAACACAACAACATTAAAAAAAGCAAACATAAACTCACAACACAACGACATTAAAAAAAGCAAACATAAGCTCACAACACAACAACATTAGAAAAAGCAAACATAAACTCACAACACAACGACATTAAAAAAGCAAACATAAACTCACAACACAACGACATTAAAAAAAGCAAACATAAGCTCACAACACAACGACATTAAAAAAAGCAAACATAAACTCACAACACAACGACATTAAAAAAGCAAACATAAACTCACAACACAACAACATTAGAAAAAGCAAACATAAACTCACAACACAACAACATTAAAAAAAGCAAACATAAACTCACAACACAACGACATTAAAAAAAGCAAACATAAGCTCACAACACAACAACATTAGAAAAAGCAAACATAAACTCACAACACAACGACATTAAAAAAGCAAACATAAACTCACAACACAACAACATTAAAAAAAGCAAACATAAACTCACAACACAACGACATTAAAAAAAGCAAACATAAACTCACAACACAACGACATTAAAAAAGCAAACATAAACTCACAACACAACAACATTAGAAAAAGCAAACATAAACTCACAACACAACAACATTAGAAAAAGCAAACATAAACTCACAACACAACAACATTAGAAAAAGCAAACATAAACTCACAACACAACAACATTAGAAAAAGCAAACAGTAGCTCACAACACAACGGAAATGCTCCCGACCACTAGGGGGCAGTTGGTCTGCAGAAATTGTGCGTATGTCACTAGTATTTGCGGTCACTGCTGGGCGGTCTGAACCTATGGTCTGAACTGCTGTGATAGTTTTAATTCCGTGTTTTTTATTTGTATTATTTGTTTATTATTGAACATTAACAATTTACACACTCAAGTGGGGAATACAAATATGCATATGAAAAACATACACTTCCCAATAGCCCGGCCCCTGTCCGAGAGCGTATCACAATTTTTGGTCCGAGTCCGACCCGTGCCCGTCTTTTTTTCTCCCACCTTATACTGTTTCAGCTATTAAAATAGGCCTAGTTCAGTTTTGTATATAATGGCAAACTGAATATATTTCGTTTCCGTCTTTGATATTCCGAATATATTTCGAAACACTTGATTTGACTAATTCAAAAATCTCCTTAGGCCTACTATTTCCCTCCGATTAGTTTCTTTTAATTTATGGATGTCTAAAATATAGAAAAAGGAGAAGCCTAAAAAAAGCCAGATGCCCGGGCCGCGTCTGAGCTATGAAGTGAAATTTTGCCCGAAGCCCGGCCCTAGTGCCGTAAATAAGTCGGAGCCCATCGGGCTCGGGCTGAAATGCAGGGCTCTAATTCCTGTATGTTACTGTGTATTTACAAAAATAAACAAAATGTATCTTCTGTATTTCCAGTTTGTAGCATAGATCATTAATTCATAATATTTAATCTGATTCTCAGTTTTTGAGAATCTGTTACCTTGAAAAATAATTTATGCTGTCTACTGATTTGGTTTTAAATTTTTATTGTTATATATTTTATGTAGCTTAAAACATCTTAAAATGCACACATGTAGGTCAGGAAAATCAAAATTTTCTCGGGGGAGCATGCCCCCGAACCCCTTTAACAATATAAATTTTTGGACATCGGTATTTTCAAAAACCTGCGTACGGCCCTGTGCATGAATGAATTGCACAGGCCTGCTATGTTGAATAAATTGACCAGCTTCATCTAACAAATCTACAACATATAGAACCTTCTTTTCATACCACTCAGAGACAAGCAGCTTAAAAACTATCAAAGTAGCCCGGCTTGGCCGCAAATACTCGTGACATGTGCACAGCTAACCGTTTCTGCAGACCAACTGCCCCCTAGTGGTCGGGAGCATTTCCGTTGTGTTGTGAGCTTAATGTTGTTGTGTTGTGAGTTTATGTTTGCTTTTTTAATGTCGTTGTGTTGTGAGCTGATGTTTTTTTAATGTCGTTGTGTTGTGAGCTTAATGTTGTTGTGTTGTGAGCTTATGTTTGCTCTTTTCATGTTGTTGTGTTTGGCACTACTGGGCCACCGTAAGTTTCCCTTTCAAATGCAAACTTTATGGGAGGAGAGTACTGAATCAAGCAACACACTTTACTAACGTTTGCTCTCGTCAAATTACTGGTATTTGATTATTACATCATTTACGCTGCTCTTGGTAGATTGCTCTGGTCGTTATGGAAATTATCTGGCTGTATCTGTGTTATTTAATGTGCACATTGTCAGCAAATCACACACATAATTTTCCCCTCCCATCTGCGCTTTTATGGAATTACGCTCTAAAGCTAACTTACCCTTTTTAGTTAATCTGGCCCTTAAAATATAAACTTTACATCTAATATTGAATACAACACAAATCACATGGAACCTGATCTTTTTTTTTCTGCTTCGGGCGACTTCCTTATGTGGTCCTAAATCATACAGGTCTGATATTTTGCAATGTGACCTCAGTCTGAACAGTCATATCAAAATTCATGTGACCTTTATGTCACTCTAGATCAGCACTCATCACAATTCTGCACTGACGGTAGTCACTCTAAATATTTTACATGCCGGTAGTTCTTTAGTCATTGGTATCACTGTGACATCTTTATACAAACAAAACTTGAGGGAAAATTATGAAAAATAGAAAAACCTTACTTTTTTTATGCGAGTCAGTTCTGGACAGTGACCATTTCAAACTTAAATCTGGTATTGGCCACTTTTAAAATAATAATCTGAATAGCCAAAAAAGAAAAAAAAAGAAAGAAAGAAATGAGCAGTAAATCTGAATTACGCATTAAGGCTTGCAGTGTTAACAGTGTTAAATTGAAAGGAGGAAAATACCAGAGGAAAGCAAAACATAATAGTTTAACAAAGCATGCTAAAACTAGGACTGACAGAGAATTCTGGAAGCAAAGAGCTATATATACACAGGGGAAAACGAGAAACAAAACAAGACACATGCAGGGTGATAATTACGAGTATCCAAGGGAACAGATTCACAGGAAGAAAACCGAAAGAGAGAGAATTCAATCTAAATGTCCATGAATGATTTCAACATAATAGTCTTGCATACAAGTGAACACAAAAAATATTAAATATTAAAGTCAACACATTAAAATAAGTGTACTTATTTACATCACAACAAAAGATTACAATGTAATCATTTAAAATGTACTCTTGAGATAGTGTACCTAAGTTTGTTAAGAAACGTCTCAGGTTACGTATGTAACCATGGTTCCCCAAGGGAACGAGAAGCTGCGTCGGAAACGCTATGGGAACGCCCCCGGCGAGACACCGTCCTGAAGTGTGTATAGAATCAGCCCAATGGAGACATGCCACGTCATGAGCGAGATGACGTAGCGATCCAGGAAGCATAAGAGTGCACCGGCAACACGCTCATTCAGCTTGCCTCGAAGCGAGCGCGTGCAGGGGTGCCAGGAGTATGGCAACGAGACGCAGCTTCTCGTTCCCTTGGGGAACCATGGTTACATACGTAACCTGAGACGTTCCCCTACGTTCTCTCGAAGCTGCGTCGGAAACGCTATGGGAACGAGAATACCAACTGCGCCATACGAGTGAGCCCCCCCTGCTGTGTGAGTAATGCACATCAGGAGGCGAGGACTCGAGCACCTGGGGTAGATGGATGTCCAGATTGTAAAAGCGGACAAATGTATGCGGAGAGGACCAGCCCGCCGCATCACAAATGTCGCTCAGGGACAACCCCAGGAGAAAGGCCTTGGAGGCCGCCATACCCCGGGTCGAGTGTACTCGGACCCCTAACGGTGTAGGGAGACCCGAGGACTCATAAGCAAGTGAGATGGCCTCAACCACCCACCTACTTATGGTCTGCTTGGTGGCCGAAGAACCCTCGGCCCTCCGAAGCACACAAAGAGCTGATCTACTTTATGCCACAGGGCAGCTCTGTGGACGTATGCGTCCAGTGCTCGAACTGGACACAACAGATTCAGTCTCTCTCGACCCGCCTCCTGAAAAGGCGGAGGACAGAAGGCCTGCAGCGCAACGGGACCTGGTGCCCCTGCAGGCACTTTCGGAACATACCGCAGCCTGGGGTAGAGAAATGCCCTGACCATGCCCGGAGAGAACTCCAGGCATGATATAGAAAGTGCCTGCAGATCTCCCACCTGCTTGAGGGAGGAGATGGCGAGGAGGAACAGAGTCTTAAGTGTCAGGAACTTGACTGGAACCTCCTGAATGGGTTTGAAGGGAGCTCCGCAGAGGCCCTCCAGAACCACTACCAGGTCCCAGGTGGGAACCTTGTTGTGCTGCACAGGCCTCAGCCTCAGCGCGCCACGAAGGAAGCGAATGACCAATGGGTTTTTCCCCAATAGATTGCCCATCCTGAAAGGCGTGGTAAGCACTCAAGGCCGCCACGTATATCTTCAGGGTGGCGGGGGTCAACCCGGCGGAGAAGCGGTCTTGCAAGAATTCCAGAACTGTACCAAACGGGCAGTTGACTGGACCTTGCAACCACTGTCCGCACCAAGAAGTGAAGAGTCTCCACTTCAAGGCGTACAGCTTCCTTGTGGAGGGAGCTCTGGACTGGAGAATAGTCTCAACAACCTCAGCTGAGAGACCGGAAGCTATAAGGTGTGCCCCCTCAGAGGCCACGCCCACAGCTTCCACAGCTCCGGGCGAGGGTGCACGATGGTGCCCCCTGCCTGAGAGACGAGGTCCCTCCTGAGCAGAATCTCCAAGGGAGAGCCGTCTAGAAGGGACATCAGGTCCGAGAACCATACTCGGGCCTGCCAGAACGGAGCTACCAGAAGTAGACTGACCCTGTCCTGGCGTACTCTCTCCAGAACTCCCGGGAGCAGAGCAATCGGGGGGAAGGCGTACAGACGTAGCCTCGGCCACGTCTGCACCATGGCATCCAACCCCGATGGGGCTGGATGCGTGAGGAAGAACCAGAGCGGGCAGTGTGTCGTCTCTCGAGACGCAAACAAGTCCACTTCCGCCTGGCCGAACTCCTTCCATAGGAGCTCCACCGATTGAGGGTGGAGTCTCCATTCCCCGGGCCTCAGCCCCTGTCTCAACAGGATGTCTGCTCCATGATTGAGATGCCCAGCGATGTAAACTGCTCTCAGTGAGAGGAGCTTTCCCTGAGCCCAGAGGAGGATCTGGTGTGCCAGCCCGTAAAGGGGGCGCGACCGCAGACCCCCCTGCCGGTTGATATAGGAGACCACCGATGTGTTGTCCGTGCGAACCAGCACACGATGGCCCCTGAGGTCTGGGAGGAAATGTTTCAGTGCTCGAAACACGGCCAGCATCTCCAGGCAATTGATGTGCCACATGAGATGGTGGCCCTCCCACAGACCTTGGGCAGAGCGGCCACTCATGACCGCTCCCCAGCCCGTGAGGGAGGCGTCCGTCGTTAGCGTTACGCGACGACAAGGAGCCCCCAACACTGGGCCTTGAGACAGGAACCAGGGTTTCTTCTACATGTCTAAGGCACGTAAGCATTGCCGCGTGACCTTGATCATGCGAGGTGGGTTTCCCCTTGGGGAGAACCCTTTGGTCCTGAGCCACCACTGCAGGGGTCTCATGTACAACAGTCCAAAAGGTATCCCGTTGGAAGCTGCTGCCATCAGACCCAACAGTGTCTGAAACTGTTTGACAGTGAGTGACTGCGAACACGGCCAGCATCTCCAGGCAATAGATGTGCCACATGAGATGGTGGCCCTCCCACAGACCTTGGGCAGAGCGGCCACTCATGACCGCTCCCCAGCCCGTGAGGGAGGCGTCCGTCGTTAGCATTACGCGACGACAAGGAGCCCCCAGCACTGGGCCTTGAGACAGGAACCATGTCTAAGGCACGTAAGCATCGCCGCGTGACCTTGATCATGCGAAGCAGGTTTCCCCTCAGGGAGAACCATTTGGTCCTGAGCCACCACTGCAGGGGTCTCATGTACAACAGTCCAAAAGGTATCCCGTTGGAAGCTGCTGCCATCAGACCCAACAGTTTCTGAAACTGTTTGACAGTAAGTGACTGGCCTTCTTTCACTCTCGACTACTGTGAAGATCGACTCGATACGAGCAGGAGACAGACGTGCCTGCATCGTCGTGAAATCCCACACCACGCCTAGATAAGTGGTCCTCTGAAATGGAGAAAGCACACTCTTTTTTTTTTTTTTTTTTTGGCGTTTAGTCTTAACCCCAACTCTTTCATGTGGGCGAGGACGGCATCTCGACGCCGAATCGCCTGCTGCCTCGACTGTGCTAGAATGAGCCAGTCGTCGATGTAATTCAGTATGCGGATGCCCTGGAGTCACAGAGGAGCCAGGGAAGCATCCACACACTTGGTAAAAGTGGGGGGTGAGAGTGATAGGCCGAAAGGAAGAACCGATACTGGTAAGCTTTGCCCCTGAAAGCAAACCTCAGGAACTTCCTGTTTTGTGGAAGGATGGAGACATGGAAGAATGCGTCCTTCAGATCTAAGGTGAAAAACCAGTCCTCAGACCTGATTTGTCTCACAATCTGAGCTATAGTCAGCATCTTGAACCGAAACTGCTTGATGGCGCGGTTCAAAAGACGCAGATCTATGAGGGGACGCAACCCTCCATCCTTCTCTGGAACAATGAAGTAGCGGATGTAGAACCCGGACTCTCGTTCGAGAGGAAGGACCACCTCGATGGCCTCCTTCCTCAAGAGAGTCTCTACTTCTTGTTCCATCACCAGAGCCTGCTGGGGGCCCACGAGTGTGGGCAGAACCCCTGAGAAACGAGGCGAACGAGAACCGAATTGAATTCTGTAACCTCTGTCTACAGTCTGCAGGACCCACTGTGAGACATTCGGCAGAAGCTTCCACGCTGCCAGAAAGTCTACTAAGGGAACCAGCCTCTCGAGGCTGGCCTCTGGTGCGGCCAGAGTGTTTAACTGGCATGGAGGAACCAGCCCCTCGGGCTGGCTTCTCTTAGGGGGAACGAGCACACTCGTGCCGTACCGTTTTCCGGGCGGTAACAGAGCGGCTCACTCCGTGGAACCTACTGAGCCCTGAAGCACCGGGGGTGGCAGGGACATCAGCGAGGCTCCCTGAGGGCCTCGTGGAGGAACGGGCACCGTATAATGAGGTGTACACCATCCCTCCCTGAGGGGGGGCTGCCCTCAGGGTCAATTGACTTGAGAATGCCAGCCCCTCAGGGCTGGCATCTGCTAGAGGTTCTAGCTCGGTGTCCTGACGTGGATAACCAGCAGGACGTGACCGATTTATCCCCTCTAGCACCCTCCTTAGAGGGAACGAGCATTCCCGTGCCGTACCATTGCCGGGCAGCAGCTGGGAACGCTGGTGATATGAGGAGCTTAATGGCCTGGGCTGCTCTCGCTCAGCAACCCTGGGGGCCTCGTTAAGGCCCCTTAGCAGGTCAGCATGGTTGGCCCACATCACTGACATAGTGTGCAGACATAAACCAGCCCGACCTGCTGCCATATAAGCATTCTCAACCAAAGCAGAAGTTAGGTTAGAGCCTTGGTGGGAAGCTTCGGGGCCTTCAGGGACAATGCTGAAGACGGGGAGAGATAGCTAGCAAGCGTCTGCTCCACCGCTGGCATCACCCCATATCTCTACTCATCCAGCTCCACAACATATGGAATATGTAAACAGTAGGGCCGACGAGTGAGGACAAATAAGGATTCTCCCACAATCTCGACACCTCAGTGTGGAGATCAGGGGGAAAAGGAAGGCCCCGGTGTGAAGGCTGTGAATGAACACGCAGATAGTATTCATGTAATTTGCTTTTTTTTTTTTTTTGTTTGTTTGTTTTTGGCACAAATCAGCCTCCACAAGCTCCTCATACACAAGGGATTGTGGGGCGAGTTCACAATCTCCTCAGTTTTGACGCTTATCACATCAACCTCCTCAGAGGAAGATAGATGAAGCCCCAGGCTCTCTCTCTGGGAGGAAGAAACCGCACTGCATGCTTCCGAACCCTGAGAGGGAGCCGCGGATCCAGCGGGTGAGAACCGAGATAAGGACGAGCCGTCTCGGATCCCTCCGCTAAATCCGCGTGCGATCCCCATGACAACAGCCCACGCCGTGCCTCGGCAGCAGCGGGACCGTTGCCAGCGGGATCGCGAGCCTGACCGGTCTCATCGAACACGGTCAGGCGGGGGCGGAGCACGCGGAGCGGGAGAGCTCACAGTCATGACAGTCAGCCCGCTCGAGGGCTGACTGTGCGTGCTCCGCACCCAAACAAACGACGCACATAGCGTGTGTGTTCTCCTCTGCCAGATAGAGAGAGCAGGGAGGAACACAACGTCTGTAACGCCGTTTGCTCGCCACTTTTTTTTTTTTTTTTTACACTTGACATGATATTGTCTTGCTTCTCTAACAGAGTTTTCTGACTGACTAGCAGACACACACACACACAGACGCGCTCGCTGAAGAGCAAAAAGCTGAATGAGCGTGTTGCCGGTGCACTCTTATGCTTCCTGGATCGCTACGTCATCTCGCTCATGACGTGGCATGTCTCCATTGGGCTGATTCTATACACACTTCAGGACGGTGTCTCGCCGGGGGCGTTCCCATAGCGTTTCCGACGCAGCTTCGAGAGAACGTAGGGGAACCCTCTTTTTTAAGTGACGTTTTTACAAGTACAGTCTTTTTTAAATATACTTTTAATATTGGAAGTACACAACAAGTGCACATTCATAATAATTAAGCACACTTCTATTTCACAAGAGCATAAGCATTAACTAATCATCAATTTAAAATTGTAAGGTTCTATCTGACATTTTTGTGAAAATTTAGCTATTCACATATACTTATTCTGTGACAACGTATTTACATTTATGGGATCTTATGTGAAGAAAAAGGTTCTGTCTACAAAGCTGAATTCTAACTTGGTTCCATAAGGTTCTATATGGGAACCAATCAGCACTTTAAATGCACACAAGTACCAATCAGGATCAACTTTCTTTGTCATGGCACCGAACTGCTCTGTAACAGCAGGAAAGATTAAATGTTAAATATTTTGTTTGTAAAATAATTGTAACATTTATACAGTCCATGAAACATTTTTCAAATTTTATTAAGGATGTATAGGTCGCTAGTGACCTGAGGTCGGCTGCGTAATAGTATAAGTATATTATTTTTAGGGCTGTCAAACGATTAATCGCATCCAAAATAAAAGTTTATGTTTAGATACTAGATGTGTGTTTACTTTGTATATTTATTATGTAGATATAAATACTCACACATACATGTATATATTAAAACTAAATATTTATATGTATATATATATATATTTATACCTTTATGCAATTCAGATTATAAATAAATATAAATATTTTAGATATAAATCTAAAATATTTTCCTTAATATATACATGCATGTGTGTGTATTCATATATACATAATAAATATACACAGTACACAAATGTATAGTATGTTATCGTAGGCATAAAAGAAATAATATCATCAGCAAAAATTGAACTGACTTGAATGGCTTTATTGCAGAAATTACTGTACACAGTAAAATATATGACAGTTTCACTGTCATTTGATGGTGGATGTCGTGAATAGAGATCAAAATGTTTTTGAAGTCAGTGAAAATAATAATTTTGAGAATATGGTAGAGATTGCGAATATGAGCCAGATGCAGGATGTACTGGGGATCTGTAGAGAGAAAGCAATTTTACCTGTTCCACCTTCTGTGGAATAAATTTCTGGTCAGATGTATAACAGCAGCTACTTAAAAAGTTTCTTTAAAACCATATTCCTACCTAAAATTAACATCAGCACTGGGCAAAATATTTAGCAAGTCTTTTATGCTTAACTTGAACAAGAAAAAAAATATTTGTCCTAAAATATTAAAAAAAATATAATAGGAAGCATTAAATTTACCTTTCTTATACACGTCGAAACGTCGATTGTTATGTTTTAAAACAAATTATCAGCAAACTGTTTGTATTTCTTTAAAAAATTGTTGCTTAAATTAATGTTTTGCAAGATAGAAGCAGAAAATGACTTTTTAGAGTTAGAAGGTTCTATCTGCATTTGACCTGTTCCCAAAATCACTATTTACAAATTTGAGAGGATTTTGATATTGTACTTTTAGAATACATTGAGAGTCTCTGTCATTTTCATATATAAAATAAACTTGTTCCCCATATCATTTTTGCTACATGGAATGCAAAAACGTTGGAAGCTCAATATCTCAAAACTGCTCAGAATGCAGATAGAACCTTATAATTCCAAGGCGGCGTAATGTTAAAGTGGTCATGAACTAAGAAAGCTAAATTCCATACATAAAAGAGGTCATTGTACTATAAAAACATCCTGTAAGTTTCAGAACTCATTAGTCTAAAACGGAAGCCAGTCTGCCAAAATGACAGGCTGTGGAATGTACTACTCTATGATGTAATAGAGTGGCTAAACACAGACTCTGCAGAAGAAGATTAATGCCTCTACATCACTGCCTGTTTACCCCGCCCACCGTTTTGCGCATGTAGTGTAAATAACAAGAGGTGAACATGGGTCTGTTCAGAAACCAAACGATAAAGATGGCTCAGAATACAAGAAGATGCTGTGCAGTGCCAAGTTGTGGGAAAACAATCTTGCCATTGCCTTTCTTCTAATCCAAATGTTAGGAAAAAGTGGATGCACTTTATTTTGAATGAAATGAATCATTTTACCACAAATTTTTTTTTTTGCTACTATATCGAATCTCACACCACACAAGTGTGAGTAACTGTTTAATTGTGTGTAATCAATTAATAATGCTTTAAGCTACATATAACACCACTGTACTCTTAACTCCATTTAACCCTTTAATGCATGAATGTTGGGTTGCATGTTTGCCAATCATTATTACATATTCAAGTCTTCAGCGACCCAGGCCTATATATCCAGCACGGATGGAACTTCTGCAATAGCAAAAAACTCTCTTGATTTTTTAAGAACAATTACGGAAGAATAAAATAAATAATATTTTGTTACCTTTTGAAACTTAGGGGGGTTCAGTTTGAGCATATGATTTTACGATCGCTGTCATCCTCAGAACGCACTTCCACAGTACATTCAGCATCTGGCTCCTATTCGCGATATCAACCGTATTCTCAAAGCTATGGTTTTCAGTGACTTCAAAATCAATATTTTGATCACTGGCAGCTTATTCACCACATCCACCATCAAATAACAGTGACATTTATATTTTATTGCGTACAGTAATTGCTCTGCAGTAAAGCCATTCAAACCAGTTTAATTTTTGCTGATGATATTCTTTTGTTGTATGCCTGCGATAGTTATGAATGAAACATCACTTCATTATTGTCTATTAAACAGTGCCTCCTCGAGATCAGATATTTCCATATTTTTGCGCACAAAAAATATACTTACACTGTTACACCTCGGGTCTCTAGCGACCCTATACACTTTTTACAAAAAAAAATAAATCAATTTAATTTTTTCTTGTTATATTGTTTATAATGAATAGATTGAGGAATACTAAGAAAGTTTATGTCAAACTTGAAAAAAATAGAAGGAGGGAGAGGGTAGGGAATGACGTCCCAGGTCGCTAAAGACAATTAAGGGTTAACATATTATGTTTACTGTGTAGAATTTCACAGATTTGCTTTGCAAAATCGATATGTAATGAAGGGTTTTAGTCGTGTAAGGTATTTTCTTCTTGGAGTCTTAGAGTCTTAGGTCTTGGAGGACTAAGACTTGCCAACAGAATAAAACACGTGTCCGTGTTTTATAGTCTATAAACATCGATCTTTCTGCTGGATGTTTTCACTGGTTGTTTAACCCTTTAACTATCACCGTCCTGTCACCGGGACGCCTACGTTTACTTCACCATATTTCAAATAAATCCTAATCTAATCATGACAAACTATATATCATTGGAAAGGTCTAAGACTCCAAAATTGATATTTTACCACTGTTTTGTGTTACAATTTATGTAGGAAAAGTAATAGATTAATTTTAGTAATAGACTTTCTTTGTTGCCTTTTTTTCTATCACGCTTTAGAAATCATAAGAAATTATATATCACTTGAAGACTTAAAATTTCAAAATTCATACTTTGGAAACCATTTTAAAATCAGACATTGCATTATCATGAAAATCATATTACAAAATGGTTTTGTTCATGAATTATAAAAAATTACATTTGGATAGTGCATTTTCATGTCTATGTTCACAATAGGGAGTGACAGTTAAAGGGTTAAACTCTTCTTCTCTTATTAGCGTACAATGTAATGATATACCAATCCTAGCAGGCCAAGGAAGTGTTACCTGCTTAATACACCGATTATTTATTTTTTTGCTTCCTCTGTAGTTTAAGTCAACCCTGCTTCTGTTACAGTAATGTAGAGTACATTGTTTTTCAAGTCATTATTTTCTCCCCTCAGTTCACTTAGGATAGTGTTCCAAGCATTTTTTCTCTTTATTCTCCAGACATCTAGCTTTGTGAACATATTTACACTTCTGCAATTTTCTTTTAATCTTTGTTGTTTTGCCTTTACCCAGAATAGAGAGAAAGGGGGATTAGAGAGCCTATTTGTGTTATTTTTACCACCCCCTTCCTTCTCGCTCTCTTTCTCTCAGTGTCTCTCTGATTTTATTTATTTATTTAGCTATTTATTTTTCCTGGCAGTGGGAACAGCTCGAAGTGAAAAATTATGCAATGTACAAATTTTTCCCTTGAGGCCAGGTGTTGGCACATAATGGCCCATATAGGTGCAGTAATTAAGATCTGGTTGGACAGGGGAGGGGAACAGAATATCATCTATTTTTTTCCACACTCAAAGACAAATCTGTTACCGGAAACTAACAATTATTCCTGGAGACAATCCACTTTTTTTCTTTTTTTTTTTTTTACTTTCTCACTCACTTCCAGCCTCTCTCTTGCGCTTTTCATCTTATTTTTTTGCTTGTTACAGCTGGCTTAGGAGCTGAACTGAGCTGATGTTTTGATTGGCTCTTCAGTTTTTCAAGCACACTGTTTTTCACACAAATTCTGCAATGTCTCAATTTCGTCGTACTGAAACACATCACCACCAGTGAGCGTGAAGAGACAGAGGTGGGATGCTAATTCACTAGCTTGTTAATTACCCCTGAACTACAAAAGAGTGAATTAGTATTGATTATGATGACCCGAACTTACTTCAGCTTGTGTTCGATGCATTAATGCCTCACTGCGTTTACCAAAAAGCCAGTTTAATTGAAACAAATACCAACTGGCTACCAACTGGACTCTCAAATCATACAAATACTGCCTTACACACTCAATAAACATAAAACGACCTGTGCGTTCCCACACACAGCCATAAAACAAAGAATAAGCGTCTGCACATCGCACATGCGTTCGCAATTACATGTATCAGCCTGCACTCATCCTGAGTTCTGCCGTATCGACTGCATATTTACTGCAGCTGCTTCATTCTCCAGTTAATTGCTGCTGTTTGTGAGCCTCTGAGAGACTCGCATGTGTATCTGGGGGTGGATGATTTTTGAGTTTGTTTAGACAAATACTCGAACGTCTCCCATTATTCATCTCGGAATCTGAATTGGAGTTGTTTTCGTTGCTGCGAACAAATCAAACGTGGCCTTGTGTCAAACTCTGTGCCGGATCTTCTCTCTCTCAGAGCACCTGGTAAACTCATTCACTGCCAGATGGATAAAACCTCAGCTGCTGTAAACAGAAAACATTTTACATGTTTAAATTCTGACTTACGTTGTAAAACTTGATTCAGATAGACTGAAAATGTACTTATTCTCAGGTTATCTAAGATGTGGATATGTATATATATATATATATATATATTTTTTTTTTTTTGTTTTTTTTTTTTAAATAACCATTTCACTAGATAAGACCCTTCTTCCTCGGATTGTTTAGAGACGTTAGAAGCTGCATTTAAACTGCATTTTATAAATTCAAACTCACAGGCATCATAGAAGTCCACTATATGGAGAAAATTACTGAAATGTTTTCCTCAAAAACATAATTTCTTTACGACTGAAGAAAGAAAGACATGAACATTATGGATGACAAGGGGGTGAGTAAATTATCTGTAAATTTTTGTTCTGGAAGTTAATTACATCTCTTGCTCATCAATGGATCCACTGCAGTAAATGGGTGCCGTCAGAATCAGAGTCCAAACAGCTGATAAATACATCACAATAAATAATCCACATGACACAAATGAGCATCTTGTGAAGTGAAAAGCTGCATGTTTGTGAGAAACAAATCCATAAGACTTTTTTATCCATAACAATGCTTTCTCCATTGAGAAATTGCTTTGTGTGTATATATATTTGCTGATAAAACCCCCAAATGTTCTCAGTAATAGTGGTTGTGCAAGGTCCGCTGACTGTGCACATTAAGGTAATAGGCTACTTTAAGCTTTAATTGCTCTGATGGTAGTAAAATTCCTTTTTATGGAATTTACATATGCATCATTGTGCATGATTAATTGCGTTAACTTATTCCACATATATGTAAAAAAACAAATGCTGGATTAAATTAATTAATTGAATTAAACCTACATCTCCCACATGCACACTACAGTTCAATAGAAGCCCACTATGCCAGAGCTCCACCTACACATTTCTAATGCTCAGCTGTGATGAGCTCATGTTCAGCACTCTCAGAAGAGTGTCTTCACTTATTGTAACAGGACTATATGAGAAACACTTACAGGAGTAGATTATAGGAGCTATAGGGAAGAATTTATTTTTAATCTTGTATATAATTCTAGGATGGAGTGAAATCTGTCAAGCAATGGGAAATAGAAGAAAAATGTGCATTAAAGGAGCTCTTGTTTTCTCTCGCTTCCTCTCATGCATGTCAGAAATCTTTTGAAATCACAGGGAATGTGGATGCAAGGACCGTTTCCATTCGCATGTCACATTGATAAAACAAGAACTGAGGTTGTGTGTTCACTGTGTGTGCCCACAAGCATATGCGTGAGCATTTTTTATGTTCTTGTTTTATTAAAGTGTCCCATTTTTTTGACAGTCTTTGTTAAACTCTATATGAGAGAATGCAGTGTAAAAACAAACACACACATACAAAGACACACACTGTGAAAACAAGCAACATTCAATTATCCTTAATCTGGCTTTGGTGATTGCTTGACTAGTGTGGTATGATTGCTGATTATGTGGGAAACTCGTCATTTAGGCATTGTGCAGCCTCCATAAAGAGTCTGAAATGATTTTTGGGGTGAGAGTCAATGGAAGATCCCCTTAAGCGGAGCAGGACGGCTAATTAAAATAAAAATGCAGGTCAGCTCCACATAATGACTGTACATTAAGCGCCTCAATTTTTTCTTCGTCTTGAATGTATATGTTTGAATGTGTTTGTGTTAGCAGTTTCTCCTTTCGGTTTCTTCTTGTGTGATCGCTGGTGCTTCAGGCTAATTACCAACTAAGGCTTGTTATGACAATTCAGCATACTGCACAGGCGAATGAACAATTCTGTTCGCAATGTTTTCTGAGGAAATAAATGAAATGCTCGTGTTTTTTGTCAGAAACGTCATCAGAATTTTCTGAGTACTGTAGTTTCATTTACCCTTTTTCAGTAAAAAGTAAAAGGGATAGTTCACCCAGAAATGAAAATTACCCTATGATTTACTCACATTCAAGGCATCCTAGGTGTATATGACTTTCTTCTTTCAGACGAATCTAATCTGAGTTATATTAAAAAATGTCCTGGCTCTTCCAAGCGTTATAATGGCGGTGAATGGCTGTCGAGATTTTGAAGTTCAATAAAGCGCATCCATCCATCATAAAAAGTGTCCTACACTGCTCCAAGGGGTGAATAAAGGCCTCCTGAAGCAAATCTGTGCATTTTTGTAAGAAAAATATCCATATTTAAAACTTTATAAACAGTAATCTCTAGCTTCCACTAACTGTCGTACACACGTTCATGAGAGAATGGTGTTCCAGTGGGTGACGTAGAATGTATGCGTAGCGTAAGTCTCACGAAAAGCAAGGTTTGTTTACAGGTGCAAAGGAGGCAAAGTTTCCAAACCAGTCTCTTTTTGCCTTATATTGAAATCATCCTTGTTTTGTATTTCTAATTTTGACCGGTGTTTTGTTTTCCTGTCTCCTCTGCACTTCCACATTTGTCACTTCTCACCAGAGCTTACACTACGCATTTGTCCTACATCATCCACTTTGTCCTATTGTGAACGTGTGTACAACAGGTAGCGGAGTCTGGAGATTACGGTTTTTATAGTTTAAAGTTTAAAGTTTTTCTTACAAAAACAGGTTGATTTGCTTCAGGAGGACTTTGTTTACTCCCCAGAGCTGTGTGGGACACTTTTTTTTTTTTTTTATGATCGATGGATGATTTTCAGACTTCTTAAAAATAACACCCATTCACTGTGATTTTGAATAACCAGGACATTTTTTAATATAACTGTAACTTGTCCAAAAGAAGAAAGTCATATACACCTAGGATGTTTTGAAGGTAAGTAAATCAGGAGGTAATTTGGATTTTGGCTCTCTTTTTTAAGCTAATTATGTAAACTGAATGTGATTATGTTAAAAAACAAGATGTACTGCAATAATGGCAAAACATCTCTTTGTCTTTTTGATTTGCATCATTTTAAGTTCAAACAAAGTTTTGTAAATTTTTTGTTTGTTAATATGTTAATGCACTTAATGTAAAAGTTTTATTCTCACTAAAGGTCATTGCACAGTGTGTCTGAAATTTTCGCACATTAAAAAATAAATACAACCTTACTGTCACAATCATGAACTTTTTTGTGTTTTTGTCCTCTATATTGGTTTAGTCCTTTTTCAGTTTGGTTTCTTCCACTTCCCATTTGCCCATATTTGGTTATGTTCCTGTTCCACCCATTATGTCATTATTAGTTAATCACCTTCACCTGTCTGTGTCTCATTAACTACCCTTCTTAAGTTGTATTCAGTTCAGTGTTTGGTGTTCGTTCTCGTCAATGTGTACATGTGTTTTTGTCTGCCCTTCTTGGATTACCTGTTGTAGATTTATTAAAGACTTGTTTTTGCACACAATCTTCATCTTCTGCTCCTTCATCCTTACTACCCGTGACACTTACATTGCATCACTTTTACACACTGCCTCCAAAAATTTCGTCAATCTTTAAAAAAAAAAATCAAATAGCCACTGCACAAGCAAAGGCCCAAATCCAAAATAGCATTTGACAAGTTGATCCACTTAGTCTCAAAACACAAGGTCCTTGTGCACTGACTTCACAGAAATTGGTGGTCTTCTTTTTAATATGTGGCCCCAGTATCGCTAGCAATATGAAAAAACACATACAAAAATGTTGGTGCTAGGACATTAAAAGCTACATAACACACACAGTTTCACCTAATCTCATGGTAATCTTGAGTACCTATAGAGTAGTACTGCATCCTTAATATCTCCAAAAATTCTTTAGTTTTATCATATTTATAAAAGAAAAATACAGCCTTCCGATCCTCTCCGGAAAAAGCTGAGCTTTTGGAGGCGTGCCGTGGGCGGAGCTAAGTTTAACGAGCACTCACGCTCGGGTTGCCGATAAAACACAGACATTTGATGCCATTGCACTTACCATCTACAGTTCTGAATCATGACAAGGATCTTTTATAGCTGGGACACTCCATCTTTCAGTATCAAACAATGTGCAAATCCAGCGTCGAAATGGGCCTTGTATATGAAACGTTTGTCAACAAACACACACTTGCAAAACTCCATTGCTGCCCCAGAAAAAGGAACTGCATCCACTGTTCATGTATCGTTAGGTTCTTCAGGAAGCTGAGCAAAGTTATCTTTGCCTTACAACCAAAACCATACTTCTTTAGAGACATTCTTCCCGAGTGAATCCCTTGCAGCAGTGCAGCCGAATGAACCACGTTGATGGGCGCGCTCTTTCTCACGCTCTAGTCAACGTGTGCGCGAGTGCGCTTTTCTGGGAGAAATGCTCATATAAGGAGTTCCACCTTCGTTTACGTCATTACAGCCACAATCAGAAAAAAAAAAACAGCCGAAACTTGTACCAACACGGAAGTAAGATTTTCGGCACAGAAATTCTCTGTCATTCGTCCAAATTATTTTTTTTAAACTTTGGCCATGTTTAGCATGAGAATTCAACTCTTTTACACTGTAAACAACTCTGAATACACGAAACACCATTGTACCCTCCATTTAAGTCTGTTGATCAAAAGTTGATCAAAATGTAATTAAAAAAAAGAAATATTACTACAATATAAAATATTTGTTTTCTATTGTAATATATGTTGAAATGTATTCCTGTGATGCACATTTTCAGAATTATTACTCCAGTCTTCAGTGTCACATGATCCTTCAGAAATCATTCTAATATGCTGATTTGCTGCTCAAGAAACATTTCTGATTATTATGTTGATTGCAGTGAATCTTTAATAGTTTTTTTTTTTTTTCCCAGGATTTTTCAGGTTTTTGATGGATATAAAGTTCAATAGAACAGCATTAATTTAAAATAGAAATGTTTTGTAACATTATAAATGCTTTTACTGTCACTTTTTTTTTATCAATTTAAGGTTTTCTTACTGAATAAAAGTATTCAATAAAAGTGGAAAAAAAAAATGGCCGTCATTTTTTGAAACGGTAGATCATGTGTTTCAGAATAATTTCTGACTGATTGTTCAACGTGTCGTTAAACATTTTTTAGATAGCTAAATATTGAATGAACTCTCTGCGGTCCTTCGCTGGGTCTGTTTTGAGTCATAATGTCATTTTGTTTATCCAAGTTCAGTCCCCTGCCCTTTCACTGACAGACAACTCAAGCTAAGGTCAGGCAGTCACAGAATCCAAAAAAAAATACTTTTTTGCCCATTCTGTTGCTGTGTAATATTTCATTCTGAAATCAATCTCTACCTCTGTAAATAGCGACATGATGAGGCTTCATCATTTATTAAGGTGCTGCCTGTTCTCTACAGTCACTCCGTCTTCAATATTTCTCTGTAAACCTGCAAGTCTCTTTCTCACACACGTCTAAAGTAGTCAGATGTCACGAGCTGCACGGGCCGTCCTCTCTCAATAAAAGATGAGACGCCTCTCACGAGAGAAATTCGAGAGTAGCGTCTCCCACAGTCAGACAAACAACATGGGGGCCTCATCAAACACCGTCCCAATATATCTCCACACAGCAAATTTGCAGAGACATAGTAGATGGAAGATAGACAGCATCGCACATTTAGACAAAGCCCTTGTGGTTACAGAGAAAGACTGACAGAGAGAGAGATTGTGTCACAGGTGGTAACCCTAGCAAAACCCATGTCTTATTCTCTTATTTTCCCTCCAAATCACTTTCGCTGATATCCCAGAGGACCTCAGGCAGTGCCGCCCAATACTGCACATCACTGAACGCTGCTGTTTACAACCTGCCTAAATCCTCTCTCTCTGCAACTTGCTATACCTAAAAGCCTCCTGTTCCCTGTCCACCCCTTATATTTTCCCAGCTGTTTTAACAGTGAGAGATTGATTACTTTGACAGAGGTAGTGATTACCGTGCAGGCAGTCTCAGTGGGCTTCCAGAGTGAATATTTACCTGGGAGAAATTCAATCAGTCAGGCTAATGCCATTCACCCACTACTTTAATCTGCTCCAGGATTCAATTAGACATCAGCTCCACCTACCTGTGGGCGTCACTTCAGTCGCTGAGGTGAAAGGGAATAAAAGTGAAGCCTTTTCTTAAAGTGTGGACTATTAGAAAGCAGCAGTAAACAGATTTTGTGGTGTATATGATTGTTTGAGTGTGTTTATGCGTGCGTATGTGCCGTCATCTTAAGTGCAGGGGCTTATAGACTTTGCTAATTGTGCTAATTGTAAATACCCTTGGATGCAGATCCTTAATGGATTTTCCTTGTTTTTCTTGGGTTCTTCCACCTGACTGAGCCATGATTGAGTGCATTATCTTCACATAGCATAAGCAGAGCTGGGTAATTACAATGATGTTCAAGATTTCAAAGCCAATTGTGTTAAAAGAAGGGGAAAAAACACACATTTCACTTAAATGGAAACTCAATATCAAAGCTTAATTGCTTTTGCCAGCACAGGTGTTATGATGTCCATTTTTCAGTTGAAAAACCACACAAAGTAATTGCAGCAATATGTGATTTAAGAATATGTAAATAAATAAGATTTTAAACAATTAAAAATCAAGGGCGTTTCCTCCGAGGAGGCAAGGGAGGCAGTGTCTCCTCAAAATATTTTATAAGAAAAAATCCAAAAATAAAACAGCGTAAATATTATAAAATATGACATTAAAAAGCATATGAATCACTTGTTTTTCTAAAGTAAAACTGCCTATTGAATTTTAACAGATCCCCTAAAGCGTGCAGTGAGTTTAGTGGGGGGTAATTAAGAATGAATGGGGGAAAGTCATGTGAGAAGAAGCAATGCCTGCATCGCAATGTGATTGGATATAAATGGTTATGGTCGTCCGTGATTGGTTCATGCAATAAATCACTCCTCTTGTGTTACGTTCAACATTCACAAATCAGTCTGAATTAACAATATAATGGCGTTAATGTGAAGACTAATAAAAAAGTTTAGTAAACAGCTGACACACTTAGATATAACCACTTTGTCAAGTCAAAATTAAACTTCAAATGGCCTGAAAACATGATCTGTTGATTTTTTTAGTGAGCAATCAGCTTGTTAAAATTAAAGGTACATCTCCATGTGACTAGAGTGTACCAAGCTCTGATGACAGATGATCTGAAAATAAATGAAAAGATGAACAGCTAAACATTATTTTAGGTAAAATATATTGTTTAAATTGTTACTGCCTTGAGTTATAATTTTGGAATAAATGTAAAATGCTTTATACTATACTTGGTTTTATTAATTACTTTGTTAATGTAAAAATACAAAAAATATCTTATATATATTCTGGTAGTGTAAGTAATGTTTATTTAACTAACAAAACAAAACAAAAAAAACACTTTAATTTACAACATTTTTCAATTTACAGCATTGATTAATATATAATGGCATTACAAAATACCCAAGCATATTAAAGCTTATTTTTAAAGTAGAATATTGTTAAAGGACCCATTATAGAACCAGTGTATTGTGATAATGATGTTGTGAGTGCTCTTTATCATTTCAAGCACCAGATGGCAGTAAAGTGGCCTGTGGAAAAAAAAAGTTTAGAATAACAAACAACTCAGCACACATTGAAAGCCTGGTTGCTTCAGAAAAGCTTTTCACTAACACAAACTGACTGTTTCTGCCTTTCAGGTCCATCTCTGGTAGGTGTAGTGAGAAAAGACTGGGCATCTCAAACCAGTGTCGCCCTTTCCTGGCAAGAAACTGAGCAGCCACATGCTGCCATCCTGGACTATGAGATCAAGTATTATGAAAAGGTAACTCACCAGCTTCTTTCTTAGATGCTAAAATTATACTTCAAAGCTGGTACAGAAGTCTTTTAAGTGGTATTTAGGCATCTTTACACTGACTGCTGCTCAGAGGTAGCATAAATGCATTTACACAGCAATTATAACTGTATACTTTAACACTAGGATCTGAAATGGGTCAGTAAGCTGGCAGAATTTATCCAATTTAGCATACAAAGGTAAATAAATAAATAAATGTAAAACTTATAATAAAAAAACACATATTTTACCCTGACCTGTGGCTATAAGATTTTTATTTATTTATTTTTTTTAGCAAATATTGATGTCAGTGGGTCAACACTGGCATAATTTACTCAGACTTTTATGTGGCATTATATCTTTATTTATCATCATTTTGAGTAGGCAAGCAGCAGCCTTAAGACTAAAAACATCAGTTACATAATGAACAAAATGCTAAATGAAAAAATCTTGTTTTCTTACTACCTTTATGTTTAGGAACAGGAACAGTTGAGTTACTCCTCTACACGTACGAAATCTCCAAGTGTGATAGTGACTGGACTAAAACCCTCAACGGTTTATGCGTTCCATGTGCGTGCTCGGACCCTCGCCGGCTACAGCAGTTACAGCCCCAAGTTTGAGTTCGCCACAGGAGACGAGAGTGAGCGTTTCTATAAAAATGCCTCATTTCAATACCTGGTAGCCTAAAACACTGTAGTTATGTTCAATTTTCTGAGATGGTGGTCTTCCCATGTCAGCTACGTGAGTAGAGTTTTAAACAAATGTTAGAAGAGAACAGTTTATGTTCATTGTGAATTACCAAAAATGCTGTGATTTCAGCTGTTTTTTGGTTTGTCTTAGCGCACTATATGTGTTTAAAGACCCACTAGCCTGTCTCCTGGCATTTAATCTGAGTCTGATGAAAGCCCCACTGACCAACCAAACATGAACATGAAAGTGACTTTATTGTTTTGTGCTTCTTTCTCTTTCTCCCTGTCTTGCTCTTTCACATGTGCACACACACTCTCTCTCTCTCTCTCTTTTTCACTATATCAGACTCTGAGGAGGCAGCTGATCAGGGCCAGGTGTTGGTGATTGTTACAGCCACAGTGGGGGGCTTCTCTCTCCTCATCATTCTCACCCTCTTCCTTCTCATCACTGGCAGGTAATGAGGGCGCAAATAATGAGGGGGCAGGTAAATACGCTCCAGTATAGATAAACAGATGTTGTGTTTATATGCATTTACTATCTATCTATCTATCGATCTATCGATCGATCATCTATCTATCTGTCTGTCTATTTTTTATATGTCTGTCTGTCTGTCTATTTTTATCTATCTGTATATGTCTGTCTGTCTATTTTTTATCTATCTATATCTATCTGTCTGTCTGTCTGTCTATCAATTTATCAATCAATCTATCTATCTATCTATCTATCTATCTATCTATCTATCTATCTATCTATCTATCTATCTATCTATCTGTCTGTCTATTTTTTATCTATCTATATCTGTCTGTCTGTCTGTCTGTCTATCTTTCTATAGATATCTATCTATCTATCTATCTATCTATCTATCTATCTATCTATCTATCTATCTATCTATCTATCTATTTGCCTGTCTGTCTGTCTATCTGTCTCTCTCTGTCTATCTTTCTATATGTCTGTCTGTCTATCTATCAATCTATCTATCTATTTGTCTGTCTATTTTTATCTATCTATATCTATCTGTCTGTCTGTCTGTCTGTCTGTCTGTCTGTCTGTCTATCTGTCTGTCTATTTTTTGTCTATTTTTATCTATCTGTATATGTCTGTCTGTCTATTTTTTATCTATCTATATCTATCTGTCTGTCTGTCTGTCTATCAATTTATCAATCAATCTATCTATCTATCTATCTATCTATCTATCTGTCTGTCTATTTTTTATCTATCTATATCTGTCTGTCTGTCTGTCTGTCTATCTTTCTATAGATATCTATCTATCTATCTATCTATCTATCTATCTATCTATCTATCTATCTATCTATCTATCTATCTATCTATCTATCTATCTATCTATCTATCTATCTATTTGCCTGTCTGTCTGTCTATCTGTCTCTCTCTGTCTATCTTTCTATATGTCTGTCTGTCTATCTATCAATCTATCTATCTATTTGTCTGTCTATTTTTATCTATCTATATCTATCTGTCTGTCTGTCTGTCTGTCTGTCTGTCTGTCTATCTGTCTGTCTATTTTTTATCTATCTATATCTGTCTGTCTGTCTGTCTATCTGTCTATCTATCTATCTATCTATCTATCTATCTGTCTGTCTATTTTTTATCTATCTATATCTGTCTGTCTGTCTATCTATCTATCTATCTATCTATCTATCTATCTATCTATCTATCTATCTATCTATCTATCTATCTATCTGTCTGTCTGTCTGTCTGTCTGTCTGTCTGTCTCTCTGTCTGTCTGTCTGTCTGTCTGTCTGTCAGTCAGTCCATCGATCTGTCTGTCTGTTTTATCTCTCTGTTTATATGTCTGTCTGTCTGTCTGTCTGTCTATTTATATCTATCTGTCTCTCTCTGTCTATCTTTCTATATGTATGTATGTATGTATGTCTGTCTATCTATCTGTCTGTCTGTCTGTCTGTCTGTCTGTCTATCTATATCTATTTATATCTTTCTTTCTGTCTCTCTATCTTTCTATATGTCTGTCTGTTTATCTATCATTCTGTCTGTCTGTCTGTCTGTCTATCATTATGTCTGTCTCTGTTAATCTGTCTGTCTGTCTGTTGGTTTTTGTCTATCTATCTATCTATCTGTCTGTCTGTCTGTCTGTCTGTCTGTCTGTTTGTTTCTTTGTCTGTCTGTCTCTTTATCTGTCTATATATCTATCTATTTATCTGTCTGTCTGCCTGTGGATGTCATGGATATGTCTTTTCTTTCATTCACTCATTTACCCTTAATTTAGCTCCTTGCTTATCCAGCCATCTCCTAATAGGCCTGTTGGCCACGGAGCACCTTCCTATTTTCCGATTGGCTGAGCCATGTCGCTGCCTAATTAGTCGGAATGCTGCAGCCTCCCGACAGCGGCCGTGTCTGCTGCCATGAAATGGCCTGCTGTGAGACTGACAGCAAGCTTAAACATGCCACACAGTCCTGTGATTCGCAATATCAGCATGTGCAGCGCGCTGTGTGAAACCTCACTCAGCCAGCCCCTATGCCATCACATCCTCGCACAGCTGCAGGGGCTGATGGCACCGTGTTCAGCTGCTTGTGCAGATTTGCAGGGAAGCTGTAGCGAGCAGCTCTCAAATAAATCAAGAGCTCTTGATGACGGACAGAATCATTGTCCTCATTTATTCGAAAAAAGAAATTAATTTACAAATGAACACTCTTGAGATGTTCTCCCTGGAGGAGCATTATTTTAATTTCAACATCTGAGTAGCTGTTCAGCCATATGTCTTGAGTCTTTCTGGTTACCGATCATGATTGGTTCATTCAGCACCACGGATAGTGACACTGGCTTCAGATCCACGGACAGTACTGAATTCTCGAATTGTGTTATATATGTACAGTATATCAACGTAACCATTGATCATTTACATTTCTCTTTGATTGAATAGGTGTCAGTGGTACATAAAATCGAAGATAAAGTCAGAAGACAAAAAAAGAACACAGTATCAAAACGGACATGGTATGAGACCTTAATTACACACTCACTAACATACACTGATTCACATTTAGTCATAGTCAAATTTATTCAAGGAAAAAAGAATGATTTCAACCTTTGACATGTTTTTTTTATAGTGCCATTCCCAGGATTAAAGACTTACATTGACCCAGACACTTACGAGGACCCCTCGCAGGCCGTTCATGAGTTTGCCAAGGAAATCGATCCATCCCGTATCCGAATCGAAAGAGTCATTGGAGCAGGTCAAAGCTCTTTTTACAGCTCACTTCAGTCTGATACTCAGCAGCCTATAATCTACTCCTGCTATTTTTGCAGCAAGACATAAAATGAAAGTGTGTCATGAGTTAAAAATAAATTTGTTAGAAGATAAAGTTCTTCAAAAATCTAAAAAAAAAAAAAAAAGAAAAGAAAAGAAAACAGCTTCAGATTTCTTCATGTATCTTTTTTTCTCCCTTCTTTAGTCTCTAGATCTAGGCTTTGGTTTCTCTTATGTGTCTAATTAAAATATATTTCAGATCATTTTCACAGTTAAGCTCCTAAATGCCTCTCTGAAAAATCACTTTGTTATTCTCAGAAGACAAAATGATTAGAATCTAATCTTCAGTGTGATAAGTAGGAAATAATTCAATGTGAAATAATTGCCACAAGGAGAACCCTTATAAAGTGCATTGTGAACATGTGTCTCTGATATAGTTTGACTGCCACCTAGTGTTTAGTACATACAAGTGCAAGCAGTTACCCAAAACGCTATGACCGTGAATATGGACTTGAGTGTGTTCTGCAGGAGAGTTTGGGGAGGTGTGCAGTGGCCGGCTCCGTATCCCAGGAAAGAAGGAAATTCCTGTGGCTATAAAGACTCTGAAGGGGGGATACACTGAGCGTCAGAGACGGGACTTCCTGCGAGAGGCGAGCATCATGGGACAGTTTGATAATCCTAACATCATCAGGCTGGAGGGTGTGGTTACAAAGAGTAAGAAACTTTTTTTTTCTTTTTCATTCTGAAGATTCAAACAGCTTTTTAATATGTCCATGATGCCATTCAAGTGTATTGATACAAATTGTTTGGATGAAACTGGTTATAAAATAACTTCACTATCCAAACCTTAGAGCTTCAGTCTGACGTGCAGACAGTCACTCTATTCATGCTACGCACCAAACTGCCTTCAACCTCCAGAAAAAGAAACTCTCTCAGGTTGATTCTAGTGTTGTCTCATGTCTTTCATATCTAGTCTACCAGACACTACCATGCTACTGGAGATTAACTAATATTTTTAGGCTGTTTAGTGTAGCTAAAATGAAATTATAGACATACTGGACATTAACTAAGAAACAGATGTTAATGTAACTTTTGGGTTTGACTTGTCATACAGAGACACAGATGAGTAATGTAGCAATGTCTGTCCCATTTCCCTCCGTTTCTTTCTGTATAACTTAGTCCATTACTTACAGGTGTCCTGATTTCCTCTTTATAGGTCGGCCTGTGATGATAGTGGTGGAGTACATGGAGAATGGCTCCTTGGACTCTTTTCTGAGGGTACAAGAACTCAATTCATCATTAATATGGCACACCACACCTGGCATTCCTCATAAATGCACCTATCTAGAGAGAGCATTTTGTAATTTGCCAACAGATCGATAGATGATATGAAATGCTTTTTGGAAAATGTCCTGCGGTGTAACAGTTTGAAACAGTGGTTCTCAATCAGGACTAAAAATCAAGATATTTTTTATTTCAATCCACTCTCTTTTTCTATAACGAAGCAGGTTTCCTAACTGACAATGTCACGTGAATGGCAACCTGATCTTATGAAAAAAACGTACCTGTGAGAACGTGAAATACGTACCGCCATGTACGTTTCGTGACATGTTTAATGTGAAATGTCCACTGAGTGGCGCTAAAAGAGAATTTATTTTTTTTTTTCCCTGGAACAGATGAATGTACTTATGGTACGTTTATGTGCCGTTGGTTTTGTCGCTATAACTTTAATGCTCTGTGACGTCTTAAAATAACGTACCATTTGCACTACACCTAAACCTACCCAATACTATGAACAAAAGCAAATGTGATGTAAAAACACAATCGCAAGCAGCTTGCCGTTTTAGCTTGTTTTTCGATCTTTCAGCTCTTTCAGCAGGAGTCATGTTTTTCACAGCATTCGTACGCAAGGAATCCACATCCTAAGTTCAATTCCTTACCGGCTGAGCTACTGAGTAAACTTATTATGTCCGGAAAGTGAAACATATGAGCTGTAATCATAAATGTGTACAAAAACGATGACTAGTGTTTGCTGTTTTACCGCCTCTAGTGTTCATTTCTGTTGGAAACTGCAGCGATATGTACTTATTGGTATGTATTTCGCATCTAGCAAGAAAAGTTCCCAAAGGTACGTTTTCCTCATGAGATAGGGTAGATAAATGGGTAAAATCTCAGAACTCCATAAGCCTTTTTTATAGTTCATTTGCCAAGCTAATTACACCAAGCTCTAAAATGTTTTATTGGTAGAAATGGTAAGTAAAAAATAGTTGTAAAAATCCTAATCCAGTAAATCTGGATCAGTAAAACTGGAAAAGTCATGAAGTCATTGAATATTATTGTGTACACTGAGTGGTCGTGGAATCAAAAAGGTTGAGAACTATTGCTGTAAAACTATTTTTAAATGCCATTTTGTTCATTCTTTTACGAGGTATGTGAATTAGTTCTGATAGTTGTTTCTTAACTATATTAACTGTGACTGATTGTTGTTTTTTCCCTTATTCTAATGGTTTATTAGTTTTGAAGATGAAATACAGATTGATTTTTCATGCATAATCAGTATAAAGTAGGGGTACACAATATTTAATTTTTGCCAGTATCGTTATGTTGATACTTTCCAACTCATTTTGTCCGATAGCCAATGACGATACAGATATATTTCCTTTTGTTTGGAAACAACACAAAGTATCTCCTGTGCAGAGATTACTGTATAAGCAAATAATTTTTTAATTGTGGTTAGTTTTTAACAAAAACTTAATTGTTATAATTAAATAAACAATAATAAATTGTTTTTTTATATAATAAGAGTACATTGAAAGCTAATAACTATAAATCAGAAACCAGACAGATGCAATAGTAACCTAAGAAAACCCGTTTCCGCCACTGAATAAAAAATAAAAAAGGTAATTGCGACTTTTTATCTCACAATTCTGACTTTTTCACAGAATTGCTTGATACAAACTTTCAGTTCTAACTTTTTCTCAGAATTGCAAGATATATACTCACAATTGCAAGTTCTAAAGTCAGAATTGTGAGATATAAACTAACAGTTCTGACTTTTTTTTCTCAGAATTGTGAGATAAACTCAGTTGCAAGTTCTAACATCCAATTTTGATAAAAAGTTTAAGAGTTTATGTCTCACAATTCTGATTTACTAACTTGTAATTGCTTGTTATAACGTTTCTGAGAAAAAAGTCACAATTTCGAGATATAAACACTTAATTCTGAGGAAAAACTTAGAGTTGTAAGTTTATATCTCGCAGTTCTGACTTTATTCATCAGAATTGTGACTTCATGTCTTGCAATTCTGACTTAGAAACTCAATTACGAGTTATAATCACACAATTCTGAAAAAAAGTCAGAATTGACAGTTTGTATCAGGCAATTCTTCTGCAAAATGTAAACTTGTTAGTAAAAAAAGACAAATTTGTAAGATAAAAAGCAGCAATTACCTTTTTTATTTGTTATTTATCAGTGGTTTCTATAGTAACCTTAACATTTTATAGATTTAACCATTGATGGTCTAAAGCAAAAGGGTTGTAAAAAATATTTTACAACCCTATAAAAAAGGGTTGTAAGAATATTTAAGTTTTCATTATCCGTTTGAAAAAAAAAAACATTACACAATGAGTAAATCTGTAAAAATAAAATTATTTAATGTACAAGTGTCATGTTTGTGATTTTTATTCATGTAAACTATAGCTACTGACCCTTAAATTAAAACAGACTCGTGATATTATGACATTGATTACTACTTAATTTAATCAGAAACACAAACTTGTTATTTGTATTTGTATAATGTATTTTACTTCCATTTTATTACAAGTAGTCCTACAGCTAACCTTAATGATGGTGTTTCATCCACATTCCATCACAAAAGCGCCTTCAAGAACCAGAAAAAGAACTGAATCTCTTTAAAATAATTTGGTTTCCAAATAAATACATAGTTATCAGTTCTTAAGTATCGGTTCTCAACCAATACACATACAATACATATACAATTTTATTGCGAGATTATACATGGAATATTTGTACTTTCGAAAGTTTGGGATAAAAAGTGATTAAAAAGATGACAAACTGCACTCACTGTAAAGTATGCATCAACTACTATCCAAAGCACAAACTATAATGTTCTTTTTTGTTGATGCTGTCAGATCTGGTTTAAAGGTGAATATTGTTATTGTTCACTGTGATAAAGCTCTCTATCTCTTCTTCTCGCCTGTCCTCCTCTTCTCTTCTCTTTTCTTTGTAGAAGCATGACGGACACTTCACCGTGATCCAGCTGGTTGGTATGCTGCGTGGCATTGCCTCAGGTATGATGTACCTGTCCGACATCGGCTATGTCCACCGGGACCTGGCAGCCCGAAATATTCTAGTGGATGACAACCTGGTGTGTAAGGTGTCGGACTTCGGTCTGTCCAGGGTGCTGGAGGACGACCCGGAGGCAGCTTACACCACCACAGTAAGCCACATACACCCGCTTCAATATTGGTTCATTTAAATTCAGGGCTGTTCAGAGTTAATAACAATCTGTGCTCCTTAGACAGCCAAAGCTGATCCAGAATCTCTGGAGCTTAGCCCTACTCTGCTCGATGTGTGTTAGTGAATGGGATTGAGTTTATCTAAGCAGTATAACATGAGATTAAGGGCTTACTCTGAGGAGTGATTGAGTAATTAGATTTATAATAAGATGCTAAATGTTTCTGAACTTTTTCATGCAGGGGTCTGTGTGTCACTCTATACACTTACATTCCAAGAAAAGCTTAGTTATGACTCATCATTATATAAGCAATCAGCATCCTCTTTGATTGCCTAGGAAACAAGAAGTGATGCAACTTGCTATTATAATAAAAAGAAAAGATTTTGTTTTGTCAGGGGGGTAAAATCCCCATCCGCTGGACAGCTCCGGAGGCTATTGCCTACAGAAAGTTTTCCTCAGCCAGTGATGCTTGGAGCTACGGTATTGTCATGTGGGAAGTGATGTCATATGGAGAAAGGCCCTACTGGGAGATGTCCAACCAAGATGTGAGTCACTTGGTCTATTTTTATTCTACTAAATTCTGAACAATAGAATCTTCTAAGGCATTTTTTCTGGCCAAAATGTATTTTTATGTCGTAAACAGCATGCCTCATTTAAATCTTCAAATGCTATATTACAGATATTATGGTAGACCGGGTACGGCTGGTACACTTTTTGCTTTTTCCATTAGCACACCAAAACTAGGGACTAAAAATAAATGATTTTTCATATGACATTTCCTTTACTTGTCTACTAAAATATTAATAATTGAAGAGTTCAGATGCAAAAGCCTCTAAATCCATGCATCCAGATGCATTTTTATCAGGCTCCAATGTATAGGTTTATATGTATGTACTGGTACTTCTGATTGGGCTGAAGGTGGGATTCTAGCGAGTTTGAAGTAAAAGTATTTGATGGACGTATAATATGTGTTGAGAGCATTCACTCAGTATCATTATCTCATTTTTGACTGAGATGGCTTTTAGCTGGTTTTGCATCTGAACTCTTCAGTTATTAACATCCATAAGTATATTTCAAGTCATATTTGCCACAATTAGCTCATAAACACAAAAAGCTTTTTTTGTTCCAACTGTACTCATG
This sequence comes from Cirrhinus molitorella, assembly GCA_033026305.1. Classification (NCBI taxonomy): domain Eukaryota; kingdom Metazoa; phylum Chordata; class Actinopteri; order Cypriniformes; family Cyprinidae; genus Cirrhinus; species Cirrhinus molitorella. The sequence goes on from CM065120.1 coordinate 25,516,741, forward strand.
TGGGGTACAGTTGAAACAGAACCCAGTACAGTTAAGACACCCATTCGTAATGCTGTAAAGCTGCCTGACCAATTCATTGCAAATGTGAAATACCTTTAAAAATGAGAACCTAACAGATTTTCCATTCAGTATTTTATTTGATTATTTGTTTAGTTAAAACTAGTTCATTAGTAAAACACTGATACAATATTTAATTTCAGTTCATCATTTTAATAGTAACCGCTGAAAAGAGTAACATTGAACTTGCAAACAGCAATAATAAAACAGAACAAATACAAACAATAGCTAACCTAATAAACATAATAACAATAAACATAATAAATAAATGGTACTCAATTGTAAATGATGTGTCTCAACTGTAGCCCGCTGACCACCTCAAACATTTCTCTAGATTTTATGACCTTGCATGACACAAAGGCTGCGTTTACACTTGGCATTAACATGCGACCTGTATCTGGATGTTGTCCACATCCACATTGAAAAGACAAGTGCAAACGCGCGTGTGATCGGAATGTTATCCGATCAGCATGTCCTGCTCCAGAGGTAGTCGAGGACGCATTGTGATCAGATCTCAGTGTAATGTAAACGCAATCCAGCCATCGTGCCTGCATTCAGAGGAAGACGTCACGCAAAACCAGGAATTGCTGCACGTAGCCGCATGGTTTTGCGCTACAATTGAGCGCTGAGTACTTCGCAAATATAGTGGTAGTTTTGCCTGCGTACCCGAAAGTTGCAGAACCACTCATTCCTGTAAAGGAGGCACATTTTTCCCACCACAGCTGGTATTGATCTCGAACCCATAGGTTTCTTCCTACTGTTTTCATAACGGAATCTATCCACCTTATTAATAACTGCAGCTTCCTCATCCTCCTCATTTTGTAGGTTTTGTAAAATGTCCCGCGACAGAAAATGGTTTTCAAAAGGAATCCCACCATCACGTTTTTAAATATTACACGGGAACGAGAGATCCGATCGGTTATCCAGATACAGAGGCCACATGATGTGAACAAATGTAAACGCGCCGTGTCCTGATTGCTTGATGATCCAATCCACTTGATCGGATCATGGTGATCGCATGTTAATGCCAAGTGTAAACACAGCCAAAGTCATGCAATATGTCAGTTTTTAGAGCACAGATTAAGGTTTGTGAAAATGTAAGTTAACTTTAACAGTCATGTAAGGATTAGAAGCTGTTCAATGTGGAAGGGACGTGGTAAAGTGAAAAACTTTCGCCAATATCTTTGGACTGGAGAAGCGCGTGTACTTCAAATTTCCTGTGATCGTACTACTAACATGTTTGACAAAATGTCCAAGGCATTTCAAGAAAAACCTTTTTTTTTTGTGGAAAATAAAATAAAGTTGTTTAAAATTAGAGAAAAGTAACCGCTGTAACAAAAAAAGAAGATTACAACTACAATTTTGAAAGGTTACAGCTGTCAGAAATTAGTAGGAAGTTTAGAAACCTTTGCTTTTAATGACTTCAGCACATCTGGCGCTACAGGACATCACTTGTTTCTCAGACTGCGTTGGTGTGGTCCTGGTCCACTTTTTTTCCACTGTCTTCCATAGTTTGGTAGTAGTGGGTTTCTTAGCCATAACTTTGTAGCCAAGGATTTTCCAGATCAGGGCTCTGGCCTGGCCATTTCATTATTTCAGTGTTCTTAGCTTCAAGGAACTGCTTTTTCTGTTTTGCAGTGTGATGAGAGCATTGTCTTGTGTAAAAATTGCAGGCTGATTGGGAGATGCTTGTAGGGAAGGTACTTCATGATACTGAAAGAGCTTCTGATAAACATTTGCCTTCACCTGCCATGTAGACGTAGCTGCAGAAAACATCCCTCAAACCATGACACTTCTTTCTCCACTTTTCACTGACTTCTTTGTGCACTTGGGCCTCAGTCTTCCCTCAGTTTGACACTGAACAAAATGTTTTCCATCAGACCCAAATAAATTAAACTGTCTCTAATCACAAAAGTGAACTTTGTACCAGTTCTTCTCTCTCCACGCATCATGTTCCTCAACAAAGATGAGCTTGGCCTTTTGATTCTCTCTGCTGATGAGAGGCTTGGTCACTACAGAGTGCACTTTCAGCCCGACTTCTCTTAAACAGATCATTACTCTGTTCAGCTGTTACATGGACAAACCACCTTTTTGGGGACCTGAATGAATTAGTGTCATTGTAAACATGCAATATTCAAGAAATCCAACATTTGGAGTGACCAACTTCTCTTGCAGTAGCTGAATGGCCATCTTTTTTCACATTCAAATAGAACTTCAAATATGACTAAGCAGTGACCTTGGAATTTAGGAAATTATAAGTTGTTCTCTAATTTTGATCTCCACTGTATACAGTTAAATTCAAAATTTTACATACACCTTGCAGAATCTGCAAAATGTTAATTATTTTACCAAAATACAATTGTTTAATACTGAGCTGAATAAGATATTTCACATAAAAGACGATTACATATAGTCCACAAGAAAAAATAATAGTTGAATTTATAAAAATAACCCATTCAAAAGTTTACATACACTTGATTCTTGATACTGTGTTGTTACCTTAATGATCCACAGCTGTTTTATTTATTTTTTTAATGCACCAAATTTTAACTGCTCTAATACAAGATACACAACTTTGTATGGTCCTGTCAAGCAGACAAAAACATAAACATGATGAATAGGACATGTGGCTTTGCATGGTTAAACGACATACTGCTGTTACTCACTTTTGTTGCCAGCTGTTTAGACAACAATGGCTGTATGTTGAGTTATTTTGGGGACAGTAAATCTATACTGCTATACAAGCTGCACTCTAAATATATCCAAGTTTAATTTCTATAGTATTGTCCATTGAGAAGATATACAAAAATGGTTGCTGAAATGTAAGGGGTGTACTCACTTTTGTGAGATACTGTACATACATATGACAAAATGTGCAGAAAAAAATGAGTTTGCAAACATTAGTAAGACGGTCTTGTAGAATCTGTATCCCAATAGAGTTGTGTGTATCTTCCTGCAGGTAATTCTGTCTATAGAGGAGGGCTACAGGCTCCCTGCGCCCATGGGCTGCCCCGTGGCCCTGCACCAGCTCATGCTTCTCTGCTGGCAGAAAGAACGCAGTCGGCGACCACGGTTTAACGACGTGGTCAGCTTCCTAGATAAGCTGATCCGCAATCCCAGCAGCCTGCTCACACTTGTGGAAGATGTACATAGGTAATTCACAACAACATTTCAAAATCAACATTTGAATTGCTTACTTTATTGTCTACTATAATCAGAATGCGTGCCAGTGTTGAAATGATCTTTTTAAACTGAAATTGTTTTTGTTTACTGACAGACAACTCTGATTAAACTGAACTGTTGTCTCTTGCCGTGTGAGAAACACGTGCCAAACTGTTTTATGTGTTGTGTTTAAACAGCTTCCCAGAATCTCCTGAGGATATGCCAGACTACCCTCTCTTCATATCTATCGGTGATTGGTTGGATTCCATCAAAATGAGTCAGTACAAGAACAACTTCATAGCAGCAGGTTACACAACCCTGGATTCCATATCCACCATGAGTATTGAGTGAGTGGAGTCAAAACTACTAAATGATTTTTTTTTACACTCCATTTAGGTCCCAGGTGTTGTTTTGCATGCAACATGATTATGTTTACTCTCTTTACTGGATTTAGTTCAATTGTGTTGGCTTGCTTTAAAAGACTATTCTGATATATGCTAATTTGCAATTATTGTCATCAAGCAAAGCAAACAAATGCTACATTTGAGTAGGGTACAAAAGAATGCAAGCCCGTTTTTGCCACTGAATAAAAACTTTAATAAAGACTTTTTATCTCAATTCTGAATTCAGAAATGTGAGATATAAACTCGCTGTAGCAAATTAGAAAGTTAGAATTGCATGATATAAACTCGCAATTTTGTCTTTTTTCCTTGCAAAGTGAGTTTATATCATGCAATTATGACATTTTTCTCACAATTCTGACTTTACCTAGCAGATTGTGACTTTTTTTCTCAGCTTGCTGTTGCGTGTTATAAAGTCAGAATTGCGTGATATAAATTGCGATTGTGAGATATAAACTCACAATTCTGGCTTTTTTTTCTCAGAATTGTGTGATATACTGTACAGTAAACTTGCAACTGTGAGTGATAAAGTTAGAATTGTGAGATATAAACTCGCAATTTTGACTTCTTTTTAGCAATTCTGACTTTTTTCTTAGAATTGTGAGATATAAACTCAAAATTTCATGTTATGAAGTCCACTTTTTAGGGGGAAAAAAGACTAATATGTTCTCAGAATTGAGTTGATACGCATTTGTGTGTTATGAAGTCAGAATTGCGAGATATAATCTCACAATTCTGACTTTATTTCTCAGAATTGCAAGTTTATATCTCTCAATTACGATAAAAAGTTGCAATTACCTTTTTATTTTTTTATTCAGGCTTCTAGGGCAAAAGGCACATCTTAACCCTTTAACTGCTATTAACAGCCTTCCTGAACAGCTAATGGCAGTTAAAGGGTTAAGTAAAAACTGTTGATTTAATTAACTGAAATGAACTCATTAACAAGACGTCTCAAAGTATATTCTTTAATTGTATTCTCAATTTTCATTTGCTCCTTAAATTTATGACATTTAAAAAAAATGATGTCTTTTTGGAAGATGGCTGAAAAATATTTTTTTTTTATTTATTCGGTGGTGGAAACAAGCTGCTACAAATATTAGTTCAAACTAGCACAGAACCAACTTTGCGTTGCTGCCTGTGATTGCACTGAGCATCAGCCAAATTTCCACATGCATACAGTAAATTTACAAAAACCGTCTAGTGGTTAAGAAGAGAATAACATCAAATACACCTTTTACCCTAGTAAAATATTTGTGACTCTGGACCACAAAACCAGTCATAAGTGTCAATTTTTCAAAACTGAGATTTATACATCATCTGAAAGTTTAATAGATAAGCTTTCCATTGATGTGTGGTCTGTTATGATAGGACAATATTTGCCTGAAATCCAACAAAAAAAGCTGGAATCTGAGGGTGCAAGAAAAAAAAATACGAATATTGAGAAAATTGCCTTTAAAGTTGTCCAAAGTTCTTAGCAATGCATATTACTTATTAAAAATTATGTTTTTAAATATTTATGCTAGGAAATTTACAAAATGTCTTAATGGAACATGATCTTTACTTAATATCCTAATGATTTTTGGCTTAAATGAAAAATCAATAATTTTGACCCATACAATGTATTTTTGGCTATTGCTATATATACCCCAGTGACTTATGACTGGTTTTGTGGTCAAAAAGTCAAAAAGTGTTTTTCAAGCAGTAAATTACTTTATCCTGTATATACAGTGCCGGTTGAATTTTCTATATTTCTGCATAAATATGACCCAAAACATCATCAGATTTCCATTTAAGCCCTGAAAGTAGACAAAGAGAACCCAATCAAACAAGTGAGAGAAAAATAAGTTCTTTGTCATTTATTTACTGAGAAAAATGATCCAGTGTTACATATCTGTGCAGTGCAAAAGTATTTGAATCTCTTGGATTCACAGTTAATTTAAAGGTGAAATTAAAGTCCATCTGTGCAGATGTGTTTTCAGTCAGTGCAACGACTATCAAATGTCAGTTTGTGACCTGTTTTATTTAAATAACAGGGATCTGTCAAAGTCAGAACATGTTTGTGAAAGTAAATCATGTCATGAAAGGGGATTACTGAGGACCTCGGAAAAAGACTTGATGTTGCTCATCAGGCCAGAAAAGGATACAAAACTCTCTAAAGAGTGTGGACGCCACAAAAAAAATCACAGTGAAACAGATGGAGTACAAATGGAGGAAATTCAAGACCTTTGTTACCTTACTGAGAAATGGTCGACCAACGAAATCACTCCAAAGCAGAATGTGTAATTGGATGCAAAAGTTCCCAGGGTAACTTCTAAGCAACTAAAGATCGTTCTCACATTGGCTAATGTTAATGTTTATGAGTCCACCATCAGGAGAACACTGAGCAACCAATGGTCCACATGGCAGAGTTGCAAGAAGAAGCCACTGTTTTCAAGAAAACTGCTTGCTAAAGATCATGTGGACAAGCCAGAGCACTATTGGAGACATACTTTTGCAGTGCACAGGATCATTTTTCTCAATAAATAAATGACAAATATTTTTTCTCTCACTTGTTTAATTGGTTCACTTTGTCTACTTTCAGGACTTACATGAAAATCTGATGCTTTTGGGTCATATTTATGCAGAAATATAGAAAATTGTAAAGGGTTCTCAAACTTTCAAGCGGCACTGTATATATTCATATTCACTTTATTCTCTTCATAAACTTTCCAGTGAATTGCCTCAGTTTCAGTAGTCTGATCCTGTTGTTTTCTCAACAGTGATGTAAGAAGAATCGGAGTGTCTCTGATTGGCCACCAGAGGAGGATAGTGAGCAGCATACAAGCACTACGACTGCAGTTCCTCAACATTCAACAGAGTGGCTTCCATGTATGAAAACCACATAAACACATACACATACTCTCATACAAACGCTTCTCTCAGCAACATTAGACCCCCCCAAAACACACACACACACACACACACACACACACCCTTCAGGTCTGGACTGACTGTCTGTCATCAGAAGTGCTCTACAGCCTCTGTTTCTATCATAATCCAGTGAAGACTTCCAGTTGAAACACATACGTACATAAGAAAGCAATCTCAAAGACCATGAAGAAACATGCTTAATGTCATGAATTGTTTGTCTTCTTGATGAAATGTGTGTAACAGGAAAATTGGACCATTTACCCAGAGGAACCACAGTAAACAATGGACCAATGGCACCATTCTGTTGTTACGAAGATGTCATCTGTCAATCATCCTGCAAGTTTTGTGATTGACTGGACTCCAAACCTGAGAACTCTGAATAGCATATTTGCTATTTTAATGTATTAAATTATGTGTCTTAAGAGATTTTCCTGGTTTATTCATCAAGCCTCTAAAACGAGAGACTACGGATCTGTTGAATGTCTTCAGCTTTAAATGGCTATTATACATTGTTTATCACATCTGATATTTATCCTGATATTTATATGTATGTGTAACTTTGTTTCTTTTTCGGTTGCCTTTTGTTTAGTTCCTTTTCTAAGCAATATGTGCAGTCTTTAGAAAACCAAGAAAAGAGCCAAGGTAGGGAGTGGAGAGCTTTATCTTGCTCTGTTGAGAAAAAAAAATGCCACACAAAACCATTGACTTCCTCAGGCTGTCAGCGAGGTGGTGAAAGTCTGACCTTTCAGAAGACTGTAAGCCATTTTCTTACTCCTGTGCACCACAGTCAAATTGAACAAACTCAAACAAATCCACTCAGACCGAGATTTGAGAACTGCACACATTTGTTCAGTCTACTCTGGTGTACAGAATCTATAGACACCTCTGATATTTTATCAGTTTGCCTTGCGACTATGAAACTATTGTCATATAGTCAGTGGAGAATCATTGAGGTAACAGGTTGCAGTAAAATGTTCTCCTATAGAGAACATGACAGTATAGCACTCTGCATGTTGGCAAGTATTTTTCCCAACAAGGCAGGCCTACATACACGCATAACTTCAATGGCAACATACGCATCTGCAGTCTCTTTCGCTTCCACCAGACATACAAACGCACAATACTCTACCATGTTCATTAGCTGATATAGGCCCCCATCTTTCGATTGACTCTTTGTACCTGAACATATGTTCTGGACGCTGAGACCACTTGACAAACTTCAAGTTGCAATGTGCAAACGTCAAACGCGCAAGAGAACCGAGTGCTTACTTCAAGCAGGGCAAGGAAAAACTCTGGGTAATCAGGTCATAATGTATTGTTCATAGTAAACTAATTGTACATTATTTTTTATAATTTATAAAGAGTACAGAGAGATAAAGGTGATATAGGTTGAATGTTTGTAAAAATAAATGATAACAGATATTTTTCGTGTTTTTTGTGAGTTTATTACAATCAAACAATGATTTATTATAATATTGACTGTGGTTTTGGTTTCTTAAATGTTACAATATACAAAGTCATGAAGAAGCTACATTCAAGGACTTTTTGTCCTTGGTTTAATAAAACATAAATGATGTCTCTTACTGAAATATGTAGTAAAAACCCATGAAAGAAATCCACATCGTTTTATACATTATATTTTGGACTATGGGGGGCGCCATATGATGTGAAGTGGTTGCACTTGGTGAGCTACTGGCACTATCTGTTGCTATTTTCACCACAACACATCTCGGAAAATAAAATACTGATACAATGACCAAAGCTTACAGCTTTAAACCAAATGTGTTATAATCGATTTTTCACCACAAGGAGTCTAAACGCCCCCGGAAATCAAGTAAAATCCACGCTGAGAAAATCCTCCAGTAGCTGTGGCCTACTAAAAGCCTCAAAAGCATCAGGGCTAAAGTGGAGAGAACAAAGATGCGGGTCTTTAATAAAGTTTTATTCATCCACAGGCATCTTCCCATTCTTTTCTCCTGTTCTTATAGCTAGGAAAGCAGTGAAGATTTTCATTGCTTCTTTGTTGCCCTTAGACTGAAAAATACAACAAAAAGCTGCACAATGTGGCATTGTATCAATATTTTTTTGAGTTGTGTTGTGGTAAAAATAGCAACAGGTAGCCCCTAGTAGCTCACCAAGTGCAACCATTTCACGTCATCTAAATAATGGCACCCCCCATCGTCCAAAATATGTTTAAAACAATTTTTTTGATTTTTTAAGTAACTTAAGGGTGCTTTCACACCTGTCGATTGCTTTGTTCCGAAACAGAGATTAAAATTATTACAATGTTGCAATTTATTCTTGGCGCGGTTCGCGTTCACACTGCAAAGTTTCTAAACGACCAAATTTGTTAAATCACGCGGTTTATTTTCCGAGATTCATTCAGCACATCATCCGTCAGGACGAAACTACACAGCTTTGCGGGCTTATTGTTGTAACGTGTCCAGGATTCGTTAGGGAAAACATTTTTAAAAATGCACCTACTACGAAGAAGAGCAACATTATAAAATGAAAAGGCGCGCTTTTATTTCAAATGTCGAAAACGTGCTCATCTACTGACATTCACAGTTTCATTTTAAGAGGTATTGGCAAAACAAAAACTACTGCTTCTCACGGAACTGTAATAACCCATTATACATTGTGATAAAGCCTGGGTTTGTTGGTCCGTTGGATCGGATCGCGTTCTCACCACAAACGATCCGCTCCAGGGTTCGTTTGAAAGCGTGCAGAGAGAGACCACCTGCAATTGCTGCATTCTCACCTGCCCAAACAAACCGCACCAAGAGGGTAAACGAACTAAATAAGGCAGGTGTGAAAGCACCTGTCTTTTTTGGGTTTGCTACTGCATATTTCAGTAATAGACATGTTATATTAAGCAGTACAAGTCTTAATACCTGGGGTTTCCTTTAAAGGAACAGTTTGCTCAAAATGAAAATTTGCTGAAAATGCCACCCTCACCCTCAGGATGATGGTATGTAGTGCAAATGGAGAAACGTAAACACACAAGTAGTGGGGTAGGGTTAGGTTCAGGGTTGAAGTTATTACCTGGTTTATTGTAATTATTATTATAAGTACATAGTATGTAAATGAGGAACAGGGCTGTAAAATAAAGTTCTACCAAGATAACTGTTGTTTCAGCTAAAATATGAATCCTCTATCCATATAATTGCTTTCCCCAGTTTCATCTGAATCAGGAGAGAAATATTAGCACCAATTACAAGTGAAAACACTCCATAAAGTGATTTTTTGATGTGTATATACAATAAATTGAGATGGATTTGATTAATCATCATTTTTAATATAATCGATTTTTATATACATTTATATCACTTGATAGCCAACCTTTTGTCATTTTAAGGGTTTGTGTCCTAATGTTTAAATAACAAGATCAAGTGTATGAAGTATTTTCTAAATATGTCAAGTGTCAAGTTATGACAATTTATATGAACATATAGTTTAAAGGAATAGTTTGCTCTTGAAAATTAGCTAAAAAATTAATTTGTTTCATATTGCTGTTTATGAAGAAACAAAACAATCTAGTAATTTTCCAGCAAATTTAAATTTGTTAAATTGTTTTATTATTATTATTATTATTATTTTATATATATATAATATTTTTTATAATATATATATATATATATATATATATATTTTATATATATATATTTTTTTTTATAATATATATATATATATATATATATATATATATATATATTAATATATTTAATATATTAATTAATTTATATATTATATATTATTTATTTATTTTTATATTATTTATTTATTATTATTTTATTATTATTATTATTATTATTATTATTCCTGACTTCAACAGTCAAATGACAGATGAGACCCCCTGTTCCCCTATATATATTAACATTTATATTGGTGATGTGGATTATCTTGAATTAATTTATCCAGCAGTGGATATAGGCCTACATGTACAGTATTACAAAAGAATTGCCATTTTTCTCTTAAAGTCATGAACACCATCATGAATTTCACTTAAATTTAATCTGCTAGGCTCATTGTTTTGCTACGGCTAATTTCACAGCTCTTATTTTCTGTATGATAATTACAGACAATTAAATACAATTTTCAGACTTGAACACTTTTCACTGTCCCAGATATAGGGAAATAAGACATTTTCACATAATAAACACACATTTTTTTGTATGGTAAAATGACTCTTATTTTAGATTATAATAATTTATAACATCAGGTTTTTTATAGTTCGATATTAAATGTCTAGGGTCATTTTAAAATGAGAACAACTAATAGTACAACGTGTAATATGACTAAAAATGGGGAAGCTTATTTTTTTTTTACGAAAGAAAACCATACACTGTGACATAAACCAAAATGTGAAGAAATATCCATATTTTTGAAAGTTTGATTTGAAATCCACATGCTTTAGAAATTATCATCATACTTTTTACGCAGAGCTGCAATTCTGACATTGTCCATATGATGGCGCTATTAAGTACACATGTGAGTCGAGAAAAAAAGCGTCATCGGTCTCCTAGCAGCGGTGTGTGGGAGCGTTTCATAGGGTTTCCAGGACGCCAGGTAAGTGTGTTTATGTTTCTCCATCTGCACTGGACGTACCATCAATCATATAGATTGTGCTTATGCATGCGAAATCACATTTAACCAAAACATAGACAATATACAACTTGAGCAGAGACGGTGCAGAAAAGTAAGAACGATTTTTCTATGTACAGCAGACTGAAAAAGCAGGTTAGCCAAACTGCTAGCCGTCATCTGCAACGAATATGAAAACAAAAACCTTAGAACAGCAGAAAATGTCAACCGTTTTACCTCTATTTAGATGTATTTATATGTTTAATAGAACAAACGCCAGAAACGGAAGTCTTTTGACTATTTTAGCATACTCGTAATGTTACATGTGCAGCGCTAGCCTGTGTGCTAATGAGCTCAGCGGATTACAGGCTGTTTGCGTAGATTACGTTTTTACGGTTGTCTGTTCATGTGCTTCTGACCTAACGTTACTACGCTGTGAGAGATATGGTTAAACACATTATAATGGCACTATCTCTGCTGTCAGCTGATTAGTTGATTGATTGATGTATGGTAGTGTAAAGCTATATTATGCAGTTGAAATGTCTATTTCATATATATGAATATATCCTATACACAACAGGTGGGTGCTGCCTTTAGACCCGAGATATGGACATACAAATACCGCGAGTTTACAGCTTCAAGTAATATGTGTACGTAAATAATTAGGTTCATGTACTGCAGGCTTTAGTGCATGTTTCAGGCTGTTTGTCTGCTCGCAGCTCAAGTTAATTCACTTAAATCGGATTATTAAAAAAGTAGCGTACAAGCTCATTTTCTTATCAGACCAGCCGCTGATGGCAAACGATGCCGATCTCCATCCAGTCTTCTGCATCTGTGTGTGTAGACGTATTTTCATTAAGGATGCATTAAATTGATTGAAAAGTGAATGTAAAGACAATTTATTATGAAGTCACACTTAATGTATAATGTGAAAATGTATATTTCAAATGCTGTGATCTTTTGCTGTGAATGCTGTCTTCTTTTCTTTCTATTTTTACAGTTGTCACAGGAATATTAAGCATGCAGCAAACCATTTTCAACATTGATAATATTACTGAGCATCAAATTAGCATTTAAAATTATTTCTGAAGGATCATGTGATACTGAAGATTCGAGTAATGGCTGCTGAAAATTCTGCCTTTTCATCTCAGGAATGCATTACATTGAAAATATATTAAATTCAAAAACAGTTATTTTAAATTATAATTATATTTCACAATATACTGTTTTTACTATATATTTTATCTGTCATCTATTTCTACATACATACAGCTAAGATCTGCTCCCCTAAGCAGTTGGTGCCTTACGGAGACAGCAAAAAGAGATGTTTCTGTTGTCCCGAGTGTTTGTCAGCCTCTGGTTACATCTAATGAATAATCTAATGGAGCTTGTCTTTGATGTGATCTCTTTCCAGAAGCGTCCCATCCAGATAGGCAAATGGGGCTTTTTGACAAGCTTGCAGGGTGGCTGGGCCTAAAGAAGAAGGAAGTGAACGTGCTGTGTTTAGGTCTGGACAACAGTGGAAAAACCACCATCATCAACCAGCTAAAGCCATCCAATGTATGTCACACTCCAGTCTGTGGACCCCATATGAAATAGCTTGGATTAGTTTGTATTTGTGTATTCCTTTCTTTCTCTTCTTTGATTTCTATTTTGTATCTGAGCTCAAAATTGTGATGTTGCCTTTTGTCCTAGCAGGCTCAGGCTCAAGACATTGTCCCAACTATAGGTTTCAGCATAGAAAAGTTTAAGACCTCAAGGTAAATATTTGAAAGCTTTTAAGGGATAGTTCAACCAAAAGTAAAAATTCTGTCATTAATTACTCACCCTCATGTCATTCCAAACCTGTAAGACCTTCGTTCATCTTCAGAACACAAATGAACATATTTTAGATTAAATCCGAGAGCTATTTGGCCCACCATAGATAGAAAAATTGTTAAATAAAGTTGTTATTTTTGTTTTCTTTATGGACAAAAATTCTATTCTATTCTCATAGCTTCATAAGCTATTGGTTGAACCACTGACATCAAATAGACCATTTCAACAATGTCCTTACAACCTTTCTGTGCCTTGACCGTGGTAGGATCCTTGCTGTCTATGCATTTGTATTCAGAAGATTTTTGTCTTACGGTTTTGGAACAACATGAGTGATTAATGAGAGAATTTAATTTTTTTTTGAAAAATGAAAAATGTTATTTTATTCTTAGTGTCTGAAAACCATTTTTTCCTTTTTCAAAATCTTACTAACACAATATCCCTGTTATCCCCAAAGTCTTTCTTTCACAGTGTTTGACATGTCAGGGCAGGGCAGATACAGAAATCTGTGGGAGCACTATTACAAGTGAGTTTCTCTGATTAAAGCTCATCTGATTATGATTTTGATTGACTTTTTTTTTAACTTACTGTTTTTTTGTGTTTATCTGCGTCATGTTTTCAGGGAGGGCCAGGCCATCATATTTGTGATTGACAGTGGCGATAAACTAAGAATGGTGGTTGCAAAAGAAGAACTGGATACCCTTTTGAATCACCCTGGTACATTATTCATTAATTTTTCAGATCTGAATTAAAGGAACAGTTCACCCAAAAATATAAATTTGCTGAAAATGTACTCGCCTACATCTCTGCCTTCCGAGATTTGTTCTTTCATAGGAACAGTTTTGGAGAAATTTAGCATCTCTTTCTCACCACTGGATCCTCTATAATGAATGGGTTCCATCGAAATGAGAGTCCAAACAGCAGATAAAAACTCAGTAATCCACAATCCACAATCTTAACTACATTTTAGATGGTCTGAGTGAGGAGTACGTTCAGCCATCTTTCTTTTTGGGTGAATTAATTTCTTTAAAAGCACCCTAATGCTCATTTATGTTTTTTTTTTTCTGTGTATACTTAGATATTAAGCACAGAAGGATACCTATACTCTTTTTCGCAAACAAAATGGACCTCAGGGATGCATTGTCAGCAGTAAAGGTCTCCCAGCTCTTGTGTCTGGAAAACATTAAGGACAAACCATGGCATATCTGGTAGGAAAACATTTTTTGGTTGTTAGATTGTGGTCTGTTTACATTGAAATAATTGCATACTTTGTTAACAGTTTAAAGCACTATTCTGACAGGATTTATTTTCTATGCAATATTTGAGTTACAGTTATTACATTAATTGCACATCTGCAATTTCATATATTGATTTAGGTGAGATTGGGATCTCAAAAATTATTATTGATGGGTCTAGACCTTAGTCAGGTTTGATGGCATAATGAATTTTAACAGGGATAAAACTGTTTTATGTAATTTTTTTTGCGTACTGAAAGGTGAACGCACTGTACTTCCATCCCTCACAGCCTCATTTTTATTCTGGTCAGGAGAAAAAAAAAATCACTACCCTGACTAAGGTCTATTTGTCAAGATGTGGGCAAAATGGAAAGACTTAAAATAAACAAGGTTTCTATAAGTGAAATAATGATAACATTATGTATATAATAAATTAAAGGGAACTCTTTAATTATATTACACAATTAAGGGACTCATTATTGATTAAGTTTTCTTTGTACATTGGATGGGATGTCAGAAGTACATAAATCACCAAGCTAATGCAGCAGGCAGCACATTAAGAGATTTAGCTTTAGTTACAGTGTTCAACAAATGTCATAATAAATGAGGAAAAGTGTTACATACCGTATTGACAAGCATTCCTATCCAGACGGAATTAAATTTCTCAGAGGAACACTGAGCTAGCCAGGGTAGGTAATTTGCTCTTTGATTTTTACAAAGGTTGCGTGAGACATGTTCAATTCAGATGGCAATAACACAATCACAAAGTACGTCTATGACGAATTTGCTTAATCTCCTCAGGGTAAACTTGCCCTGTCTAAATCATGCTGAAGAGGTTTTCTCTGTGTGTGTGTGTGTGTGTGTGTGTGTTTCCCAAATTAAGATGTTATATATATATACCAGCCATTACGCCAGTCTTCAGTGACACGATCCTTCAGAAATCATTCTAACATGCTGATTTAATGCTCTATTTACTGTTATCAATGTTGAAAACAGTTGTGCTGCCTAATTTTTAATTTTTATGGAAACCGTGATATTACTTCCACTTTTAATCAAATTAATGTGTCCTTGCCAAATAAAAGTGTATATATATATATATATATATATATATATATATAATATAATATAATATAATATAATATAATATCATATAAGAAATCATAGTGGCTCTAAATGTTTAAACGGTAGTGTGCATACAGTATACATATTAACTTCATATTAGGGCTGGAAATTTAATGCGTTAATTAGATTAATTACGGTGAAAAATAACACATTAAAATTAACGCATTTAACAAACTTGCCCCGCCCCAGACCTACGTGGGTCATTTGATATTTCATAGTTGATATTTCATTGATGAAAAATATGAGGCAGGGCAACAAGTAGTTAGAATGTCCCTAAAATTCAATATAGGGGGCAAAAATGCCCCATTTGAGTTTTTGTCTCATATTTGCATCATACAGTTAAGCAATATCACACGAGCACTGAGTGCAATATCACAGTGCAAATGTAATAATAGCCTACTGATATATAACAGTTCAATAAGTAAGAAGTTAATAGTTAATAGTTTTGTTCTGTTTTGCTCAATTTTGCCAACGAAAATATAAACACAAAGCAGAACTGTTTGTCTCAACACACACCTGCATTTCATTTCTTAATCCACATTTTGAACGAATTGGGTGAACTAGGCTCGAAGTCGTGCTGCACAGACCAATCGGAGTGTGACATCAAAGTACCGTGAGAGCGATTCAAAAGCATGCAGAGTTGTCTGCTCTTCAATTGCTCTTGCGGTACTTTGTCACACATCGAACAGTCTTGTGTTGATGATCCGCTTCAAGTTGAATAAGCCCAATGGACCATTCATAAAGAGAACCACTTCCTTCACTTTTGAATGAATCAGCGATGACCTAATCATAAAGACATTTACCACCACCTACTGGCTGTTTTAGTTTATTATTTAAGTATTGTTTCATTAAAGACATAATTTGATATTTCTATAGCAGTAATAATAAGAAGAAGAAGGTATAGTTCACCCACACAAAAATGAAAATGTTGTCATTATCCTGGTCCAAAAGAGTATATGTAATAAATTTTATGTCAAATCAAACAAAATATTTCTTGCTAAAGCTACTCTTTGTAATATATGTTTGATGCTTTACACAACAATGACTTTAAATTATCTTTTGAGAGTAATTTCTCAGCCAAGTTTGAAGTGCGATTAATCGCCACATGATGTACTTAATTAGATCAAATTTAATCGCTTACCAGCCCTACTTCATATATTAAATTACAGTGCAAGCGATGCAGTGAAAGGAGAAGGTCTTCAGGAAGGTGTAGACTGGCTGCAAGGTAAATACATATATGTTTTGTGCATCTAATTTCCTGTTTATCTTTTTGAATTATTAGTACTTTGAATTATTAGAGACGAGATGTAATGCATTTTACGAATGGTGTCACACACACAAAAAAAAATTATAAACTATATAAACTGTTAAAAAATGTTCAATGCCGTTTATACCTTGTGTTTTATTTCACCCATAGAACAAATTTCACAGTAAGTACAGAAGTTCCCAGATGTGTTGTGATCCTGCTTAATTGTACAGTTAAATTCAACTTTAAGTGTTAGAACTCACTTTTGGGCTGTATTTATTCTTGTACCAATTTACACTTCATTTTGGGCTAATGGGAGAAATTTAAAGGCAAATAATCATTTGAAGGCATCTCAAAGATTGGATACAGCCTAAATGGGTGCAAAACTATTTCAGACTCCCTCTCCTTGTTGTTTGAGGTGCATTTGAGTCAGTAACAATTACATGAAAGTTCATAGATGTCTGTTCTCCTCTACCCAGTGGTCCAATCAATGCAACAATTTAGGATCTCACCTTTGTCTAAAACCTTTTCAGAAGTCGAAATGCATCAAAATGTAGAATGAATTAAATCCTTTTTCTTTTTCCCCTCTCATTAACAGATCAAATCAGAGCAATGAAAACGTAAAACCCTCCTGAAACATTAAAAACACTCGAGGTCACCAGCTGCAATGCCGGAGCCAGACAAAACAGATCCTTCATCCTTGGGCACAAAAGTGGTGTTTGTGCTTGCATTAAAACCAGCTAGGTTGGTAGTGTAATAAACTGTTTGGCTAATTATGGACCTGTTTGCACTAGATATGAACATCTGTCTCAGTTGATCTGATCACAAGAGGTCAGTCAATACTTTTCTTTTTAAAAATGTCACCACAACGTTTTCTTTCAAAGTCACACATAACTAGTGAAGCTTAACCTTGCAAACCATTAAGTGATTGACACATTCCCAGTTATCCAGGATTCATAAGAACACTGGAATGTAAAAAAAAAAAAATTCAATTTCAACCTCCAAATGAGTAAGCTCACAAAACATTTCACCACTTTTGATCACTTGAGCTATTACACTAATATCAGGTGTAAATTTGTCTGTGACAATACATCTAGTATTTGATCATTCCACCTTCTCTCTTGATCAGTTACACTACACTTCTTGGCTGCCAATGCTTTAATGTAATTCTGTTGAGAAACTTACTGTAACAGGTTTCTCAGACAGCACATCACCGTGGCTAATATTTTAGATCTTAGCTATGTTTGTTTATGGATAGATAGAAAACATTCCCGAGCAGTGTTTATTCCATTGCTTTGAACTGTAAAATTGGTCAACGCTTGTTACTGTAGTGATGTACAGTAGTGCCATTATCACTATGATTTACTTTTTCATGCATTGTATGCATGTTGTCTCTGAACAGTATGAAAAATGAGTCACAAAAGAAACAATCCTCTTTGTTCTGCAGTTATTTATTTCCTATAAACATTTTGTTTTAAAAGCACATGTAAAGGAATTGTTGCTGCATTTTTGTCTTGTTTTTTGTCTAGACAAAGTACATTTTCACATATTAACTTATTTTCTAAAGAAAAAAATACTGATTTTTAGCAATGTTTTTTTTTTCTTGCTGTTTATCAATAAGGGATCTTATAAAAGAATTTTTGAAGAATAAACAAACTCTGGGGCTTAGTCTGTGTATGATCTATCTTTCTCTCTCTAATAATATCCACCTGTTCTTAAATACATAAGTAAGCCTATAGGCTAGACTTCCAATTCATTAGCTACTATAGGGGAATTACGAGAAGAAGAATAATGTGCAGTAAACTGTAAAACTGCACTACAAACCATTGTTTTCAGAATTCAGATAATACATTGAAATAATATGGTAAGACACCACAATTCGTAATATCAAGCAGCAAAACTAGCTGTTTTTGCCAAAGCATGGCACAAAGCTTTTCTTTAAATAATCAGTGTGGCCAGAGATCTTTGAGTCTGAACTGTGTGAGGGACAGCTGTTGTAGGGTAGCTGAATCATGTCCGTGATTATAGTTGTGGAAAATCAAATGCCCTTGCTCATTAAGACCACATCATCACGGTCATATAAGCTACTGAAAATGGCAGAATCTCATCTAATCATAGTGCCATCTGCTGTTTTTATGGAATCAAGGACATTTTATGTCTTCTCCGGCCACTGAAATACTTAGTGTTGCCAAGACTGCACTATGCTGTCAATGGAGATGTCAGCTGGAGCTTCATCTCATTTAATTATGTGATGATTTAAGAGTTAATAACAGAACAACTGCACAGCTACAAGTGTGATATTGCTCTAGTACGTTTCACCGAAAGATCCAATATTGGCAGTTACTTTGTGTATTTTTCTCTACCAAAGAAAATATTCCAAACAAAACCAAAGCAGAATTAACACTGAATGCTGTTTTGTTTCTGAAATTCTGATTCAATAATACTCATTCCTGTCGAAACCTACTGATACAGTTCAGTAACTTGCAGAAACGGTCATCAGAGCTCTTGGAATATATGAGCAATATTACACAAGTAACAATGCGTATGGCTGGATATTGGCAAGGCTGTGATCCAGCTGTAGTGGCCCCATGCTGTAGATAATCACAGTGTGCCGATATAGTGTGATATTGCGTTTATACAAGAGTTTGTCGGCACAAGTCTGCAAATAACTTAAGAAAAAAAACAACGGAAAGTCTTTAAAAACCCTCTTATGCAAACTACTTCCATCCCCCATGGATTCAAATTTCAAGTTGACAGTTTAACAGCTGAGCCCAAGCATCTGTTACTAATTCAAAAACATCACTTTACAACTAGTAACGAAGGAACAGAGTTGTTTCATTGAAAACGTATTATATTACTATATTAAAAGCTCACTGTATTATGTTGAGTACATTGCTATAAAAAGAGGTGGACTGAGCGATTGTGATTACCTGCATTTTATACAGCATTCATTCTTCAGCTCAATCTCCTATTCACAGTAAAACATTATTCTGAATGCCCACTGAGGAAAGCTATATCTTTGTGGTATTATTCTTTCATCAAGGGTGATTTCCGATGACAGTGTTACGCAGTGCATTTGTTGGTTGTCTTACAAAGTGTTGCTGAAAGTAAAAATAACTTCCTTGTTTATAGCCTTGTTTCAGTCTATTTCAATATAAAAGTCTTTACGACTGACTCACTTATGAAAACACTCTTTTTGCCATCTAATGGCAGAACAATGAAACTAATCACCATCACAAGCTCCATTTCCCAACACTAAATAATATTCAATTCTACTATTATTTATTGTATAATAATATTGAATAAACAACAACAGCCATTATAAAAAGCAGCACTTAGCCTATACTATAATAGATTAATGAGACCAAAGACTGTCTGTTAGATTTACCCAAAATTATATATATTTCATGTTTAAACACTATACACCGTAAAAAAAAAAAAAACAGCACCTCTAGGCTGAATGGCCGCTGAAGCCCTGGAGCTCACATCGAAGCAATTTTCAAACACGTTATCTTTATTAACAAACTGCATATTTGTAGTCTAAACTACATTCTCGATTAAAATAAATAAATAAATAAAACTCTTAAAACTACATTATGTGACACCAAAACATTATGTATTAAATTATTGTGGATTTGGGCTTCCAGTATGACACTTAATGTGAGAAATATGGCAAGCAATACAAGCAGTGAAATGGCTGGAGTTCTAGATATCTCTAGAATAGTATAATCCTCTCAGCTAATCAGACTCGAGGAACAGAAAGTGTGTATATGTGTGCCAGAATTGGATCTGGTGTCTGTTGTACCTATTATTCTTGTAAAATGCCTGCAAATGGAATGCAGCACTGTCACTTTTTGCTCAACAAGTTTGTTGAGTCCAGGTTAAATTTGTTGGCATGGAGGAGAGAATCTTCCCTGCTAGCAAAACAGTGTTATTTACAAATTCAGTCACCCAGACCCAACATAGTAACACCATAGCTGCAAAGCTTAGACAATTCTAAGTTAATTTAATAAGACTAAAGGGATAAAGGGATTCATTTTCACCCAATAATTTAAATTTTGTCATCATTGTCTTCCTCATATCGTCTCAAACCTGTATGCCTTTCTTCAAAAGAAGATATTAAGATAAATGTCTCAGTTTTCTTTCCCAGAAACCACGCAGGTTTGGAACCGACTTGAGGATAAGTAATTGATGACAGAATTTTAATTTATGGGTGGACTGTCTCTTTAATATAACCACAAACGGGAAATATGCCGTCTGGTGCCAGTGAAGCGGCAGCACTAGAGACAGACTGTGCAGATCCCCGAGAAGAAGTGACAGCAGATATAAAACACAGCGGAGACTTTGAGCTCAGTGCGCAGTGTCAGATCGTCTCGTTTAGCCATGCGTAACAGACGTGACGCTGATGCGGGACCCTGTAGCTTCTAAGTGCCCACTGTTTGCCACTGTCCATCTCCCTTTGTAAACAGCAGATAGTATTTTTCCCCGCTACTCCCTTGAACATAAGTATAGTTTCTTTACGTCGGACTTTTTAATGTGCGGTAGACCACTGAAGTTCCAACCGTTCACATGCAGTTCCCGCGTACAAGAAGGGCCGCTGCTGGCGATTTCGAAAGTCAGTTCCCCCTTCTGCCGCTAGATGACAGCAACAGTCTTAAATTATTCTGTAATTCACCATTGATAGACATCTATACAACAGGTAGTTAAACAAAAGATAAACCGTACACAATATGAATTTCTTTATCTTAAAGTTATTTTTATTTGAAATGATTATTTTGTTTTCTTTAAAAATGTATTACCCCAATCGCATTACGTAGCGCATATGCCTAACTATTATTAGTTACTAGTAAATGCTATTTTCTTCTTTGTTATTATCATTGCTAACAGTTTAGTCAAATCTGCTGTTCATTTGTCCATGAAAAAGTGCATGTTCATCTCTCAGTGACACACTTCAAAGAACACGAAACAGATGTGAAGTGTGCTCATTAGCTGAGCAAAATCTGCGCACCATGACTGATCCCATGCACCAAGGGATCTAGAAGAAAACATTAGGATACGACAGTTTATTTCAAGTGTTTTCAGATAAACATTTAAAAATATGAAATAAATAGCCATTCTCCTATCTGACTTTTTACCAACCTTTTAACATTTTTCCTGCAAAATGTCAGGTCTGTTATGCTACTTTTTAGAACTTGTGCCAGAAAAAGACATTTGCTGTTGAAAACTGTTGAGGGATCTTGACCAAGCCTTCCCTAAACTACAAAGAACTGCAACATCTGTACAGGAACATTCTCGATCCCGTCTGCTTATAATTGGGACTCACTCGGCAGGCTGTCAAATTGTGACCAGTTAAATTAGTCGACTTGTAGAAGATTCTGGCTTTCAATAAATTGGTTCGTTTGGAGAGTTGCATTCTCTCTTTTAAGGAAGATAACAGATTCTTATTTCTCAAGGAAATTAGATATTGTTCAGAATAGCCTGTTTATACACCTGCGCGCATAATTAAACGCAGAACTGTCAAACTTAAAGTGAAGCAATTAGCGGCCGAAAAGTCTCAAATTCTGCAGATTCATTCGCGGGAAGCCTGTCTCAGCAAGTATAATGTCCAGTGTCTATAAAAGCTTTCATGTCCAAACTGGAAACCACAAAACCGTGAATGTTATCAAAAATCTTACTTTTTTTTTTTACAGGAATCAAAACGAGGCTGTGAGGGATAGAAGTACAGGGCGTTTAATTCTTTTTAAAGAAAAGAAACTTTAAGTAGACAGAAACACTCGTTTTTAAAGTTGTTATAGGCTACGTGATCTTCCAATTTCCAAAGTCTGTAAGTCTATCAATCAAGGGCCTCGTTTTCATCCGCGTAAAATTCAATACCGTGTCTAGCTCTGACTAAGGTGCACGACGGGTGATTTTTGACGTACTATAATGAGTCTACATTCTATTTTTAGTTCCTTTTAATATTTTTAGCATACAGAACCAACTTAAGCCACTGGGAAAGCGGCCAACATCATGAAATCTTACGTTATATTTAGCCACTGGGTGGCAGAATGTCAAGAATTGTTTGATTCTGTACGTATTTAGACGCCATGAAAACAGCTCTTCTACAAAAGAGTAACACAACTGACTTATTTGAATTCTTCAATTAAATAAATAAACAAACATGGTTTTATGAAATGCTTTGTTTATAGTCTATATATAGAGAAATTAAAACAAAGAAATAATGTGCGTAAAACGTTTAAAATACATCAGAAAATACACGACAGACAAACGCACGGTTGCGTTGGATTACTGTGTTTTTTTTGTGTCAGTGCTGTTTAGTTTGGCTACATAGGCTCTTTAATTTTGTGTTTTCACAATACACTTGAATTTGGAGCGTTTGGGTGGCGTCTAGAGAGCTTTAAATGTGAGGCTGGTTTGGTCCTCCTCAGCACTCTGGACAGCGCTTGCACTTGCTGCTCCACCGCTGCTGAGAGAGTGCGCTTATACTCATACAGGCTGTCATAAAATACCAGTCAAGGAAAAAAAAAAAAAAAAAAACATGAATGGAACCGATACATTTCACTACTCTTGATTTACTGTCCTGTTTCCCCCAGTCTAGCGATTTTCAGTTGACTTGATAACCTCCAGTGACGCGCGGCTCATTTGCACGATCTGACATCTTTATTCATAAATAGCCCCCATTCACATCTCGCTGACGTTCATCTACCCTCTGACGAAACCTGCTCCTATAAGATTCACAGTAAGTTTGGCTGACTCTGAAATGTGCTGTACTGCTCTTCTCCTGAGGCGATAGTTGGGCGCTTTTTTGCACTGTTGGTGGCAGTTGAGTGGCTGACGACTGATTCACAAAGGTGAGGCACTTTTCTTATGATGTTGAATTATGAAATAGTTGGCGTTTTTGCCCCCACCTAAACATGAAATCATCGGAATTGAGCATGAAATGTAAAAAAGCATTAAGTCTATTAAGAAAAGTGGGCATTTGAAATAATTCTGCATCTTCTTTGTGTTTAAAAGCAACAGACTGTTTGTTTTTTCGTAACTCTCCTTCTTTCTTTACATACCTCTTTAGGTCGCTTTTCATTAGGTCTTAATGCATTTCGTTCTTCTTTTCCTTAGGTCTCAATGAATTTCGGTTCTCTAGAGATACAACGACTTTAGCAGAGAGAAGATGAACATCCATGTGGAGGGGTTGGTGGCGATTGTCATCTTCTACTTGCTGATCCTTCTAGTGGGAATTTGGGCAGCATGGAAAAACAAGAATTCCGGAGTGGTGGAGGGAACTGGTCGCAGTGAGACCATTATGGTCGGCGGAAGGGATATTGGATTATTTGTCGGCGCATTTACCATGACTGGTGAGTTTCAGAGAGAACAAAAAAAAAAGCGTTTACTGTATGTATATATTTGATATAACTTAAATGGCGTTTTGTTTTTTACATGTTTGAAGACGAACAAGTGAAATCACGATGAGATCTTTCTTGATGTCTTTCTACGTTAGACAAGCAATTTACAAAGTAATTTTGTAGGCCTAAATTATATACAATACTAGCCTACATTATGTACTTACATTTCATTTTGAAGATGCATTATAACTGCTATTTCATTTGGTGTATGTACTTTTCTGTAGAAAATGTGGTCCTCTTTGCTGTTATAACGTATAAATGGAATATAAGCATTAATATAATATAAATATGCTTAAAAATAAAGGTGCTTCACAGCAATGCTATAGAAGAATCATTTTTGGTTCCACAAAGAACCATTCAGTCAAAGGTTCTTTAAAGAACCATCTCTTTCCTACCTTTTTATAATCTGAAGAAGCTTCTTTCACCACAAAGAACCTATTTTGAAACAGAAAGGTTCTTCAGATGTTAAAGGTTGTTTATGAAACCATTTAGACAAGAAAGGTTCTTCTATGGCGTCGTGAAACACCTTTATTTATAAGAGTGTAATGAGCATGTATTGTACACTCATACTGTTACTAATTATTTAAGAATTTATGTTACCAATTATGTTACTTCTCCACACACAAAACAGATACAATTTAGATTTTAAAAATGTGATTTTTTTTTTTTTCTAACCACAAATCCAGTCATACAGGTACATTTTTTAAATTAAGATTTATACATCATCATTTGACCCCATACAATGTATTGTTGGCTACAAATATACACATGCTAATTATGACTGGTTTTGTGGTCCAGGGTGACACACATATATATATATATATATATATATATATATATATATAAATACAGATCAGTTTGAATGTCCTCTCTCATTCCAGCAACTTGGGTCGGAGGGGGTTATATCAACGGCACAGCAGAGAATGTTTATCTTCCCGGGTACGGCTTGGCATGGGCACAAGCTCCCTTTGGATATGCGCTCAGCCTTGTTTTGGGTATGTTGCGTGTGTATGCAGCTTTGCTAGAAACATTTTCAGTGCTGAAGTTAGCAGAACTAGAAGCAAGTATCTGTCAAACATATAATTTCTATGACTTGATTCATGTCAAGGTGGCCTTTTCTTTGCTAAACCCATGCGCTCCCGGGGTTACGTCACCATGCTTGACCCCTTCCAGCAACTGTATGGAAAAAGGATGGGTGGTCTGCTATTCATCCCTGCACTAATGGGGGAAATGTTCTGGTCAGCCGCCATCTTATCTGCCCTTGGTAAGAAAAGAGAGGTGGTATGATATCTTAAAAAATTTACAATGAGTAAATTTGAAAACTCTTTCATTATTTCATTATTTAATTAAACATCTTTTTGTTTGCATCACAGGGGCCACACTGAGTGTGATCATTGACATCAACATCAATATGTCTGTGGTTATTTCGGCTCTTATTGCCATTTTCTACACGCTGGTGGGAGGACTCTACTCAGTGGCCTACACTGATGTTGTCCAGCTCTTCTGCATTTTTTTAGGACTGGTAAGGCTTCACAGAACCACACGATGAAGTCATGGAAGGCATAATTTTCCCCTTAATTCATGTCTTCAGCGGAACATAAGACTCTGTGATTTATCAAAGTGGCTGCCATGCAGTTTTGACAGTAACGGCTCATCAACCACCCTTCATAGATACAAGCAATAGGAATAAAGAAGCAAAAAGAAGATATTAAATATTTTTCATCCTTGGAGTTATGTGTTAATTGCCTTAAATTAATAATTTTTATTTATTATTAAATTGTTTGTGTAATCAACTTAATAATATTAAAGTTTACAGAATATAAATAATTTCATAAAACTAAAAAAATGTATAATGCTCAAAATCAATTTGACTGGTTTTGAAAGTCCCCATGAAAATTGAGTTTGTTTTTTTTTCCTGGCTTTTAGTATGAATATGTTAGCTTTAAGTTTATCTATATGCTAGTGTGTTTCAAAACAATCACAAAATTCGCATTTACAAGAAATACACATTCAAAACTTTCAGTCTCTATGTCCTGCAAATATGGATCAACGATTTTGATGACATCACCCTGCACTTCAGCTTCTCATCATACTTTCTGTCCAATCAAATGCTCTCTAGAGTCTGAAGCATCCCGCCCCCTGCACTAAAAATAGACGTTGTAGCTGCCGCTGAGATCTGTCACTTGTTCACAGAATTAGTGTTTTCTGTGTGGCAAATGGCACATAGTGCACTGTATAGGGAATAGGGAACAATTCAGATAGTGTAAATATTTTTTTCCATTGAGGTGATAGAAGTCTGGTTTTGCACTGTTTCACATGAACCGCTGCAGTGCGCACACATAAAAAAAATATTAGACCTATTTGAATTCTAGACAGAATGTTATATTTTATAGCAATCTGGAGGGGATTGTGGCTGTCTTACGCTGCCAGATGTGTCTTCCTGAGCTCAATGGCTCTGACCCAAGCTTTGATATAAAAAAAAACCCATTGGCTGTTTAAAAAAGGGGGTGGGACTACTTGATATGTCTCGCCCTATCTTCCTGTTTCAAAATTACGTCAAAACATAGAATAACGATGCATGTTTCAAAGCACTTCAGTGGACCTTAGAGTGTTACAATGTTATAGATGGTGTATTACATAGTAATAAAGAGAAATATGTTTTTTTTCTTAGTGGGTGAGCGTTCCTTTTGCACTCTCAAACCCAGCTGTGTCTGACATCGGAGTGACAGCAGTGAAGCAGCTCCATGCTAATCAGACTGCATGGCTTGGGAAGATAGATAGCCCTGACAAATGGATGTGGGCTGACAACTTCTGCCTTCTGGTGAGTGGACAACTCACTGTAGCATGATTGGATGGGGACACAATTGTTAAGTCTTGATTGTTGAAGGGCCAAACCTAATTTCTCACTTTAGTGAACAATGTAATCATTCGTAGAGAGGAAAACTAAATAAGAGATTTAGAGGGAGAGTGAATGAAGTGTGATAGTGGTCCAGTCATGTCACTCTCCTTCTGTAGGTTGTCATATAATGCACTCTTGATGTTATGCATTTGTATCATGGTGTCTGGTGTCTGCATTTACAATGACGTTTTTGTTTCTAGATGTTGGGGGGGATTCCCTGGCAGGTGTATTTTCAAAGGGTTCTTTCTGCCTCTTCAGCTACCTATGCTCAAGTTCTCTCCTTTCTGGCTGCCTTTGGTTGTATCATCATGGCTATTCCTTCCGTCCTAATCGGAGCCATAGGGGCTTCCACAGGTAAGACAAACCTCCATCAGAAACACATAGAGCAAATCTGGCTAACATTTATTTTACGGTGTCCTTGTTACACGTTACATGTATAGTAATAACAGTAAAGAATGACTCATTACATGCAACTATCCCTAGACCAAACTCTAAACCTAACCCTGTAGTAAGTACATGTTGTTAATTAATATTAATGAGGACCTACATGGTAACAAGAACACCGTAATAAAGTGCAACCAAAATCTGTAGTATTAAAGTCAGCATGAAAATTATATATTTTTTTCATGGGGTATTGCAGTGTTTATGATAAATAATTGAATGAATTAACGTCTCCTCCCCCTCACGACAACATATCTTCTCTGATGATGTGTGCACCAACACAAGGGCAAGACAATAATTCCTCAGTACACAGTGTTGTTTTAGTATCATTGATAGACTATTATCATTTTTTTTTTTCTAATATACCTATCTCTTTTTTTTATTGTAATTTTATTTAATATAATTTTTGTCTATATAGTTTTTATAAATGTTGACTTCAGTATTTTTTTGTTTTTAACTAAAATTAAAGTGAGAAGTGTTTAAATGACTTAGTAAGCTTTTTTATACACTACCAGTCAAAAGTATTTGAACAGTAAGATTTTTGTATGTTTTTTTAAAGAAGTCTACATTTATTTGATTCAAAATACAGCAAAAACTGTAAAATATTTTTATTATTTAAAATAACTGCTTTCTATTTAAATATAAATATTTTAAAATTTAATTTATTCCTGTGATTTCAAAGCTTCATTTTTAGCATCATTACTCCAGTCACATGATCCTTCAGAAATCATTCTAATATTCTGATTTGCTGATTTTTGTCAGGCTTCTTTGATAAATAAAACGTTCAGAACAGCATTTATCTGAAATAAAAATCTTTTGTAACATTATACATTTCTTTATCATGCGTCCTTGCAAAATAAAAGTATTAATTTCTAAAATACAAACTAAAATAAAAAAAATATACTGACAAGTTTGTGTATGGTATAGTGTATAATGTTACAAAAGCTTTTTTTCAGATAAATGCTGATCTTTGGATCTTTCAGTTCATCAAAAAACCCTACAGCAAATCATCATATTAGAATGATTTCTGAAAGATCATGTGACACTGAAGACTGGAGTAATGGTGCTGAAAATGTAGCTTTGACCACAGGAATAAACTACATTTTAAATAAATTCAAATAGTAAGCAGTTATTTTAAATAGTAAAAAATATTTCACAATATTGCTGCTTTTGCTGTATTTTGGATCAAATAAATGTAGGCTTGGTGAGCTGAAGAGAATTCTTTAAAAAATATTAAATATCTTACTGTTCTAAAACTTCTGACACATGTTATTATGTTTCAGTTAATATTGAAATAATTAAAATGGAAATATTTCCATTAAAAATCTTGTTTAGTTAACTATAATAACCTTGCTACTGCAAATTATAATTTACACAAAATCACAGCAATTAGCAATTGACAACGATCCAGTCAATTCCCAATCTGCCAAATCGTGTCCTGCCATTTTTTTTTTTTTTTTTTTGGCATTCGAGAAGTCATTGCCCTTGGATAGATGTCACAATTGTGTAATTGCAACTCCATTTCACGCAGACTTTAACAACAGTTAATTTATAGCATATATGTTTTGCAATAAAGAAAAAGTAGTTGCAAACAAAGTCCAAGTCTAATTAAAGATTTACAGACTGTATCCACTTACTGATCACTAGACTCACTATTTCAGGAATTAAAGCTTCTTATTATGGCTTCAACATCAGACTCTTTAGTTCAGAAATCTTTCCTTAAAAAGATAATACAAAAGCGCTCTTAACACTAATTATGTTGTTTCCCCTCCTCCTTAACATGCCACATACCCTCACCCTGAATAATTATTCACAGCTCAGCCAAATTAAAAATGTGCGTTAAAGCATTTTTCATAACATTTCCTGTATATCATGTTTCCTTCTCCTAAAGCCTAAAGCCATTTTCCCTTTGAGCATGTACTGAGCATGTACTATAGTTTACTCTGACAATAATTCTAATTATGTTATCCCTTCTATCTGATTATTGGGGGAACAGTTTGATTTGCTATGGTGTGTTGTGGGAGGTGTTCTCCAGGCTGTATCAGCCCCGGGAGGAAACCATGTTCCCTTCAGATCACTAAAGAAACGAGTAAATAACAACAGCTGGTCTCCCTCATACATTATTAACAGATTATCCGTTTAACGATGTGAACCCTGTAAATATTACATCTGAGGGAGGCACACAGCACCCGGATTTAATCAACAGACTTTCAGCATCAAAGACACAGCCAGTCACTTATTACTTTACTTATTGGGAATAACAGTCTAATCAAGCAAGGCTTGTTGCTTTTGGATTGCAAGTAAAAAGAATTTGAAATAGAATTTTTGAATTTCATTTAATATGTATTAAACTCATGTATGATGGGAAAAAGTAATATTTTATGCTAGTGGTTATTACGCAGTATATAGTAAGTGTGTTCTTCTCCACAGATTGGAACCAGACAAGTTATGGGCCAATTCCTCCCATGCAGAAGGACCAGTCTGACATGATCTTACCGATCGTGCTACAGCACCTGTGCCCAGCCTATATCTCCTTTTTTGGTCTGGGGGCAGTTTCTGCTGCAGTGATGTCATCCGCTGACTCATCCATCTTGTCGGCCAGCTCCATGTTCGCTAGGAACATCTACCAGCTCGCTTTCCGGCAATCGGTGAGAGACAGTCCAATTGAATTCACTGCAAAAAAAATAAAAAGTACTTTTTTGTCTTGTTTTCCAGTACAAATATTTAAACATCCTTAAATCGAAATACATTTACTTGAGAAGTAGCTAAATTTATCAATCAAAATTAAGCAAGTTTGTACTTGCACATGTAGTTGTATAACAAAATAAATGTAACCGTAATCTTTTACAGACATATAGATTTAATTGATTTCTTTCCAAATGGACTGCTTTAAAATATGAGACAATAGTGTTTCAGAAGTTTAGGCCAAAGAATACACATGCTTATTTGATAACTGTTTTATTTCATATTTGGGTTGCATTGTTAGATGCCAGTGTTTACTGTCATATATGCCAAGATTTGATTTCAAAAACAGTATCATAGCTATTAAACTTATTTCTAAATCAGTGTTTAACCTCAGAACAATTTCAAATTAAAAAGAGATGGTAAAAACTGATTTTGTGGTGGCTGTGCTTTAAAATTAAATTATTATCTTAATTCAAGTGATGAAGGATTTTGAAGGTCTGACAGTAATCAGTGTTGAGTACAACTGTAAGGTTAAAGCTGCCTGCTTTTAAATGTTTGAAAATGACTGACAGTTAAAAACATTTGTTAGAAATTTAGAAAAGTAATTAAATATAATCAGTTACATTACTTTAATCAAGTAACTGAAATAGTTACATCACTTATTACATTTTAAATAGGGTAACTTGTAATTTGTAACCTATTACATCTCCAAAGTAACTTTCCCAACACTGTCAATAAAATACCGATATATGAAGCACAGCTCACAGAAGTAACTTTCAAACCAAGCAGCTTTCTGTTGGTCAGGATACAAATTTGCGACATCAGCTTTAATGAAAATCTGCATGGAGAACTTTTTTGCCTTTAAAAGAAACTCTTAAATGCACAGATTACTACTAAAATGATTGAATTTCCCCCAAGAATATATTGGTACTGGAAAACATGACAAAAATACTAAGCAAGAAAATTTTGAATAAATTTAACCAAAAAATTGTATAATGGATAAAGTAATTCAAGGGATTGTTCACCCAGTAACCTGTCATCATCATTCTCTTATACCAACCTGATCTCATGACAAAGACATACCTGTGGGAACTTTTTCGCAAGAGGTGAAACATACCACCATTTCCGTTTCATGAAATATTCACTGTGAAATGTCTACTGAATGGCGCTAAAAGAGTTTGATTTTTTTTTTTTTCCCCTGGAACAGATGAACTAACTTATTTTACATTTATGTGACGTTGGTTTTGTACGTGTCACCACAGTTTTGAAATGTCCGTCGAGTGGCGCTATAACTCTAATGCTCTGTGACTTTTTAAAATAGCGTACCATCTGCACTACACCTAAACCTACCAGGTTATATGAACAAAAACAATGTGACATAAAAACGCAATCGCAAGCATGCCATTTTGGCATGTTTTTCAATCTCTCATCTTTCAGCTCTTTCATCGCGATTCATGTTTTTCACGGGATTCGTACCCACGGATTCTGCATCCTAAGTCCAATTCCATGCCGGCTAAGCTACTGAGCAAGCTTGTTACATGCGGAAAACAAAACATATGGAGCTGTAATCGTAACTGTGTTCGAAAACCATTACAAGTGCTTACTGTTTTACCGCCTCTAGTGTTCATTTCTGTTGGAAACTGCAGTGATATGTACTTACCTGTATGTATTCTATGTATCTATGTATTCTGTATGTATCTAGCGAAAAATTTCCCACTGGTATGTTTTCGTCATGAGATCAGGTAAACTTACACCCATGTCATTCAAGAACTGCGTGAAAATTTTGCAGAATGTCTTAGCTGTTTGTTTTAACCCGCCAAAATTTAGTTTTCTCATATCTTGTCTCTTTTTAACTCTCGTCTCATCTTTGTACTGACTTCAAGGCTTCTGACCGTGAGATTGTGTGGGTCATGCGGATCACTATTTTTGTGTTCGGGGCTCTTGCGACAGCCATGGCTCTCCTAACTGGAACCGTCTATGGTTTATGGTACCTGAGCTCTGACCTGGTCTACGTCATCATCTTCCCTCAACTCCTCAGTGTTCTTTTCATCCGCGGCACAAACACCTATGGCTCGGTGGCTGGATACATCTTTGGATTGATCCTGCGAGTTGGTGGAGGGGAACCGTATCTCAAACTGCCTCCGTTCATCTACTACCCTGGATGGACCATTGAAGAGAAGGTCCATCATGTGACCAAGGAGGTGGAATACCTGGTGTTGCAGAGGTTTCCCTTTAAGACAGCTTCCATGCTTGCCTCGTTCCTCAGCAATGTGGCTTTCTCATACCTGTTTAAGTACCTGTTTGAGAGTGGCACTTTGTCGGCTAAATATGATTTCTTGGATGCTGTGGTGGCTAAGCACAGTGCCGAAATAATGGACAAAACCACGCTGGTGAACAAGAACATCATTGGGTTGAACGAAATGGCCCCCGTCAAGCCAAGACTTAGTGTTACTTTAGCCGCTACCTTCACCAGGAAAGAAACCCTGACTGAAGAGGACGACTCCAGCCCAGAGTCACCAAGTCATGAGAATGAGTAGAACTTATGCTCAATCCCTGAGAAGACTCTTTAGTGGTTCCATAATGTGAAGGACAAGGCTTCACCCAATAAGTAAATATATCAGATTTTAATTACAATTCATTGACTCCACACTCCTTTTCTGGAATTTCCATCACTTCTTTCAGATGGGAGTGGGACAGCAACTGAAACTCTATTGAAAATGGAAAAAGAGAGAAGAAAACAGCAGTAATTCTGGTGGTTTGAGTAATATTAGGAAAAACTGACTCAATGGTGATACCCCGAGAAGCTCTTTGACTCCTGTTGGTATGTACAAACCCTGAGTGACTCTCCTTTCCCTTCTAAAGAAAATGTTGAGATACTGTGATAATCCTTAAGAAATAGTGAATAGTTCACTCAAAAATGTTCTGTCATCATTTGCTTAACTTTTATTTCTTCTGTGGAACACATTTTTTTCATTCATAAAGTCAATGGGCTTGAGTGTTCTTTTCACCTTGTTGACTTTCATTGTATGAACAATGAATCTTTTTGCATTCCACAGATGAAATGAAGTTATGAATGATGACAGGATGTCCATTTCTTGGTGAATTATCCCTTTCCTGAATCTGGACACAGATCAGTCTAGATTTGAAAAAGAAAAAAGAAAACGTAACACAGTGATTATATTATATCCAACTATAGCTATATATT
Organism: Cirrhinus molitorella; assembly: GCA_033026305.1. Lineage (NCBI taxonomy): Eukaryota > Metazoa > Chordata > Actinopteri > Cypriniformes > Cyprinidae > Cirrhinus > Cirrhinus molitorella. The sequence goes on from CM065120.1 coordinate 25,549,903, forward strand.
AATGAATACTAGGTGTAAGTTCATGTGTCATGCCATTACTTACGTCAAATTCCCATGATAGATATTAGTGCAGATTATCCTATCGTCCTCTCATAAAAATCAAATGTAGCTAAACGGTTATAAGCTGTTTCATAAATACGTAATTATATAACAAGTGATGTGCTTCCCATCTACAAACTACCTTTAACAACTGTGACATAAGTGCACATGTGGCAAATGTCTTTTTCATGTTCATAGTGCAATATTAAGAAGGAAAACAAAGAACATGGGAAAATATACATAAATATATAATCTTGTAATCGCCTTAACTAGCTACATTGATTAGATGGGGGTGATTGGACATTATGCAAACCCGGTTCGTCACTTTGTTGTACTTGAAAATGAATGTAGCTGCAAATGATTTACCAGATGTAATAACTCTGTGGTGTGTTATTTTTTGTGATTTGCAAAGTCATACGTATGTCAAAAGAAGTCATTGTACCTGGTTCCAGGATGAGCCAGCTGCTGTGTTATTTTGTTGGCTTTAGTGATACAGAAATTTGTGTGATGTGTGTATTTATATTCCAATGAATATAACTGTCCAGTACTCCACTAAAATGTAAAGTGTCACTTTACCGTTCTGTATATATATACATATATATTTAAATGAGTTGGAGCCAGCTACACAAAATCTATATTTATTTATTAATTGTGGCCTACAGATTAAACATAGGAATATTCAAAGATAATAAATTTTATTGGTAAGACTTTCATAGTTGTGTATTTTTCCAATGTAGTACAGTCTACAAAAACCCCAACTGAAGAGGCGTTTTCCAGTTTGTTTAAATTTATAAAACTTGCCAGTGTGTTTGTTGATCATTTTTGATAGAAAACCCATTTTCTAAGTCTCACGCCATTTTGCAACCCAAAGCGATTCGCGTACTTGGCCATCGGGTAGTTACGAAAAAGCGTGTGTCTGAAAAACGTGACAATTTATGACGCTAAATCTCTTCAACTTTCAATGTCACTGTTAAGAGACGGCTCTCTAAAAATAGCCAGTACGCTATTTACATTAAGTGCTCTGCTGGTCTTAGTGGGGCGGGGCAGGGGTATAAGGCGGAGGGAAGTGAATGTGGGGGTTGGGCCAGTCCTCTTATGCGTCTTTTCATAGACTGCGTCAATGTCTTGGGGGTGGGCGATGACGTTGTTGCTGCCCCACCCAACCATGTCCCGAGCTTGTCCTCCATTTTGTCCTTGCTGTCCAAAATTTAATCCCATTACATCGTTGAGGCTGGATATGCCAGAGATTCCATTCACAAAAGAACAGCGAAGAGCACTTGTGGTGATTAATAATCACCGCAATGGGGCGGTACTCTTAGCTTTGCCAAAAGTCAAGCCATTTTTATCCTTCCAAATGAGGAGGCGTTCGCGGCCATCTAAGGTGTCTGGAAAAACCTCAACGACTGTTTCGGCAAAGAATACAGTTTGAACACCTTTCATGGTTTAGTCTGGGATATTCGTTCATATGTGGGCAGTCCTTGGTTTTCTTGGTGATCACGTCTCTGCTCACAAATCAGTAATGAAATGCTTGAGGTTCAAGAATCTCAGCTGAAATATGGTGCATCTAATTGAATCAGCCTAAGTGAGGGACATTTGTCCTCTCTCATGGTTCAATCGATCAAATCTCCCACAACAACGCTTAGGAGCACAGCCTGTGACGGAAGCTAGCAGGCAGCGTTCATCACACCCGTCATTATTTATTTGAACAATTTCCTTTAGTGTAAATCAGCGACGGATACAGATTGTGTGGTCTATTATTAGTACTACTTAAACTAATGAGAAAGCAACCTTAAAACATAAAAAAGCTTCAAACCCCCCCCAACTCCGCCAGTGGGGATTTCCTTTTATTTCTATTCTTTGTTAAGTGACTACATGGTCCCTTGTGTGCTGTAGAAGATGATCTTTGGACACACCTCCTCTGCAGCCTTAGCTGTACTTCTCTTAATGGCAGAGTCTTCATGTATCTGTCAAGAAATCATCTCCCTATTGAAGGAGGCAGGTGTAATTAGATTGGCTCTCATTAAACCTGAGGGAATAATTGGGCATGCTGGGAAATATAGTTTTGGGCTTTACCAGAAGAGAGTAGGTATAATGTAATGAGAAAGATAAGAGACTACAGACGAGGTAAAAGATTAGCAAAGAATTGATTATTTTTGACTTTCCTAGACAATTTTGTGTACTAAAAGAAAATTTACTGTATTTTAACGTGTCACTGTTACACATTGCATAGTAATAACAGTGAGTTATGCATGATTACAAGCAACTAAACCCAAATCATTAATAACTCAGTACTAATTTGTGTAATTACATTGTAACAAGTACACCCTACAGTAAAAATGTAACCAAAGGCCTAAAGATTTTTGATGGTTTTTTTTTGTTTTCTTATGCTCATCAAGGCTGCATTTATTTGATCAAAAATACTGAAAAAAAATCATTTAAATTCAATTTAAAATGACAATTTTTCTATTTTTAATATTCTTGCTCAGAAGCAAAGCTGAATTTTCAGCATCATTACTCTAGTTTTTAGTGTCACGTGATCCTTCAGAAATCATTCTAATTTGCTGATTTATTATGTTGGAAAACGTTGTGCTGATTAATATTTTTCATACTTTGACTTTTTCAGTGTTTATTTATTAGGTTGGTACATTACCATCAGTTCATGAAATTGCGGTATTTACCTGTAAATTTACTGGTTTTCTACTGTCAATTTTACAGATTTTTTTTTACAGTGTAATTTCTTTAAAAAGAAAAAGAAAGAAAGAAAGAAAGAAAGAGAAAGAAAGAAAAAAGAGAAAGAAATTACTGACCACAAACTTTTGAATAGTACTATACACTGTAAAAAAAATTCAGTAAAATTGACGGTAGAAAACCGACAGATGTGGTTGCCAGAATTTTACCGTAAAAAATACAATAGCAACGTTTTGCAGTTTACGGTTTTCAATTAAATTTACAGGTAAATACCGTAATTTCATTAACTGATATAATGGTAATGTACCAACCTACTGAAGTACTGAAATCTGTTATATACCTTTGTAAAACACAGATAACCACCAAAAGCAGGTGGTGATGAGAAAGTCACATGATGAACCAAAGTCCATCACAAGTAGCTTTTAAATATTAACAAATATAGAAGGTGCACAGTGTCATTCACACAAACACTAAACACCATAATGATAATGATAACTGAAATAATACAATAAACATTAATTTAACAACATTAGATGTAGCATACAACCCTAATGTACAAACCTGCTAAGAAAAAATTCAGAAGAAGTTATTTAAAAAAAAAAAAAAAAAAAGACAGTATTTTACCATTAACCATTTAACAGGTTTTTACTGTTTTTTTACCATAAAATTTATGGTCATTTTTTACAGTGTACTTTTATTCAGTAGATTGTGTTAAATAGATAAAAATTGATAGTAAAGACTTATATTGATAGAATTTAAGTTTAGATTTCTATTTTGAATAAATCCTGTTCTTTTTTACTTTGTATCCATGGAAGAATCAAAGAAAACTGTATCACAGGTTCCAAAAAAAAAATAAGCAGCACAACAGTTTCAACACTGTTAATAAATCAGCAATAAATCAGCATATTAGAATGATTTCTGAAGGATCATGTGAAACTGAAGACTGGAGTAATGGCCGATTAAAAATTTAGCACTGCATCACAGAAATAATAGATTTTTAAGTATATCAAAATAGGAAACCAATACTAGAAATTGCACTAATATTAAAATATATATTTTTATATTATTTTATTATTATTATTATTTAGCAAATAAATGCTGCCTTTATGAGCATGAGACACTCTCTTAAAAAACAAAAATCTTACTAATCCCAAACTTTTGAATGGCTATATATACACACATACACATACACACACACACACGCGCAAAATGTATTCAGACACCTTCAACATTTCTCACATTATCACAGTTTATTTGCTATAGTTGAGAAAATGGTAATATGATATGACAAGACCTCAGGAATTAAATTGTGTCAGAACAAATGAATCATAATTAATTTGATAATGTCAGGTATTTAACAAAATTATCTGAAAGGTATTTAACAAAAATGGTCAGGGATTTAACAAGTGTTAAATAATTTTTTGGTCCCAAATTTGTATCAATTTTACTGGTAGTCCACTGTAAAACAGTGATGAAATGTTTCATCAATGAAACATGATTGTGTACATTCATCTATTACTAAAAATGCTACTGATGCTACTGATGTAGCCATTTAGATTATAAAAACCATAAAAAACGTAATTGGCCATGAAGTACCCTATGACTGTTCGTAGAGTAATCACCTCACAATATTTACTTCCTCAAGATCTGGAATGTCATCGTAACAGGTTTTACATGGATGCATCCTTTTCCTGCAGACCAAGCATCCTTCTTTTTCCCGCCCACTCTTTCTCGTTTCCGACAGCAAAGTCATCTGTGGTGACAAGGATCCCTTTTTTTTGACATGGGGAGACTAGAACAAGTGACCCTGAGGGCACATCAGTATCAGACGTGGCTGTCAGCAATTGAAGCATCTGCTCTGTGTCCTGCTGGCCATATACAGCACCATTTATAAAAAAAAAAAAAAAAAAAAAAAAATAGGTTAGTGTTGGCAAGTGGGTTTGCTCTTGGAAAGTCAATCTCTATCACTAGCTTTCCAATAGTCTTGGTCACTTAGCTGGTGCATTCAGATCAATTCAAACAGGTTGATGTCCCTAAAAAGCTAGTATATGTGATTGTTTCGAAAGATCAATATCTGAAAGAGCGCCTATGAATTTAAAGGACCCAGAGGAGGAATACAGGCATTAAAACGTATTACTCCTCAGGGATCACTTTATTGCCTTATATTTCCCCTCTTTTCCTCCAAGTCTCGCTGCCTCTCAAATCTCTCCCGATCAAACTGTTGTATGATAAAAACCTGTCACAACCTTTTCCACTGTCATCCTGCTGACACATTTTCTAAGCTTTTCTCCACAATACTTGGAGCTAACAATCACATGGGACTGTCATACATGACTTGTGTTACATAAAACACCAACAAAAAAGGCACAGCCACTCTTTCACAAACCACAAACCCTGAGGCGACGTCCCAAAACTCTTTATTTCCACTGTCAGCTACTTTCTTACAGTGTCTGTTCAAAGTGTTACTGGTACAACGCTGATAACATCTTTCTGAAGAAATTTCCAATGAGGAAAAAACATGGATATGTGAAACTTAATAATAAGCAATATAGGAACTTAAAACAACAAAAACATTGGACATCACTGAATTTTACTGAATGGACAAATAAACTCTATAAAAAATGTTAAAATCTTTTCAAGGTATCTTTTCCACACAAGAAAGCAAGTTTTGGAACAACATGAGGGTAAGTAAATCATTTTATTTTCTGGACGAACTAACGTTTTCAGACAATAGAGCCTTTTGGACACAATCTGTCATCTTTTATTAAATGAAATATAATTGTATTAGACTAAATATGGTCTGTTCTGATTAAGGTCTACTAAAATTACAGATTCATGGAGATTCAAGTCTGCAATTTCTTTATTTATTTTAATAGTCTAGATATGGTATAATAGAATTATTTTCAGTTTATTTGTGTTATGACATTGAAATCATATTTAGGTGCATGAAGTGATGATAGCCCAAATTTTTATGATGCAGCAGATTCCTTCCATGTCTGACGTAAAAGTGTATTATCTCATCTCTTTATTTTACTCTCAGCCAGCAGGGCGACTCAGGACTATTTATGTGTTCCTTAAGTGATGGCCTCTATAATGTAATTGCTGGACATCTAATTGAAAAATGGAGGCAGCCAAAGAGAGAGAATGGGGTGGAGGGGAGGGAGGGTATAACAAAGAAAAAAGGGGGATGAAGGGATGGAAGGATAAGGGAGAGAGGGACTAATTCGGAAAGATAGAAAGAGAGAGCAAGTTAGACAGACGAACATAAAGGCACGTGAACACACACACACACTCCACCAGCTCTATTTCTCTCAGTAAGTCTCAGTGGTTCTATATTAGATGAGTGGGCCTTTATCTCATCCCCTTTAGCAAAGCCAATAATTGCAGCGTGTGACACATACAGCATGGCACAGTCCCAGCAGTACATGGCAGAGGAATGAGACAGGGTCAATTCCACAATGCTCCGCTATGGCCTCAGAGAAACACAGCCTGACGTGAGATCTATAAGAGCCATTTAGTAGCTGAATGAATCTGATTTATCACAATCCTGTATACTTGTTAAGCTCTTGATTAATGACACTGAAATACCATGTTTGATTAAACGCCAGCCAAACACACCCCTTATTGCAGGTCACAATAGTTCACTGATGCGCAGAAAGTTATATTAATTCAGCCATAATAATGTCCTAAATATGAAAATATGTCAATGAAATTTATTGAATTAAAGGGATAGTTCACCCAAAAGTGACAATTCTGTCATTAATTACTCGCCCTCATCCGAGAGCTTTCTGACCCTGCGTAGCCAGCAATGCTACTGACACTTTCAAGTCCAGAAACATAATAAGGACATTGTTAAAACAGTCCATTTGACATCAGTGGTTCAACGTAAATTTTATGAAGTTACTTTTTGTGTGCAAAGAAAACAAATTCTTCCTTTCCATGTCAGTCTACAACCAGGGTTTGAAATTAATACCCACCAACCCGCCAAATGCAGGTAAAAAAACAGCTGTGGCGGGTAATGCTGTCAAATCACTAGCCAATTTGATGGGTTACTTTTCGTAAGTTATGTTCACTCATTAATTTCTTGGGGACATTCATGCAAGCCAAATCTGCACTGGTTTATCACAAATACTGAACTCGTGAGACATAATGACATTATCCAGCAAAAACAAAACAAAACACACCTACAGAGTGCAGGCAGGCAACTACGTGATGAAGTCTGGTAACTAACTTGTAGTGCGTGTACTCATTTAGAGTCCGTTCTTTCACTGCATGATTCAGTCTAATAATAGCCTATTAATTAATAATGATCACATAATTCAAGATAAGGGGGCAGAAAACATATATATTTACAGCATTTCATGTAGTTAATCAAAATTTTCTTTAAAAATCAGCATGGTTATAAATGTGGTATTGATATTTTATACAACAGTTCAATAAACAATACGTTAATATCAAGAGACTTATGTTTTAGACACCGTATTGGCCGTTTTTGCTTTATTTCGCCAACAAAAATCATTTCAAACACAGCCACAGCACTGTTTTGCGTCTATTGACAATGTTTCGTTCCTGAATGAATCAACCGCTAAAATTATTTGGTTCAATCGCAATGACTCACTTATTAACAGCGATTTACTGCCACCTACTGGCGGTTTTAATTTCACATTTACCTATAGTACCCTATCTTTTCATTTTTAAAATAATTTCAAATATCAGTAGGCCTATTCAACATTATATGTTAAAAATATCAAAACATTATTTATGCATTTGTAACTGCAGGTTAAAGCATTCGATGCCCCTTTAAGCTGCATTACCGTGTGTATGCCACTTCATATACAACTTATGCAAATATGAATTTTGTTGATATTGATTTCATTTGTTTAATGACAGCCTAAATGTATTATTCTTCTTCTTCTTCTTATTATTATTATTATTATTATTATTATTATTATTAACTGATTAAATTTAAGAATTTGATTTAAAGTATGATAAACACTTTTAGAAAAAAAAAGGCAAAAATGCCCAAAAAGAAAAGATTAAGTTTAATGTGATTACTGATGATAAGATTACTGATAGAAGAATATCAAAAACTTTGAGTCAGCTGTCCACAGTCCTTAAGATAAGATATCAGCACAATTACAACATTCGGCAAAATATTGTCTAATTATCTGTATTTATAAAATCTATAATAATATCTATAATAAAATCAATAATAAATAACAAAAAATAAAGTTTTCTTTTTTTTTTTTTTTTGGCTAGTAGAAATTATGAATGGTCGGGACTTCAAAATTTAGCAGCCAAATTGGCTGGTGAGTGAAAAAGTTAATTTCAATCCCTGTCTACAACGCACGTTCACAAGAGTACCACAACGTATGTGTGTCACTGATGTCGCATGGCCTATTTTATTGATGTCCTTACTACATTTCTGGGCCTTGAACATGGTAATTGCGCTGCTGTCTGCGCAAAGACAGAAAGCTCTCGGATTTCACCAGAAGTATCTTAATTAGTGTTCTGAAGACAAACAACATTCTTACAAGTTTGGAACGACATGAGGGTGAGTATTTAATGACATAATTTTCATTTTTTAATGAACTATTGCTATTATTATTAAATGTAATTAACGCGGGGCAGATCTTGGTTGGCCACCCCACTCACAACTGCTGCTTCTGTCTCTTTTCTTGACAAGAATTGCATTTATTTAGATGCAGAATGTCCTTACAACCACATCAAATGGGAGACATTTCAAACATCCACTCCAACACCTCAGTGCCAGGCATGAGTCAAACGAGTGTGGGAAAGGTACAGGTGATGAGGAAGCTTCAGTAGAACAGCAATGAAGTGCGGTTAGATGAGATGTTGTCAGGAGATTATGTCAGTAAAAACAAATTGTCCTGTCCTGTCTGCCATTACACTGTGCTCGGAGCGTGCACTGTTGCTAGTATCATTTCCAACCTGTTCTCATGATGAAAACATACCTGTGGGAACTTACTTGTGAAATACATAGTGCCATATACATTTCGTAACATATTCAATAGGAAATGTCCACTGGGTGTAAATTTTTCCCCAGAACAGATGAACGTACATATGGTAGTTTTATGTGACATTATTTTTGTACGTATCACCACAGTTCTGACTTTAAATGTCTGTTGAGTGGTGCTATAACTCAAATGCTTCATTACAGTTTAAAATAGCGTACCATCTGCACTACAACTAAACCTACCTGATAGTATGAACAAAAGCGAACGTGATGTTAAATCACAAGCATGCCATTTTAACTTGTTTTTCTATCCCTCATCTTTCAGCTCTTTCATCGTGAGACATGTTTTTGACAGGATTCGTACCCACGAATTCCACATCCTAAGTCCAATTCCGTGTCGGCTCAGCTATCGAGCAAGCTTGTTACGTCTAGAAAGCGAAACATATGCTGTAAATCATAACTGTGTAAGAAAACAATTACAAAGTGCTCGCTGTTTTACTGCCTCTAGTGTTCATTTCCGTTGGAAACTGCAGTGATATGTACTTATCAGTACGTATTTCGCATCTTGCTAAAAAATTCCCACAGGTTTCTTCATTAGATCAGGTAGATCATTTCAAAAAATAAAGCGTGAGCATGCAGTGTCATAGTTATGTCATGAAGTTACCAAAAAAGGTGATTAAACATTAAAACATGTACATGTCTTTGAAATGCAGTAGTTTTCTAAACTGTACTAGAGCAACCCAGCACGTTCAGCTCATTAGTAGGGACTTTAACACCTGAAGTATGTCAGAAAAGGTAAAGAGTTCTTTTAAAGTAATAGCAGCTAAAAAACCTAGTAACACGGCTGCTGTGATATCTGTTAATCAAAGTACAAAAGAGGAAATCAATCACTTTTAGCTTTAAGCATTCATTAATATTTAATTAGTATTTAGTGCTTGAAAACTTTATTACATTTCTGTTCATTTCCTACTTGCTGAAGGGCACAGGTAGCTATTATAATGAGTTTGTGAAGATTGTTTTAAGTTCACTTAAATTAGAAGTTGCTGTTTTTTAAAGTCTAATACATTTAAAAAATTGAAAGCTGTAATGCTGAATGGCTATAGTCAATGGTTAAAAATTAGGAAAATAATATATTTCACAGAGACATCAGTAATATTGGTATCAGTGATATTCGCCTTCAGTCATAAAAAAAAAAGATGCCACTAAACAAATATTAAAAAATATACTGTTTTTATTATTTGGTTGACATGTTAGAAGAATTGAAATCCAACCATCATGTCTCATGTTAGATAACACTGGTACTGAGTATTCGCCTTTTCTTATATTCTCAAGATGAAAAGTCCTGCGAGGCATGTACTACCTCTTGCTCATGCACACACACACACACACACACACACACACACTGCTTAATTCAATAGTAGCAGGACTCCTGCCCTCCTCTTGTGAGATCCCTGTGCTGGGAACACAAAGAAAGTCCCTAAAGGCAACAAGCAGAGTCCATGTGCTGCTATTCAAAACTCTATCGCGTATCACTCAGATGGGAGGGGGTAGGCCATCTGAACATATTCCAGTCAAATGTGAAGCTTTTGTGCTTGTCTGAATGCTACAAACTTTGACCCCTTTAGAACAGACAAGAGCTTTTACCAGTGATTTGCACTTTTGACTCAAAATACACAAGACAGGCGTCCATAATATTTACAACCAGCAACACTTATTTCTAAAATGGCTAGTGCACCTTGAAGTTTTTTCGGTAGTAGTGGATATGACGCACTGAGACAGAACACTTAATGAGAACATCCTTAGGGTTATTTCCCTTCATTGGCATGCTAGCCCACTCTCTTGGGGCAGAGAAAGCGTCTTGGGGTGTGTATTAACGTGCGTATGTGTGTACAGAAGCTTTTTACCAAGCTGTACGCGGGCCAGCAGATCCATTAGCACTGATTGAAAAGCGAAGGGGTTCAGCTGTAACCCTGAGAGAAGGTGAACAGCCCGACCATTAAGAATGTCTATGAGAATAAAGACGGTAGGCATGGGAAAAGATGGAGGAAGCAGGAGGTCAGGGTTCAAATATGCTACAGGTCAAGATAGGTTGAAATAATACATCAGATGAATTGTTTGAGTATTGACTTTTTATGGAATGTAAGAATATGATGTATGCATATTAACAATACACAATTTACATATGTGCATAGTCATCATTATCTTCATATCATGAAACTGTTGTTATTATTGTAATGAAATGCACATCAGACAATACTGATATTTAATTAAATTGTAGCCTTTGATTTGATAATACAATATAATCCATTCATTATTAGGGTTTTGTATCAGAACAAGGCAAGGTGAAAATTAAATGAAAAGTCGATTGCGGCATTAAATTCAGACCTGCTCATTGCGCATCATTTTTCTTTGTACGTGTTTTCACAGCGTTCGCATGGTAACCAGTAACACACGATTCTGTTGGGTTTATGAATGCAAAAACCAATCAGAGGCGTCCAGATGAGTCATCGCTGAAACGCTGACGTTTCCGTCAATGCGTGCGCTCGTTGACGGAATTCTCTCATCATAAACAACAAAGTGCAGATGTTTGTAGGATGTAAGTAAGAAATGTCATTTAAAACCAACCGCTTGGTGAGTATAACTGCATAACCATGAAAATGGAACCATTGTAATTAGTAACTTATAATGTTTATAGCCTACATAGTTATAAATTAAAATATTTTATGGCATGACACCCATCAACTACTTACGTAAAAAAGATGGGGTTTATTCGTAGTTAATAGATTACACTACCATTATTTCAACCGCCCTCCATCTATGTCTGCTTGTCAAGGAGTTGTGATGCGATTTTAACATCTTCCAAATTTAATTAGTTGTCATATAGGGTATGGCTTTAGTTTTAATCTGTAATATCTCTGATTTTAGGTAGAAGTATTGTACACAATGAGTGCATCGTCCAACAATCTACTCCCTCCCTTGGGCATGAGGAATGACATCTTCTAAATATAGCTCAAATACTCCAATGCACCACTCATTACCATCAATCTCATTTTGCTTACCCCTGCTCTACAAGAGAGAAAAGATTTCAAGACATCTAAAGTACGACACATTCTGTTCAGATCAGTTTCTGTTAATTTAAAGGGACAGTTCACCCAAAACCAAACATCATTTACTCACCCACATAATGTTAGGTCAGGATGTACGTGCTACTCTTTTTAACATGAGATGATTAAGCTGTTAATGCCAAAAATGACAACAAACACCATAAAAGTATTATTCATACAATATATTCCAAGTCTTCTGAGGTGATGTGATCACTTCGTTTGATGAATTTGAGTTGTTATTCACTGAAAATCCTCCCTTTTAAAATGGGCTTCCAAAGTTGTGTAATCTGCATATGCACATACTGACATTTGGCATGTTCTTATCGGCTAGGAGAAACACAATTGAGGCTGGCATGAGAAGTCTTTATGTGACATGTTTTCATACACATAAAAGTGAAAGAGCTGTGGCTGACAGAACGCTTCTGTCCTTACACTGAAGATGTGGTCACATTAGCATTGTTTGGCCAAATTTTTGCAGTCTTTCCAGTCTTTTAAAAGGAATTTGTGCAATTGGGAATGTGTGAAAGCAAATATTTAAAAAATGCAAAAAGGTGCACACATGCCACAAACCTAAATAGGGCTAAGGTGCAGGGCAAAAAAATGTCTGCACACTAATATAACTGATATAATTTTTTATTATTATTATTATCGCAGCATTTCGACCATCAGGTCTTTGTCAGGCCTTCATCACTTGATGGTCAAAACGCTGCAAAAAAATAAATTAATTAATTAATTAAAAATAACCCACATTGATATTACAGCCTTGTTCCAAAATGGATTAAATTCATTATCTTCCTCTAAATTCTACAAGCAATAATCCACACTGACAAGGTGAAAGAAGTTTATTTGAAACTTATTATTTGGAAATGTATTAAAAATAAAAAAACGAACAATATCACAAGTACATTCACATCTTTTGCTTAATACTTTTTTGAAGCACCAATTACAGCTTTTTGGGTATGATGTGACAAGCTTTATCATCATCATTTGGCAATTATCTGCCATTCTACTACTCGCATCTTCACCTCTCAAGCTCTGTTTGGACTGGGGATGACACATATTCAGGTTTCTCCAGAAATATTTGATTTTGTTCAATCACAAACTATGGCTGGGACATTCACAGAGTTGTCTATAAGTCACGCTTACTGTGTGCTTAGGGTCATTGTCCTGTTGGAAGGTGAACCTTCTGCCCAGTTCATTAAGGCTCTCTATATTTTGGTGAATTGAGCTGTTCTACTACTCTGATGAATCCCTCAGTCCCTGCATGAAGCATGAAGCTGCTACCAGCACACTTTATTTTTTAGATAGTACTCTGCAGGTGATGAGCAGAGCTAGTTATCTTTCAAACATAACGCTTAGAATTGAGTTTCATTAGACTAGAGAATCTTATTTCTCATCATATGATGGTCCTTTAGGTGCTTTTTTGCAAATTGTGTTTTCATATGTCGTCACTGAGGATAGTATTGAGTTTGGCCACATCGCCATAAAGCCCAGATCGGTGGAGTGTTGCAGTGATTTTGTGCTTCTGTAAGTTTCTCATATCTGCCATCATATATGATCATGAAGCACAACTAAAGCAACCATCGGGTTTTTGATCACCAGTCTAGACAAGGCCCTTCTCCATCAATTGCTCGGTTTAGCCAGGAGGCCACCTCTAGGAAGAGCCCTGGTTGTTTCAAACTTCTTCCATTATGGGTAACAGAGACTACATGCTTCTGTGAACCTTCCATGCTGCAGAAATTGTTCTGTATACCCTTGCCCAGATCTGTGCCTCAATACAATCCTGTCTCAGCGGTCTACAGACAATTCCTTGGACTTCATGACTTGGTTTGTGCTCTGACATGCACTGTTAACTGTGGGACTTTATATAGACAGGTGTGTGCCTTTCCAAATCATGTCTAATCAACTGACTCTCACAGGTGGACTCCAATAGAGTTGTTGAAACATTGAAACAATGAAACAATGAAACAAGTGTCATTGCAAAGTCTGTGAATACTGGTGTATTTTATTTTATTTTTTTTTAATGTTTTTTTACGTACGCAAAGATTTCAAACAAACTTTTTTCAGGTTGCCATTATTGAGGAAAATAATTAATTTAATCCATTTTCGAATAAGGCTGTAACATAACAAAATGTGGAAAAAGTAAAGTGCTGTGAAAACTTTGCGGATGCACTGAACATCAGTATGCAAACATCACTTTTTTTGCAAAAGCAAAATATTTTCCCACTCAGATTTTAGGTCCAAGTTTACTGAATTCAGTTTTAGTGGGTTCCTGTTGGATTCACCAACAGAAAACTAGATTTATTTTTTCATTTTTACCTTTTATTAGAATAGTACAGTATGTATTGACATGAAATGAATTGGAAAAAGAGAGAGGAGAGACAGGATTGGGAAAGGACCAAAAGCCAGGACTCGGGTCGGCTATACAAAATATGTTTTAAATAAAAAAATCTAAATATACATTGTAAACAGTGTGTATTAATATCCATATATTATATATCATATATAATATTATACGTTATGCTAAAAACGGTGGCAAATTACAAAATGTGCTTGTAAAATACATTTTTAATTTAAAAAAAATTGTTTGGCAAATACTAAATACATTAAGCAATTATTAAAAAAACTACAGTATATAGGGTTTCTGCTGTTTTCTTTATTGCTGTTTTAATCACTGTGTTGCTTCAGCAGTTTAGACTCTAAAATGCCAAGACTCTCATGAGAAGTGATGGAAGTTAATGTTGTGTGACTAACATCTCCCAGAGAGAGAAAGAAAGAAAAAAAGGTATGAAAATACCACCTATAAAATACTGCAGGAAAGCAACCGTAGCCGTAAAGACATATTTTAAGCTTCATGGGGGACTTTCCTGTCACCTTTTCTCAAAGCTGACAGTTTGTGTAACTGAAAACACATTTATAAAGAGGTTTGCTTTTCTCTTGCCTATTAGTTATGAGACTATACATCAAATTATGTTCTCCTCTTTTATGCTGTGCTCTCAACCAGCCGAAGCAACACTAAATGGTAGCCATAACTTAGCCCAACCAAAACACAAATACACACACACACACACACACACACACACCCCCTATTGATTTAATGAGGACTCATTTACCTCCAAGTCACCGCAGCAGACAGACAGAGGAGATGCAGAAGAGCAAAGACAGATAAAGAACTGAAAATGTCAAGACTGATTAGACTTTCATATGTCTGCAGTAACACATAGACTGGATCGCATCCTGACGGAGACACTCTGTGCTGAAATTAACAGGCATCTCCAAATGGCAGACATCAAGGGAAAAAGGCTCTTTTCTCAAAGGGCAGAGGTCAATATGACTTTAAGCCAACAATAAAGCCTGAATACACTGTCGGAGTGAAATAGTAGGATGATATTTGTAACCGAGTGAGCTGTAATTCAAAGAGCTTTACTGAACTTCAGTGCCTGCTGTGTAGTGACAAGCATGCACAGCTGATCAATGCTGCCCTCTGCTTTATGAGGATAGAATATAAGGATGATATTTTACACAAGCAAACCGGCAGGGCGAACATATTTAAATCTGCACTATAAAATCAGGGTACGTCCAGCTGAGCCCTTCTTAGTATTTTATGGCTTTAGACACTGTCAGAACACAATAGAACATTGGGATACAAACTGCTAGAAAAATATTCCGAATGTAGTTGAATGTAACAAATGCACAAGCCACAATGTGTTTCTCGTGCCTTCGAACATGCAAACATCATGTCTGTTTCTGTCTAAAACCGAGAATGAAACACACCACGACACCAGCAAGTGATTGCTTATGCATGACGGGGTTAGACAGGAAATCACAAACAAATTTATGGGATTTTTTGTATTTAAATGACAAGGGTTTGACTGGGAAAAACAAACCGTGACGAGTGGAGAGGAAAAGACTGACATGTTGATATATCAGGGCAAAGAGTTGCATTAAAATTCAGCCCACAGTCCAATGTGTCACCTGACAAAAGGCTTTGATAGACAGTTTAGAGGAAGAGGGCATTCTGCGAGCGTTTAAAAGACTGCATTGTTGATCTCCAATATGTTGCAGTGACCAGTGAGCCTTCTGTATATTGATTTTTGAGGCCTATATCAAACAATGTGAATATTTGATTTAAAAAACACATGCACATAAAGAGCACATGAAATCTATTGATTTAAGCATCTACACTAATATCTTCTTAAAACTATGATCATAATCCATAAATGGTGTACAGTTAAGAGAATTACAAAATTGCCAGACAGAACAATAGTAGAAAAAAATAGCATTGCAATATACACTACCAGTCAAAAGTTTTTGAACAGTAAGATTATGTTTTTGAAAGCGTGCATTTATTTGATCCAAAATACAGCAAAAGCGCTAATATTGTGAAATATTTTTACTATTTTAAATAAATGATTTCTATTTGAATATTTTTTTAAATGTAATTTATTCCTGTGATCAAAGCTAAATTTTCAGCATCATTACTCCAGTCTTCAGTATTAGATGATCCTTCAGAATTAATTTTAATATACTGATTTGCTGTTCAAGAAACATTTATTATTAATATTATTTTAGAAAAAGTTGTATCTGCTCAATTGTGCTTATTTTTGAAAAAAAAAAAAAGATATCTATGAAAAATAATGACTTGCTTCTTGCGTCAGACCAAGGCTGCATCTCATTGCTAGTTTTACTTGAACTTAGTGCTGCGTTCGACACTATAGATCATGACATAGTAATAGATCAACTACAAAACTATGCAGGTATCCAAGGGCAGGCTTTAAGATGGTTTAGATACTACCTGTCCGATCGCTACCACTTTGATTATTTAAACGGGGAGTCATCTCAATTATCACCAGTAAAATATGGAATGCCACAAGGATAGGTCCTAGGTCCTCTGCTATTTTCAATATACATGTTGCCCCTTGGTAATATTATTAGAAACAGGATTAGTTTCCATTATTATGCTGATGATACTATATTTCTGTCATGACAGCTCTCTGAGGGATTGGCATAGTAATGTTAATGTATTTGGTCTTGGCGGAATAGATCTGCAATGCTGCTGCTGCTGCGACAGAGCAAGTACTGAGAATTGTTACTGCCAATACATCCACAACATGCTGTAAGCATTTAAGAAACACTGCAATCATAAAGAAACACATAAATCGCCTCGTAACAGATCTATACAGGTGGAGCTGGGGAAGGTGGAGGGTTTCTGAAGCATGCTGCAAACTGCTACATTTAGCACTAGTCATGTATTTGAATGTTGAGCAGTGAGCTTATTGGCTACTGATACAGGAGAGAACCAATCGGCTGTGCCATGTGATTATGATGTCATGTTGTCAGTTGTGAGTTAGACCATCGGACTGCATTCTAGAGTTTCATGCCAGAACTCTGTATATCTCAACAAGACCAGATGAAACTTCTAAATTATCTAAGTTAACAGAGTGTGTTAAAAATGTAAAGGATTGGATGACCAATAATTAAATTCAGATAAGACAGAAATATTACTTATTGAACCAAAAAACAATACACAGAATCTCTTGGATTATAATCTGCAACTAGATGGATGTACTGTTACTTCCACTACAGTCAAAAGTCTGGGTGTTATAAAAGACAGCAACTTGTCTTTTGAAAATCATATTTCCCATGTTACAAAAACAACATTCTTCCATCTTAGAAACACTGCCAAGCTACGAAACATGTTACCTGTTTCTGATGCAGAAAAGTTAGTTCATGCATTTATGGCCTCTAGACTGGACTATTGTAATGCATTGCTAGGTGGTTGTCCTGCATCGTCAATAAACAAGCTACAGTTAGTCCAAAATGCAGCTGCTAGAGTCCTTACCAGGTCAAGAAAATATGATCATATTACCCAATTTTAAAGTCTCTGCATTGGCTACCTATTAGGTTCTGTATCAATTACAAAACATTACTTCTTACCTATAAGGCCCTTAATGGTTCAGCTCCTGCATACCTAACTAGTCTACCACGCTACAATCCATCACGCTCCCTAAAGTCGCAAAACTCTGGACTTATGGTAGTACCTAGGATAGCAAAGTCCACTAAATGAGGTAGAGCTTTTTCACATTTGGCTCCCAAACTCTGGAATAGCCTTCCTAATAACATTTGGGGTTCAGACACACTCTCTCTGTTTAAATCTAGATTAAAGACACATCTTTTTAGCCAAGCATTCAAATGTTGCATCTCATAATCTTTTACTGCAGTTATATCTGATGCACATTATTAATCTTTAACTTTGGTTGAACAAATCCTCTTTTCTCGGTTTGAACAGCAGCTACGCTATGCTCCTATTTGTTCTCTGTTTCTGCATGGGATTGACATCCTGTGGTAACTAGGAATTACACAAACTTCAGTCCGGATCAAGAACACATAAGAAGAGATGATGCCAACCCCTCTGAGGATTTCAGATGTCAGCCCTGAAACAACATACATCACTACTGAATTTTACTACAGTGATTTGATTGCAACATAAAATCATTACTGTTAATAGTGTTCTTTGTATGTTTGATTACGTCTGATCATTACTATACAACTGTGCCATATGTACATCAGCTTGACACAGTCATCACTATTAAGCTATTACTAAATATATTGTACAAACTTTACTTTGCTGTAAAGTTGCTTTGCAACAATACGTATCATGAAAAGCGCTATACAAATAAACTTGACTTCTTGTTGTTGTTGTTGTTATTATTATCAATATTTAAAACAGATGAGTTCATTTTTTTTTTCAGGATTCTTTGAAAGATCAACAGAAAAAAAGCTTTATTTATTTAGCTTTATTTATGTTATTTTTTTACAGAAATTAATTAGCAATGATAAAAATAATGAAGATTAAGACATTTAAAATGTTACAAAATATATTTCAGATAAATGCTGTTCTTCTGACCTATCTATTCATCAAAAAATTCTGAAAATTTCTACTCCTCTCTTTTCAACATAATAATAATAATAATAATAATAATACTATTATTATATTATATTATTATTATATATTTCTGAAGGATCATGTGACACTGAAGACTGGAGTAATGATGATAAAAATGTTTTTTTTTTTTTTTTTTAATCACAGGAATAAATTACATTTTAAAATATATCCAAATAGAAAACAGTTATTTGAAATAGTAAAACCATTTCGAATTTTTACAGTTTTTGCTGTAATTTGGATCAAATAAATGCAGGCTTGGTGAGCAGAAGAGAACACATTAAAAATCTTACTGTTTGACTGGTAGGGTAATTACAGCTTAAATATAATTATATAAACATATATAATTAAATATAACAAAATATAATTATAGTAATTAGTTATATTAATTAACTAAACTGTATTAAAGTTATTATTCAAAAAAATAGTTATTATCATAATAAAATTGCAATAATAATTAGAGTTAAAATAATAGTTATGAAGTATAATTAAAATTAAATGATTCATTTTTTAATAACTATTGACGAAAGACTTGATATAAAACTAAATTATATTGTGTAATAAAATATGATTTGACTCCAAAATCCTTGTGTTCCTTTCATTGTCCATTGTTTCAGTCACTCTAAACTGTCATTGACTAAACTGTATGAAAAGCCAGACTGGTAGAAGGTGATTCATTGACTTATCATTATGTTTACAAATGAGGCTGTCAGTCTGTATGGAACAAACCAGCTGCTGAGAAATGAAATCAATTAGAAAACAGTGCAGGAGTCTTACAGCTCCTTTGATAAATTGCCCTAATTAAATATATTATATATAACACTTCAGGATACAGACTTTCTTTAAAAAAAGACCACACTTGTTGTGTCAATATGATTACATCAGAGCTCCATACATGAATGATTCTAGCCAAAACATCTGAGCATCAGGCTATAGCCATTCAAATTACATGACTATTAAGGTCTGCCACCAAGCTCAGATTATTTAATCACATGACTAATGTACCGCTATAGCAAATAGCTAATCTGCAGATGACCTTCATTATTTCCGGCTCACTGAACAGCTTTTTTCCTCCTCTCCAATACAGGAAATGATGTGGAGGCGTAACAGAAGGAAATTTAAGGTTTAAGTGCTGCATGCTCAGTCTATTCACTTTACCGGACACCATCCAATGAACAAAAACATCACTGTGATATTCATCTACACTGATGCCCAATTATCTGATTCTCCCAACAGTGCCTGACCTTTGCTAATAGACAGAAAGACATAGGATCAATAGTGCAACTCTCGCACAGATTCCCTGCTAACATGCATCATGAAATTACTCCACTCCTGTGTCAATCTCAGCAGAATGACACCATGCATATCCGACATGAAGGCAGCTGTCTAATGAAGTGTGCTTTCTCCAGACATCTCAGGGTTACATGCTCTATTTTGAACAGTCAGTGGTTAAATTCTGACATAGAGTAGTGCACAGAATTGCTGAGCTGAGGCAAAAGAGATCCAAGCGTGAGCAATGATGTGTTTGCACAAGTCTGTCAAGGACGTAAATGTAGCGAAATGTACTGTACAGTGTATGGAATCGTGTGCGTTTCAATGTGCCACGTTAACCACAAGGGGGTGAACTTGCACTGTTTTTCTTTACGTAGCCATGAGAGCGTCACATAAACATAAATAAATATATAGTTTAATATGCTATGCTCGTTGAAATTTGTTTTGACGGTTAACTGAGAGGAAGAAATTAGCCAAAAACTGTCATTTTTCTAATGGATTGGTAGAACATTAAAATAGATCAATATAAATCATTTAAAAAGACAGAGCACCTGTAACGTTATTAGTTTTGAGGAAACACTAAATTTGACGGTTTCTGTTCTTGCCACATTTTACGTGTAAAATGCTAATTTGTCTAAATAAAATATTTTTTTTTTCTTTCAAATATTCTTGAAGGAATTAACTGTAGCAAACTGAAACGCAGGAAATGCTTTATAAACAAAGCGCGGTTTCCCATCTGCCCACAGTCGTAAGTGTGTCTCAATGGTCTTATGATGGAGAACTATTCCCACACTCCAGCACACTGAATTGGCCTTCTGGGAAATTTACGAAGAGCTTCTCTAGGAGTCAATGATGTGTGGACAGTTCTCTAGACATCGTTTTGCATTTTGTTTATAAAATGTTTTGCTTACAGAAGGAGACTATGATTAACCAACATATGTGTTGCATTTCCTGAAGCTGAGAGTCCTTGTTGTTGTTGTTGTTTTTGGATGTAGTTTGCTAAGAGTTTTTGATGTTATGTTATAAAATGTTGTATTGTAATTTTGAAATATGATGTATGTAAGTGACTAACGGATTTTTTACTTCCAGGCAGTTACTTGAAACAGCACCTGATATTACTATAAATTATTATTATTATTATTATTATAGTGTTGATTTGATAGAAGAAGACATTTTAAAGTCAGAATACATAGAAAGCTATGAGAAAAATGCCACGTGTTGTCATCTCGGAATTATGGTAATTAGGACAAGGCTTGAACGCAGCATATCTGTCTATAAAAGACAAGCAGAGTCTTAAGTAGGCAGCACCCAAGGGAAAATATGACTATTTGGGATTTTTTTGTAGGGAGCTCCCCCTACTGCATCGGCTGAGTGTGCACTAGGTATGGTATACACTGTTGAACATCTCTAGTACAAATGGAGATATCCAGGTCTTACATGACTGTTAGCATTTCAGAGTTGTAACTTCCCATTTTTTTGTTATATATATATATATATATATATATATATATATAGTTATTACTACTTATATTACACAATGTTTATTACTGTAGAGAATTCAACGAAATGCCAATTCAGTAGCTTTCATTTCGCATGCAGAGGCAATCCATGAACTGCTTCTCCTCCTGTCCCACTAGATGCCGCTAGAAGCTCTGCCGTCATACACTAAACTGTTTCCATTATCTAAGGTTTTGCATAAACAGCATTGCTGTTAATACTAACCTTTTGGCTAGTAGTAAGTAAAAGCTTGAAGCTCACCATATAGCTTTATATATAAAACATCATTAATAGCTTCCAAAAGGATATATATTAAAAAAAAAAAAAAAAAACGTGATGTTCACTGGTTCAGTAGTCAGTGAATGTTTAATAAAAATGTAAATGAAAATTTTTATAGGCTACTTGTTTCCTGAAAAAAAATCCAAAGGCGTTCACATTAAGGCAACCATTAGTGTATTAGTTAAGCCTAAACAAAATTTTTACGGTAACACTATTTTACAGTGGCATCGTTACACACAGTGTAGGGGTAACACGAGTTACGTAATCAGATTACTTTTTCAAGTAACTAGTAAAGTAGTGCATTACTTTTTAACTTGCAAGAAAATTTCTGAGTTACTTTTCCAAACCATTTATCAACTCTGTCAACTCTGTCCTGTCCCCATGTTGAGAGAAATCGTGAGTTAGTGCAGAGGCATTGTAAGTGCTGTGTAAAAATGTGTAAACACTACATATAAACATGCACTTACTCATCTCACTTGCACAAAAACTTGCATTTCCTCATAATAAATAAAAACAGCGAAATGCAAATTCAGAATATGACATGTCCCATTTTATTAATCAATGTCTTTGCTGCTGACCTTCAGTGATTCAATTCAACCATGTTAATAAAAAAGTAGTGAAAAAGTAACGTTAAAGCAACACGTTACTTTCCAAAAAGTAACTAAGTAATGTATTTAGTTATGTAATGACCCAACACCTTTCCCCAACACTGGTTACATGTTACATTTGCTTATTAAAGTAGCATAATAAGGTAACACTTTATTTTAAGGTGTCCTTGTTAGATGTTACACACACATACTATTATAATAACAATTAGTTATGAATAATTGCATTCAAGTAACCCTTAACTAAACCCTAATCCTAAGCATACAGTAAGTAGGCCTACATGCAGTTAATAATAATACATAGTACTTAAATGTATAATTACACTGTACCAAGGACACCTTAAAACAGGGGTGTCAAACTCAATTTCTAGAGGGCCGCAGCCCTGCAGAGTTTAGTTCCGACCCTGCTCCAACACACATACTGCAGTTTTCAATTAAATTAGATTAGTTGGATCAGGTGTGTTTAATTAGAGCTGCGGAGTTTGACACCCCTGCCTTAAAATAAAGTGTAACTCCTAATAACAATAAATTATGCAAACTAACCTTAATCCTAACCTATGAGTACACATTGTATAATTATGTGCACTGTAAGGACACCTTGAAAAATGTCTTATTTCTGCAATATTTCTTTACCAGCAATCAAAAGAACACATTTGTGGGGCTCATTTAAAATATGCTTCCATTGGAACGTTCCCTGAGCATTGGACTGGATAACAAGAATCATCCATCTGCACATAAATAACAAAATGTGTGCAAAAAGGGGGGCACACACACAAAAAAAAATCTGAAATTATCCTAAAATAATTATGTGGATTGGCAAATGTTCATCCAATATGCTTTGAAAAAAGGCAAAATTGTTAAAATAGGAACATTTTACAGCAATCAGATAACACATACATTTTAAGCAAATCATTGTGAATTTCTTGTTTTAAGGGGTGGTAGTAAAGAGTTAATACAGCCGTCAGATTCCTCCTCCTACGTAACTCTGTTTAGCCTACATAAACAAAGCTGAAATATTTCTTTCCAGTCTTCTTCAGTCCCGTGATTGCACCGGAGGTCTCGCGCAGCTGTGCAGAGATGGACAAGATTCGCTCTGACGCTCCCCAGCGATTCCCCGAAATTATTGAGCTCAATGTCGGCGGGCAAGTTTACGTTACGCGCCACTCAACTTTACTCTCCGTGCCCAATTCTTTACTTTGGACCATGTTCAGTCAGAAAAAACCCACGGAACTTACCACCGACAGCAAAGGACGCTACTTTTTGGACAGGGACGGCTTTCTCTTCAGATATATTTTGGATTACTTGCGGGACCAGACTCTGGTTTTGCCCGATTACTTCAAAGAAAAGGCGAGCCTTCTTAAAGAGGCAGAGTATTTCCAACTTCAAGACCTGGCAAAACGCCTCAGACCAGCAGTCAGTAAGGAGAATTCCATCAGCGAGGAGGTGTGCCAGAGCGACCCGGAGGAGGCTGCGCTCGCCGGCACCAGTATCACCAGCACCGGCCCACGCTCTCCGTCTTTGGACGCGAGGAAAATCGGCTACATAACTATCGGGTACAGGGGCTCCTACACCATTGGACGAGACATCCAACAGGACGCCAAATTTCGACGGGTGGCGAGAATCACCGTGTGCGGAAAAACATCTCTCGCCAAAGAAGTTTTCGGGGACACTCTGAACGAGAGCAGAGACCCCGACAGACCTCCAGAGAGATATACTTCTCGCTATTACCTGAAGTATAATTTCCTGGAGCAAGCCTTTGACAGGCTGGCGGAGGTGGGCTTCCACATGGTTGCGTGTAGCTCCACGGGCACCTGCGCGTACGCGAGTAACGACCCCAACGAGGACAAAATCTGGACGAGTTACACCGAGTACGTGTTTTGCAGGCAGTGAAGTGGACTCACTTTTGGGAGCTTTTATTTTAACACATTTCTTGGACACTCACCTTTCCATTCGTTACGCGCCACGAATGTGTAGTTTTTTTCCACAGTGTCAATATGTAAAGACTAACAGTCGCTGAGCAGACGTTTTGTGCATATTTTATGTGTAAGTAATAATTTAATAATAGCGGTCTCCAAAATCTTGTTCCCAGAATTCAAACAACCGCTGACAGCAATTTTCAGTATTTAAATACAGTAGGTTTGGACACGAGGAAGCACAAAATGTACTCTCTCTCAATGACCTTTGAAAATCAAATCAACAGTCCACATAAGTTCTTAATATTTTGTTACATTCCTGCATTTACAAGTTCAACTTTTTCTCAAGTTTTTTGAGAGCACATCCCTCAACAAACACAATAGAAACAAAAATATAATGTCATCCCAGTAGTAAAACAGCAATCTGTTCCATAATGAACAATACACCACCCTCCCCTCTGCTTTTCACTGAACATTCACATTTCTGAGATGATAATGTGTTTTTTGTGTTTGCACTTCTATGTATTTTTATTATTTGTATTATTATTTTTATTATTCTTAGCCAATATGTCTGTCAGCTTCATACACATAATAAACAAATCATGAAAGACATATTTGGATGGAGACTCTGAATACTGCTACATTTCTATTTTGATTTGATTCATGCACATACTGTCAAATATTAGACAGTTTTCGAACTAAATATGTCCCACATGACATTTGCATATATGTGTAGATTTTGTAAAACTACAGCTACTGCAAACATAGACCACAGTTGATATTCTGTCACAGATTGTGTGAAATAGCAACCTAAAGATACAAAGCACTGAAACTGGTGCACTAACTGAACACCTTCGGTGATGGTGCAAGAGCGGGTTTGTGGTCAGAGGCTCCAAAAGGAGATGTGAATGTGAGTGGAGAAGAGACACTGTCTGGCCTGAGGAAACAGATGGACTACTAGGAGACAGAGAACAGGAACTAGGCCTGGGTTTGCCAGCAGTCCTGTGACTACACACACACAACATATAAAGGGCATTGGACACTTTCTCTTTATCATGATAGATAGAATCAGAATATGCAAATGTCAGTGGTTTGAACATCATAATACATGTAAACATATTTTTTATTTATAACTGTAAGGTGTTACGTATAATATATGATTGACAAAGCTGGGCCACCTGCAGAGTGTCAGTATCACAAAGACAGGAACAAATTCTCTCTCTAGAGGAAGTTGTATCAAGAGGAAGAGAGAAAGCAGATAACCAGCAAAAAACACACTGAACAGAAAACAAAGAGCCTACACTTTGACTCTGAAAATGTGTGTGTCAGTGTTAATCAGTGAACCCAGCTAACAGGGAATGTTCTCAGAACTTTGGCTAATGATCTGGCAAGTTTTCCTCAAATTTATGAACAAACGTTTCTCCAGAAACCTTAATTATCTGGTCATTATCTGGTTTTTAATAATTCTCTCAAAAGGTTAGCACATGAATATTATTTAATCCATGAAACACTGGATGTGCAACTTTTTTTAACGTTAATATGCACTACTTCAGAACGTTCAGAGAAATTCAAATGTTCCCACAATGCTTGTAAAATGATAAAATGGAATGTTCTTTTTATGTTTTTAGCCAAGAAAAAAAATGCTTATAAAATATTTTAAAAACTGTATATTTTGAACATTCAGAGAACATTTAAAAACAAAATTTTTACACCTAAATGAGAATGTTATGAAATCTAAAAGCTTTCTGACCCTGCATAGACAGCAAAGCAACTACCATGGTCAAGGCCCAGAAGAAAAATTATGGTTGAACCGCTAATGTCACATGGACCATTTTGTCGATGCTCATGGTTCCTTTCTGGGCCTTGACTGTGGTAGGACCCTTGCTGAGGGTCAGGGAGCTCTCGGATTTCATCAAAAATATCTTAATTTGTGTTCCGAAGATGAACAATGGTCTTACGGGAAAAGCAAAGGGTGAATAATTAATGACAGAATTTTCTTTTTTGGCTGAACTAACTCTTTAACTTACAGAGTAGTACTACAAAGTAGCACTTTGCAATCAACAAAATTGTTTAAACTAGAATATTTCAACACCACCTTTCAAAATTGTACTTGTCACTCATGACAGTGTATTTAATGCACTGTATTAGCAATGACAGAAGAGTTTGGTAACACTTTATAATAACTTCATTAGTTAAGAATTAGTAAATGGTTAATCCGCATTATCCCCACATTAATACAGTAGGAAGCAGTTTATAAATGCAGCTATAAATGTTCCTGATTCATAAGCATGTCTATAATGTTTTTAATAATTGTATTTTCATAATTTATTAATGATCAATTAATCATTTCTAAATGAAGTATTATATTATTAACAGAACAGTTATTTAGGAGTTGTCAGTGGTTCATAAGATCATTTAGAAAGTGAAACTAAATGATTAATAAACTTTAAATGTATATTTATACATTATTTAGACATACAGTTACTCAGTGTGTTAATAAATGCTTTATTAACATGTATTCTTACTGTAATTCATTATTAATTCAGGTAGTTATAAAACATTTAGTAGTTGTCAGTTATCTATTTTTGTGAGCTCATCTGAAGTGAAGACTAGTTATGCCTCATAAAACTTAGTTTTAAAGGCTAATTGAATGAAACAGAACATAAATATTTACTCTAAACTTGTAGATTTGTAAATAATGCAATGCTTCATTTGGAAATTATAAATTGATCATTAGTAATGTATAGAAATACAATTATTTAACACATCACAGATATGCAAGAACAAAGCATTTATAGCTGCATTTATAAACTGCTTATTACTGTCTATTAATGTAGAGATAATGATTTATAAATGATGAGTTGACTATTTACTAATGCTTAACTAATGGTTCATAGTGTGTATGTATTATAAAGTGTTACCAAGAGTTTCAATCTTGTTGCATGCAACTATAGAGCAGATACGCTTTTCTCACTTTAAACTTTGTGGTTCCTTCTTTGTGCATTCCACCCACACAAGTGACAAACCATCATGACATTTTATCTGTTCCTCAAAACACACAAAAGTCCTTCCCACTGTTTTAACTAGAGCGAAAATAGATCTTACCGTACATCTAAACACAGAAGTAAAAACAGCCTGCTTTGCTATCGTGGTCATACTAAAGGCCAGCGTTACCAATATATTTGGTAAGTCTAGATTTCTGTGGTCAAGAAAAGATTACCATGCTTTCAGTTTTCACTGCACACTAAAAGCACAAGGGTGTGCATAACAGGCTAGGAATCTTGGATAAAACATGACACTGCACCTTTCAGTTATAACAAAAGTTTCCTGTTTCGAACAAAAGGGTGTTTTCCACATGTAATGTTACACACTGAAGTACAACTTCCCTTGTCAGGAGACAAAGAAAAGATAAATGATAGACAAGGGATGCTTCCAAAACTCATTTCCAGAGTTTTAAAAAATTATATCTGCGGCTCTCTTCAACGGCTTGTAATAATTCAGTGGAATACTTCGTCTCTCTGTGCCAGACCGGAGACATACGCTATGGAGGAGACAGCAGATGGAAGCTGGAAGACACTCTATTTGTTCTCTTGAATTCCTTTGGACATGCATTCATTCATTCAGTCAACTAAAATTAAACACACTAAAAATGAAGGATTATGAAGAACATTTGGAAAAAAATCCTCTCTGATGTTTTAAATACAGACAGATGACAGATAGATAGATAGATAGATAGATAGATAGATAACATTTTATGGCCTAAAGGTAGTAAGAACAAATCAGTAAGGATGGACAAAAGTTTTAAATCATATTTGGTCTAAATCAGACATGTTTTTGCAAACAGTGATGGGTTTTTTTTTTTTTTTTTTTGTGGGCGGAGCTTATCTGGCTGCAGAAAATAATAGTTTTCAAGTAGCAGTCTATGGAGCCATGGAATAAAAGATATATAAAAAATCTTAATTTGAGTTCATACTTCAAAATTCTGACTTTATTCTCGCAATTCTGAGATTAAATCTCACAATTCTGATAAGAAAAACAACTTGTTACTCTCACTTTTCCCCTGAGAACTGACAAACTCACCATTGTTCATTGTTCTTCAAATCGAGTTACAAAGTCTGAACTAGGAGATAAAAACTTGCATTTGCCATTATTCAGTAGTCAGAATTCTAAATTCAATAGTCAGAATTGTGAGATAAAATAAATATTATGTAAAATGTTAATAGTAATATATTTAAATATTATGTCATGCTGTAACTGTACAGCTAATACAATGCGTTCCCTACGAACAGCGTGTGAATATTATAGACATATTGTTTAAATCAAATTTATTTACTTTAAAAGTAGAATAATCATAGCAGTTTTCATCCATATTCTGTCCATTTAAACGTCTGCGTTTAACTTCAAATGGCGTCTTTATGACAGTATTCTATAAAAATTATTTGCATTCTGATTCTGGCATCAAAAGGCACAAAAAATTTTTTCGACTATTTGCCTAGATCAGTGTTTCCCAACCACTGTGCCACAGCACACTAGTGTATTATTATTTTAAATCAGTGGTATTGGTCATCGCTATGTCTGTTTGTGGGTTTTACAAATATTTAACCAATAAAAAGCATTCAAAAAAGCTTGTGATTAAACCTCGTAACGCCATTGGGTCCTCAAATTATAAGCCAAACCTTTATTTAGAATGAAGGACTAACTGATTTTCGAATGAGTACATTGTTTTCTTTATTTGATGATACTCCCTATAAAGGCAGTTTTTGTAGTTGAAGCCAATATACCTTTGTACGTTTTAAATATCCTGTGCATAGCGTTTCTGTTACAAATCCAGCCTCTGTGGCTTCCTCCGATGACCACCAGAGGGAACCGTCACCTGAGTACTACCTTCCTTCCCGGACTCCATTACCCATAACCCCGTATCTGGGCTGATCACCTGCACAGGTGTCGGCCATCTTGGACTGGCTATTTAAACCACGCTCACTCCCACGTAAAGTCTTGTTTTGCTGTGGCTAACGTTATTTCCGTTATTAGCGTTAACGTTATTTCCCTGTTGTTATTCTGTTGCTGACCTGGACTGTTATCCCACTTCTGATTGATCACTGCCTGCCTTGACCCCTTTGCTTGGACTCTGACTACGATATTGTTTTGTCTTTGTTGTGCTCGACACTGTCACTTGAACCAAGCTTGTTTACTTGTGAGTACTGTCTAATAAAGTTGCACATGAATCCCAAACAAACTGGCTCTTCGTTACAGGTTCATCTTTATCTTATATCAAGATATTTTGGCCAAATATATTAAACAACAAGAAAAACAATGAACTTTATAACCTGTAACCTGAGAGGTTGAGAAACACTGGTCTAGATCTCAGGGGCAGGGTTAGGGGTAGGTCATTCATACGAATTTGGGGATAACTGGGGATAAAATTAGCTAAATTAACTGAGATCGGGTTGGCGCATTCAGGTTCTTCGTCAAATACTGACACAGAAGAGAAGAAATTGTTAAGTAAAGTTGTTTTTTTGTTTTCTTTGCACCCAAAAAGTATTCTCACAGCTTCACAATATTATGGTTGAACCACTGATGTCACATTGACTATTTTAACAATGCCCTTACTATTTTTCTGGGCCTTAAGTGTGTCAGTTGTGTTGCTGTCTATGCAGGGTCAGAAAGCTCTTGGATTTCATCTAAAAATATCTTATTTGTGTTTGAAACGACGTGAGTAATGACAAAATTGGGTGAACTATCCCTTTAATAGTCTACTTTTTTTTTCAATAATTCCTTGCTTTTCTTTATTTTCCCTAACTTATTGCTAAGTTTGTATGTTCTTTTTACTCATTTTATTGATGTTAGATTGTGTGGGTTCCTTTTTTTTTATCCTGTTTAACCTGTTGCTGAGGGAACAATGAGAATGTTAGGAAATGTTGTTAGAAGATAACATTGTTAGCTGGAAAGATAGTTAGATTCATATTACATGAATAGATCATTCAGACATTTACATGACTGACAGCACACACTACCATAATGGTCATTAAGAAAATCTAGAAGATAAATGTCATGCACGGCTTAAATTTTATTGCCTTTAATGATGTTGACCAAGACAAATATATAAGTTCCTGTATATTAAATATTTGCGCGTAATGTTTATTTAGAGAAGACTTGAGTGCACCGTTATGATCGGTCGAGAGGACTCTCCAGCATTCAGACATGTCTCTCCAGGAGCCTCTGTCATAAACCGCAGAGAGTCTTTGCCTCTATGTAAACCAACTCCATAGCGACAAGCCCAGATCAATATAATCGAATGTCCTGCTGCATGCTCAAGAGGCTCGTACCTTCATTCTGTTTGTCTAATAACAAACACGGGTCAGTGGCTAAATCAGGAATGCCTCTGTTGTGAATTACAAGGCTTTGGGTATGCTCAGAAGATCGACAGGTTTAACAAGGGTAATTTTAATGGTGAACTCCATCTGACTCACAGAAAAGAATGAGAAGGATGGCGAAGACTTCACGTCATCACCATGACAACCACTTTTAGTGTGTTTACAAAGACGCTTTATGACTGCAGGAGGCAACTGCACCTGTAAATGCCTATGTTGAAGGGTTGTTGTCATTATTCAAATGAGGTTTTTCTTTACTTGCATTGTGTATCTAGGGACTGATTACGAGCCTGCTCATATCACCTTCAAATAAGAAAGGTTTTTGTGGTAACCTGTGTCACGTTTTCTTAATTAAATAAACATTATTTATATTACTATTTTATGTTTTTACATTAACAATGTAATCAACATTCTATTTATTAAAGCCAAGTATGAATCTCGCTACCTGATCTCATGACAAAAACATACTTGTGGAAAGTTTTTCACAAGGCGCAAAATATGTACCAATTAGTACATACCACTGCAGTTTCCAACAGAAATAAATGCTAGAGGCAGTAAAACAGCAAGCGCTTGTAAATGTTTTCGTACACAGTTATGATTACAGCTCTATTATGTGTTGCTTTCCGGATGTAACAAGCTTGCTCGGTAGCTCAGCTGGCACGAAATTGAACTTAAGATGCAGAATCCATGGCTACGAATCCTGTGAAAAACATAACTTATGATAAAGAGCTGAAATATTCGAGATCGAAAAACAAGCTAAACCAGCATGCTTGTGATTACGCTTTTACATCACATTCACTTTTGTTCATACTATCGGGTAGGTTTAGATGCAGTGAAGATGATACTTTTTTAAAAACGTCATGGAGCATTAGAATTATAGGGCCATTTTAAGTCAGAACTGCAGTGACGCGTACAAAACCAACGTCACACTGTTCTGGGGAAAAAAACAAAACAAAACACTCTTTTAGTGCCGCTTAGTGGACATTTCACATCGAATATGTCACAAAGCGTGCATGGTGGTATATATTTCGCGCCTTGCGAAAAAGTTCCCAAAAGTACATTTTCATCATGAGATCGGGTTGGAATCTCATCAAGTTAATGTTTTTAAGCATTTTACATTTATCCCAAAATAATTCAAGGCAGTATGAAAGGAACATATTACGCAGCACCTGAATTAGGGCTGGGCGATATATATTGAACGATATTATGCGCATCTCATCAGTAAAGCCGGTTCTTTGATTAGCGGTAAATCTCCATCACCTGTTTTCAAGTGGAGCGCCAGTTAATACACAGAGCTGTAGATCACTGAAAAGCTACCCCAGTGAATCACCCGCAAAACTAAACCCGGTATTGCGTAGCTTGTCAGTTATCTACGGCTCTGTGTATTAACTGGCGCTCCACTTGAAAACAAGTGTACCTTTGGGAACTTTTTCGCAAGGCGCGAAATATATACCGGCATGCACACTTTGTGACATATTCGATGTGAAATGTACACTAAGCAGCACTAAAAGAGTATTAACTGGCGCTCCACTTGAAAACAGGTGATGGAGATTTACAGCTAATCAAAAAAACGGCTTTATTGACGAGATGCGCATGAATTTATCGATTGATATATATTTCGCCCAGCCTTAACCTGAATATAGTCCCCAGCTATTTTACTATTACCTTAGTGGCTTAGTGCTGGTCACATTGGAAGTTACCTAGCTGGGGACTATTTCAGGCGCTGCGTAATATCAAAAGCAGTAAAACTTATCTGTTTTACTCTAGGGGAGTTGCAAAATGAGCCTATTTTCAAAAAAAGTGGAGTGTTCCTTTAACAATATAATCTATTTTATTTGTGAACTTACGTTACGTTATGCTATTCTTGTTAATAGTTAACTTTTAACTATTTTTGAATTTTTCTGATCATCAGTCATCAAAGCTTGGTAAATACTAGTCACAGACACGGAGATTTACTTTAAATGTCACCTAGCTGATTATTCACTTAAAACTCAGTCAGATCATATTTTCATGCAATTTTAAGTCCTATTTTGATGCAACAAAGTGGAGATATCCAAGTGTGTGAGTTATGTATTTATTCATTTTTTTAAATTAGTCTTCCTATTAATGCCATTATATTGTTCATTCAGACTGATTCGCAAATGCGGAACGCACACAAACACAAGAGGTGGGGTTTATTATATGGTTTATTGTATGAACCAATCACAGCCGACCATAACCAGTCATATCCAATCATATAGCAATACGGACTCCCGCTGTGACTTCTGGTGTCGCTGTTGGACAGTGTTTCCTTAAAAAAAAACTGTGCATACTGCTTATTTCTTAAAACAGCGTTATACTCTTACAATGTTTCTATTTAATTTTCTATCATAAAGTTGATCCTGAGTCTGTAAAACGATCCTTTCAACCCCAAAGGCTCATTAGCCAGTAGTGTGCAAACTAAAAGAACATCATATTGGCAGAATGTCTATAGCACAGTGGTCACATGGAGGTTTGGAAAACAGGGAGTCTTTTGCTGGTCCCAGTGTGAGGGACATCCCAAAGCCTCTGGAGCTGAACATAGCCAGGGTCTGTACACTAGAGAAATTTAATTTAAGATAAAGTTCACTACAAATCAATGTCCACTAAATCCAGCAGTCTGAGGAGGAGGATTTAGAGGCTTGTTTTTACCTCTAACTAATAACTGCCTTTGGCTAAATTTGGTCAGACATCTTTTCAAAGAGCAGATTTTCCTTGAAAGAGGGCCAGTTTATGTTATAACACAAAGATTATGGAGAATATAGGCAATAGAAAGAGGCTCCGTGTAAATCCACAGGGCATGAGTCATTTTTCCATTGTAGACTGTTTAAATGAGGTGGATTCGATGAATACATCTCAGCATGTTCAGTGGGAATGGGTCAATATTGTATTTTAATATAACATCGCTGAGCGCATCAAAGAAAATCTATACAAGATAAAGCTCCTCCATTGCCTTGTGGGTTTAATAAAGAGCAGATTTGATCTTTTCCTTCACATGCGGTTAGGGTCGAATGTGGTCTTCTAAGATGACATGAGATTTGTGCTTGTCTTTAGTGTGTGTATATATCCATTATGGTGAGAGAATCTGACCTGGGATCAGTTATAAAAGACAAGGTGTTCACCCACCAGGGGAGAGAGTATAAGTTAAGATGGATACAAGCTGCCCTTTTCCACTCATCATAGACTAGGTGTGAGAATACAGTAGTTAATATCGGAATTTTGACAGGAATCAGCTCCTAAATGGGAATTTTTAGCCGGTGCTGGTGTCCTCTGTAAATGTCGCCACTGCTTTCCCTCTCACTGTGTCTTCTGCCAAGTCAGGCTTCCGCTCCGTGGAGGTCCGGTTAGTCTCACGCTGCTCTTTCTGAGCATGGTAAAGGCCGTCGGCATCAATCAGCGGCGGGGAACAAAAGCAGGCGCTCAGGCGCACACCTCCCAGCATCCTGCACCCCCGCTGGCTCTGACACAGGACTCTTTTGGAGAAAAAGGAACCCCTGCAGACTGTAAAAAGGCCAGGAAATCTACTGTCCCAGCACTCAAGAGTGTTGATATCTGAAAAAAAAAAAAATATATATATATAGAGAGACTTGGGCACATGCACACACACCCCTGCTGCTTCACCTCATTTGTTAGTAATACAAAATTCACACATAAACTGAAGGAGGTGATAGAGAAAGTGTGTAATGTTTATCATCAGCTTATGGACAACACATGCCATAACTGTCTCAAAGAATTCATATTTTCTTCCCCCAAAAACACAAAATAAATTAATAGTTGTTTAATCATGAAACAGATTTACTGTCACTGCATTATACTGAAGAATGAAGTGTAGGTAGTAATGATCTGTAGGGAGAATCCTCTGAATAGATCTAGACAGTGGATATCAGGAAGAAAGGTCAGTTTCAATTCAGAATGAGCTTTATTGAGTCAACACAAGATATGCTTCGAAACTGAAAGGATTTAAACGTTGGTGAGTTCACATCATACAGTCTTATCTGAATTCCTTCTTTCCACACAATTCCAGACTTAGAGTGGCAGACGTAGGCAGGTAAGTATCCAGCATTGAAGGAGCATGCAACCTTAAGACCAGCCGACAAGTGACTGTGGTGAGTGTGCTTAAGTAGCGGTGAAGGTCATTGGGTGCAGGTGAGTGCAATTAGACTCCGGTGACTGTGAACAGGAGTAGGAGGCTGGTACGGTGGGCGTGGCTGGTGAGGCAGGTGATTGCGTGACATTGCCTCCCCCTCCCAGAAGGCGCGACCTCATGCCAAAAGCCCCAATCAGTGAGGAAGGGTGACGCTGGCCTTGCAGTGCGCCATGGTGGCGCTGGGCTTTCAGGGAGGGCTCTGGAGGGCGCTCAGAAGAAGTGGGCTCTGAAGGGTGCTCTGGAGGCGCAGATTTTGGAGGGCGCTCCGGAGGCGCGGATACTGAAGGGCGCTCTGGAGGCACGGAAACTGGGAGTACAAGAGTTCGGGATTAGGGTTTCATGGTGGAAATGGCCCTCTTGGTTGTGTCTGGGGAACTAGATTTGTTGGAGTTGGGAACAGCTCTCCTGGCCGTAACAAGGGAACTGGGTTTAGGCGTGACAGCTTTCCTGGCCGAGGAATCTGAAGTGGCGATCATCCTGGCCTGGGCCTCAAGCTCAGCAACCATCCTGGTTGGGAGCTCAGATGTGGCAAAAATCTTGGCTGGGAACTCTGAGGTGATGGCAATCTTGGCCAAGGACTCTGGTTGGGCGGTTACTTTGGTCGGACACTCGGGGGGCCGGGGAATCAGATGTGGTGGCCTTCACGGCCGGGGATTCAGACTTGACAGCCTTCTCGGCCAGGGAATAAGACATGATTGCCTTCTCGGCCGGGGATTCAGATTCGGACTTGACTCGGATGTGGCCGGCAGACTTGAGTCAGAGGCAGCCAGCGGACTTGACTCAGATGCGACCAGTGGACTTGACTTGGAGGCGGCCTGCGTACTTGAAAAATTCTTTCAGGTCTCACAAATTCTTTTTATTCTGTAGCTTTATGTATTTTAACCCTTTACAACAATGACTATGATTTTGAGATCCATCTTTTCACACTGAGGACAACTGAGGAACTCATGTGCAACTATTACAGAAGGTTCAAACACTCACTGATGCTCCAGAAGGAAAAAATAATAATAAGATGCATTAAGAGCCAGGGGTGTAAACTTTTGAACAGAATGAAGATGTGTACATTTGTCTTATTTTGTCTAAATATATAATTTTGACTTTTTTTTTCATTTCATTTCAACTGTTTCCCAGAAGACAAAATATTGTCTCAAAATAAAAGTTATATTTACCCTGATCTTCAAATTCAAAAAGTGTTTACCCCCTCGCTGTTAATGCTTTAAGTTTCCTTCTGAAGCAGCAGTGAGCATTTACAGCCTCTACAGCCCAACATAAACAAAAACAACATTACTGCAAAGACTTAATATATTATTTTTTCATCATAGAAGTAAGCCATTTCTGCGAATGTGCAAGACATTTTTTTTTTCATTAGCTGCCATTTAATAATAAGTGCAGTAAACAGCAAAACTTTCTGTGCTGCAATCCAATGTGTGTGATTATGCTAATGAATGAAAATAATAAAATAAAAAATACCAGAAATGGATGACACCAGAAGATGTGCATAGTGAGGTTAAAATGGCCATGCCTGCCCTTCTGTAAAATATAAGGTGGATCATTACAGAACTTTAAAAAGTACCATGGTAGTCATCTTAGATTATTATGTAAAAACCGTAGTACTGTATATGAATGGATTAATCATTCATCTGATGTCATCACTGTACAATGGTACCACTTTGTTACTTTTCTGAAAGAGACAACAAAGGCACTTCAGAGATTTGAAGTATTTTTTTTTTTCCTGAAGTCTAAAGTCTCTTTCACACTTAAGGCAAACAAGTGCCCTAGTATAGGCCTATCACGTCTGCTGATACCTCAGGCTAATGTCTGACCATTAAAAGTCATGAATCATGCTTTGTTTTGGACAGAAATATGGCTTCAACAGAAGTTCTTCTACAGCGCAGTGCCAGAATAGGCTTAAGATTTATGAACCGTCTAAGTATGCTGCATAAAAAACCCTAGTGGTAGAACAGAGATGTTTCGCGAGCACATGCAAAGCCAGTTAGCCATCATACAAAGCATGCCAAATGTCCCTGTGTCTGGATAGTGTTAGCTGGGGGGAACTGCTAGACAAGATGTTCTGCAGATGCTCACATCTCCTTGGAGCTGTAGCTTATATCCGGCACTGATAAGAGCTTTCTTATTTCTTCAGCTGTAGGGTTAGCTCAACAATTCTGATCACGAGAGATGGA
The DNA here is from genome assembly GCA_033026305.1 of Cirrhinus molitorella. NCBI lineage: Eukaryota > Metazoa > Chordata > Actinopteri > Cypriniformes > Cyprinidae > Cirrhinus > Cirrhinus molitorella. Next base: position 25,586,939 of record CM065120.1, read on the forward strand.
CGTTCTCACAGAGGCTTTGCAGACGGCAGTCTCCATGGTGATTTGTGACGCACAAGACTTTAGGATGAAAATTATGACCGTCTGCATAATCACAGGAACTATTCATATCAACGTTAATTAACGTGCCATGCTGCTTATATTAGTTCTACTCACGCTGGTGCTTATCTGTGAGAGGGGCTGTTTGTTTGCGGGTGAAATCATATTTTACAAAAGATAATCAGAGACAGCACACTCCGACTTTTTAAGTAATGATATGATCTCTGTCTGTTAACAAAGGCCACTATTAGATATTCCTAGAGCTCAGGGCTAAAATGAATGCAGTCAGTACAGAGATACATCTACACTGCTTCGACCTTGAATATAACAAAACGTTCTCAGTGTATTTTTGCAAAGGATACCATGAGCTATTGTTGAACTTTTAAAGTTTAAAGAGCTTTCATCTACAGTAATAATAAAAAGATAATTTGCCTTAAGAAATAAACCTTTTCTATATCAGTATTGCAGCAGTGCTACAAAAGGATGATCCAAGTAAGCATAGGGATATGAGATCTGACATGTTTGGGTTTGAGATGGGAAGATTCTGGGTTTAACCCTCTGGCCTTCATGTATAACAGCTGTGTCTTCCCATCTGTCAGTGGCTTCACATGCGGTGTTATATTAGTACTATGGGGACTATAACTGTTCAGTGACCAACATCTGCAGGCATGGGCATCACAGGATGCTTTGATTTTAAAGATAGAGGCAAGTTTCAGTTTTCATTTTCCCCTCTTATAACAACTATTTGTTTCAGTAACACTTTACAGTAAGGTTCAAATAAACTAAGAACAGCATTTATTAATCAAGGTTAATGTTATTTTTCACATATAATTGAAGTAAAATCTTCAAAATGTTAATTACTTTACCAAAATAAGAGGGATCATATAAAATGCATGGTATTTTTTATTTTGTACTGACCTGAATAAGATAAAGTATTTCACATAAAAGACGTTTACATTTAGTCCACAAGAAAAAAAAAAAAAAAAAGTTACATTTATACGAGTCCCTTGTTTGACCTGAACAGTTAAACTGCCCAGCAGGCGGTTCTCCAGAAAAATCCTGCAGGCCCCACACATTCTTATTTTTTCTCTGCATTTTTGTATATTTGAACCCTTTCCAACAATGACTGTAAGATTTTGAGATCCATCTTTTCACACTGAGGACAGCTGAGGGACTGATATGCAACTATTACAGAAGGTTCAAACACTCACTGATGCTTCAGAAGGAAATACAATGCATTAGAAGTTAGGGGGTGAAAACTTTTGAACAGAATGAAGATTTTTCTTATTTTGCATTACTACTGCCATTCAGAAGGCGAAATAAATTAAATTTACCCTGATTTTCAAATTGAAAAAGGTCCTTTATGCATCATGTTTCCTTCTCAAGCATCAGTGAGCATTTGAACCTTCTGTAATAGTTGCATATGAGTCCCTCAGCTGTCCTCAGTGTGAAAAGATGGATCTCAAAATCATACAGTCATTGTTGGAAAGGGTTCAAATACACAAAAATGCTGAAAAACCAAATAATTTGTGGAACCTAAAGAATTTCTCTGAAGAGCAGTTCAGGACAAACAAGTGACTTGTGAACAACTATCATTAACTAAAAAAAAAAAAAACAGCTGTGGATCAGTCAGGTAACATTCAATTCAATTCAACTATTATTTTCTCTTATGGACTATGTGTAAATGTCTTTAAATGTGAAATATCTTATTCAGGTCAGTACTAAATAAACAATAACATGTTTTTTTTCTATAGTTTTTATAGAAAAAACTTGTTTATACTTTTTTCTACATTCTTATTTTGGTAAAATCATTTTGCAACATTGGCAACATTTGGCACATTTTGCAGATTCTGCAAGGTGTATGTAAACATTTTTACTTCAACTGTATATTAACACATTTTCAGTGTTTCAAGTTGCATTGCAATTAACATAAGCTTATATATTATGAGCAAACAAGCATTTTCAATGAACAATAGTATATTTATAAATTAACATTAAAGGATTAGTTTACTTCCAGAATAAAAAAAAAAAAAAAAAAACTTGATAATTTACTCACCCCCATGTCATCCAAGATATTTATGTCTTTCTTTCTTCTGTCGAAAAGAAAAAAGTTTTTTAAGTAAAACTTTTCAGGATTTTTCTCCATAAAGTGGACTTCAATGGTGGCTGGTGGGTTGAAGGTCCAAATTGCAGTTTCATTGCAGCTTTAAAGGGCTCTACACAATCCCAGTCGAGGAATAAGGGTCTTATCTAGCCAAAAATAAAGAAATATAATTTTCTAAAAAAAAAAAATGTAATTGATATACATTTAAACCACAAATGTTCGTCTTGCACTAGCTCTGCAATGCGCATGCGCATCTTCAACACATTGCATGATCACGTTAGAAAGGTCAGGTAGAGTTAGTTCTCTGTTTGTGTACTTCGGTTCAGAAAGGTAATGTAGGCCGGGCAAAAAAGCACTTCGTAAACATTAGGTCAGTACTTCTGCTTGACCTTTATGACGTGACTACGCAAGGCGTGAGGTCAAGCTAGTGCAAGACAGGCATTTATAGTTAAAAAGTATTTTACATTTTTTTTTTTTTTAGAAAATGACTTATTTCGCTAATTAAGTCCCATATTCCTTGGCTGGGGTCATGTAGATCCCTTTAAAGATCCATTGAAACTGCAATTTGGACCTTCAATCTGTTGGCTCCCACTACATGGAGAAAAATCCTGGAATTTCTTTTCATTTGAAGAATAGTTTTTTAGGTGTAATGTAACTTTAACAAGAAATTTCATCTGGTCTTGATGAAATATATAGCTGAGTATCATCAGCATAATAATGGTAACTGATTTCCAATGGGCTGCATGTAAATGGCAAATAGCAAAGGACCTAAAACAGATCCTTGCTGTACTTCATGCTTTACTACTGGCATTAGTGTAACAATTCTCTGTATAAATAAACAAAAGACAGGAAGGATCTAAAACATCTTTACAGCTGTCCCTGAATACCAGTATAATAATGTCATCAACAGATTACGTTGATATTCCATTGTACTCAGTGTAAACCTGCATAGCTATCTTTAAAAAAATATGGCACTACTAGCACAATATTGCTATTTTTGATAAAAGACGCTACTGCTGTTCTACAATAACAGACAAAGCTTGTCTTTCCAGATGCATGTTTCTAAGATACAATGTATCTGTATTACATTCTCTCCCATACACACACTCATTCTCATACACGCTAAGCAAGGACAGGGAAAACAACAAGATAATGAGAGAGAGCGAGAGAGAGAGAGGTCTGGCCTTGTTACGGAAAATCCAAACACAAACAAATGCTTGCCAAGTGCCAGTCTTCATTTTTCATTATGCGGCTAGAAAAACACATGGTTTCTGTGCATGGTGAGTGAGTTTTCTGTAAGCCTTCAGAGGTACTGGGTTTGACTGGTAAGTCCCTATAAAGAGCCAGATATGTCAAGCAAAGAAAATGGTGAAACAGTGATTTGCTATAAGAAAAATTAAGGTTCCAAAAGGGTGTTATTGAAGTGATGCCATAGAAGAACCATTTTTGGTTCCCCAAGAACCTTTCAGTGAACAGTTCTTAAAAGAACTACTTTTCGAAGAAACCTTTTCGACTATAATGAACGTTTTCTGCATGCAAAAGGTTCCGTGGATGTTCAAGGTTCTTAATCGATGCCAATAAAGAACCTTTAATTTTAAGAGAGTAGCAGAGTAAAATAATAACAGCCAATTTAGCTGACCATCATCTTAGGTCTCACTTTGTTCCGGAAACAGCAGGGACAAACATTACAGTGCAACATGCAGACAGAAGAGAGAATTACATTAGATTTCATCAGCATTGACACACTAATGAAATAGAGCCTGGCTATTTCCTTCTGCACATTGTACTGAAATATGTTGGCCCAAGCAAATATTTCTAATTATGTTTATGAACAAAAGTGCTCATTATATTTTTGTTTACCTTGTGTTTGTCTCATGTAGACCTTCTTATGGCGCGTATCGAGGGACAGACAAAGAGCAGGCTGAAAGAAAATCTAATTTGTGAATATTTGATACATAACCTTATTCGTACAAGTCTTCCACATAGTGATATTAGGAGCTCTGCAGGCTTTTTGACCAAACAAAGGGAAACACGGCTAGATCTTCAGTGGAGAAGTCAATTGAAAATCTCAGAAGAATACTCCCACACACAAGCACACAAACAGTGAGGTGAGTCATCTACATACCTTTCCAGACTCCCCTCAGCTGTCTGCCTTCTTGGGCTGTTGTTTCCATGACAACCGCCCAAGAGTGTGGTTGGCTGGTCACTGACCCCAAGTCAACAGAGTCCACCAGACCCCACACTAAACGACTGAAATGCTACGGCACACTATGAGCAGGCCATGTACTCAAGCCGTCTCAGCACGCACTGTCACTCCCTCACATTCTTATGGGAAGACTCTGTCAGTGGAAGCTGTAAACTCCCTAGCCTAAAGAGAGTCTGTGGTTTTAGTCTAGCAAGCAATGGTGACCATACATAAAAAGAAAAAAATGTGACTAAAAAATTAAATATAACTGCAAAACAACAAGTCATTATGAAGTGAAAATAATTTTACAAAGAATTATTAGCATTTACATTATTTCCATAAAACGTGTGTTCAGTAAATGCCACTAATAATGGGAATTGAGTTAATAGCAATATTTTGCAATACATTTTTGGGAACACGTAACTAAGGTACAAAGGTACATGACGGTGAAAAAAATCGGGGTGGGAGGAATATATATATATATTTTTTTTTTTGCGTTCTCTCACAAAATCACTTCCTGTTTACCTTACAGCTTGCAGTGGTTCATACAGCTCTGTACGTTCACAAGGTGTTTAATAGAGTTTTATTTCGAATTTGGACTCAAGTATAAAGAAATACAGTTAGTGTTTAGGCTAGTTCAAGGCATTCAAAACATTCTAAAATGCTTAACGTGAAACACTGGAGGACCAAATTCAGTACACACCTTATTAATAAAGCATACAGACAAGAATAGCCCAGAATGTAACCCACTAAATTGCATATTAAGCATATCCCCCATAAAAAAACAAAAACAAACAAACAAACAAACAACAACAAAAAAAGCTTAATTAAAGGACTAAAGCCCCGTTCACACTGCCAGAGACACTCAGCGACAAAGCACATAATCCCATTCATTTTCAATGAAGAGGTGGTGACTTCCGGTGACACGAGCGACAGTGACCGTTGGCGACAGAATGTGGGCGAGTGATGCGAGTCAAGCGACAAAAGTTCAGAATTGGGTATATGCAAAGCCACTGGAAGTCAAGCCTGCAAGGCTTAGCCAATAGAGCGTAATGGCTAAAGCTAACGATGGAACGCAGGGAAGGAGACCAGCGGCTGTTTTTTTGAAAGGATGTCAACGGGGGGAAGGCTTGTCTGCACAAAATAAACAGCTTTTGAAAGGAAATAGCTATTCATTTAAGGAATCCACTGTCTGTCCGTTAATGTTCAACATGTTTTACACTAAACAATACTTTTCCTGGAACGATTTGCAGAATTTTAATATGATAAAAGCGTCATTTTATAAGGGAAGGCAGACTAGGAATGTTGCGACAAACAGGACTCATTTACGGCATTGCCGCGTAATTTCAAGTAAAGGTCATTTGACCTATTTTAATTAATAACCATATCACCAGAATCAAAATCAGAATCCATTTTACGTGTTATACGTGTTCACAATCATAGTCTATGTTCACAATACCAATGTGAAACTGCAACGCAAACTGTTACCAACTGCCGTAGTTCGGCCACTCATGTCACTGCCATTATATGATTGGCTGAAGTGTTGCACGTAATCCAAGTTAGCCGTTACGCATTCTCCAATAGTAAATCATAACAACCCTCCTATCTCCCCATTATAGAGAATCTCTGGTATATGTGCAACAGACTTCCGTTTTCAGGTCTCCTTGTTTCCGGTTCAGGCATTTTGCGTATGCCTCGTTAAATATGAAGATGATTTACTCAAGATTCCTTCAGATTAGACACTAAAGATGATCATAACCAATGTCCATCACATATGTGGATTGATATCTAACAGTTTTTCATTTTTATTCTTTTCACTAACATTTATATATAAATATCAAATATAATGTCCACAATAACAACAGCTAGCTCGTTTAAATGATTACCTTAAAAGTCCATTGATATCGCCATTATTTATTATGGCTATTAACACGTTCTCCGACAAGCGGAAGCGATGTGTTTTCTGGGTTTGGTCAGGTGACGTTCGACATATACCCTATTCTTCAACTTCATGCAAATAAGCAGCGAATTTCGTGAGCGACAACCCACACAGACCGGCGTTTGCGCTTTTGCCGAAGATATACAGCTGCAATGGCAAAAAGCAGGTTCCTCGTTCAGTGTTCGAATAAACACTTTATATACAGATTCCATTTATATTAAGCCTTTTCCCTCCAAAGTGTTTGATTTTAGCGGCAAGAAAGCCGAATCATTGTTTACTACGGGGGTAACTAGGCAACCAGTAGTGGGAACGCCCACTAGCGACCTCAATTGCCAGCACGAGCGACAAGCAGCAAAAAAGTCGCTGGCGGTGTGAACGGGGCTTCAGGAATTTTTTCCTGAATGCGGAAGTCACCCTGACTCTTAACCTGAAGAATGCTTTGCATTTCCGGGTCTCCAGTGTTTCTAGTCAAATTAGTGCATATTCCGAGTTGATAATCAAATGTTAATCCTAAAGCTGCTGATGTCAGCAACATTAAAAACAAATGGGGGCTATTTGAATAGGTTCCTATGGTGACCGGAACAGAAGAGCATGCAGCACTCATCGTTTCCTTAGGAAAAAGGTCTTGGCCGAATTATGCATACAGGAAAGCAAAATAAGCCCAGATTATGAACAGAAAGCACTAAATTGCACAAAAGCATGCCTTGAACTATAAATACTGACTGTATATCTTTATACTTGAGTCCAAGTGCAAAATAAAACTTGAATTGTTCCATTTTGAACGTACAGAGCTTACAAGCTATAAAGTAAACAGGAAGTGTTTTTTCCAAATTCAACTGGTTCTGCAAAAGAGCGCCTATATCTTTGCAAGGGAATGCAAAGTTTCTTGAGGAAACGCGAAAGTTTTGCAAGCGAATGCAAAAAATGCGAAAATTTCCACCCACCACGATTTTTTTTTCCCACCACCATGTGCCCTTAAGGGCTTTGAACTTTACAATGTCCATTAGTTAAAGCTGCAGTCTGTATGTTTTGCCTCTTTGTTGTCATCTCTGTTTGAAACCTGAAATATTTGCGTATTTGCATAATTATCTGTGTGTTGTGCATCGGCACGGTTCCTCAAAGCAGATGAATCTAACACCGGTGTGGATATTCACTGTAGGAATCACAGATTGTACGTACTGGAAGTATGACCAACTGAGGAAAAAATGCATTACAATGAATTACAATACACACTACCAATGGTGATTAAATCTAATGGTCTCTTATCTTATATAACATCAAACCGTGCAAATTAGTATTATTGTTTTACTTTGTTCAAATTGTTAATGTTAACAACAAAAACTTACCAGTACCACTCAAATTAGAAAACATTATTACAAGTTTACCATTGTGAAACTGCCTAAGGTAATGAGTTATTATTCATGATAATAATTAAAAAATAAAAAAGTTTCCATGACAGTCATTATGTGACTTTCATACAACCTTGAGTTGAATTTTTTTTTTCAGTCCCTGGGACATAAAAGTGCCCATAGATGTGATAGATGTTCATTGCACCATTTGTCTTTCATTACAGGTGTTCTAGGTCACAACAATGACAACTTTCTTTTCTTTCCCCCCTAACTCCTTCAGGCTATTTGAATCTCCTGCTCCAAACACATAGACAGCACTTTCATTTTTATTTGGACAATGTGATTTTTGAGGGACTGGCTCATCTGCAATACATCATGGAAATGTATGTGTCAAAAGATATGACTAGTAGCTGTATTAAATGAATGTATATCACTCCAAAGCAGAACGTCTGCAAGATTGCAAAAGTTCCGTGGGTAACTTCTAAGCAACTAAAGGCCTTTCTCACATTGGCTAATGTTAATGTTCATGAGCCCATGAAAATTGCTTGCTAAAGATCATGTGGACAAGCCAGAGGACTATTGGATAAAGGTTTAAAGGACTGATGAAACCAAAATACTTGATGAACTTTTTGGTTTAAATGAGAAAAGAACATGCTGCAACAACGAATGAACAATGAATTCAAAAAGCAAATTCTAAAGAAAAAAGTCAGGACATCTGTTTAAGAACAGAGTCTCAAGAGAACAACCCCAAGCACACAAGTCATTCTACAAAAGAAGAACAAAGTTAATGTTGAATGGTTGAGTCAAAGTCCAGACCTTAATCCAATTAAAATGTTGTGGAAGGACCTAAGCAAGCAGTTCACAAGAGAAAACCCACCATTAGCACAGAGTTTAAGTGGTTCTGCACTAAGGAATAGGCTAAAACTCCTATATGTTATTGTGCAGGACTGATTTACAAGAAACTTTACCTTCAGTTACTTCAGCAAAAGGGGGTCACATCAGATACTGAAAGCAAAGATTCACATACTTTTGAAATGCACAGATATGTAACACTGGGTCATTTTTCTCAATAAATAAATGACAAAGAAGAAATATATATATTTTTTTAGAATAGAAATCAGGGTTTTACAGATGTAGCAAACATTCTGATGTTCTGAAACACTCTTTGTATTGCCTTTGATGAAATATGACACTCTTCAGTCCAAGCAGTGTTCAGTCCAAGCAGTGTTCAGTGAGTTGTGAGTGGATTGTAGTGTTCTTCTACACAGACCGTTTCGGTGTAAACTGGACTTGCTTTGTGCACAGTCATGCTAAAATAGAAAACGTCCTTCCCCAAACTTTTGCAACAAAGTTGGACGCATAACCATAGTCTAAAATGTCAATGTATGCTGTTAAAATAAAATGCTAAAAAAAATGCCAAACCTAGAAATTATAAAAGGATATCCAATACAATAAGCCATTTAGTGTAATGATTTACTGTACACTAGTTCAGGGTTGATATAATTAAGATGTTTTTAGTTAGTAAGGTGTTCTTATTGTTAATGTAAAACGAAAACTTGTTTTTGTTAATTGAAATATATCAGAAAAAAAATATAATAAAGAAATGTTGAACTAACTTGATATAAATTACTAAAACTAAAATAAAAAGGTTAAACAGAAATATGATAATGAGTTGAAGTCAAAAGTTTACATACACCTTGCAGCATCTGCAAAATGCATGGTATTTTTTATTTAGTACTGACCTGAATAAAATATTTCACATAAAAGCCGTTTACATATAATCCACAAGATTATAAAAATTACCTTGTTAAAACAGTTCAACTGCCCACTGTTAGAAAATTCCTTCAGGTCCCACTGGTCCCACAGTTTTTTCAGCCGTGTATTCGAACCCTTTCCAACAATGACTGTATGATTTTGAGATCCATCTTTTCACAATGAGGACAACTGAGGCACTCATTTACAACTATGACAGAAGGTTAAAAAAAAAAAAAAAAAAAAACGACCGTGGATCATTCAGGTAGCAGCACAATATTAAGAATCAAGTGTATGTAAACTTTTGAACAGGGTAATTTTTTATAAATTCAACTATTGATTTCTCTTGTGGACTGTAAACATCTTTCATGCTAATTATCTTTCTCAGGTCAATGCTAAGTAAAAAATAACATGGATTTTGTATGATCCCTCTTATTTTGGTAAAAATAATTACCATTTTGCAGATTCTGCAAGGTATGTAAACTTTTGACTTCAACTGTATTTAAAAATGACAGCACAACAACATTGCTAAAACTAAAATTAAAATACACAAAATATAAAATTAACTAAGCTATTTCAAAACATGGCCAATTTCTTTAAGTGGAGATGACTCAGTCAGAATTGTTGTATCAATGCATGTTTGCTGTGGTGTAGACATACAGTAGATGTATGGCAGATACTACCGGCAGTTAAAGCAGAAGTTGCAAAAGTTTAGTCATGAAATGCCTATGAGATTATCTGCACTGTACAGATACTGCAGGTAGAAGAATCCATCTGTCTTCTCATTAGGGTCTTAGAAAGACTTTGAAAGCTCAAAGCATCAACATAGATACAAAGGATACAATGGTAGATGGTTGTTTGGTTAACCAATGTGAAAAAAGAAAACCCTGACCTGGTTTAACAGCTTACCACAGTGGTACACAGGGCTCATTCATGGAAACCATTATGGTCAAATGGAAAGCAACATTACAGCTTAATAAAATGAGGAAATTAACTGGACAATACATTCACAATACACTATGGGTATAGCACTACCTAATGCAAACTTAAAGGACTAAATGCACACTAATGCATTCTATCACATTTGGGCATGTAATGTTTTGGCTATTTTGAGCCCCAGAATATCTTCGCTCTGTGGATAATTTTCTTCTCCTTCTTTGTCAATAAAACATCTAACCAAGCCATAGCTATGTCTTGACTCCAGGCCCAAGTAATTATCCTTCTAATGGAGGCCTCTGCACAAAAGTGTTATCTCCTCCTGCAGCCCTTGGCACGGCCCTTCTCTTATTTTCTCTCTTGAAATGGATAAGAAGAGAACACAGTGTGTTAATAGAAGCCTCAGTGCAGCCCTATTAAAAGGCACCTTTACAATCAAGAGATAGCAAAGAATATTTTAGAGCAATGAGAGAAAATAAATGAGCAATTAAAGATACCAGAGAGGGCTCGAATGTCTGCTGCACTGTGAACCCTCCACACTCCAAGAACGTGTGAAATGAGCTCTGTGTGGGCTGATATACACTGATCTCTCTCTCTCTCTCTCTCACACACACACATACACACACACAGCTGGGTAAATGAGAAAAGCAATCGTGGCTGAAGCTTTGGCACTCTAATTCTAAATATCAGTGACCCAGCGAGAAAAACAATCTCAGGTCAACAGAAGACAGTGATCCGTAATGCTAACTTGTGACATTTAGAAAATGGCAGTGCACTTGACCTGCTCAATACAGCCATTTCAATGCCCACAAACACATTTACATTTATACACATGGATATGCAGCCACTCCATTCTTCTATTTCATTCTGCATGTGCAAATAATAGCTTTTTTTCAAATGATTCTCTGGGTAGTGTGATAAAACTAGCTCACGCTGCAGTTTTCTAAAACTGGAACATTACACAACAATGGAAATTGCCATTGTTTTATTAATGGTATTACTACCACAAAACCTACAATACTGACCAAAGAGAAAGACTAAATGTCTCCTGGTATTTTAATATATTCCACATTTGTCACATTCTTGAACATTTCTCAATTGATTCCAGTCTTTTAAGGCATCTGGATATTCATCCTTTCATTCTTGTAGTTTATGAGATTAACATCATACAGCTTACAAACATCTTTTAACTTAATACAGTTCTCAGTACTTTCTATTTACATTGTATTTCTTTATAGAGATTACTCTTTTTATTTGCTTTTCTTCTGATTGTGTGTGTGTGTGTGTGTGTGTGTGTGTGTGTGTGTGTGTGTGTGTGTGTGAGTGTGTGTGTGTGTGTGTGTGTGTGTGTGCGTGTGTGTGTGTGCGTGTGTATGTGTTATTTCCCTCCCACCACTCATACTAAATCAAGATTAAACTAAAAAGCAAAATGCAAATGTATAATAAGGGGTGTTTGTAGTAGCTCTATTTAAATGTCTGTTCACTGTTCTATCCTCCTACTTTCTGAATTATTTCACCATATTAAATGGCTCTTTATTAATAATATTATAGCCATCCGTATAGAGTCAGCTTTAAAGAGATAGTTCACCCAAAAATGAACATTCTGTCATTAATTACTCACCCTCATGACATTCCAAACCTGTAAGATTTTGGTTTATCTTCGGAACACAAAATAAGACATTCCCTTTCGAGGGAACATCAAACTGCGTCCTCTAGGGGTCACTATGGGGAACACCGTCAGTGTGACTCGTGTCTGAAGCCTACATACAAAAATGACAATAGCATTGGTCGGCGACAATATAGTATAAAAGGGCACAACATTCTCTTCTTCGCCTTCGGTGATGGTTTTGTTTTTTAAGCGTGCATCTTGGTAAGCTTTATCTATTCTTACCTCTTTTTGGCAAGCACTAGCTAGACATTTTAGAAGTGTGTTTTGATCCGTGTCCTCTTCTCTTTTTGACACTTGATGACACACACTCTCTTTGACTTTATGTAGTCGGGTAAAGAGCATGCACGCGATAACCCCGGGGTTGTTGCGTGCATTTTAAGCACCTTCCAATTAAGTTTTTTGGTGGTTGTGACGGTTGCGGGGAGACATCTGTGTTTGTTCCTGGCAGGCATTTGGAGGAAAGAGAAAGGAATAACTTCTCCTTGATGCGCCAGTCTCACCTTCTGAGCTTTTTTGGTTCATCTGTTGATACGGTGATTGAGGAGTTTGGGGAGGCAAAGGCGCATTTTGCTGCCTTTAGAAGTAAGTCCAGGTCTGAACCCGAACAACAGGGAGTCCTGGCCCATCCTGGTCTGAGGATCAGAGATGGGCATAGAAGGCTAATGTACAGCTTGCGCTGTACACTGCGGGTGGCTTCAGGAGAGGGTGCAAGCCAAAGGGAGGTTGCCCTATTCTTCCCTCCCTAATTCCCCTATAACCACCATCTATTTCTCATAAAAAGTGTGCCATCCATGTTTTGCCTTGTTGGGCTTTATGTCATCTGCCTTAAGCAGTCAATCTTGTGCTCCCCTAAGTTAGAGCATTCTATCGCTGAGGCATAGAACACCTTCACTTCCTATTTAGGAGGTTTACCTGCGGGAATCCCTCCTGAGCTGGCCCTGAGGAGCAGTAGCTCTTTGCGGCTGTGGGGGAGCCATGGCGGGTGAGTACAAACCTTTTCTTTCCTGAGCTAAGGTGTTGCAGTATGTACAGTTGTTTGGTGTGTTCTTCCTATGTTTCAGGGCTAGATCCTCTGTCAGTACCCTCCCTGTAGAACATGGGACCCTTGTCACCACTTATGGTGATTATAATCTCTTGGTCATTTTTGGATCCAGTTTGGATGGTAGCCTTGCCTGGCTTCATGCTCAACAGAATCTGCAACTAAGTTGCCATGCGCTTCGAAGGTAGCCTCCTTGGTTGACGGGCCCCCGATACATGACTGCAATCCCTGGACCTCTTGGTCCTTCTATGCAGGTAAGAGCTTCTTATTGGCAATGATCTGAGGAGCCGTCTGATCTGGATGGGTGAGTACAATCCTGCTTTTTGTGTCCTATCTCCTTTGCTGTGTTTCTGGGACCTGTCTGTTGTGCTTTATTTGTTGCAGGTCCTGAACGAGTACTCCCCTCTTGTTTACTGACTACAGTTATGGCTTGTTTTGGATCTGCCTTCACTTGTCTTTAGATCCTCTTGGGCTTCAGGTCCCCATTTCAGCTCTGCATCTCAGGACTTGCGGTCCCTTTCCAGGTGAGCTCTCCAGAAGTCTCTCTTCTAGGGATGCCCCTGGACATTCCTGGCAGGACACCTTGCATAGATGCCTACTGAGACACTCTACTTATTTTCACCCTTAGGGGCTTCTGGCAATCAGGCCATTCACCCAATCTTCACGCATTCTTCTGGGTGAGGGCCCCCCTCTTGTGTAGGAACAGAGTGGCTTTCCCCAAGCCTTTCACTAGGTGGACTAGTGAGTCGCCCCTCCATGGAGCAGCATTGATTACAGTTTTTCTACTCTAGTATGTATAAGGTGTTTCTGTGAAAACCCTTGCGTGGTTGGGCCCTTCTCGTTCTTGCAGGCTCTGTGGGTCTGGCCAGAACGGGGCCTATGCTTGCTTCGACTGGAAGACCGCTTGGGTCGGTAATAGCTAGGACACTCAGAAAAAACACTCAGTCTGACCCTTTGCTTCTCATTTCCAAGGCCTCTTTTGCAGGGCATGGCGATGCTCCCCTCTCTGCTGAAGGGTCTCTAATGAGCTCGCAACCCCTGGTGGATCAGGTGTTCCTCCCTGTCCCTCAGGAGTTAGGAACCTGTCCCTAGCCACTATCCACTTACTCTGGTCAAGTGTTAAGCTCCATGGCAGTACTATCAGTCGACTAGCAGCTTATGAGCTATCTGTCCTAGTTGGGTGTAGCAATGCTCCCCTCACCATGAGAGTTGACCCTAAGCATTGCCCCTCACTGGCAATCACCTGGAGCCCTGTTGAGTGTGACCTCTCTGGCACGCCATTTCTAAAATCAATATTATGGTAAGTGCACACGCTAGTCTCTGGGCACTTTTCTAAAATCCACATATGTGGTAAGTGCACACACAAGTCTCTGGGCACTTTTCTAAAATCCTGTATAGTATGGGTTACGCGCTGGATACCATTCCCATTTTTGAGTTGGGAAAACTGACTTTGATGTATAATTAATGTTTTTAGGTTGTATATAATTTTGTTTTGTGTTTGTATATGTTACTTTCTTAAAATTGTGTGTAGCATTTTGTGCGGTCATCTTGGCCAGGACTCCCTGGAAGAAGAGATAACTTTTAATCTTAATTAGACCTTCCTGGAAAAAATAAAGGAATAATAATAATAATAATGCACCGGCTACCATGGGCCCCACTCTATCCATGTTTCCTTAAACGGGGTGCTGCTACCCGTGTTCTGTGAATCGGTTTCTGAGGGAACTGAACCATATAGAGCTAGCAGTATCCCCTGCATGACAGGCAGGTTACCCTAGGCTCTTAGCCATATCCACTTGAAGGAATCCTCTTGATTCCAAGCCTTGAGCTCTACCCCGGGTCTAGCTTTCTGACCCTATAAAGGTAAGTCTTGGGTAACAGCTCAGGCCTCTGGCCGAATAGGATAACGTCACAGACAAGTCGCACCGGAAGTGACGTCATAGGCTGTCGACGGCCAATGCTATTGTCATTTTTGTATGTAGGCTTCAGACACGAGTCACACTGACGGCGTTCCCCATAGTGACCCCTAGAGGATGCAGTGTCTCGTTCCATTTTCAGGGAACCATGGTTACATATGTAACCTGAGTCGTTTTTGATGAAATCCAAAAGCTTTCTGACCTTGCACATGTTCAAGGCCTAGAAATGTATAATGACATCATTAAAATAGTCCATGTGACATCAGTAGTTCAACCTTAATTATATGAAGCTACAAAAAAATTGCATTGTGGTACTCTCATGAATGGAGGTGGAAACTCACACGGAAGAGAATAAATTAATGGAAGTCATTTTGTTTCTTTGCACACAAAACTAATTCTCATGGCTTCGTAAAATTATGGTTGAATCACTGTCACATGGACTGTTTCAACAACTTCCTTACTACCTTTCTGGACCTTAAATGTGTCAGTTGTGTTGCCGTCTATGCAGGGTCAGAGAGCTCTTGGATTCCATCAAAAATATCTTCATTTGTGTTCTGAAGATGAGCAAAGGTCTTACAGGTTTTAAACTACATGAGGGTGAGTAATTAATGACAGAATTTTTACTTTTGGGTGAACTCTAAATCAATTATTTAAAACTTCAATCAATCCTTTAAAACATTCTTAGTTCTTTACGTGCTGTAATTCTCAAAACCCTTGTGAGTAATTTCTGTTAAAAAGTACAGAGCATCTAACAAGATGGTTCAGCTTCATCAATATGGTTGAATCTTCATCTTTCATGCATGATGGACATTTTGTGTCCACTGGCTCTATTTTAGTGCATGATATGACAACCACTTTCTCCTTCTAGAAAAGTTCTGTATTCTACCACACACCTGTCTATGTACGTCATGGAATGACAGCTGGCCTATTATTATGGAATCATTTTATAATAAAACATATATTGAGTCAGAATCCTCCTACACTCCATGCAGAGCAGGTGCTATACAGTATCTCTTAGTTGGTGGTAATTTAATTGGACCTGGACCTTGTATCAGCCTCTGAAATAGATGATGGGCTGAAATGGATATCAGCCAAGATTTCCTTAAACAAAGAGTGTCTAACATGGCCAGTTAAAGTAAAGATATACATAAAACCACAATTGATCCCTATGAGGAAGAATAAACAAAACATTTCTGCACAAACACTGGGACTCTGAGTGAGTGGAAAAGGTTACAAGATGCTAATTGGAATTAGTTCAGACAACAAACATGAAAATGCAAACAGCATTCAGAAACATGGTCACACTTTTTGAATCTCCCTATAGGTCAATTGTACATTCTGTGAGCCTGTAACCTTTCAATTTTCCACCGATTTTACTTTGTCCTACATTTGATTCATTTTTCTTTTCTCATTCTCACATATTAATGTTTCTGTCTAATTGTATTCTGTGTTCAATTGTTCCACTAGAGTTAACTCTAAAATGAGAACTTGTCCCAGTTGCACTCTTTAACTGAGAAACTCGCTCATTTTAGAACAAGCAGCTTAAAGATTTAACAGAGCATCTGCAAAACTAAAAAAAAAAATATATAAACAAAATATGAGTGCATTTAAAATAGTCTTGTGTAAATCAAACTTGGACTGACTAGGAAAAAGTCATGTTCATATCACAACTTAGAAATAGCTAACATGAGAATTCATTAATCAGTTTGTTTTTCTCATACATGTCGTTTAAAGACGCAGTTTTACCCTGTGTTCCATTCGGAAGGGCTCATCCCTATGCCCTAATCCCTTCAAAGGGTTTACCCTCCGGAGTGAGAGCTTTGAAGGGTTGAAGGGTGTAGGGGACCAAACAACTGTTTCTTGAAGTGGCCCTCTGCATCATCATCCCGTGACCACATGGAGGTGCCGTCATCATGGAAAGAATCAGCGCAAAGGATCATGGGGTCCTGAAGTGTCCATCAGTTGTACCCTTCGAAATCCTTCAAATCCTTTTTTTCACGTAAGAGTGGGCGCAGCCATTTGTGAATTGTACGCGTTTTGCTTCCGCTGTTTTTAGCTGTACATCTGGTTTTGCTGCTTGATATTGCAATTTGGTGTGTTATTTTAATGTATTATCTTAATTATGAATGAACACACTGGTTTGTAGTGCTTCTCGTTATTTCCCAATAGAGTGTTTTCAAAACGCATCATCAAGTGGCCATATTGGCGGCACTGAACGTGAACAATGCCACTGATCTCAACGAAACTTGCATATTTGGCTGATTGCTGCTGAAAATGAATAGTTTTGGGCTGTTATAACTGGTCAGACCAGGAAAAAAACATTTGAGGTACTACAAACTGCCAAAAGTTATAACAAATCAAGGAGAAGAGCGAAAAAACTGTCTGAGGAACAACAGCCAAACTGAACCAGGATTTCCCAGGCAAGAATCTTGGCAAAATTGTCTCTTATAATTTATGGTTAGGTAGGCAAAATATTAGGCTATTATCTTAATTAATACTACTCGTGTGTATCTTTACCCTTTGAAATCCTTGAAATCCTCTTTTTCACGTAAGAGTGGGTGCAGCCATTTGTGAATTTTATGGGTTTTGCTTCCGCTGTGTTTAGCTATACATCTGGTTTTGCTGCTTGATATTGCAAATTGGTGTGTTATTTTAATGTATTATCTTAATTATGAATGAACACACTGGTTTGTAGTGCTTCTCGTTATTTCCCAAGAGTGTTTTCACAACGCATCATCAAGTGGCCATATTGGCCGCACTGAACATGAATACCACTGATCCAAACGAAACTTGTATATTTGGCTGATTGCTGCTGAAAATGAATAGTTTTCGGCTGTTCTAACTGGCCAGACCAGGAAAAAACATTTGAGGTACTACAAACTGCCAAAAGTTATAACAAATCAAGGAGAAGAGCGAAAAAACTCAAATCAAATCAAATCAAATCACTTTATTGTCACATCACCACAGCACTTGTGCATAGGTGAGTGAAATTCTTAGGAGCGTGCTCCAGACAATGCAGTGACAGTTTACATATGACAATACAATACGATATTACATATAGACAATATCCTTATATACAGATTTACATAGATGGCAGTGTGCAATATACACATACATATATTCAGTACACACAGTGTACAGTTGACAGCACAAGTACGAGTTGGACATCTGTCAGGAGATTGTGCAAATAAGGAGATGGGGGGTGGGGAAGCAGTGCAAATGTTGCAGTACAGTACACAGTAAGCATATGTTATCTTAACCAGCGATGCGAAGGTGCATTAAATTATAAATACAGATACAAATAATAAGTACACTGGATATGTAAAGACATGAATGTGCATTGTATGGTGAAGTGCAATGTGTGCGTAGTTCCAAGTTGGACTGTGTAGCATGACATTCTGTATGGTGAAAGTATGCTGTAGGTGTATCAGGAACAACATACTGTCAACATACTGTCTAAGGAACAACAGCCAAACTGAAAAAGGATTTCCCAGGCAAGAATCTTGGCAACATTGATAATATTTTTATAAGAGACAATGAAATATTAGCCTATTATCTTAATTAATACTACTTGTGCGTATCTTTACCACCTATTAACTTCAGTTTGCCAAAATATTGCACCTTTTTCTGCTTACTAAGTGCTTCTCTATATGATTTAGCAGCTTCCACACATTTTTTTCTGTGGTTTAGGCAGCATAAATTAGCAGAAAAACGTATTCAGTAGTACATCAACCATGCAATCTATGCAGTTGTTTACATCCGGTTAACTGACCAAATCGTTGAAACTTTCGCTTTTGCTACCATTGAGATAAGCCATCTTGAATTCTCAACTGAGTGTGTGAGGGTGGATCGAGTTTCCGAAAAGGAATTCCGACTTGCCTGAGCGTTTCTTTTGAAAACCCTACATTAAGCTCTGAATTTTCTACCTTTGATGACAAATGCAATACAGCATTGTTGCAGGGTTGGAACTAAACTCTGTAGGACTGTGGCCTACAGAGCTAAGCAAAGTTTAGACCAGTTTACAAACTTTAATAATATTAACTGAAGAGAAGATGTGAAAATGATGTAGGATTGTAAGAGTGCTCATGTGAATGGAAATTGTTACTGTTCATTACTTGGAGGTCTTTCAAGTCTGTGGTCTGTCTAGAAGCCAAAGCCAAAACCCTATCCATGACTGCTTTTCTAAGGTCCAACCACGAGATCACACAAGATGACCTGTCCTTGCTAAACTATACTTAACAAATAAAAAATTTAACGGACAGACAGAAGTAATTGTGTAATTTTGTGTTTTATGCCACAAAATACGTCTGTTTCTGAAATGTGAACCAGTACGTCGCCATAAATCCCATCTGCTTCTTAGAAAAGTCAGTCTGGAGAAATGGAGAAAAAAAAAAAAAACGTGTTGTGTGAAATGGTGTTTGACCGATGGGACATTTCTTTACATTTGAGCTGTTAACAGTTATTCATCATTATGTGTAACTGTATGTTGTTTATAGTTTAAGCATAGAGAGTCCTGAATTTCCATTCATTCATTTGGGAAATTCAGTAATGTGTATTTTCCACACAAAACAATGCAGTTTACATGAATTTCCGGGAATACTTTCTTCACAAAAGGCACAAAAACATTAACAGGAAAGTGATTTCTGAGACCAGTGAGGTTTTTATCATCTACACAACAATTTCACTGATGTGTAGTACAGTAATCCACAATATAATGTGAATTCAGACCTTCCTGTAATAGATAGTCTGAGAGGCCTTATCTGAGGGATACACAGAAAGACCACAATATGCACAGACTCAGGGGGTGGAAGGTATTTTCCAAACTATCCTGTATTTTCTCAAACTCTGTTCCCAAGCTAACACGAGCTACGTCTACTGTTTGCGGATATGCTTTGCAAGGGAAAACAAAACATCCTACGTTTGGCTGAGAACTCTTATTCTGCTTTAGGGGGTTAGAGGCAGTCCTAAATCTGCCATGACGGTAAAGAATAAGCGAAATAAATTAAAACTCACTGCACCTCCCATATAAAGACACACAAGTGCTACCATGGCCTTAAAAAGGCCATGTGTTATGAAGTAGCTGAAGGGAATGGTAAAAATATACAGGTCTTGAACACAACAGATAGAGAGATTAAATGTCAACGTGAATAAAGAAAAGCAAGGACTAAAATAGGTTATGCTAATAAATAGAGAACACGGGACAAATAAAAACAAACCGTGGCAGGCACCATTATAGACTTTATTTGATTTGTGTGGCCTTCTTTTGTTTAGATTCATCTGACCCGCGCTGGCTTTTATGTCTCCATATACTAAATTCAATTTCTAGGTTATTTAGGTATATTTAAATCAGCTGAAGAATGATACCAATTGTCCCTGGGTCTCTCAGAGGGAGTCTGTTGACCTCAGCTAGCAGAGATAAAGCTCAGATTGCATGAACTGAGCGTCACTGGCAAACTAAGCAAGAGAACACATCTGAGACTTGGTTGCACGCATGAACGGAATGCTGTGCTTTATGGGTGATGTGAACCCTTGCGGCTAGTGCACTAAGGTCATGACTTCCATAACAATTCTGGGAAGAACGCAATGCTGAGGGAAGAGGTATCTGCATGTATGGAGAGAGACGGAAGAGCAATAGCATTTTCTTATGACAGTTGCGCAAATATTAAACTTAAGGATGACTAAAATCCAAAAAAATAGCTGATTTGTGGGGTTTAAGTGTTAAGGCATTTAAGCATATAAGGAAACAGACATTACATATTATTTAGCAAAGGCTGTACCAACGTAAATCAATGATTAAAAAAAGCATTTTTGGCAAATCCAGGTAATTTACCATAGAAATATTGTGTTTTTTAATGTTTATTACTGTTATAGCGCCAGCTGTGGACCGATCCCCTCAAAAAGGGCAAATTTCTACTTGAAAAATGCAATAACGCTTCCCAGTGGCCAATTTCTTTCAAATTTCTCTCAGATCTTTGGGGCCATGAGTCGAACAAGCCCACCAAATTTTGTTCTGATCGGTCTCTGTTAACCTTGTCTAACAAATGCTCAAACTTTGTCAGCCAATGACATCCATCATTTTTGGGATATGCAAATGTTCTTGTAGACACTTTTCATGTTACTAAGACAAAATGGTTGCGCAGTTATAGCCCTTTTTAAGTATTTTTCCCTTATAGTGCCGTCAAGATCTGCGATTTTTTCCCCTGTGACCTCAGATTAAGCTCTTACATATGTGCTCTAAATCTCAAAGTTATCTCAGTCCGTTCAGGGACTTATAGGCATTTTACTAAAAGTGGCCCTGTCCCTTTTGAATGTTTTGGCACCCCTATGCGACAGGGAGTCGAAAGTTCGACTTTTTTGATAATTATTGATATTCACTCTCCGGAGAATCTTTCTGCACTGGCTTGGTTCCAACCAGGTTAAGAACCTAGGACTAGTTTGCAACAGTAGGTTTTTCAAAAAATGTGAAATACCCAAAAATTTTGACATGGCTTACAATCAAATCTGAGGCATGCATTTTTTTTAGCCGGCGTGAGCCAAGGATTCCAACACAAGACACTTGAGTCTGCGACTGGCGGTTTAGCAGTTATAAGTAATTTCATACTTTTGATCACTGAAGAGTCCCCGTCAGGCCTATTGGGGCAAGCATTGGTCACATTGTCACTGTGTAAGTAATGCCATCCCTCCAGGTTTCAAGTCTCTACGACTTACGGTTTGGTCTGCATGATCAGTTTTACATGGAGATCACTGATCAGTGAGCATTTTAGCAATTACAATACGGATTCAGCGCTACACCCTTGAACCTCTAAAAATAACAAAGTTTTAATTTGATTTTGTGAATTGTGTAGTCCACTATGACGATCATGACACAGAGGAATGATATCAGAGGATACACAGAGGATTTTTTTCCAGTTTCTGAACAAACACAATGACAACCAAAGAGAATGCACTCTGCTTAATGAGCTCCAGTATTTTAAAAGAATAGTTCACCCAGAAATGAAAATTACCTCATTATTTACTCACCCTCAAGCCATCCTAGGTGTCTAATACTTTCTTCTTTCAGACAAAAACAATCTGAGTTTTATTAAAAAATGTCCTGACTCTTTTCAGCTTTATAATGGCAGTGAATAGCTGGTGAGATTTTGAAGTCCAATAAAGTGGATCCATCCATCATAAAAAGTACTCCACACGGTTTTGGGGGGTTAATAAAAGCCTCCTGAAATGAATTGAAGTGTTTGTACAAGAAAAATCTCAATATTTAAAACCTTTATAAATCATCATCTCTAGCTTTTACTAACTACATTCACAAGAGAGTGGTGTTCAAGCGGGTAACGTAAGATGTAGGCATAGTGTAATGAATTAAAAGTACAAAACTAGGATTTGTAAAGAAAAATGTTGGAGGATTTTGGTGAACAACTTAAATTTGCTGCAATTTGCTCCTGTAAACAAAACTCATTTCTCTCAAGACTAGCAAATTCACTAGCTTACACTACACCTACACCACTGGAACACCACTTTCTCATGAATACATGTACGACAGTTAGAGTAGATTAGAGTTTATTAAATATGGATTTTTTTTTTTACACATATGCATCACTTCACTTGGCGTGTGAAGTACGTTTTATAAGGGTTTTTATAAGACCTCAAAATCTCAACAGCAACTTACAGCACTGTTAGAAATCGCTGTAGATGTAAAAACCTACAGTACAATACCACATGTACACATTACAGTAAAATACTTTCATTTATATTGCATTCTGGGTAATTTTGACTTAGCGGGAATATTTAGTGTTGCTGTAACCTGACTGTAATACGCCAAGTAATAATATAGGATTACTGTAACCAGTGCGCCACCTGTTGATTGGAGAGAGAAGCATAATGGTGGATTTCTGCAAGCTCAGTAAGTTAATCTGTTTAGCCTGTTTTATTATATAGTGTACTTAATTTTTAGTGTGGGAAACCAGCAAAGCTCCCTCCTTTCCTTACTCAGAGCTGTAGCCGAAACTTGAGTCATGTCTAGCATATGTGCTCTTTCACCCCGCTGCTCTTATAACAGTTTTATATCTGGTGAATTAGCTTAGGGTTTATTTCAACCAAAATGTTGATGTTTTACTTATTTTACCAATTATATAGCAAAATAAAGTAGAAATGGTTCAGTTACAAAAATACAGTTAAATACTGTTTTGTAGTTATACAGTACTGTTCCACATATACTGTAAAGTTGATTTACAGTACATTGCTGTAAAACCAAAATACAGTAACTTGCTGGTAACCGTGCTGGCTGTAACTTACTGTAAAAATACAGGAAAATTGTTAACAGTGTGTCATTATTAAACTTGGAACAGCCAGGAGATTTAAAAAAAATATATATATAACTCTGATTGTATTTGTCTAAATGAAGAAAGTCATATACACTTAGATTGTCTTAGATTTTTATTTTTGGGTGAATTATCTTTTTAAGTGTCAGACGGCAAAACCGCAGCATTATCATATCTTAGTTTGAACGTTAGTGTTATCATTCTTGGTGTGAATGGGTTTTTACTCTCTTATTGTTATAAATCAGTATGACTTATATTCTTTCACTTTCATGTAAAAGAAATTGACATTTTTCCATGTATTTCAAAAGAATGGGGTCTTTAGCTTTCATACTTGCTCATATTTCAAGCTTGTAAGTTTCATTCCATTTCTTCTGTAGTCATAACATGACTTCATATGAGAATTATACTCACTAATGATCCCTTCCCTTCCACTGTGGCTTGTTCAGTGAGATGAACTCAAGAACAAAATCAGTTAGATTCATTAAATTATTTTGACTGATTAAAGTGCTCTAGGGGAAATAATTAACCCTTATGAAAATTGACCATAGTTTTAATTGTAGTAATATATATATATATATATATATATATATATATATATATTTTTTTTTTTTTTTTTACATATTGATTCCCATTTGCATAGCCACAGTTTTACTAATACCATAGTTACACTCTTACAGTCCCCCTGTAGTCAAAAATTGTATCCCTTAAAACACATCTTTAATCATAATAATTACATATTTAAATGTTTTTTCTTGTGAAAAATCTTGTGCGTGGATCTATGAATACACAAATTAGCCCCACCTCCACCCACTCACTTACTCACTCAATCCAGCCAGCCGCACTTCCTGATCCACAAACTAAACTGTATTAAACATGATACAATGGTAAGTGGAAATATTGTGTGTGTATTTATATGTACATAATAAATATACAAAGTAAACACACATATAGTATGTAAACAAGAACTTTTATTTTGGATGCGATTAATCGCGATTAATTGTTTGACAGCCCTACATATAACGTTAGCGGTTCTTAACACCGATAGATAAGCGGTTACAGCACATGCCGGCATGGAAAAAGTGAAACATCCACAGAAAAATATACCGGATTAACCTGGCTTCCTTCTCACTAGACCCCCTGCTTGGACAGTTAATGATGTGCAAATAATAGGATCCCATGACGTGATTGGTTGAATTTTGTGACGTAGCAAAAAAAAAAAAAAAAAAGGCTCTTTCAAACCGCAATTCTGGGACAGCCTTTGGGAGACTATAGTTTTAAGGAGAAAATACTCAGCAATGCTGTCGATTAATGGATTGGCACATGGTTTGTCTTACAGCATATTAAATACACCACATAGACAAATAAACAACATAACTTGATTTTCACTACAGGGAGACTTTAAAAATAAAGGTTCTTAATTGGCATCATTGGTTCTATGAAGAACCTTGAACATCCATGGAACATTTCAAATGCAGAAAAGGTTCTTTAGATTTTTAAAATGTTCTTAATAATGGTTCTTTTAGGAACTGTTGACTGGAAGGTTCTTTGGCGAACTAAAAACAGTTCTTCTATGGCATCACTGCAAAAACACCCTTTTGGAACCTTTATTTTTAAGAGTGTAAACTATGGTTTTTGTAGTAAAACCATGGTTCATTTGTGGTTACCATGTTTGTTTGGTTTATTCATAGTTTCATAGCGGAATTTAATAGAGCCGACTTAAAAGAACTTGTAATTATTTATTTTTATCCCAAAGCATCGGTCATTGCTATGTCTTTCACAAAAGTGCCAAAGAGAATAATAGTAGTCAACATTTGAATTGGATCAAAAAGGTTCATCGAAGTTGTCCTCAGACAAAAACGTTTTAGTTTTAGGACAAGTTTGATGAAAGGTTTTGATCCACATCAGATGTTGACTACTGTAGGTTGGATGCTCAGTGAATGACGACTTTGATTTGATCTTCACTCCAAGACATTGTGTGGCTTCAGTAGAATGAGCCATTATTATGGTGTTTTTATTTTGCTATGCACCAGTTCTCATTTAATTATATGAAAAAGAGATTCAAAGATATTCGTCAAAACTTTATCTTTTGTGTTCCATAAGAGTTGGTAAATACATGAGAGCGAGTCAATAAAAGAGGTCTATAAAAGCAGTAAACTACTTTATAGGAAAAGTTCAGCCAAAACTCCAGTGCTCCACACTCCAGTCCAGTAGGTGGCAGATATGCACCTCATGCCATCCATCATAAAAACAAAACATTTCAGTCCTTGGTGATTCTTGTTTAAATATTGGGTTGTTTTTTTGGAGCACAAAAAATAAAAAAATAAATAAGAATTCAGAACAAAGTGCCGCAGATAGCTGCTATTATTACAAAATTCCAGAAGGCAATTACATACGCAGACAAATCTGCACTCTAGAGCCACTGAGAATGAGGTTACAGTTGTAGGAATTGAGTAGACTGTGGGAGCAAGTTAATGACAGGAAGCAGAAAAGTCTGGAGATGTGCAGCCGCTCTTAAATTATCCATATTAGGACTTCAGTATGTATCGGTTTCAGGATGTTAAGAGATAATGATACGTATGGGGAAAATAAAAAATAAGCTGAAGTAAAGAGCTTTTAGAATTCAAAAAGTGGTTTCAGTTCTTCAGTGAAAATAGTTTCAGTACATAATCATTTTCGATTTAAAATTAAGCTTTATTTCCATGGCAACACTTAATTTATATGGTTTAGCCAGTTTTAACTAGCCTATGACATACAAGGAGAGAGACACATGTAAACTTCAAACAGAAGCATCTGGCAGAGGGGCTTGGAAAGAAGCATCCCAGGTAATTTGATCTTACAATTATATGCAACACAACCTCTATGTAGAGGCCATCTGATTGGCAGACAAAAAAGCTGGTTACAACCAGAGTGCCACCTACTGGATAATACATTTTAACATCTGTAAGTATGACTGATCAAACATGTTGCATAAGATTCCTCTTAATTAACTGGAACAGAACAATTATTTAACCCCTGCACCATCACCATGTGATTTCCACCAACAAAAGGTGTTAAAAAAAAGTGCTTGATAACCAAATAAAGTGTGCTAGAACATTTATTAAATAATCAGAGGAAAGCTTATATTAAAGAAATGAGAGGATATGCTAAACAAATTAGTTCTCACCAAGGGTTTCAAAAAAGAACATATAAAAGGGTTCTTAGAGGACACATTAGACATGTTATTACTTGCCACATGGAATGCATATCAGCAGCACATCTTACTACATGGATGTAGGCCAGTACAGAAACAACCTCAGGGGTTTCAGCAATGATCAAAATAACATGTTTGAACTCGTCACTATGTAGCGGTCATACTATGAGAATAATCACAGACTCAAAATCTCAGTCTCAATATATTGATTGTGAAAGCGGTGAAAGTAAGCAGTAGATTAGGTTGTGCTAATAGTTGTGATTCCTGAGGCCGTTTCTGTGGTGCACTCCTCTTCAATCTGTTGCAAAGCATTCTGGTCACTTGGAGATGGAGGAACAGACTAAGAGAGAAATACAATTACAGAGTTTTTCAGTTAGCATAGTGTTGTTCATATAAAGTAAAAACAAAGGTTTTAAACTTAAAGTTATCCATTTGTGACCCTGGAACACAAAATCAGTCATAACGGAACATTTTTTGAAAATGAGTATTTTTTATTTTTTTATTTTTTTTACATCACCTGAAAGCTGAAGCAGCTTATTATTGATGCTTGGTTTGTTAGGATAGGACAATATTTGGCCGAGATACAACTATTTGAAAATCTGGAATCTGAGGGTGCAAAAATATCAAAATATTGAGAAAATCGCCTTTAAAGTTGTCCAAATGAAGTTCTTAGCAAGGCATATTACTAATCAAAATTTAAGTTTTGATCAATTTGGACCCATACAATGTATTTTTGGATATTGCTACAAATATACTAAGGCTACTTGCTACTTAATTTAAATTCCTTTCACGACCAGTTCATTGGCCAAAAAGACTTATTTACATTTTCTTATATTATGTTATATGGATACTTGCAATATTTATAAGCAGTGCTGACAGCATCTTTCCTTGTTTGTTTTGTTGTATGTAGTTCAATAAGTTTTTTTAGGAGCATTGCAGCCCATGGTCACTTTAAACAATTAGAGATCTATAGATTTTTTGAGATAGATAGATAGATAGATAGATAGATAATATTTTTATGTTTGTTTTCAACCATTTAATATTACTACTACTAATAAGTATACATTTATACAGTATATTGCTTTAAATTTTAATAGTACTAATAATACAATTATATAAAGAAGAAATGTTTCTTGAGCAGCAAAATCAGCACAATAAAATGATTTCTGAAGAATCATATGACACTGAAGACTGAGGTAATGGCTACTGAAAATGTACAGAAATACAGATAATTACATTTTGCAAAATATTCAAATAGCAAACTGTTAATTTAATAATTAAAATAAATGTATAATATTTCACAGTATTACTGATTTTATAAATCCAGCCCTGGAAAACAGTTAACAATATAATACCATATAATATAGTATAATATAATATAAACTGCCATTTTGGGATCAGTAAGATTTTTAATGTTTTTTAAAGAAGTTTCTTTAAAATTAGTTTCTTTGCTCATTAAGGCTGTATATTAGACCAAAAATACTGTTTAAAAAAAAAAAAAAAAAAAAATTATGAAATATTATTGCAATTTAAAATAACAGTTTTCTATTTGAATATACTTTAAAATTATAATTTATTCCTGTGAAGCAGTGCTTAATGTTCAGCATCATCATTTCAGTCTTCAGTGTCGCATGATCCTTCAGAATGCTGATTCATAATCGGTGTTGGAAACACTGTGCTGCTTAATATTTTGGGACCTGTGATACTTTTTTTGAGGATTCTTGATGAATAAAAAAAAAAATAAAAAGAAGAGTTTATTCAAAATAAAAATTTTGCTTTACAATATACACTACTATTCAAAAGTTTGGGGTAATTAATTGGGTTCCTTTTTTACATTCTTTTAATGTTTTTTTTTTTAAATGAATACTTTTATTCAGCAAGGATGTGTTAAATGGATAAAAAGTGATAGTAAAGACTTATTGTTAGAAAATATTTCCATTTTGAATAAATGCCACTCTCTTTAACTTTTTATTCATCAAAGAAAAAAAAAGTAGAAAAGGTTCCAAAAATACATTAAGCAGCACAACAGTTTCAACACTGATAATAAATCAGAATAATTTCTGAAGGATCATGTGAGACTGAAGACTGGAGTAATGGTTGATGAAAATTTAGCGCTGCATCACAGAAATAAAGTAGATTTTAATAGGCATATCAAAATTAATATTAGAAATGGCTATATATATATATATATATATATATATATATATATATATATATATACACACACATATATATATATATATATATATATATATATATATATATATATATATATACACACATATACACACATATATAGTACTGATCCCAATTTTTTTATTTACCACAACTCAAGACAATGTTCAGATTATATATTTCAAGACATTTGTCAGGTTTCTGTCCTTCAAACAGTCATGCGAGTAGGATTAATTTCATACGCATTTCACTCCACTCCTCTGCTGTGTGTTTTTATAAGGGAGAGAGAGTGGGAGAAAGAGTATGTGCTTTCCATACATAATAAAATGTAATTTTGTGGCAAAAATGTTGAAATAATGTCATTTTTGTTGTATCGCTTACTATATTAATTTGCTTGGTTAGTGTCATTTGAACGTGACCTTTGAAATAATTGTTTGGCAAAGTAATACGTGACCCTGGACCACAAGGGTAAATTTTTTGAAATGTGAGATTTATACATCATCTGAAAGCTGAATAAATAACCATTGATGTATTTGTTAGGTTAGGACACTATTTGGCGGACATACAACTATTTGAAAATCTGGAATCTGAGGGTGCAAAAAAATAAATTCAAATGAAGTTCTTAGCAATGCATATTACTTTTCAGAAATTAAGTTTTTACATATATACATTTTCTAAATATCTCTATGAAACATGATCTTTACTTAATATACTAATGATTTTTAGCATAAAAGAAAAATCAGTAATTTTTACCCATACAATGTATTTTGGCTATTGCTACAAATATACCCCAACGACTTATGACTGGTTTTGAGGTCCAGGGTCACATATGGACATGTAATGCAGTCAAGACCTGCCTGGAACGTCTAAAATTAGGCTTGTTTTAATCAGGAACCTAGCACCAATAGCAGTGTAATTTCATTCAGCAATAAAGGCTAGTCTAACTGAATTGAATCTGGTTATATAACAGCAAGTTGGCTCCTGCTTACCTCTGATTCTGCTGTAGCAGGTGTTACAGAAGAGCTGTCTGTGTCTGACTCTGACCTGAGCTCCGGACTCAGCCCCTCTCCCAAGGTCAGTCCTGCAGCTGACACACTGCAAGATCAACAAGAAACAGTGAGTTTGGACACACATCAAGATGAGACATCAAGAATGTACACCCCTTTTTCCAAAGACTCCAAAGCCCCCAAATCAAGCATGATGATTTATTCATTAGAAATGCTGATTATTGGGTGAGCGTGGGCAGAAAAGGTGACTTCTCTAATGAACCAGTGATGTAACCGTCCTGCGCAGCAGTGAAGAAACAAGGAGCTACTGTAAACAAAACAACCCCTGCAACCGGACACAGGAATCTAAAAGGGACAAGCTTCATTAGAAGGAAAGCAAGAGACCAAAGCAAATACCGTATTTTCCAGAAAAAACAAGTCAAGTTGTACAACATTGCAAGTCAAACATTGCATGGTGTATAAGTCGAATTCCATTAATAAATAAATAATTGTATAAACTATGTGCGTATAAGAGATACACGAATCAAATAAACTTAAAGGACTAGTTCACTTCCAGAACAAAAATGTACAAATAATTTACTCACCCCCTTGTCTTCTAAGATGTTCAAGACTTTCCTAAGTCGTAAAAAAAAAAATTCTCTCTCCATGTAATAGATTTCTATGGTGCCCCCGAGTTTGAACTTCCAAAATGCTGTTTAAACGCAGCTTCAAAGGGCTATAAACAATCCCAGCCAAGGAAGAAGGGTCTTATATAGTGAAACAATCTGTTATTATTATTATTATTATTTTTATTTTTTTTAAATTACAATTTATATAAGTTTTAACCTCAAACACTCGTCTAGTTTTCGACATATGACCCGGAAAAAAAACAGAGCTAGACAAGACGAGCGTCTCAGGTTAAAAAAAAAAGAAAAAAAGAAAATAAATTGTATTGAAAATAATCAATTGTGATAGATAAGACCCTTTCTTCCTCGGATGGGATAAACTGCATTTTTGAAGTTCAAACTCATAGAAGTCTATTACATGGAGAGAAATCTTGAAAAAAAATCTTATGTTTTCCTCAAAAAAACATAATACCTTCACGACTGAAGAAAGAAAAACATGAACATCTTGGATGACAAAGGGGTGAGTATATTATCTGTAAATTTATGTTCTGGAAGTGAACTACTCCTTTAATTATGCTTTGGCATATTAATAAAAGCACGTTTCTGAAGATTATAAAAAAAAAAATAAAAAAAAAAACAATATTCCAGAAAATACAGTATAGTTTTGTGATAGGAAAAGCCTGTGTGATCAGTGACTGGCAGAGTTCCGGTGATTCAACGGTACTGGTTATGCTAAGGTTAGCCAAAAGATGGGTTCATTTTGCCAATTTTATTGACAATGAGGCAATCAGAAAACAGACTACACTTTCATTTAAGCAAATTTAAATTAGGTAAACAATGAAGTTACAGCACAACTGGAATCATTCTGTGTTATTTAAAAGTAGGACTTTTTCAATTTGTTTTGCATGCTTGTAATCTGATTGCCTACACAAAATAGAAAAATGTATTGGTATTAGGTGATTAAGGCTCTCCTGCTGCCCCAAATGATGATGGTTAAAAAAACCCAGGCAAGGTGCAACCGATCCATGAAGTGCCCGCTCGCTCTCATTTTCAGTTGACCTCCGCTCTCACCTTGAAGCAACCAATGTGAAAGCAGAGCTCCAGGGAATCGATGACCATGGCAGCTCCCTTCCCCAGAGGCTGCTCGCACCTCGAGCACATCCGCCTGCCACTGACCAGCCTACAGGCACCACATGCCAGTGTCAGAGTTAAAGAGTTCAATGTCAGACAGAAGACAGCATTGCTCTGCCCTTGCACTGATTCGATGACATTTAACAGAAGAGGTTGGCGAATGAGCACTGAAAGGTTCGGAATGGCATACTACCATATTATACTGCATGTATACTGTACACAGTAGGTTTCAGTATGCATGAAATACCTGAATGAGCGATTATGTGTGAAATACTGCATCACACAATGTAATTTTTACACAAAATTAGTGTTAGTAATGTTAACAGTATTTATTTCCAAGAGGATTAACCCCTTAACTGTCACCTTCCCACCTGTGGGACGCTTGGCACCCTTTTTTCATTGTCCTTTTTCTCTATCATTTTTTTATTGGTAATCATCATAAATTATATATCATTTGAAAGCTTAGAAGCCCAAGAATCATCCTGTGAAAACTGTATGCAGTATACAATACAATATACACTGCAGCATATATACTGTTGACTAGTGTTCAAAAGTTTGGGGTCTGTAGGATGCATTTATTTGATCAAAAATACAGTAAAACAGTATAGTACTACAGTTGTGCTCAAAAGTTTACATACCCCTTGCAGAATCTACAAAACGTTATTTTAGCAATCATACAAAATGCATGTTATTTTTTATTTAGTACTGACCTGAATAAGACATTTTACATAAAAGACATTTACATATAGTCCACCAGAGAAAACAATAGCTGAATTGATAAAAAAAAGACCCTGTTCAAAAGTTTACATACCCTTGATTCTTAACACTGTGTTGCTACCTGAATGACCCACAGCTGTGGTTTTTTTTTTAGGCTCTTAATGCATGTTTTTTTTTTCCTTCTGGAGCATCAGTGGGTGTTTGAACCTTCTGTAATAGTTGCATACGAGTCCCTCAGTTGTCCTCACTGTGAAAAGATGGATCTCAAAAATCATAGTGTCATTGTTGGAAAGGGTTCAAATACACAAAAATGCTGGAAAACCAAAGAATTTGTGGGAGCTGAAGGATTTTTCTGATGAACAGCAGACAGTTTAACTGTTCAAGACAAACAAGGGACTCATGAACAACTATCACTAAAAAAAAAAAAAAAAAAAAAAACAGCTGTGGGTCATTCAGGTAACAACACAGTATTAAGAATCAAGGGTATGTAAATTTTTGAACAGGGTCATTTTTATACATTCAACTACTGTTTTCTCTTGTGGACTATATGTAAATGTCTTGTATGTAAAATATCTTATTCAGGTCAATACCAAATAAAAAATAACATGCATTTTGTATGATCCCTCTTATTTTGCTAAAAGAATTAAAATTTTGCAGATTTTGCAAGGGTTATGTAAACTTTTGAGCAGAACTGTATATAAAACAATATTGCTGAAATTTGAAATAACTTCTTTTCTTCTTCTTGAAAAATTTATTTTTGTTTTCTTTCTTTTTACGAATGTAAGTTTTTATTGTCACTTTTAAATCAAGTTATTGCATCCTTGTCTAATAAAATATTAAAAATTTTGTCATTAATCACTTACCCCCATGTCGTTTCAAACCCGTAAAATGTTTGATCGTCTTCGGAACACAATTTAAGATATTTTGGATGAAATCCGGTAGCTTTTTGACTGTCCTATTGACTGTCAAGTACATTACACTGTCAAGGCCCAGAAACATATGAAATACATTGTCAAAATAGTCCATCTGCCATCAGTGGTTCAACCATAATTTTACAAAGCTACGAGAATACTTTTTGTACGCAAAGAAAACAAAACTAACGACTTTAGTTAAACAATTCGATTCCTCTATGTCACCATAGCGCCATTTTGGAAAGTATCCACTGGACGTAAACAATGTACGCTGTTCTGTATCAGCCACAATACACAGATACGTTTTCTACGTCTATTTACACTATTATTCAAACAAAAACAGCGCATCCTTGTGTTGTGGCTGATACAGAACAGCGTACGTTGTTTACGTCCAGTGGATACTTAGCAAAATGGTGCTACAGTGACAGAGGAGACGAATTGTTGACTAAACTCGTCATTTTTGTTTTCTTTGCGTACAAAAAGTATTCTCGTAGCTTCGTAAAATTATGGTTGAACCACTGATGGCAGATGGACTATTTTGACAACATATTTCATGTTTCTGGGCCTTGACAATGTAATGTACATGGCAGTCAATGGGACAGTCAAAAAGCTACCAGATTTCATCCAAAATATCTTAAATTGTGTTCCAAAGACGATCAAACCTTTTACGGGTTTGGAACGTCATTGGGGTAAGTGATTAATGACAATTTTCATTTTTGGGTGAACTATCCCCTTAATTACTCACCCTCATGTTGTTCCAAATCGTAAAACCTTCGTCCATCTTTGGAACACAAATGAAGATATTTTGGATGAAATCCAAGAGCTCTCTGACTCTCCATAGACAGCAAGGGTACTACCACGCTCACGGCCCAGAAAGGCAACAAAAAAGTCCAAGCTACAAGAATACTTTTTGTGCACAAACAAACAAAAATAACTTGGATTACATCAAAAACATCTTAATTTGTTTTCTGAAGATGAACGAAGGTCTTACTGGTTTAGAACAACGTGATAGTCAGTAATTAATGACAGAATTTAAATGTTTTGGGTGAACTAACCCTTTAATTTCTTCAATAAATAAATGAATAATATAATAACAAAGCAAAATAAAAACCATACTGATCCCTAACTTTTGTTCTGTAGTACCCTACAGTTTATACTGCAGTATGTAGTACACTAGTATTCCATTCAGAGCATAGCCACTGTTTTCTAAAATACCTGGGGTTAAATGTCAGATAGAGTGAAATCCTTCTTAAGAAAAAAAGAAAGATGTATACTCAAAATGGGCTTTGGATTTATTAACTAAAGACACAAAGCACCAATTTATTTTGAAATACCACACTTAAACATAGGCCTATGTGACTAGCCCATACCTGCCACGCTGAGAGTTTGGACGGGACTCTGTGCCCGTCGGCTCAGGTGTAGTTGTAATTGGTGGAGTGGAAAAGTTGGAGGCGAACAAGGAGCTTTGCTTTAGACCAGTAGAGAAGATGGCTGAACCAGGGCCCAGGCTGCTGCGTCCGCTCCTGTAAGTGTTTCCCAAAGCAGAATGGGGCCTGTTTGCGATACTTGAAGTGTAGGACTGCTTGGACCAGGAGTTGGTTGAGTGGAGGTTGTCCATTGATTCATATCTGGGATGCAGGGATTGAGATATTAAAGACTTACAGATTGAAAATGATGTGGTTTCCTTTGTCAACCAAAACACATTACAGTTTTGTAATGTTCATAAAGAAGCTTTTTATGCTTACCAATGCTACATTTATACAGCATTGCTGTAAAATATTATATTATTATACATTTAAAATAACTGATTTCTATATGAATACATTTTAAAAGGTAATTTATTTCAGTAATGTAAAGCTGAATTTTCAGCAGCCATTATTCCAAGTGTCACACTAGTGAATGGTAGTGTAGTGCTGACAAAGAAAATCTGTGCTAAACAATATAAGGAAAATGTTTATTCATCAGGACCTCCTGATTGATGTTCCCACAGAGATGGGCTCTTTGTTGATGCTGGCATTGCGCTGACGGATCCAACTGTTGTCAGTGAGGAGCTGCGTCCTCTTCCTCATCTCCTCCAGGATCTGCAGACGTTCCTTTTCTGCCTCCGACAGCTGTCCCTTCTTTTTACCGCTTCCTGCTGTCAACGAAGAGACAAGGCAGAGAAGACGAGTACTGTACCTGGTATTCAACTATTCAGGAATTTAGATAAAAATAACCAAAATATAAAGTAATCAGACCTTTAGCATCTCCTTTGTGAAGGCCTTGAAGTGTAGGGGTAGATTTGGACTTGGTCCTATGCAAAATTAACACATGCATTGCATTTCACTAAATTGTAATCGGAATCTGAATTACATTTTCCCTTCACATTAAAATGCTCCTTAACTAAACTGGGAAACCTTTCAGTATAGACAAAGTGCTGCCACATGCATCACATCACATCTTCCTTATGCCACAAAAGCCATTCAAAAGAAGCGAATGCAGCCTTAAAAGCAAACTGACCTGTCAGAAACTGTAAGCTTGGCAAACCCGTAGGACTCCTCTGAGCTGAAGCAGGGCAGAGCAAAGCAGACAGATAGACATACGAGCAATGACCAAAGCAGCGGTAATATGTACACATGCCACATAAACCACAATAACCACATCAGCTTAAAAAATAAATACGTGCATACAGCTAATACAGTTAACTTTATCATGGTTAAAAATATGGTGCTCATGGAGTGAGATGCTGAAAAACAGCTAGATTCAACACATCAGTTATATGGCAATCATTTATACATTTAGTCTTTTGTCTGCTACAATTATGCAATGTCTTATTTACTGAATGTCTTTATTGAAATTATCAAATCATTTTCATTTGTGTGCTTGTCTTTTAAAGATGACATTGGATGCCCAATTTTCACAAGCTGGTATGGCTCTTTATGGTCTTCAAGACATAGGGTTCATAGAGATACTGTAAAATAAAATTCCAGGAATTTTCAAGCACTACTTTTTGATTTTCAAGTACTTCAATCAGAGATCTCACTTATCAAACAATGTCCGATCTTTAAAACGTAAAAAAAAAAAAAAAAGTTAAGCACATGCAAAGTATTTCTACTAAAGTATTACAAAGTATACCACAATTTTTTTTACAATTATAGTAAAACCACAGTTAATTTACTTAAAGGCATTGTATTTGTGTATACTTTCTTTTTTCTTTGTTTTGATTTTATAACTGTAAACTGCTTTAATGGTTAAATGATTTCTACCATTTAAGAAAAAAAATCTGTGAAAGGGATTCCAAAATCCTGAGCTTCAAAGTTCTGATTAAGAATCAAATGATTCACAATCCAAAGTCTGACGTCATTATCTGAATAATGACTCGCAAACCATCATTTCAGATCAGGACCGCTAATCATTTGACTTTGAGTATCGCAAAGATTTAAATCAGGACTTTAAATTGTGTATCGTGAATTATTTGATTTGAACAATTAAATTTGCTAAATGATTACGAACCTGTTCCGATTCAAATTCAATTTATTTGTGATACACGTTCCGAAGTCCCCACCTGAATCAAATGAATCGCAATACGAAGTTCCAATCGAGATCAAATGATTTGCAATATGCGATTTGAAGTCCTGATCTCAAACTAATGATTTGAGATACACAATCCAATTGAACCTTGAATCATTTTGGGACGCAAAGATTTAACTGATTCAGAGTTTCCAAAAGCTGAGTTTCACCCATCACTTGAAATTCAAAAAAAGAAGGGTCTTTTAATTTGATCTAGTTTTTGCTAGTGAATTGCTTGAAATGAATGACCGAAGTCATGAGTTTGAATCAGTCTGAGCGGTTCCAATGTAAATGGCTCAACTGATTTGCCAAGATGTCAATTTTAAAGGGGGGTTGTAAAAATTAACAACACTGTAATTCATGCTTGTAATAATTTATATATTTTGAAATCACTGAATCGCTATAGAAATCGCGATTCATTCGATTCTTAGTGTTTTAAATCGATTAATAGCCGAAATCAACGATTCTCGATTCAAAAATCCATTTTCAAGATCGATGCATATGCATGGTCAGGTTTTGTAATCGATGCATCGAGAAAACGAGTGAATCGTTACACCCCTCATATACAGTATATATATATATATATATATATATATATATATATATATATATATATATATATATATATATATATATATATATATAGTTTCGGCTATTTTTTTTAGATTGTGGATCTAATGACATAGACGATGGTGGAACTCCTTATATAATAATTTCTCCCGGAAAAGCACGCCCGCGCACACGTCGACCAGAGGAGAGTAAGACCGTGCCTATCAACACGCTTCAACAGGAAATTGTCGGCAGTGCTGCATAGGATTTGTTCAAGAATGTCTCCAAACAAGTGTGTTGATGGATGTGAGGGAAAGTTTACCGTGTTCAGCGTCCCAAAGAACCCAGCGTTACGCGAACAGTGTTTGCAGTTTGTTTTTCCAGGGCAGCAATGGAATGTAGCAAGTGTGTTTGTGTGTTCCCATCATTTCAGTGACGAATGTTTTATAAACAAGGCCCAGGACGACGCTGGACTTGCACATCGTTTGCTATTAAAACATGTATGTATTTTTCTTTTAGAAATATGATAAAACTAAAGACTTTTTGGAGATATTAAGGATGCAGTACTACTCTATAGGTACTCAAGATTAACATGAGATTAGGTGAAACTGTATGTTATGTACACTTTAAGTACTTTAAGCACTTAAGCACCTTGTATGAACCCTGATGAAATATCTGCAACACACTTCTGTTAATGTTTTTCAATGGTTGTGTAAAATACAATTTTTACCTTGTCAAAAACAGCTCTATTCACAACAACCGTTTTGGTGCACGTCTCTTTAAATAATGAGCTACTGCTCACCCCACTCTTTTTTGTGTGTATTCGGTGGCGCGTTACAATAAAAAAAACAAAACAAATCCACTGCATCCTCAGTGGTTCTGATGTCGAAAATTAGGACTCTTATGTCCCCCTTTATATCCAACTATAAAACACATGCATTGCTTACGAGACATTGTTGTCCCTACAGCTGTTTGAGCATTGAGAAAATGACAGACAGCGTACAAATGAGCTGTATGTTGTCATATTTCTCAGAAAATCAAAACTTGATAGTTGAGACTGTTTTGTTGTTTTGGGGATTAAAAAAAAAGTAGTAAATGGATTTAATCATTGTAGGGTGGTTGTGTCCACACACTACTAAGACACATTTATATGCAAAACCATGAAAAAAAATGTATTTTGCATCCAACATCCTCTTTAAAATGATATGCAATTAAATTTTTGTATTGAATGACAGCCCTAATATTTTTGGAAATTCTAAACCCTAATGTTTTCTTGGCATTAACAACACAAAACAGCTACAACTTTTTTTCCAAACTTGTGTTTAGCCCATTTCTTACCACTGACTCTTTGTGGTTGAATCGCACTCTACTTCTGCCTTTAGTGACTGCTGTCCTGCTGCTGTTTGCACAGTGGTCTGTCTGTTCTGTGTTGCTCCCACCTTCTCTGCATTCTGATTAGATACCACTGAAGTGGTAGCAGTGGATTGGTTGTAGAAGGGTGGTGAAATATAAGTAGTATTTCCATTGGACAGCACATCTGTGCATTTCTGCTCCTAATACCAGCAGGAGGTAAATAATAAACGTGTTATTATTCCTATTCACTATTCATAATGCTGTAGAGTCTAAAGGTAATGGAACTGGAGAATGATGAAGCACAAGATTATGACAATCGTCTGACCTCAGTACCACTGTGCTCCTCTCCATAGACTTCCTGCTGAGCTCTCCTCCACTCTTCCTCTAACTTCTCCTGATCACGCCGATACTTCTCCTGAAACCATTTCATGTTCTTATTACAAAATTACATTCTCAGCAAAATGAAACTGAAGTGCAAGTACTGTTTAAATACACTTGA
Organism: Cirrhinus molitorella; assembly: GCA_033026305.1. Taxonomy (NCBI): domain Eukaryota; kingdom Metazoa; phylum Chordata; class Actinopteri; order Cypriniformes; family Cyprinidae; genus Cirrhinus; species Cirrhinus molitorella. The sequence goes on from CM065120.1 coordinate 25,625,862, forward strand.
ATGCATTTCAGTTGGACAGCTCACACAGTTGGTTGACAGAATGTCAAAAGTACGCAAATAAATTAGTATTAACTAAAACATTGACTATACTAAAATTAAAATATATACCATTAAACAATCAAAATGAGCATTTGTGTGATTTGGTGGTACCTGCAGGAGGCGCTCTTGTTCCATCTGCCATTTCTCTTGTCGCCGTCTCTCCTCCTCATGATCCCATGACCAGCGAGAAGAGGTGGTACTGATGGTGGGAACCTGCAACTGATACCAAAAAAGGGAATCAAAAAGTAAACTCTCCACAAACTGCTAAATCAGAATTTAATTCTCAAAAAGACTACATGACAGATGTGACTCACATCAGAGATGGCAGACTCCGAGCCACCTAGTAAAAGAGGTAAACACAAAGGTTACTCATTTAAATAGCATAAAGAATACACATAGCCATGAGTTTTCCATGTCTGTAACCTGTATGTTCATACTGCTCAGGCGGATTCTGACACACATACTCTGCTCATATGACAAAACTGTAACCAAAGCCACCACGGTCAAGTGAGCGCACAATGAATTCACACTCATATGCTGGTATGCAGGCTTTAAACAACACGCAAGACAGAGACAAACATGGTAGCGCATGGTATACAATTAAAAGCACCTGAATTGCAGAGGAATCAAGTTGCGGATCAGGGCTTTTTGTTCAGAAAGACTGAATTACAAGAGACTAACTCAAAATTCTTAGTAAAAAAATCAGCAAAATAATAAATACAGGAATCACACAAGTATAGAAGAATGCAGAAAGAAAAGACAAACAGCAGTCCTCACATACAGACAATTACAGCGTATCACAGCACACAGACAGCACACAATATTATTTACCACAAAGATAGACCCAGGAGCTAACCGTGGCACCTGAAGGACAGAGCATTATCATTAGTTTTAGCTTTAAGAGCAAAAAAAAATGGAAAGCAACAGAAACCCATTGAGAAATTTCAGATCTTCCAGATTAGACCTAGAGCTTGACTTCAAAAAAAGCTTTTGGTACTTACAGTTAGAGGTCGACTGATGTATCGGTTTTGCAGATTAATCGCCACCGATAGTTTATTGGCGGAACTATCGGTTAAAAATCCATGCCGATAGTTTTTCTGGGTTGCGTCCGTTGCTGAAGCGGTTGAGGCTCCACTGTCATTATACAGTATGGGAGCCATAGGTATGTATGATGAGAGTGGCCTCTAGAGGCGGAAATCACTGACAGCACATGCTGTTTGCTTACACACGTGATACTGCACACTGAACGAAGCGGGACACTTCACATGCGGGTTAAAAACATCAACCACAAACTATAGTGCATGTTTTCATATCATTACTTAGTAAATACTTTGTTGACTCTCTACTAATGCAGCATCTAAAGCACAGCAGTATGTTTGCTATCAAGGCTGAGAGGAAGCAAACATTAGCCGCACCTCAAGAGTTTAAAACAATGTGACCAAAACAGTAAGTCCAACCAAATGTTTAATGTCATGATCGTTACAATCTATTGGCATTAATTTATATCTAGCTGATCACATTAATGCATTTGTTAGCCAGCAAGCTGCATATTTAAAGCTAGTGATGTGAGATGGCAAACTGTGTTCATTTAGCCGACAGAAATCCTGTCGCACCACAGAGTGCCATCACAGACTTTTACATTAAATACATCATATCAGTCCCAAATCGATGTAAATGTACATAAAGACTTCACCATGGGCTGGAATATTGTGCTTATTGTGCATTTTTAACAAAACTTCTTTCTTTCTATGGCTCTAACAAAGTCTGTATGTTTTATATAGAGAGCTATAATACAGATCATGCTTTTTCTTTCCGTTTGCTGTGTTGTTTTAAACACCAAACTTCAAACTCATCTATGCTGCTTTTTGATAATTCTTGAAGTAAACATATGTTCAATTGGTGATTAAATAAACAGTTTTAGACCTCTGTTTAAACTGAACGGGATGCGTCCAGTGTGTGTGTGATAACTGATACAAGGCACTGGGCTTTTGCTCAGTTTGTGACTAAAATATTTTGCTATTTCGATTAGATATTCATCAAGTGTTCTAGAATAGAAGCAGTTAAACTCAGAGTATACACAGCTACAATATCCATAAGATGTAATTTCATTACTATGGATTTTTATGCCATTTGTAGCATTAACTAAGATTAATAAAAGCTGTACAATGTAAGTATTGTTCCTTGTTAGTGTGTTAATTTCAACATTTACTGACATTTTTAAATATATAATTATTATTAATACATTTATTCTTTTACAAAGTATGGTTCAGTCCCTTTTTTAAATAGTAGACCACTGTTTTAGATTCCATTCAATATCCATCTTAAAAACTATCGGTCGATTAATCATTATCGGCCAGTGTGGTCCAACCTAGCTATCGGTATAAGTAAAATCCAATATCGGTCGACCTCTACTTACAGTAGTGAGAAAAGTGACAAATTTACTGTAAGTACTAAATGCTTTAGTTAGTCAGGCTCTTAGAATGCAGGATAAGCAAACAAACCATTGTTTGAGCGAATTCAGATATTAATATTCAACAGAACAGACCTTACCTATACACTCCATTAAGAGTGTGCTTAATACAAATCAGTCACAGCATTATTAAATGAATAAGCTGCAAAGATCAGTTAGCCATCCACCATTAAATTGCTACTGCCTGAGTGAATGCTGTTACCTTTTTGCATGAAAAATTCTAACTTTCTTCTATGATTTTTCAAAACTACATTTCCATAGTCTACAACAGATAACAGTGGAAAGAGATGAGTCATTTTCCATGCATTTTGGTATCCTTATTTTAACATGAAAATTCTCCAGTTTAACCCTGAACAAATAGAAAGGTTTGTTTGCTAAAGGGGTCTTAAAGCACCCACCTTTGTTTCCTAGAGCAACCGGATTTTCCTGGATACGTCCATTCACCATTTTAGATAGCACTCCCTAAAAAAAAAAATGTAAAAGTTAAATAAGACAAATAAATACATGAAATTAATTAATTAAATTACAATGCAATTTATTCCTGATGACAAAGATGAATTTTAAACAGCCATTACTCCAGTCTTCAGTGTTGTATCTTTAGAAATCACTTTAATATGCTGATATGCTGCTCAAGAAACATTTATTATTATCATCAATGCTGTAAACAGTTTTCTGCTTAGTATTGTGGATAAAGAATATGAAGATGAATAGAAAGTTCAAAAGAACAGCATTTATTGGAAATAAAAACCTTTTGTAATATTATAAAAAAAACTGCCTTGTCACTTTTAATCAATTTATTGCATCATTGCTGAATGGAAGTATTAATTTCTTTTGAACTAATTATTATTGATCCTGCTGAACAAAAGCGTTCCCTTAAGCATTCACTGTACAAGCAAGCTTATTAATTGAATCTTGGGGATAAGTATTAAAAATGACAACATTTAAACACATTGATTTCTCAATATGATTCCTGTCCTGTCTTACATTAGCAGGCTGTCCGTTGTCCTGTGTCTTCACCACGGTCTCCACTGGAGAGTTTGTGCTGATCGAGACATAGTGCTCGGGCCGCCCTATAAGTGTTGAATTGGCACTGGTCAAATTGATGGTCTTATGGCTCTTGTACGGTAGGGAAGGTTGGTCACTGCCCCAGTCTGTCCAGTACCCAAAACATACATCAGAAATGCCAAGTCACATATTAGTGAACTTGTTAGTGATTTGTAATTTGTGAAAGTGTAATTTTAAGTGGGTAAAATTATATTTTTTCACATGTGTCCATTAATCAAAAATAAAAGGGTGCTCATAATTATTTCATTTGATTAAACTGATCAAGTGGAAATTAAAAAAATAATAATAATAATAAAAACAGTGAACCCACACACTATTCAGAAAGGACAGTGAGACTGACTGACTGACAGACAGATAGACCACCTTCCCACAGTGATAGAAAGCAACAGATAAAGCATCTGAATCTGGAACGGCACCTTAACTTTCTCAGCTTATAAAAGATACAAGCAGAAGGAACCGTGCCAGTTCCAATTTAGCAATTTAGCATTAAATCACTTGCTCACCAATGGATCCTTAACAGTGAAAGGGTGCCGTCAAAGAGTTTGAACAGCTGATAAAAACATCACAATTCAAAAAAACAAACAATAAAACCAGTAGGACATCCATAAACAAATCAATCATTAAGACTTTTTTTTAAAACTTCAAACCTTTTACAATATGAGGGCTAAAATAGGGGTTCCATCCAAAATATTGCAGTAAATTCTGAATCAGGAGAGAAAAAAAAAGCACAGATCAAGCACCATTTACAAGAAAAAAAAAAAGTCCAAATTGGTTCTAAACAAATATGCTCGATGCAAGAGGAGAAAAGAGGATGGACTTTTTCACTGGAGGAAGTGTCATTATACATAGAGGACTCGTCTTTTAGCAAGAAAATCATGGTTTGTATTTAAAACTGCCTTACTGATTTGTTTTCTTGCAAACACACAGCTTCTCAGATTATTGTGATGTATTTATCAGCTGTTTCGGACTCTTATTCTGACGGCACCCATGCACTGCAGCGGATCCATTGGTGAATGATGTAATGCTAAAGTTCTCCAAATCTGTTCTGATGAAGAATCAAACTAATCTACTGGCTTCTGAATGAGTAAAATTAGAGCAAATTTTCATTCTTGGGTCAACTGCTCTTTTAACCATGTTACATCACAAACAGGTTCCACATCCTCACCGTTCTGGCCGTGTCGTCGGATGTCCATCAGTAAAGTGCCTTTTTGTTGTGATGAGTCCATACTGCCCTTAAACTGCTCATAAGTCATTTCAGCCACCCTGCATCCACCCAGCGCCACAATCTCATCACCCATCAGCAGACCACACGACTCTGCTGGGCTGCCTGTGTGATGCAGGTTAAGAAGGTGAAGCAGATCAAGGCTGTGCCTTTAAGCCAAACTAAGAAAGTTTGTGAGGCCAAATTCGAATTGGCCTCTGACAGTCATGGCTTCCTAATCATCCCCATATTCTGATTGGCTTCATCACCCTGTTTCTTCTGCACCAGTAAGCTGGTGTGGTGATTGAGGACACCCCCCCCCCTTCTATGTAAAGCACTTTGAGTACTTAGAAAAACGCTATATAAAATGTAAGGAATTAATTAATTATTATATTTAACATAAAAAAACACATTCTGCAAGAATTGACTGAATTTATAAAAATGACCCTGTTTAAAAGTTGACATATATGTTTGATTCTTAATACTGTGTTGTTACCTGAATAATAAACAGCTGCTTTTTTGTTTTCGTTTAGTGATAGTTCATGAGTCCCTTGTTTGTCCTAAACAGTTAAATTGCCTGCTGTTCTCCAGAAATATTCTTTTTCTGCATTTTTGTGTGTTTGAACCCTTTCCAGCAATGACTGTATGATTGTGAGATTCATCTTTTCACACTGAGGACAACTGAGGGACTCATATGCAACAATTACAGAAAGTTCAAACTTCCTCCAGAGGAAACACAATGCATTAAGAGCCAGGTGTGTAAACTTTTGAACAGAATGAAGATGTGTACATTTTTCTTATTTTGCCTAAATGCCATACTTTTTCATTTAGTATTGCTCTTCAGAAGCATTCGGAATATACTAACATGTTTCCCAGAAGCCAAAATAAGCCAAATTTACCCTGATCTTCAAATTTTAAAAGTTTTTTCCATTTTACAGCATGCTCAAAACAACCCACAAATACACTGTAAATGTCCAATCAATTTAGCACACTGGCAATCATTTGATTGTGATTATTTTCAACAGCAGAGGGCACTGCGAGCTATACTGATTATTTGGCCGCATACCGCTACCGTCATGAAGAGCTTGGACGAGAGCAGAGCACTATTATCATCAGTTATCGAAAGAGACACCGTATTCACATACTAATATACATGTTAAAGCAAAATAATACTCTTCGTGACATGTGCACGGTATAACAAGGTATGATAAGGTTGTGGTAATGTTTTGCACACAACAGGCCTATTAAACAGTCATGAAACTTCAGCTTCCACAGCTCCAAAATGAATAAGATGAAAAAAAAAATAAAAATACATGCGACGTGACAAGGTTCCAGCGATAAGCTGTCCACACCAGACGTGCCGTAACAAAATCACTCAAATATCACAGCCATTCAGAAGCACACTGCACTCCCAACGAAATGGACAAGTTTATAATCGAATTCATAAATATTAAACCCTTTTAACATTATTAAAACGACATACTAAGTGACTCGTATCGTCTGTGTCATAGAAAACATATTGAGTGAGTTCGTAGCTTTAAGGTATACTTGCTTAAATGTATTTTCAAGATCTGAGGTAAATTATCTATTGTTGCTTCAATATGGCTATAAATGTCAAGCAATATGATATTCAAACTTAGGATTAAACACTTTTTAACACTGAATAAAGCACATAATCAGTACACTCAATTATATTTGCAGAAAGCACATACTCTGTGGTCAAAATGAGCCCAAAATGCAAAATAATAAGCCTTATTAGGGATAGAAAGATCGATTTCCAAAAGCATAAACGTAACGTATGAAAAGTCAGAATTATCTTACTCACAGTTGTGAAAATGTTAAAAAGTTTGAAAATAACATATTTGTTACATACAGTTGTATTTATCATGTTCTCATATTTATTGTTTTATTTTTAATGTTTTTCCATTTAAAGCCATAATTTTGTTACAATACTACTGTTTTGATGTTTGCTATTTGCAATAGTTACCATTTACTATTGTATTGTAAAAACTACAGTAAGTTTGATCCTCAAACATCACTGTATTATCAATTATGATATTAATATATGGAACCCACACCAACTAAAAAAACAAAAACACATTGTCCCCCGTTTTTTAATTTGTAGATAATCACAAGTAAGATTTCAGTAATATTTTGACCACTAAACTAGGAAATGTCCCCAGTTTTTATTTTTTTTTTAAATCTGGTCACCTTAGCGTTTGAACCCCCTGTAATTGTTGTCCTTAGGGTAAAAAGAGCATACAGTTATTGTTGGAAAGGGTTCAAATACACAAAAATGCTGAAAAAACAAAGAATTTGTGAGAATTTTTCTGGCGGACAGTTTCAATGTTCCAGATAAACAAGGGACTCATGAACAACGATTATCATTAATTAAAAAAAAAAAAAAAAACAGCTGTGGATCATTCAGGTAACGACACAGTATTCAGAATCAAGATTATAAAAAGTACACGTCTTTTATGTGAAATATATATATGTTAATTGTTAATATATTTGTTTATATATATATATATATATATATATATATATATATATATATATATATATATATATATATATAGGTAAAGTAATTAACATTCTGCAGATTCTGCAAGGTGTATGTATACTTTTGACCTCAACTGTACATATTCATCATTACCTGACTGACAGCCTTAAATGGAACATAAAACAACAGAACAGATTCATACATCATTGATGAGGCTCTACATGTAGGTTAGTGTGTTTAATGGAATTCTGGGGAAGGAGCTCAACCTGAGCCTTCTACACATCAGCCTGTCTTATAACGCCACACAATACGGGTGATTAAAAGGATCAGGAAAGCTAGACCCAAATGCTCTCAGTCTCTTCTATACAATTCTATGATGAAAGCTAATATAACAGTGATGTGCTTTAAGCTATACTTACTGCATGCATGGCTGCCCTGACCTGCTTTTTTTAAACGCACGGGTCACAGATGAATGCTCAAGCTCCTCTCATTCATGAGGATACAGTACATCCTAAGCTAAGCACCAGTCTCCCTACAGGACTTCTTCAGTTTAACCAATCAGACTAATGCACAGTAAGAAACACCTTCACTGTTCTTTATAAATCATTCATCTTGGTCTCACTCCAGAATCCTGAGAATAACACAGTGTGGCTGAACAGAAGCATGCATGGAAATTTATGCACAAAAACACTCTCAAGGGCCATGTGCTACACAATAAACGACCACAAACTCGACAAGTACAGAATGAGCATCATTCATCTGGCACCATATTATGAAAACGTTTAGGCTATTAAGCTTTTCATTCAAAATCTACTGTTCTTATCTACACACCTCCATTTATTCATAAACGCACACCACCAATGCTTTCCAATGCATTTCTCTAAACAGAGATTCTGTATGGTGGAAACATCTATATTTTGCACATCTAACCTGACTGATTCAGATAGCTCACATTTTACCCTCTATTCATTGAAATGGCAAAGCCTGATGCATTTAAAAAAAAAAAAAAAACGTTAGCTTGAAATGTTTTTAAAAACTTACCTGCTTGAACAGATTTCACAAAAGCACCAGTTGAGTCCCAGTGAGCCTTGAATCCAAAGTCTCTCCCACTGTTAGGCTTCTGATTCAAGCAGACTCGCATTTCACTTTGACCCACCTGAGAGAGAGAGAGAGAGAGATACAGGGAGAGAATGTGACACCTGAGGATCCCATGACACCATCTTCAAGAAATCTGCTCCAGTCAGTATAACACAAACAAAATCTACGAGAACTTTTACCATTTTAGGCAATTGTATACAAATTTATTTACAGTGCATACTATGTTATCAATAATATAAGTTTTCATTAACTGAGTGTTCTAATTAAGTTAAGGATATCCTGGACACCACAGTTTGATTTCATTGATTCAGACTGTCAAGCAGCCTACCGTATTGTCTCTGATTTCGGAGACAACAGGAGGAGACGTTTGTATATTGGAGGCAGCCATAGTCACTTTAGTGACAAAAGAGTTAATTGGAGGTGCTGACAACCTCCCATCTCTTCTCTCTTCTTCTTCCTCCTTCTTAAGGTTGATTGGATGAGTGCTTGAACGAAAGTGGCCCGTGTCAGCAAAGGTTGTGACCTGTCCTTGACCGCCAAGGAAAGAAGGGATGATTGAATGATCTCTGTTCCCACTGATCAGGCTTTTATGTGAGTCATCCATCTGTAGAAACCCAAGATAAAAGCAAATAAATAAAAGTGGTTACTTCTTAGAACTACTACTTCAGCATCAGGAGTGATGAATTCAATTTGATAATAAACTGGAATAAACTGACTGGTGGTTTAAAAAAAAAAAAATAAATAAATTGCATCATTAAGAAATTACAAATTTAGGACTTTATATTAAAGAGCTCTGAAAAAAAAAAAAAAAAAAAAAAACAGATTATGCTTATATGTAATATAAGCCCTTTTAGTTATTTTTTCCCCCCATTGTATTGTATTGATATCCTGGTCTTGATATATACACTTCCAAAAACAAACAAAAAAATAAATAAATAAAAATCTCTGATCTTTGAAATTCCCTTCAGCTGCCATTTCTTTTTTACTTTAATCTTCAATTCAAATTTATGAACATAGCTGTACAATACAGTTACTAACACAGAGAATGCATAGTCACTTTTGTTCGAGAAACGGTGACCAAACACTGCGTGTGATCATGCACGGTTGAAAAGCTCGTCATGGAAAAGAGCACGCACACACACACACACACACACACACACACACACACACACACACACAGACCAAAGAAACAGCTTGGGTTTCGCGTAGCACCCGGAGTGCAGAGCAGTAGTAGTGGCTTTATCCATTATTCATAAGCCAGCCGCTAGATGATCAGGTGATGAGGAGTAACACTAAACTTCACACACGGAACACTGCACAAACTATAACTCTTCCTCATCCCCCACTCCATCAGGTGTGTTAATCAACCATTTAGGTACTATTTAGACACTAACAATTAGGGTACGCCTCAGGGCTGAAAAGAATACTGCAAATGCCAATGCACCTTTTTAACTGACCATTACATTTTCTTAAGAGCATGGCATTACTGCTGTTCTTTCCTGCCTCACGACTTAAGTATAAATGTGTTAAATAAAAATTAGCATATTATTTACTCACCCTCAATCCATCCTAGGTGTATATGACTTTTTTCTTTCAGATGAATACATACATACATACATACATACACAGGGTGCGATTTGTGAAAAAAGCAGAGGGGGGGATGCTTTTGAAAACTAATATTAGTGTAATCTGTTAACATTGCACATTATATACATCTTTTTAGACAAGTACCAGATAATGAGTGTCATGTCATGAAATGATCACAATTTCATAAAACATTAGGTAGTCCTATTAATTGTAACGATTTAATTTCAAACAACGAATAAATTATATAAAGTCAGCAAAGATCAACCACTGCGTCGCACAATGATTCACTGTTTCGAAGCGTTACAAATTAGATCGCGAATCATTTGATTCAGAACGGGATAGCAAAGCGCGTATGGCGAATCATTTGGTTCAGAGCCGGACTTTAAAGCGCGTATCGCGAATCATTTGACTCAAAAAGGGACTTCAAAGCTCGTATGGCGAATCATTTGACTCAAAAAGGGACTTCAAAGCGCGTATGGCGAATAATTTGATTCAGAACCGGACTTTAAAGCGTGTATCGCGAATCATTTGACTCAAAAAGGGACTTCAAAGCGCTTATCGCATATCATTCGACTCAAAAAGGGACTTCAAAGCGCGTATGGTGAATAATTTGATTCAGAACCGGACTTTAAAGCGCGTATCGCGAATCCTTTGACTTAAAAAGGAACTTCAAAGCGCATATGGCGAATCATGTGATTCAGAACCGGACTTTAAAGCGCGTATCGTCATTTGATTCAGAACCGGACTTAGGAGCGGGTTCGCGGGATGTTTTTATCCCCACTGGGAATAATAATAATAATTCAGCAGAGTCAGGGATGCATAGATCAGAGGGGGGGAAATCCCCCCCCGAAATAAGACAAATGGCTATAATGGCTATTTGGTTGATATGTCTTCTAACTAAAACTATTTAAGCCAAAAAAATATATACAGGTCCTTCTCAAAAAATTAGCATATTGTGATAAAGTTCATTATTTTCTGTAATGTACTGATAAACATTAGACTTTCATATATTTTAGATTCATTACACACAACTCGAAGTAGTTCAAGCCTTTTATTGTTTTAATATTGATGATTTTGGCATACAGCTCATGAAAACCCAAAATTCCTATCTCAAAAAATTAGCATATTTCATCTGACCAATAAAAGCAAAGTGTTTTTAATACAAAAAAAGTCAACCTTCAAATAATTATGTTCAGTTATGCACTCAATACTTGGTCGGGAATCCTTCTGCAGAAATGACTGCTTCAATGCGGCGTGGCATGGAGGCAATCAGCCTGTGGCACTGCTGAGGTGTTATGGAGGCCCAGGATGCTTCGATAGCGGCCTTAAGCTCATCCAGAGTGTTGGGTCTTGCGTCTCTCAACTTTCTCTTCACAATATCCCACAGATTCTCTATGGGGTTCAGGTCAGGAGAGTTGGCAGGCCAATTGAGCACAGTAATACCATGGTCAGTAAACCATTTACCAGTGGTTTTGGCACTGTGAGCAGGTGCCAGGTCATGCTGAAAAATGAAATCTTCATCTCCATAAAGCTTTTCAGCAGATGGAAGCATGAAGTGCTCCAAAATCTCCTGATAGCTAGCTGCATTGACCCTGCCCTTGATAAAACACAGTGGACCAACACCAGCAGCTGACATGGCACCCCAGACCATCACTGACTGTGGGTACTTGACACTGGACTTCAGGCATTTTGGCATTTCCCTCTCCCCAGTCTTCCTCCAGACTCTGGCACCTTGATTTCCGAATGACATGCAAAATTTGCTTTCATCCGAAAAAAGTACTTTGGACCACTGAGCAACAGTCCAGTGCTGCTTCTCTGTAGCCCAGGTCAGGCGCTTCTGCCGCTGTTTCTGGTTCAAAAGTGGCTTGACCTGGGGAATGCGGCACCTGTAGCCCATTTCCTGCACACGCCTGTACACGGTGGCTCTGGATGTTTCTACTCCAGACTCAGTACACTGCTTCCGCAGGTCCCCCAAGGTCTGGAATCGGTCCTTCTCCACAATCTTCCTCAGGGTCCGGTCACCTCTTCTCGTTGTGCAGCGTTTTCTGCCACACTTTTTCCTTCCCACAGACCTCTTGCTTGAGGGTGTCAATGATGGCCTTCTGGACAGCAGTCAGGTCGGCAGTCTTACCCATGATTGCGGTTTTGAGTAATGAACCAGGCTGGGAGTTTTTTAAAGTCTCAGGAATCTTTTGCAGGTGTTTAGAGTTAATTAGTTGATTCAGATGATTAGGTTAATAGCTCGTTTAGAGAACCTTTTCATGATATGCTAATTTTTTGAGATAGGAATTTTGGGTTTTCATGAGCTGTATGCCAAAATCATCAATATTAAAACAATAAACGGCTTGAACTACTTCGAGTTGTGTGTAATGAATCTAAAATATATGAAAGTCTAATGTTTATCAGTACATTACAGAAAATAATGAACTTTATCACAATATGCTAATTTTTTGAGAAGGACCTGTATATTTGTCACTTCACAGCAATTATACACACATTAAAATATCATTTAAAAAAATATTCTGAGCCTTTATATACTAGAGGTTCAAAAGGTCAAACCTTTTAGGCATGAAATAAGCAGCTTTATTCATATGAGATCATGGTCTTTGTGGAGTGGAATATTCAAGGAACAAAGAAAAAGAAAACTACACTATATAAAGACAAAAAACAAAAGAGAACATCTCCAAGACAGACAAAAAAATATAAATACTAAAGAACAAATAAATAAAATAAATAACTAAATATCTCCTTAATCAGAATCAAAAGCCTCCATTGTGAGAATCCACTCACATGAATAAAAGAACATGTGTCTATAATATGTGACCCTGGACCACAAAACCAATAATAAGGGTCAATTATCAATGCATATTACTAATCAAAAGTTAAGTTTTGATATATTACAGTAGGAAATGTATAAAATATCTTCATGAAACATGATCTTTCTTAATATCCTAATGATTTTTTGCCATAAAAGAAAAATCTATAATTTTGACCCATACATTGTATTGCTATTGCTACAAATACAGTACTGACAGACTGGTTTTGTAGTCCAGGGTGTAAATGTAAAGCTAATAATGGGCACTTACAGAATATACTCTGGGCAGTGATGACACTTTGGAGGGTTTGGATCCAAATGGACGTGGTGTGACACCCGTGGACAGACGTGAGGAACCTTCTGACCTTCTGAAACCTCTAGGCAGAGTGGCAGATACACGTGCTCCCCCTGCATAAAAGCTCTCCAGACGGCTGGTGCGGTGGCTGAAGTCTGGACCTTGTGACTCGTAGGGTTCTGGATCGATGGTAGCCAGGCTGGTCAGTGAACTCTGTTCGACAACAGCTGATGGAGAGATGAAGAATTCACCAGCTGAGCCAGTCCCGTTTGTGAGGGGTGAAGCCGAGGTGGTGGACCACCCAGTACTGCTGACACTGGAGCGCGCATCACTCATGGGTCCAGGCATGTTGGAGCTGGAAGAAAGTGAACCGGCAACTGGAGTGAATGTCTGATCTGATCCCAGGGCAGCAGTTTAAGGATGGTGCAGGACTCTACTGTAAAGCACATGGCTGTTAGTGGTCACCTGTGCACTGAAGGGTGGGAAGGGGAGCAGGGGGTGGAGAGGGCTTGGAGGACAGGTGTAACTATCAAACTATCAAATGTCTCTATTGTCCACCAGTGAACAACAAGTTCACTTGTTTACAACTTTAGAATAATGTTCAATTTGTTATCATCAGTTAATGTATTAGGAGGCATTATGAGCAAACATTTTAGTCTAGTTTTCTTCATTGTTAAAGGTGCACTCAGTAGTTTGGTAAACATTAAGAAATAAATAGTGTTTTTGTGAGTTATATAAATGAATGCATTACAGTCACTGAGATGAAGACTGCAATCAATGTTTTTTTTTTGTTTTTTTTTTCAAATTTTTAATTTAATTTTAATTTTTTGTTTTAATTATATAGATCTGAAAACAATTTATAGTTCCATTTATTTGACCAAAAATACAGGGGGAAAAAAGTAATATTTTGAAATACTACTGGAACATTTTTTATTTAAAATAATTTAAAACAACATTTTTCTATTCTAATGTACAAAAATATAATTTACATCTGTGATGCATAGCTGAATTTGAATCAGCCATTACTCTATTCTTCAGTGTCAAATGATCCTTTAGAAATCATTCTTACATGCCAATTTATTATCAAGTTGGTAACAGTTGTACTGCTTATTATTTTTTGGAACCTGTGATAATTTTTTCAGGATTCTTTGATGAATTAAAACATTTATTCGAAATAAAAATCTTTTCTAACAATACACTGCAATCTTTATTATTGCATTTTATCAATTTAACACATCCATACTGAATAAAAGTATTAATTAGAAAGAAAGAAAGAAAGAAAGAAAGAAAAGAAATGTATTGACCCCAAACTTGATTTCTATTTCAAATAAATACTGTTCTTTTTAACGTTTTGTTTACCAAAGAATCTTGAAAAAAGTATCACAGGTTCCAAAATAAAATTTAAGCAGCACAACAGTTTCCAACAAAAATCAGCATATTAGAATGATTTCTTGAGGATCATGTGACACTGAAGGACTGGAGTAATGATGCTGAAAATTCAGATCACAGAAATAACATCTATTTTAAAGTATATTAAAATAGAAAACCACTATCTTATATTGCATTAATATTTCACAACATTACTATTTTTTCTGTATTTTTAATCTAATAAATGCAGTATCAATGAGCAGAAAAGACATCTTTAAAAACATTAAACATCTTACTGATCCTAAACATTTGAACAGCAGTGTATATAGATGGATAAAGCTGAAACAAGGGTAGAATCTGTACCTGTATGGAAAAGGTCTGATGCCAGAAGACCAATAAATACCAAAACCAATAAAGACAAAAGGTGGAAAGATTTGAAGATCCTTAGTAGTACTCAAATTGCCTTTTTTTTCTTTTTTTCTTTTTTTTTCTTTTTCTCTAGTCTTAAATTGAATAAATGCCTCTAGTTTTAATCATTTAAACAGGCCTTTTAAGTTTGGTCAATAACGCTGTGTAGTTGATTCAGTGCAAAAAAAAATAAAAATAAAATAAATAAAATAAAATAAAATTATAAGCACTAAATTTATTAAATACATTTTCAGACAAAGGTCGCCTTAATGATTCCCAGTTTGGTTTAAGATAATTAAAGCAACAGTTTGTCATTAACCAAAAGAATAAGTGAAAGTACGATATTTGAGGTAAAAATCGCCCCAGCTGTTAGGGCTAAAGGCACAATGATCTACAAGAAAATAATAGATGACTGACTTTTCCATTTGTTGACATGACATGGTTAGATTCAGATGGTAAATATCATATTATGTTGGGTGTCCACCTCAGAGATAAATCACCATGTTTATAATGAAAGCGTATATTAAAAACATGATATGTAAATCCATATTAAATTATTATGGGATCTCCTTCACTTATTAAAATGATTTTGTTTCTGTATTTTAAAATATGTTTTATATTAACATATTTTAATGACAGTAGCCTATATTTATTTATTATTTTATTTATCAAAAATGGTACAAATTTTGCTAATGTGATAAATTTAAACAAGTATAACCACCAAAAAAAAAAAAAAAAAAAAACATTTACTGTGTGCCTTTTGCCCCATGCTGGCGAGTCTTTTACCCACGTGATTATGAAACACGAAACTCACATGATTTTATGGTAAAATTGTTATTTAATAATGTTAATCAGGTCAATTTTGATCCAAAAAGAGGCACAGCAAAAATAGATTGTGTCGAAACGATTGCGGCACTGCCGTTTCTGCTCTGTTCCTGCTACGCTCTGCTCTGCGTGCATTGTGAATGCTCTAATCTGTTAACATGGGCACTGAAAAAAAAATATGCGCTGCTTACTTCCTGCTTACGCGTGCTGTGTGCAACCAGCGTCAGAGGGACATGGAATGCTTTAAACTGCAGTTACAAATACATAAATACTGTTTTAATAACGTTGAATACCGCCAGTGGGTGGCAGCTCACTGTTAAGTGATTGAACTGAATCACTTAAACAGTTGATTAATTTAGGAACAAAACACTGTCATGTTGCTCAGAGATGCTAAACAGTGCTGTGTGTTTTTTGTTGGGAAAATAGAGCAAAAACAGCCAATATGATGGCTAAAATGTAAATCTCTTAATAATAACTTCTTGTTTGTTTATTGACCTGTTGTATAAAATCAATATCACATTTGTTTGACTTTTGGTGAAAAAAAAAAAAAGTAATACATTAACATAATATCGTAATTATTGTTTCAACGATTATCACAGACGAAAAAAAAATAAAATAATCGCACACCCTAGATATATTGCCATGCTAAACTCAGTTGTCATGACAGAACTACTTTTTTCCTTCTTTTTTTTTCTTTTTGGAGCTTGACAGCCCATGGTCCCCATTTACTTTTACTGTATAGAAGACAGAAGCTCAGAAATTCTGCTGTATTCTCTACTTGTCAGGCATTTACGTTTGAAGTAATAAGATGTCATATAACAGAATTTTAATTTGTGGTTAGACTATTGGTTTAAAAATATGTGACAGAAGACAGAAAATGCATTATTGTGCTAGTAAAATATATTACAGTATATACTACCTCTCCTCTGGCACCCCGGTGAGCTTGGCACTGGCCCCTCCCCCACTGCTAATAAATTCAATCTGCTCCCTCTCCTCACGCTTCCTGTGGAGGTCAAAGTTTGCACTTCGCCGACGGCTCTTCCACCTGTTCAGATCCTGCAATGACAGAGGTGAAAATTGAGTGATAAATGAAGAAATACCAGGAAAGAAAAAAAAAATCTGTCAGACAATAACATCAGAGTGATGTGTGAATGATGTTTAGAGAGAGAGAAAAAAAAAAAAAAAAAAAATCTGCTAGGCCAGTCCAAAACAAGACATTTCTGTTATTATTCAGCTCGCTGAGGACCCCAGCAGTGCCAACATCAAGGAGAAACTTAAACATGCTTTTTAAGCAACATTTTATAGAGTAACACACAGAAAATGTAGCCAGAATCACATGTCCTGAAAAATTTTGTTTTCCTCTGTGACAACCTTAGGCTCCGAAAACAGCCAAAATGAATACTCCATTCACCCAAAGAATAAAAAAGAAAGTAATTTACTTACAATCATGTCGTTTCAAACCTGTTTGACTGACTTTATGTGGAACATAGAAGAAATATTCAGATTTCTGAGAAACATACTAACAATATACAATACATTGTTTTTGTCCAAACAATGTAGGTCAATGGCAACCAAAATTCTTTGGCTACCAACATTCTTTAAAAGGTATAGTTCATCAAAAAATAAAAATTCTATCATTAATTACTCATCCTCATGTCATTACAAATGGTTTCTAACAGTCTTGGGGAAAGTTACTTTTAAAAGTAATGCATTACAATATTGAGTTACTCCCTAAAAAAAAAAAAAAAAAAAAATTACGTTACTTAGTTACTTTTTATGGAAAGTAATGTGTTACGCTACTTTTGCGTTATTTTGCATCTGGGTAAAGTTTGCTTGTTTATTTTTAATATAAAGAGTTCTATTTCTATTTTTAAATTCACATCTGTCAAGTAGGCTGCAGAAGAAAGTTCAACACTCTTCAGCAAGTAAAAAAAAGAAAAACAAATAGTTTTATTTTGAGTAATTAGTATGGTTGCACAGAATCAGTAAAGGTTAGAAGCAAAGACACTGGTTAATAAAATGGGATTAAATACATAAAAATATATTTGTATTACTTAATATATTAAATTATAAAATGATAAAGTTGCATTTCACAGTTTTTATTCATTTTGAGGAATACTGCATCTGTTTTTTTGTTTTGTTTTGTTTTGTTTTGGGAGTGAGATGAATTAATGCATGTTTGTTCACATTTATTCTATAACTAAACTAAAGAGTCTTACTCCTGATTTCTCTCAACATGGGGACAGGATAACTTTCAATCAATAACTGGGGAAAAAGTAACTGGTGTTACTTATTTGGAAAAGTAACTCAAATATTTCTTGTAAATTAAAAAGTAATGTTACTTCACTAGTTACTTGATAAAAAGTAACTGATTACGTAACTTGGATTACTTGTAATGAGTTAACCCCAACACTGGTTTCGAATGACATAAGGGCGAGTAATTAATGACAGAATTTTCATTATTCAGGGGAGAACTATCCCTTAAAAAAAAAAATTGCGTTCCACAGATGGAAAAAACACACAGGTTTGAAACAACATAATGGGTAAGTAAATAATGACAATTGACTGATGACTTTTTTTAAACACTGCTTTTATTATTACAACTTGTGTGTTTAGAAGTTCCCACCACAGTCTTACGCAAATAAGCATCACTTACTTCATGCCACTTGGCTTCACTTTCCTTTATTCTGTCCCGTATGCTCTGTAACTGCTCGTGCTGAACCCTCTGTATGGCTGAGGGTTCAAGGGTCACCTCTCCAACAGACCTTTGGTGAACATGGCGTGACCCCAGCGGGTCAAAGCCGGAGCAGTTGTCAGATTCCTGTGGAATGGGCTCCAGTGTGATGTCACCCATAGATTTGCTTCTGTTGAGTGGAGAAGGACATGGTAATTTAAATGATCACTTCTAATCAAAAGACCAGAGGCTGGCGATGTCAGCTTTTACACAAGTATAATTGTGTTATACTGACATCTAGAGGTTAAGACGTGAATTGTACCCCATCTCTGTAAAAGCGGTGTCATTAAGACATAAGCATCGTAAAGTAAATAGAAAAAGAAACCAGCAGAAACTCCACACAATGATGGAAAAGTAATAATATAATATTACAATATAACACACACACTATATTGCCAAAGGTATTGGGACACCCCCTTCTAATGAACAGGTTTGACTACTTTAGTAATTTCCATGAGTACTAATCTTAATGTTTAAGCATATAATGAAATTCTAGGAAATTATGTCCCTCTAACTTTATAGCAAGTTTGGACAGGACCCTTTTCTATTCTAACATGACAGTGCCTCTGTGTATAAGGCAAGGTTCATAGAGAAATGTTTGATTCAGTCAGTGTGGAAGAACTTGATTGGTCTGCATAAAGCCAAGTTCTAATCCCTGCTGAACACCTCTGGTGTGACTTTAAATGCAGACCTTGGGCCTAAAGCTCATCATTAAACACCAATGACTTGTGCATACACTATATGGACAAAAGTACTGGGACACCCCCTTCTTTAGAACAAAAAATAGCACTTCCAAAACTGTAGCCACAAAGATGGAAGCATAATTCATGTATTCAAAATGTGTAATTCCATCTCTATTGCTTTAGTTTTGTAAGTGTCTAAAATGACTGTACCCATATGCACAAGTCATTGGTGTGTGGTCTGAGTTTTTGGCTCAAGGTCTGCATTTAAAGTCACACCAGAGGTGTTCAGCTGGGATTAGGACTTGGCTTTCTGCAGACAAGTCAAGTTCTTCCACACTGACTGAATCAAAGATTTCTCTATAAACCTTGCCTTATACACAGAGGCATTGTTATGTGAGAATAAAAAAAAAAAAGGTCCCATCCAAACTTTTGCTATAAATTATAAAGACGCAATTTCCTAGAACATCATTATATGCTTAAACATTAAGATTAGTACTCATGGATATTAATAAAGTCAAACCTGTTCATTAGAAGGTGTGTTTCAATACTTTTGGCAATACAGTGTACATAAGCATACGCATTAAAGCTGAGACAGAGATACAACATGCAAGGCACTGCTAAATGGCATGTAGCACTTTGGAAAATGTTGAGTCACGATTGATTTTATAATTTACTTAAAATGCACACATTCAAACAGAAAAAAGCAGTCTGTGTAATGAAGTCACAAATGCAAAAGGAATCAAGCATTTGCTATTGCAAGATGACACTGAAGCAACATCAAAAACTGCTGAACTCACCCTGTGTACCGAGAGTGTCTCATGGGAAATCTGGGAAACCATGAAAATATTTGACTGTAAAATTGTCATAATAAAAATAATAAAAAAAATAAAATAAAAAAGAATAGTGCACCCCATGAAAAAATTGTTTTTACCCACCCTCATGATTTTCAAAAACCTGATTTAGTATCTATCATTGAACACACAAAATAAAACATTTTGTAGAAAGCAAATAAGAGTAAAAATCCAAACAAATGACATGCTACTGAGCTGGTATTTTTATTGGCCCAAAAAAAAGTTAATTTGACATTTCAGTGCAAGTTGTTTGACTTCAGACTGTGACATATCAGACAGACACAAACATTCCAGCATATGAGGAACATCACGATTAGGGATGTAACGATAACCGGTTTGACGATAAATCATGATAAAATTCTCCACGGTTAGTATTACCGTTTCATCTTTTAATTATCATTAAAACCGTATTTGATTACCACGATTTGAACAACTTATGATAAATATATACTGTACAGCGTAAAGCAAAGTTTAAATAACAGTCTCATGTGCACAGAGCACGCAGAGTAACAGTTAGTTTCGTTTTGAATGAAAGCATGACGGAAAGATGGGAGGGTTTAAAAGGTTGCTGAGGGAATATACAAATGAATATAGAAATGAATGAATTATATGAATGTACCTCTGATGGTTCTGACTGTCTTCAGAAAAGATTCGATGGCATTGTGTTTTGATCTTCATTCCATGTAATACCTAATAAAGAAGTGTTATTAATCGCAATGCTGCATTGTCCACAGAGTTTACGGAAACAGCTGTAACTTTGCTGTTCCATATGCGCCGCCTAGTGGCAGAGAGTGGATTTACATTGACTTACAATTACGTTCAGCCTGTTTGCAGTTTTTGTCTAGCTAAACCGGACCGAAGTTTCATGCACTGCTGTCATCTAAACTAAAAAAGACTAAAAACAAGGATTCTATAAATTTAAACAATTCACATGATACATCTAGAATTATTTTGATAAAATAGGCTACATATAACATTTATTGATTTGACTTAACCATTTTCTTTATTTAAAGGCTGAAATGTGAGGTTTACCATTTTCTAAAACCTTTTCAAAGCTTTATTTGAACATTTCGAACATGTTATTAGGTAATGTTATTGTTTTAGTGTTTGTAAAAACAGAAGTCATTTCATATGTTGTTTGTTGATTTTAAATATAAAACTTTGAGAAACAATTTATGTGTTAGTACTTTTTAAAAATATCCAGCATATTTTAACAATACCGTGATAATATTGATAACCGTGATCATTTTTGTCACTATAATCGTGATAAGAAAATTTCATACCGTTACATCCCTAATCACGATCTCCAGTTGTTACGACTGCATACACAATTTATTACATTATCATGACAACTGTGAAGCATAACTAAAAAAAAAATCATCTGTAACACTAAATCAGCTCAAGTAACTCCTACGAGATCTTTTGTTTTTGGAGATTTTTGGTTGAAGCCCACTGTAAAACAATCATAAAACACATTTTCTAGGTTTCATTTCACTTGGATCTTATCGACTTTATTCTTCAACATTCAGGCTTTTTTAAAATCATTTCACAGCCTGGGCTAAGTTACACCTATAAATAAATGACGCTGGGGAAGTGAAACACTCAGATTAGATGCATGTTACCAAATTAGGAATTTGTTACATTTCACAGCTGCTACATTAGGCTTAAATTAAGCTCCATTAAAAAGGAAGCAAAGTTCTGGTGCAAACATACATAGTATCTGCTGTATAAATAGCTTTTAATTAGCATACAATATCCTTCTCCAAATATATAGCTATGGCTTGAGTTAATTATCCACTACTACACAAGAAAATAAAAAAGTAAGAATGTCTCAAAAGGTATGGGGGGATTTGGAATCAGTCGAAAAGTATGGGGCAGGTGCAGCTAGCCAAGGAGTGATGTCAAAATCAGAGTCGTCCTCAGAGGAACCAGACATCTTTCGGCTACAGGAAGGAAAGACAGAGAGACACAGAGAAAATGGAGGAAGCAATAGCAGAGGAAAAGGGAAAAGACAATTTTAAACAGATAAAAAAAGAATGACCAAGTATAGGGAGTCACATAAGTATGTAGCACTACTGATAATATATGATATTTTACACAACAATGAAAACTACACCATGATTTACTCACCCTCAAACTATCCTAGGTGTATATGACTTTCTTCTTTCAGACAAATACCATTGGTTATATTATATATATAACCTATATATATATATATATATATATATATATATAACCTATATATATATATATATAGGTTATATATATATATATATATATATATATAGGTTATATATATTATATATATATATATATATATATATATATATATATATATATATACACACAACGGTTTGCCTCAGAAGGCTTTTATAAACCCCCCAGAGCCATGTAAAGTACTTTATTAGATGGATATATATATATATATATATATATATATATATATATATATATTAAAAAATGCCCTGGCTCTTCCACGCTTTAAAAGCAGTGAGTAGCTGTTGAGATTTTGAAGTCCAACAAAGTCCATCTATCCATCTAATAAACCGTTGTGTTTTTGTAAAAAAACATCCATATTTAAAACTTCGTAATCTCAAGCTTTTGCTAATTGTCTAACACAAAAGATTGGCGCTCCAGCATATGAAATGGGCGAACACTGAACACGTAAGTGCCAAGAAGAGAGAAAAACAAAACACTTGTCACAAATTAAAAGTACAAAAGAAGGATCTGTAAAGAAATTTGATGTAAGCTAAGAGGAGATGGTTTTCCTTTGCTGTAAACAAAACTTGGTTCCTGCGAGACAAGCGTATTCTCACTTGAGCTAAAGCGATGTCACTCTCTCGTTTTACAATGTTCCTTCAGATAAAGTAAAACAAAATTCCAAGACTTAAGGATTTTTCAAGAACTATTTTTTTGATTTTCAAGGACTTAAACCAGAGATTTAACTTATGGTTTGATGTTTTCTACCGTTTAAGAAAAAAGAAAGAAAAAAAAAAAAAAAGAGATTTGCGAAACAGTTTTAAAGTCCCGATCTGAATAATGATTTGCAAACCATCATTTCAGATCAGGACTCGTTGATCTGAAATGCTGCGGTTCGTGAATCATTTAAAAGGAACACTGATTATCACAAATCATTTGATTTAAATCGGAACTTTAGATTGGGTTCTTGAATTATTCCGCAAATTAAAGGAACACTCCACTTTTTTTGAAAATAGGCTAATTTTCCAACTCCCCAAGAATTAAACAGATGAGTTTTATCGTTTTTGAATCCATTCAGTTGATCTCCGGGTCTGCCTTTAGCACTTTTAGCATAGCTTAGCATAAATCGCTGAATCTGATTAGACCATTAGCATCTCGTTCAAAAATGACCAAATATTTTTCCTATTTAAAACTCGACTCTTCTGTAGTTACATCATGTACTAAGACCAGCAGAAAATGAAAAGTTGCGATTTTCCAGGCTGATATGGATAGGAGTTCTACTCTTATTTAGACATAATAATCAGGGAACTTTGCTGCCGTACCATGGGTGCAGCAGGCGCAATGATATTATGCGGCACCTGAAAAGAGTTCCCAGCAAGGTAACTGCCAATGTGACCAACACAAAGCCACTAAGTTAAAGTAAAATAGCTGGGGACTATATTCAGGCACTGCGTAATATCATTGCGCCTGCTGCACCCATGGTACGGCAGCAAAATTCCTTGATTATTATGCCGGAATTAGAGTGTAGTTCCTATCCATATCAGTTTAAAAAAAAAAAAAAAAAAAAAAAACGCAACTTTTCATTTTCTGTCGGCCTTTGACACTGTGCAACTACAAAAGAGTAAAAAGTTTTAGACAGGAAAAATATTGAAAATCTTTAGTCATTTTTAAACAAAATGCTAATGGTGTTCCTTTAATTTACGGAATAATTCAAGAACCCGCTCTAAAGTTCCAATCTAAATCAACTGATGTGTGATATGTGCTCCGAAGTTCCAAACTGAATCAAATGATTCACGATATGCGACTTGAGGTTCTGATTTAAATCGATCGATTTGTGATGCACAAAGTTTCAATCTACATCAAATGATTCAGGAATCAGCTCCGAAATCCTGATCTCCTGATTGATTGGAGCCCTTGAAACAGTGAATCATGTTGTGATGCAATGGTTAAAATCATTACAAGCGATGTTGAAATTTGAAAATGAAAAGATATGTGCTTATTAAAAAAATTAAACACTTTTTATAGATGCATTGTCTTTCAATAGTTCAAGCACTTTTTATGTACCTCTTCAGAAATACTGCTATTTTCAAGGGGTTTCAAGGCCCCTTGTATGAACCCTGATTTTATGATGGATTGATGCACTTTTATTGGACTTCAAACCCTATTCACTGGCATTATAATGTTTGGAAGAGCCAGGACATTTTTTAATATAACACTGATTGTATTCGTCTGAAAGAAGAAAGTCATATACACCTAGGATAGCTTGAGGGCGAGTAAATCATGGGGTAATTATCATTTTTGGGTGAACTATCCTTTTAAGAAGAAAGCCATTGGTTTAAAAACACTTTGTTACTTTGCTATGGAGTGAATTTTGGAAAAACAAAATCAATAATATTGATTTGTTTTCTATATTATTTGATAAACCTGATCCAAAACAGTAAGGAATACATTTTATAATGCAAGTGGTTATGTTGTGTACTTTAAACAACATTTATATTTTCTGTGTGTTTTTACAGGTGTTTAGATTCAGTGGCTCTATGTGGTTTAGCAATACGCAAATTTGAAGGAAAATGAATTTGCTAAACAAGCATCGGAGTTCTGTAACAGCAATTATGATATTTTATATAAAATAAAATAAATAAATGGGATTCTCTACTAATTTTCCAACTGGCTCTCCTTATGACACAAACCTGAAGCCCTGCATCTTCTTATACCATGGTCTGCGCTGGGACCCTAGCCTGATCTTTTTCACATGTAGATCTTCCTCAGGTGTCCAATATTTGGGCAGGAACTTGTCTGACTCGGGATTGACTGAGGTCTGATGCTCGGAGACGAGCACACGACGAGCATAAAGGTCATCCAGCACAGGATCGGCATATCCTCTGTCCTCATCAGAGTCACTCGTGCCACTGTTTAGGGCTCGCTGAAGAAACTCTTCCTCCAAAGTGGCTGATTCAAAGTCTGTCCGTCCATTTTCAGAGGGAATGGATGACACACTGCTTCCCGAAACAGAGTCATCCGTATGAGTTGAGAGCAAAAATGTCTTCAAGAAGCACATGCATGAACATGCATGCAAAACGGTTAGCCACTTTTGTTTTTAGTGCTAGTTAGTGTAACGCACCGCAACGTCAAACCACATTTAGTTTTAGCAATGAGATGAATGAACAGCAAATTAGTGAAGACCCACACAGTGCCAACATTAATCTTGATGTTGAAGGATCTGGCCAAGCAATAACTTTAAAATGTGTTTCACTAGAGTAAAACAACAAATTAATAAGCTTATTTAGTTACAATCAACAGATGAACTAAAAGTAGTTAGAACCAGTTGGATGTACATAAGCACAAATATTAGGGCACCACGCCAGACAGAGTCTATATTTGAAACACTCTCTAAACTCTGACCTCTGGTTTGATCTCTGGGGTGGCACTGTGGCCAGCCGTGAAGCATCTGACAAGGTGAGCCATGACTTCCTAGCACTTGGGGTCACCATAGGGGCCACCCTCGGGCCCAGAGGCTTTGAAGGGATCGCAAAGTTCACGGGGGCCATGGAGGTTACAGAGCGAAATCTGCGACTCGCTAGGTCGTCCTGCACAAGGTCTGGTTCAGGGCGATCCGCATCAGAGTCACTGTCACTCTGGTAACTGCTTGCCCATTGGAGGAAGGCAGAAGCAGGAGGGAGGTCATGGCATAAGCCCCTCCCATTTTCACTACAGCCAAAAGATGGTGGAAAGACTAAGAAAACCACCTCCAATAACACGCATAATAGATCTGCTATAGCCAAGCCCATTACATTTCAACAACAAAACTGAAGAAAAGACCAATTTATATGGACAATATTAATGATCTATATATATATTTTTGTTTTAATACTGCCACAGGGTAAAATTTGCCCATGGCCATTATCCAAGTCTTCCAGTCACTTACTTTCACTAAGATTGAGTTATTTACAACCCCTGTTGATAAAATCCGTTTAGATAAAACACTTTAACTGCCAGGGGTCATTGTATACATAAAAGCACCAGTGGGTAAAATGTACCCTTTCACATGACTAGTGTTTTGATACATTTAATAAAAAATGTATTATGTCACTGGCACTTTTAGGTATACAACGACTCCTGGCAGTTAAAGTGTGAAATTATAATATCAAACCTGCATGATCTTAAAACTCAAGCAAGATCTTTCAATAAAAAAGGAGGTTTAAATAGAAAACTTTCCTTGAATGCCAGGATCAGCTGAACAAAACATATGGTGAATAGGGCTAGACAATAGACTGTTATAGAGTATATACAGTTATACATTTTTATATATTATATATATATATATATATATATATATATATATTTAATAAATTAAAATATATTTAAGTTTTTTAATAATATTCATTGTTCTGATACAAATAAAAAAAGTGAAAAGTTATTCAATTTAAAATAATGTTACATCAATGTTATTGTGTTTTACTGTAATTTATTTTATTGCATTTTACTTAATATTTTACTTTTTTATATAGAAACATTTCACACTGAAAAACATTTACCTACATAAAATGCCATGTGAAGACTTCTGTCCGCATTAAAAAAAAAAAAAAAAAAAAGACAAAAACAATATTTGAATTTAATGAATTTGAATTTAATGAATTTAATTTTGAATTTAATTAAATGTTTTTAAAATTTAAAGGGACAGTTCACCCACAAAATACAAATCTGTTGTTAATTATTCACCCTTATGTTGTTCCAAACCCAAAAGACATTTGTTTATCTTCAGAACACAAGATCTGAAAGTTTTCTGACCCTGCATAGTCAGCAACACAACTACCATGTTCAAGGCCCAGAAAGGTAGTAAAGACTTTAACAAAGTCCATGTGACATCAGTGGTTCAACTGCAATTCTATGAAGCTACGAGAATACTTTGTGCGCAAAGAAAACAAAAATAACAACTTTATTCAACAATTTTTTCTGTGTCAATCAATGGGGCCACGGTCATAAAATTACAGCTGAACCGCTGATATTTTAATGATGTCCTTACTACCTTTCCGGGCCTTGAATGTGTCAGTTGTGTTGCCGTCTATGCAGGGTCAGAAAGTTCTCAGATTTCTTCAAAAGTATTTTAATTTGTGTTCTGAAGATGAAAGGTGGTCTTGCAGATTTGGAATGACATATTGGTGAGCAATTAATAGCAGAATTTTCTTTTTTGGATGAACTATTCCTTTAAAAACGTATTGACATTCTGTATATCTGTTAAAAGCTCAGCAAAAGTTGTCATCCAACATTTTTGCGTAGAGTCAGTTTTTGAAGCAAAGTGAGCCAGAAAAGAGTACCATACCTAGTGAGGTTGCCTGCATAACTCCTGTCACCCTGCTGATATTCCTGCCTTTTCTTCCTCAGGGCAGACGGGACGTGCACTCTTTCTCTGATGGGGGCATCCCTTTTACTGCCTTCTGCCATCCTGAAGCAATGTTCTGCTTCTGCGTCACTACAGCAACCTGGGCGAACAAAAGAGCATAAAAGAAAGACGATAAACAAAAATCAACAGTCAACTGATATGTCAAGCACACCTCACATATTTGTGCACATACTCTGTGAAGAGGTCTGGGGCAGTTACGTGTTAAGTATCTATTGCTTGTTTTGTGCTTTTTTCTATTACTGACTGTTTACTGGAATCATTTCTTAGAAAGTTATTTGAGAAATCAGGATATACTTGCAGGGTACATGATGCCACTGTTTTTATGTGCGTATAGTTCACATCTTTTAAACAGCACATTATTTTGCTTTTGCATTAAAGGGATAGTTCAACCAAAAATTACAATTCTGTGATTAATTACTCACCCTCGTCATCTCCTTAAAAATCAGTAAGACCTTTGTTCATCTTCGTAAAAAACAAATGAAGATATTTTTGATGAAATCCAACATCTTTATTCAACAACAACAACAACAACAACTTCTCTTCCGTGTCAGTCTCCACCCCATTCAGAAGAGTATCACGACACATTTTGTCACAGTTTGATGCTGCTTACACAGGAGTCTGTGTTCTGACGTAGAAACATTGTTTACAAGCAGAGGAAGGCGGACGCTGTACATAAAACAGTCTTCATAAACATGTCACAGATAGGATGACTTGCAATTTTAAGCCCAGCCTTATTTATTTGAACCAGAATATACAAACGATGAACTAAGAAAGATAAACGTTCTTTGTCAGAATACCAGCTCCTATGTCAGCAGCACCACACACATTAAAGACTGCCACTTGCAAACAAAAAGTATTCTCGTACCCTCATAATATCTAACCACTGATGTCACATGGACTATTTTATAAGGGTCCTTACTACCCTTCTGGGCCTTAAATGCAGGAGTTGCGTTGCTGTCTATGCAGAGTCAGAAAGCTCTCGGATTTCATCAAAAATGTCTTGATTTGTGTTACGAAGATAAAGATCAAGAGGGTGAGTAACTTGACAGAAGTTTCATTTTTGGATGAACTATCCCTTTAACATTT
Organism: Cirrhinus molitorella; assembly: GCA_033026305.1. NCBI lineage: Eukaryota > Metazoa > Chordata > Actinopteri > Cypriniformes > Cyprinidae > Cirrhinus > Cirrhinus molitorella. Next base: position 25,654,490 of record CM065120.1, read on the forward strand.
TAGTATCATGACAGCCCTAGAGAACCCCACAGTCTTCCATCCTTGAACTGGCAGCAGCTCTATGCATTACCGAATGGGTGTGGAATGATCAGGAATGTCACACATACGTGAATGGATCGGGCGAAGGGACAAAGTTTAGGTAGTGAACTTTCATTACCAAGTGTTTGAGAGATCCAATATTGAAGTCGCAAAGTAAACAAGATGTGACTTTGGCAGTAACACTTGGAGATATTTAAGCTACAGCATGGATCATCATATCTTGAAAGTGAATTTTACCCATTTGAGGTAAAGAAATTATTTTTATGATCAATCGATTTAGGTCAAATATTTAGGTCATACAAATGTTGCTTTTTTTTCTAAATAGTTTGTTTTGTTCTAAATAGATGTACATTAATGACCATATAAACAAATATTTCAACCAGATTGAAATTTAGGGTATGTACACTACCGTTCAAAAGTTGGGGGGTTTTAACATTTTTGATAGAAGTCTTTTACAAAATACCAAATTTAAAAGTCTTATAAAACCAAATTATTTGATCAAAAACACAGTAAAATATTACTGTGAAATTTTACAATTTAAAATGTAATTAATTCCTGTGACGGCAAAGCTGATTTTTCAGCAGCATTACTCCAGTCTTCAGTGTCACATGATCTTTTAGAAATAATTTTGATGCTGATATGTTGCTAAAGAAACATTTCTTAATGTTTTTTTCCCAAGATTTTTTATTGATGAATAGAAAGCTTAAAAAGATAGCTAAAAGATATGGATAGCTTAAAAGCTTATATATATATATATATATATATATATTTTTTTTTTTTTTTTTTTTTTTACACAAATAGCGTTAGGAAAAGTTACTTTTAAAAGTACAATATTGTGTTACTCCCTAAAAAAAAAGAACTAATTATGTTACTGTTTATGAAAAGTAATGCGTTACTTTTACATTACTTTTAAAATCTGGGTAGGGCTTGCGTGTTTGTTTTTAATATAAAACGTTTTTAGCAAATGTAAAAGCCCTTTCACATCTAAAAAACTGGCATTCCTTTTTTGAAAAGTAACTCAGATATTCTTGTAAATGAAAAAAGTGACGAGTTACTTTACTAGTTACTTGAAAAAAAGTTATCTGATCAGGCTTTACTTGTAATGTGTTACACTGATAACAAATGTACTGTCACATTTTTAATGCATCCATGCTAAATAAAATGATTACATTTCTTAAAATAACATTTCATGACATTACTTTTGAAAGGGTATATATAAACAATACTTGCAAAAATGTCAGTGTATAAACAGTACTTTTAACGAAATCTAAAATGTGATTGGATTCAGTGCTTCTAAACACACCCATTTTCCACTGCAAAGTTCCCACTGTGATGACCAAATCAAAGAGAAGTACACACAAGTACAATAAAAAGGACTTTAGACAATTATTAACACCAGACACACACATTCCAGTCTTACCTTCACTGCCAGCTCTAAGTGTGCAGTCTGAAGCCACACTAAGTGTGCGAGACTCCACCGAGTCCAGGCTCTCGACTGAGTCCTCCCTCCTGTAGCCCGACTGCTTCAGACTGAACAGATCCTCTCTGTCAGAAAACCAGCCCTCTGCGTACCCACTGTCCCTCACATTCGACTTGGACTGCACAGACTCCTCCAGAGCCTGGTAAATGGTGAATAAAGAGCCAAAACTTCAGAGAGGGCTGAAAAGTGAGTTAGCAAACAGACTTGATCGCATGTAGACTTTAACAGTGATTTTTCATTTTACTGACTGAAAAAAAAAAAAAATTACCTACGAGTAATATGCCGGTCAGTTCATTGAGAATTACTATGCGGAGGCTGACAACACTGACTTACGCTTAACTGAATCATTTTATCAGTAGCCAAAATGAATGGGGAGTTCTGGACCTGCATGACGCCTTTGTAAAACAAAACCCAAATCACACGAGACTCAATTGTAATGTAATGATTCTGACTAGCAAGGGGCTTGTTTGTCTTATGGATCTATTGCAATGCATAAACACCTGATGGAAATAAAATTGTAAAAACTTTGTGAAATGTTTTCAAATTAAATTAGAATGTATGTACACATTGCTATAGACACATCAAATTGGTCTTGAAAACATTACAGCATTGCAGCAAACCCTTGTTTACTTAATAATTATTCAATAATAATAATAATAATAATAATAATAATAATAATAATAAAAATAAAAATAATAATGTTTTTAAACAGAAATCTAAAAGTTATTAGATTATAATCATCAAACTGGCATTTTGACATTTTCACAACTCTAAGACCTTGTTTTATAAATATTTTATTAATATTATAACATTATTACTATTATTATTTTGTGTTTACCAAATAAACAAGGATTAAAAAGTAAATTCATCACACTGAAGGTATTTTAAGCTGTAAACAAAGTTATATTTTAACTTTTGTGAAACACTGATAATTTCATCCTTATTTATTCTATGTACACTACCAGTCAAAAGTATTTGAACAGTAAGATTTGTAATGTTTTTTTAAAGTTTCTTCTGCTTACCAAGCCTGCATTTGAGCCAAAGAACAGCAAAAACATTTTAAAATATTTCTTGTAAACTATTTTTTTTTTTTTTTACAACTTAAAATGTAATTTATTCTTTTGATTTCAAAGCTAATTTTTCTGCATCATTACTCCAGTCACATCCTTCAGAAATCATTCTAAGATTCTGATTTTGCTTCTCAAAAAAAAAAACATTATGTAGAAAACAGCGGAGCAGAATTTTTTCAGCTTTTTTGATGAATATAAAGTTCAGAAGGACAGCATTTATCTGAAATAGAAATCTTTTGTATTGTTATAAATGTCTTTATCTTCACTTGAGCAATTTAAAGCATCCTTGTTAAAAAAATAAATCATATTGACAGCAAGCTGAATGGTATAGTGTATGATGTTACAAAAACATTTTTTATTTCAGATAAATGCTGATCTTTGTATATTTCTATAAGGTATCATGAAAAAATAAATTACTAAACTGTTTTAAATATTGATAATGATAATTATAATAATGTAACGCTGAAAACTAATGCTGAAAATTTAGCTTTGGTTACAGGAATAAATTACATTTTAAAATATATTTAAATGGATTTTATTCATTTATTTTATTTTATTTTATTTTTTTAAAGTAATCATTTTTTAAAATTTAACTGGTTTTGATGTACTTTAAAATCCAATAAATGCAGGCTTGGTGAGCAGAAGAGACTTCTCTAAAAACTAAAATTTTACTGTTCAAAAACTTTGGATTGGTACCATAATAATTTTATAAATTGAAATGGTAAAAAAAATAAAAATAAATGTGTAATTTATTAAATGGTATTTTAGAATAGAAACACATCAAACGAACATTTAGAATTAATCTTGTGCATCAGCTCTCAAACTTACATTGCACTTCCTGAATAAAAACAAATATTTTTTTCTGAAAAAAAATTAAATAAATAATAATAAATCATGTAATTAAAATAAATAAATAAATAAATAACATCAAAAGTAAATACCTTAGATAATGCTGTGCCCAGCAAACCTTCAAAGGCTTTAAGATTCAGCTGTGGTCCAGTGTAAAACGGATCAGACTGGGCCTTTCTCCCCAACCAGTATATAGTTATCAAAACCTGTATGCAATAACAGGATGTCAGAAAGAGAAAAAAATATTCAAACAAAAAGATACATTTCTAATTTAGAAATCTGAATCACAACTTTTACAAGTTTTAACATGAGATGACAAAAGCAAAGCCTCTGAAAACTCAGTGCTGTGCAAGATTGCGTGTGGCATGAATGGCTACTGTGACCCAGTTACATTCCTGTTCTCATCTACAAAACTATGACAATTTACACACAAACACACACACACACAAAATGCCAACAGGACAGGAATGTGGCACACGTACAAGACAATGGAGACAACCGGCCTTTGTGGCGCCCGTTGAATCTCTAAGATGAATTATTCTAATGAGGAATCAAATATTAGCAAAAAATTTCAAGTTAATGTCATCATCAGTACCACTTTTTTCCCCAGTATTCTTACTGTGAAACAATCATGAGAGCACTGGAGAACAATCTGGACTATCATAAGCATATAAGTGAGCCATCTGAGAACCATATGGAGGTACAAAACAAACACTTCTCTAAATGATTCATATTTCGAAATGTTGGTCTTTAATCCATTAATCCATATAGTGCATGCAAAGCAGTGTTTTAAGTGGCCCACTTTAAATGACACCGCAATAACACCTTCAGCCGAAGACTCTGATGAGATAAAATTACAAACCAACTTGTTCGGTATGCAAACTAAAGAGTCAAAGGCCAAATTGTGTCCACATTAAAGACAAGCCATGCATAGACACTCAATGCACCATTTAGTTCAGCAGTTATTGGATTGCGATTAAGAACAAGCTTTTAAAAGCAGAAAAACTTACATTTTTCAGTCTCCTGCTTGTCTCTTCACGTCTAAGCAGAAGGAGAGAAGGAGGTTAAATGTGATGAACATTCACTGTCACACACACACATACAGATCAGTTCCAGCAACTAAATCCACCCCATACCCTCCAATAAAATTAAGTCATTTCTATAAATGGACCTCAACTACATACCACATACGCTTTACAGTAAGTCTCTAATCACATACACTGATTTTTATTTTCAATAAGCATGACATAAAGGCTTGCAGTGCTAATTTAACAAAGGCAATCGGTAAGTGCTCAAAAGAAACTCTAAACTCTGACAGTGGAACATACTTGTTCTCGCAGTGTGCTGACATCAGACATGTGAGCCATCTGTTTGTCACCATGAACTATCAAATACGATTTTACAAAGGAATTCAGCTATTTAAACACCAGATGCTCATTACACAAAGTGTCATGTTTTCCTTAAAATAAGTCAGACAGGCTATAAGAAAACAGAACTTGAGCTGTGGTTCTGAGGTTATTAAGTGAAAGTGTGTATGTTGTTTTGTTGAGCCCTAAACCAACATGACTGCAAGAAAGTATGCAAGTTAAAAATAGCAGTCAGATCCACTATAGCTTCACCATAGCATTTGGTTTGAAGGGACAGTCATATGGAGCTAAATTTAGAGGTCACTGTGCCCCGCTCCACCCTCTAGTGCCCCTCGTCCCTCTACAAGGCCAATGGTAGGGACATTAAGCTCTCAGCAGGATGGACAACATGATTTATTGCTTAGGGTTGAGTCAGGACCTGAAAAATGAGGCTGTGTGATGAAATTCAAAGAACAAGAGCTGGGACTGAAATTAGTTATTGGAAATGCTTCATGGAAATTCCATATGGTTTTGAAAAGACCTTTTTTGTATAGACAGGGATAATAAAGCAGTGGTTCTCATAATTTCTTCTCTTCCATGTCAGTCTTTGACACACGTTCTCGGATTTTATCAAAAATATCTTAATTTGTCATCCGAAGGAGGAGATCTTGCGGGTTTGGAAAGACACAAGGGTGAGCAATTAATGACAGATTTTTCATTTTTGGGTGGATTATCCCTTTAATAGTATTTCAAATAAATTATGAAACCATATTTCTTCCATATGGTGTGGTGCAGCTTTAAATATTGAATAACAGGGGTCCTCCTAGTCAAAATAATTGAGAGCCAATGTGGTAGAGAGAGGAAACAAGAACAGGACACAAGGTAGAAGGAACAGAAACGGGAAAACACAAGCCAAACTAAAATTCCCAATGTCAACATGAGCACCATATCTCATATAGTAACTACAATGCCACACTTCACACAACTAATGCATGTATTAAACAATCTATTTCTTCTAAATATCTACACACTGTTATTCCAAAAGGAAAAGTTTGTCTTTTTAATTTTTCAACTTGTCCTGCTTCTAAAACAACTTGGATTTTAGGATGACATCACCCAGTCCTCTTATTTTTAAACCCCTTTTCTTCTATCCCATGGTATAAAGACACTTTTACAAATCCACTGAACATAAACATCATTTCCAGTTAACTGAAATTAGTGGTTTATGCTTAGAAAACATCTTCTCTAGCCCTGATCTTAATAATGACAGACCATAAGTCAATGCGTCATTTCTGACTGCTCTGCTATTTAAATGGCATCAGATTTGATTCAACATACATTTTCATAAGGCAACTTGAATAAAACATAGGTCTGGGTTGGTCAGGTATCATTGTTTGAGTTTAATGTCGGACAGATAATGTGTGACAAGACCCATCCAGCCTTTCATTTGGTATGGAAATCTAATCAAACTGCAAACACTATTCAAATGAACCCTCTTCCTGCAGTCACATAAAAGACTGGCTTCTTTCTTTATACTCACACAAACAGCTAAAGCAGTAATAAATTTTAAACGCATACAGACAGGTTTGCATCAGATGTTTAAGGCTTATTGAATTACACAAATATAATGCAAAAGAGACATTAGAAGGCACATGCAACCAGTCCAACATAACCGATCTTACAACCTGCAATGTAACAAAGAAAAAAAAAACGGCAAATAAGAATTTCAGCTTTCACTTCTCTCTGCTCACCTGACAGTCACACGTGTGGATACATCTTGCAGGTCTCCAGGATGAAAGAGCTGTGCCTCATTAAGCCCTAGCTTCATGCAAGCCTTGAGAAACACATTCACGTTGTCCTGAAGAGAGACCAAGCCTGACTATTGCAGCTAGTGTAAATGAAAAGTTAGAAGTCATCTGCAATTCTTAGCTATCCAAGAAAAGAAAAAAAAAAGTTTAGCTGAGAGTACTAGACAGGAAAGCTTGGATGACGAAGCCCCACTGAGAATAGATCAGCGTAAGAAACTAGTTAACCAGAAAAGGGGTGGGAACTGAAGGAGACAGTTGTCAGATACTGTCCACTGTCTACTGGAATCTTCTTGACTTGTGGGAAAATGTCTTGGTTTATACAAGTATGCCTGAATCATTTCATGATAAAATAATTGTTTCATCGCAGATGACTCAATCATAATTTTAAATCGAAATAAATCTGCATTTAAAATTTTGCTCACCAAGCCTGCAATTGGAGTGGAGAGCCTGTTCACTCGTTTGATGATGCCTGGCTTCAATGTGTTGATCAGACTGAAAACAGATTAAATATATTTTAAAGAATTAGCTCACTTTCAGAATAAAAACATAAAAAATAAATAAATAAATAAAAAGTAAAACACAAGTTTTGAAGTTGGAGAAATTTTTTTTTTTTTTTCCACCCAATCCTACCTTTTTGAACCGGAGTACACAGACGAAAAACTAACCATGCTGTCTAACATGATTACATAATGTGTGAAGTTGCACATGTGCACTGCACAGCTAGTGCAAGACAAGCATTTGGGGTTAAAAAAGTATATACATGAAGAGTTCAGATGCGAAAGCCCCTAAATCCATCTGAAATCTTTCTTCAAAAAATGCATTTTTATCAGGCTCCGATGTATAGGTTTCTATGTAAGTACTGGTACTTCTGATTGGGCTGAGGGTGGGATTTTAGCGCTTTTGAAGGAAAATTTATTTTGACGGACGTATAATGTGTGTCAAGAGCATTCACTCAGTATCATCATCTCATTTTTGACCGAGATGGCTTTTAGCTGGTTTTGCATCTGAACTATTCAAATTTTTATTTTATTTTTTAGAAAATGAAAGATTTTTTTTGTTTTGCTATGTAAGACCTTTATTTCTACACTGGGATTGTGTAGGGCCCTTTGAAGATGCTTTAAATCTAGGGCTAGGCGATATGGCCAAAAAATTATCACTATAATTTTTTTTTCATATCAGTGGATAATGATAAATGTTTAAAAAAAAAAAAAAAAAGAGGGCTGTCAAACAATTAATCGCATCCAAAATAAAAGTTTATGTTTACATATTATATGAGTGTTTACTTTGTATATTTATTATTAGGGGTGCAACGAATCGCAGTTGCAGGGGTGCAACGCTTCGGCATGCACGTGACCCGCGAATTAATAATTCAACTTGCAGATAATCCTCAATTTAATCCTAAATTTTTAACAATCACAGAGAAAAAGAGCCTCCTGCGTCATTCAAATCGCATGTATGGGAGCATTTTGGCTTCCTTGTAAAATATAATGATGATGGAAGAAGGGTGGTGGACAAAACTGTTACAGTGTGTAGGCACCGTGGCACGAGAAAGCCGTATGAAAGCGGCAATACATTGAGCATGTGCGCTGTTCTGTGTATGCGTTCAGAGACGGAACAGAACACGGACAAGTAAAGTGAACGTTTAGCTTAAGATGTTACCTAAACGGTCAAATACATGCAAATATAGGTCAAAATGCGGCGTTTGGTGATTATTTGTGTGATCCTTCGTCAGTTGTCTCAAATTAACAATCGCAATCGCGATGTCAGCCTGTGCAATTATATGACGGGAAAATGTTGCGATTATATTATTTTAAGTGTGTGCACTTGAGAACACATGCTTTCTGAGAACAGTTTGCCTATTTTCCATGCTGCGAACAAAACAAAACAACAGATTAAATAAATAAATAAATAAAAATGAAAAAAGATCTGACAGTCTCTCAGTATAGGCCGTGCACGTGTGGCGTGTATGCGTGCACGTTCACTTGTGTGCGCAGCGCTGAGACCAGAATGAAGATGAGTGCCGAGGAGACTGATCTGGTAGGCAAAAAAATCGTGATCGCAAACGCATATCGCAATATTGACCTCAATAATTGCAATATGAAAATTTTCCCAAATCGTGCAGCCCTATTATTCATTAAATACACACACATACATGTATACATTAAAACTAAATATATATGTGTATATATATATATATATATATATATATATATATATATATATATATATATATATATATATATATATATTATATATATATATATATATATATATATATTTATACCTGTATACAATTTAGATTATAAATAAATAAGTATTTTAGATAAAAATCTAAAATATTTTTCCTTAATATATACATGCATGTTTGTGTATTTATATATACATAATAAATATACACAGTACACAAATATATAGTATGTAAACAAACTTTTATTTTGGATGCGATTAATCGTAATTAATCGTTTGACAGCACTAAAAATAAATAAATAAATAAATATAAATATATATATTATTTTTTTTTCTTTCTTTCTTTCTACTATGTAAAAAATGTTAAATGTGGCTTTAAAATATTCTTTATGGTCAGAACATGACAAACAATTCATGTTTTTGGAATTCTTCACACTTTTTTTTATTCACATTTTGTCACTTAGAAACACATTTGGTAGTAACTTGATTTAGAATGCAGATGTAGATTTATGTCAAAATCAGTAATATCTGTAAAAATTGTAGCAATTTTTATGGTGAACCGTAATGAGTTTTTTAAATTATTATTATTATTATTATTATTATTATTATTATTATTATTATTAACCATTGCTCTTTCATAGTATCATGATAATAACAGTTTAAACCACAAATATAGCATTTCAATACCATGGTAAAATATAATATGGTTCCAAGGTATTTTTTAATAACTGTAAAAATGTAAAAAAAAAAAATTATATATATATATATATATATATATATATATATATATATATATATATATATATTGTAATTTTATCCCATTGCTCCTCCTTCAATACATTTAATACATGTCTACATTAATAATATAATAAAATTCAACAAATATAGCCACATTTCTGACAATACCACAGTTAGTGCTACTACAGTAAATCTATGGTAAATGATGGCTATTTGTAGATTAAAAAGGCTTCTGACTATCGTGGAGCACTGTTTCTCTCTTGTTTGTCAGCACGGTTACATCTTGCTATAAACTGAGTTTGCGTTCTTCACTGAATTCAAGCACTTCTGGTGCTGTTTAGTGACCAACACTCACCAGCGAGTAAAAGCATCTGCTCTAGTAAGTTCACGCTGTGCCACGGTTTGAACTTTGATCCGAGTGGATAAACGGTCCGAGTGGCACACTTTGACCACATTTGCCGTATAAACATTATATTGAACATATATCGAACTTTTGTTATAGTGTATTGAAGAAATTCATATTGCATGGTAATTATGGTTAACGATTTATCACCCAGCCCTAATTGAAACTGCAGTTTGGACCTTCAAATCATTGATTCCAATTGAAGTCCACTGTATGGGGAAAAAATAACTGGAATGTGTTCCTCAAAAAATGTAATTTCTTTGCGAATGAAGAAAGAAAAACATGAACATCTTGGATTACATTGGGGTGAGTAAATTATCAGGATTTTTATATTCTGGAAGTGAACTATTCCTTTAATATTCTGCAAATGAATCCATTGTTATGCTTAAAAAAAAAAGAATAATATAAATAAAAGAATCATTTAAATATAACTTACTCGCTTAGAAGGACCCCGTCCTCTAAGGCCACTCGAAAGCTCTTACTTCCAAAACGCTTTTTCGTCACTTCCTGTTGAGAAATTAAATCCAAACAGATCACAAACACAAACTAGGACTAACAATATTATAAACAAATTTTTATTTTGACTAAAAGCAGTTCTTTTAAATTGATTCATCATTATGGCATGCAGTTGCTTCAAACAATGATATAAAGCTATTTAAAACATCAATCAATGTAAATTACGATAATTGTAAGTAATAATCACAATTACAGTCTCAAGGGAACTCAAGGGAATAAGCGACAATTATGATTTGTCATAATCATGCAGCCCTAATAAAAGCAAATCCTGTCAGCAACATATACAGATTACCAGGGTTGGGGGTAATGCATTTCAAGTAACGCAAGTTATGTAATAATATTACTTTTTTCAAGTAACTAGTAAAGTAACGCATTACTTTTTAATTTACAAGAAAATATCAGCAGTTACTTTTGGTTTCCTTTATGTATTTAATCCCATTTTATTAACCAATAAATCTGCTTCTGGCCTTTGTTGATCCAATTCAACCATACTAATAAGCAAAACTTACTTTAACGAACATTTTTCTCATTGCTGAAGAGCGTTGAACTTCCTTTTCCTACAGTTCTACTGTACAGATGTGAATTTACTTTTCCTTCAGCCTTAGGCTTATTAATTTCACTTTTTGATGTGAAAGGGCTTTTACATTTGCTAAAAATTTAACTTTTTATATTAAAAACAAACAAGCCCAAGTAATGTAACTAATTACTTTTTAGGGAGTGAGGCAATATTGTAATGCATTACTTTTAAAAGTAACTTTCCCAAAGCTGCAGATTACAAAGTAAGAATTCATTTCATTGAGAGAATGTCCACAGACAGGAAACCACAGGCGCTCTCAAAAACATGGCATGTTACTTTCCACTCCAAGCAGATATATTTCAGAGCACATTCTGATCTTCAGAGATCATATGCAATAGTACACCACATAATTGCTTTTACTGCCATTAAGCAAGTAAAACAAACTGTGAGCGAAATCAACAAGTGCCCTATAATTCCCCCAAAAAAGAGAGAGAAAAAAAGAACACCACCACTATCTCCACTGCTAACCTCAGATGGCACAATCACAAATTAAGCTGTGCCATCACTGAGCCAAGTTAGGGAGCTCTCTAACCAAAACCACACTTTCTCTCTTTTTGTACTGAATTTGTTCCAGTCAAATGATCATCCATTAAGTCATCCTATCCACACATTATAACTGTGTACATTCCTTCCTCCATTATGCCACACAGTGCAACATGTTTAAAGACTTTAGAGGTGCCCAAGCAAGAAGCACCTGACCATACCAGTCATGTGGTGGAATGGACATTTGGCAAGCAGAATGTGACAAACAACTCAGGGGTCCTTTGTGTTCAGATTGAGATGCACTGAAGCATCCATGCCTGATGCCTGGCCAATTCTGCATCCTGATCATCAGCTTGTTTGGGCACATGGAATGTAATACATCAATGGCTGCTTGTGTACGGTCTACACCAAAAGAGACCTGAGAGAGCCAAGGCCCAAGGCAGGCTCTAAAAGATCTGACAGCAACTTACAATTCCATTATTTTATCCCCTTTTCAAATACATTTCAAAGCATAGAAATGACTAATCTACTGTAATATTTTTGCACGTATGAATCACGTGCAACAACAAAGATGCAAGAAGCACCGCTATTCTAGGTGGCACAGGAGTGGTAGGTCAGGAAATGGTGGTTAGATCTTAGTGGTAAGACTTCAACGCAGTTTGCTGAAAGCGAGAACACATTCAATATGCAAAGCTAAACACTTATAAAATAAATACATTTAAAATATATTTTAAAAAAATGTGTTTCAAATACATTATCTTCTTTTGAACTTTCTATTCACTAATGAATAGAAGAACATTTACACAAACACAGAGCAGCAAAGCTGTTTTCAACACTGATAATAATAATAATAATAATAATAATAATAATAATAATAATAATAATAATAAATGTTTCTTAAACAGCAAATTAGAATGATTTCTGAAGGACCATGTGAAACTTCAAGAGATGAAAAAAAGAAAATTCTGTCATTTATTACTCACCCTCATTCTTTCATCTTCAAAACACAAATTAAGATATTTTTAATGAAATCCAAGAGCTTCTTTGTGCACAAAAGGTATCCTCATAGCTTCACAAAATTAAAAAAAAAAATAGTTCACCCAAAAATGAAAATTTCCCCATGATTTACTTACAAGTCATCCTAGGTGTATATGACTTTCTCCTTCGAGACGAACACAGTCGGAGTTGTTTTAAAATTTATCCTGGCTCTTCCAAGCTTTATAATGGTGGTGGATAGTAGCCAGATAGAGATAGAGATTTTAAAGTTCAAAAAGAGCATATATCCATTGTAAAACTAACCCATACGCCTCCAGGGGTTCCGGTTCAATCAAATAAGGCTGTGCAGAAAAACTCAAGCTCTTCTTCTCTTATAGTGAAATCCGCTGTCATTTTTTAACTTCTCAGTTTCGACTTTTAATTTGTTACCGGCGTTTAATATTGCTCTATCCTCGTTTGTTTATTCTCACCAGAGCTTACACTACGAGTGCGGCTTAGGTCATACATTGAGTCAGAGGTCAACGAAGAAGCTGGATCTCGACTAACGCGAGTACGGCCGTTGCCGGAAGTCAGTGATTTGAGTTTATAATTTTAAAAATATAAATATTTTTGTTATAAAAAAAAAAAATCGATGGATCCACTTCAGAAGACGTGTTAACCCCCGGAGGCGTATGGGTTAGTTTTACGATGGATATATGCTCTTATTGGAACTTCAAAATCTCAGCTACTATCCACCACCATTATAAAGCTTGGAAGAGCCCGGATAGATTTTAAAACAACTCAGACTGTGTTCATCTGAAAGGAGAAAGGCATATACACCTAGGATGGCTTGACGGTAAGTAAATTATGGGGAAATTTTCATTTTTGGGTGAACTATTCCTTTAAGGTTGAAGCACTGATGTCACATGGACTATTTTAACAATGTCCTTACTACCTTTCTGGGCCTTCAACATTGTAGTTCCCTTGCTGTCTATTGAGGCTCAAAAAGCTCTCTGATTGTACCAAAAAGTGTCTTAATTTGTGTTCCAAAGATGAACAAATGCCCTACGGGTGAAAAATTCTTGACAGATTTTTCATTTTTGGATGAATTATCTCTTTAAGACTGGAGTAATGGCTGCTGACAATTTAGCTTAGCCATCACATGAATAATTACCGTTTACAATATATTAAAATAGAAATTCATTTCATTTCACAATATTACTGTACGTGCTGTATTTTAGCAAATAATGCTGCCTCAGTACACAAGATATCATGCAAAAATCTTACTGACCCCAAACTTGTGAATGGTAGAATATGCAATAAAAGCAACATGGTATTCTTTGAAATTTCATATAAATACCATGGTACAAAAACAGTTCATAGAACTCAATAAATACTATATCATCAGATACATTACTGTACTGTATTACAGATACAGTACTTTTTACTAAGGCCATTACAATGCAAATTTTGTCATTGCAGGATGACATTTAATAAAAGTCACTCCGATGAAAGCAAACAAAGCATTACATCATTATTCAAACAATCAACAGCTTAATAAAGGACGACACATGATGCCTACGATTCTATGGAGGTGATGGTACTTGGCTACTTTGCAAATGGTTTAAAGCTGATAAAAAAAGTCAACCACAAATGGTACAGGTAATCTAAGGCTGCTTTAAAAATATACGCATTCAAGACAGAAGGGAACATCATGATCAATGTTATCGTGTCTAGTTTCCATTTAATTGGCCCTCCTAAAATAACACTCAGGAAATAAAGCATTTCCTGAGAGCTCACACACATCAGTAGAAGTTCTTTGCATTTTGAAAAGTGCATGCAATACTAAAGCTGGGCTAAAATATCTGTCAGGTTATTTTAAAAGTTGCCTGACTTGCATATTTAAAGCATTAGATTCTCTGAGCACTCAAAAAAAAGTCAATCTCAACAGAACATGAGAGTGAACCGACCTGCACTTTTGTGGCCAACATGGGGGAAATACTTGATAATGATGTCATTACCTCAATCCATCTCTGTGCCTCCTGGAACGCCAGCTCACAGCTGACTGCAGACTGCTGACGCCACTCCATCACACCTGTGTGCATTTCACAATGATAACTAATGTAAATATATAACAAATTGAGACATTTTACATTCAAAGACAAGGGACACAAAGGAATATTTGAAAAATACATACTAGTCAAACGTTTTTTAATGCTTTTCAAAGAAGTCTCTTCCAAGCCTGCATTTATTTGGTCCATAGTACAGCAAAAACTGTAAAAATGGTAAATATTTTTACTATTTAAAGTAACTCTTTTGTTTAAAATATTTAAATATATTTTAAAATGTAATTTATTCCTTTAATTTCAAAGCTGATTTTTTAAGCATCATTACTCCAGTCACATGATTCAACAGAAAACATTCTAATTTACTGATTTGCTGCTCAAAACAGCAAACATTTATTAATATTATGTTGAAAGCAGCAGAGTAGAAATTTTCAGGTTTCTTTGATGAATAGAAAGTTCAAAAGAACAGCATTTATCTGAAATAGAAATCTATATAATGATGCTAAAAATATAGCTTTGATCATAGGAATAAATTACATTTTAAAATATATTCAAATAGAAAGCAGTTATTTTAAATAGTAAAAATATTATTTAAAAAAATATTACAAAACGTTCTTTGGATCAAATAAATGCAGGCTTGGTGAGCAGAAGAGACCTCTTATTTATTGTTCACATTTATTGTTATTTCTAGTGTTTATTAACAACTGTTTCCGAACAGTTACAACATTATTGTTATTTAAAGCTGTTGGAGTTGTTTCACTGTTGGAAGCAGATAAAGCTTTAATTTAATATAACTGTAAACACGTAAAACAGTGAAAGACAAAACATGCCATAAATATGTATCACAGACAATCAATTTTGGTCAAAATTAGACTAAATATATCAAAGAAGCAGAGCTGAAATCACACCTAGCAGTTCTGCAGCAGTATACAGATCTTTGCTACATCAAAAACAGATAATAAAAGGGAGATATTATGACTCGTCTTAGTAATGTCACTTAGTTTTAATGCCACTTAGCAGTCTTAGTCATTTCATTTTAGAACAGACAAACTATTACTTGTGTAATTTTTAGATACAATTTTTAGTTTTGGCAAAACAAAACTAATCCAACAATCATTTGCTATTTGGGTGACACCAAAGGACTAAAAACACAACCACAAGAGAAAAGTGACGTCCCTTGAGGTGACCCTGAACGGGTTAAAATGAACTTCCATCACCTCCTCCATGTTTGCAACCCCAAAATATCTTTCATGTGATTCATAACACTGCGCACCTGTGGCACCTTAGAAGCATCTCAAGTGGAATGACTCAAAACTTACCTTCTAGCCCCTGTTTCAATTACTTTTATTGATTTCCTGTAACTACTCTTAAATTTCACTTCCCAGATGTGTCGACTCGAAAGAGCAAGGTGTTTCCCGCTACCAGTGCTCGTGCCTCCAACACAACTTTTTTAATCTGTTGCAAACATTGCTCTTCAACTTCACACCTTGAAGTCTCTGCAGCCTTCCTTCCACAGTTGTCGTGAGCAGGAACAGAAATGTCCCCGTTCGGTGATGAGACACAGGCAGTGAGCGCACAGGACAGTTTGTGTGTTTGTAGAGGCAAGTGCATATGTAGTGATGATGAGTTGTTTAAATATATGCCACGCCCCCTGCTGCTATAAAGAGTGATGACATATGTCGTGCTATGGCATATGATCAGCAGATGGCGACAAAGATTCACTTCAACAACGTTGTCGTCTTCTTGAACGCCGTAGAAAAAGACAAGGGCCCAAACTTTTTATTTATCAATACATTTTAGCACTTCAGTTCTAACTAACGTTAGCATGAAAAATAACACTTAATATCATGTGTTTAGTTATGCCAGCACAGTCAAGGGAAGTCAACTGTACTATTTAATAAAATGACCACACAACCAGCTAACATTTTAACATTTTAATGTTCATTATGATTTCATTTCCATGTTAGTTTACCAATCATGTTTTGATAAACTACCATGGAAATGAAATTATAATGAGTATTTTATCATTTCAAATTTTATTTGGATAAGAACAAAAGATCCATGCCTAAAAAAAGGCACTAGCATGTTAGGTCTGAATATGAACTGTGGTTTACACTGCTAAGTGCTTTTAACCTCACAGATGAGTTTTGGGCAGAAAGGCTACGCCACAGTGTAATCTAATCCAATCAGAGATCTCCGTAATAATGATTGACAGGCCTTATTAGGCCCGCCTGCTGTAGGTGTTAAAGGACATTTATTAAATTTTAATTGTATTATTATTTATTCATTTAGCTATAGATGCAAACTTGTGGTCTTATATCTTTCCATTAACATTTAGAAAAATGTTTCATGAATTTTCTTAAATCTCTTTACTCTTAGTGATGCCTATTCATGCCTGTTAAGATCCATAATATACATATTTATATAATGCATATACACACATGATGCAGTCAGGTAAGATGCAAAACTGCTGTTTGTTGCATCAGTAAAATGCTTATAACTTACATCGAGAGGTGCTTTCAACAGCTGGAACTAAAACAGGAAGTGCTTCATCCAGCGACAGGAAGTGTTAACCAAAGCTGGAGCGATGTACAAGCCTGTCTGCCCACTGGTTTCCTGTGTGACTAGTCTGCTGTCAGACAACCAACACTTTATCACACTATTGTTGTCATCTGATGAACATTAAGACAGAAGTATAGATTTCAAAGCATGCTAGAAGCTCTTCACAGGATGTTGGTGAAAGGTGTCCTCAGTTTTTGTCTATAAACTTTGTGGTTTCACTTGTGAATTTGAATGATAAATGAAAATTTAATGATAAATTTATTTGGGTGCACGTTTTTGACAGATAAGTTGGATGTCTTGTATATAGATAGTGTAATAAGAGAACACAGCATTATGCACAGTTGAAGTCAAAAGTTTACATACACCTTGCAGAATCTGTAAAATATTAATTATTTTACCAAAGTAGGAGAGATCATACAAAATGCATGTTATTTTTTGTTTAGTACTGACCTGAATACGATATTTCACATAAAAAATATTTATATAGTCCACAAGAGAAAATTATCGTAGAATTTATCAAATTACCCTGTTCAAACGTTTACATACACTTGATTCTTAATACTGTGTTTAGCTGATAGTTGTTCATGAGTTCCTTGTTTGCCTTGAACAGTCAAAATGCCCGCTTTGTTTTAGAAAAGTCCTTCTGGTCCCACGTTATTATTATATTATTATTTGATTATTTCTAACAATGGCTGTATGATTTTGAGATCCATGTTTTCACACTGAGGACAACTGAGGGACTCATATGCAACTATTACAGAAGGTTTAAAAGCTCACTAATGCTTCAGAAGGAAAAATGTTGCATTAAGAACCAGGGGTGTTTTTTCATTTAGTACTGCCTTTCAGAAGCTACAGAAGACACGTTCCCCAGAAAACAACATAAGTTAAATTTTCCCTGATGTTCAAATTTCAAAAGTTTTCACCCCCTGGCTCTTGCATTGGTTTTCCTTCAGACGCATCAGTGAGTGTTTGAACCTTCTGTGATAGTTGCATATGAGTCCCTCAGTTGTCCTCAGTGTGAAAAGATGGATCTCAAAATCATACAGTCATTGTTCGAAAGGGTTCAAAAACACAAAAATGCTGAAAAAAAAAACAAAGAATTTGTGGGACCTAAAATCTTTTTCTGAAGAACAGCAGGCAGTTTAACTGTTCAGGACAAACAAGGGACTCATGAACAACTATCACTAAACAAACAAAAAATAAATAAATAAAAAAAATAAAAAAAAAACACAGCTGTGGATCATTCAGGTAACACAGTATTAAGAATCAAGTGTATGTAAACTTTTGAACAGGGTCACTTTAATAAATTCAACTATTATGTTCTCTTGTGGAGGGTATGTTAACATTTTATGTGAAATATCTTATTCAAGTAAGTACTAATTAAAAAATAACATGCATTTTGTATGATCCCACTTATTTTGATAAAATAATTAACATTTTGCACATTCTGCAAGGTGTATAAACATTTGACTGCAACTGCACATATTATGGTGGATGTGCTGCACATCAAAAGCTCTTAAAAAGATTGCACTTGTCTACTTTAAAGGCCAAATCTCTAAAAGAAATCTCTAGCAATAAAGATCTATAGTTGTGTCAGTCTGGGGAAAAAAAAAATGTTTTGTGTACAAAATGAAACAGTTGTTTTATTGAGAGGCCTAGTCTGATTGGCAATATATGTTAAGTACACAGATTCAGGTCAAACAAAAGTGGTCCAAAACTGAAGCCAATTATAAGATTCCTTAGTGGGTTCGATATTCCAAAATCGTTTTCCTCATCAGACATAACTGGTCTTTTAAAGTTAGTTCAAGCCCGGCCAAGAGATCAGAGTTTAAGTAAACATTCTAGAGGTTCTAGAATTCTTAGCAAGCTGAAGTAGATCTAATAATCTTTTGCACATCCATTGCCATAGACTTCTATTACATCCTGATCTTAAAATGTGTGTTTTTGATTCTAATGCTTGGTTTCTGAAGCCACTGGATGGAATGAGCTAAACTAGAAACATACTAAGAAAATTTGTTTACAGTTTGGAGTGGCTATGAGGTTCACCACACATATTAGAGGTGATGTTCATCTAGCTCTAACCCACTCTTACTTACTGGATATATGCTGGATATACATGTGAAAAAGTGTTCCAGAAATGAATAGATAAGTGAATGTTGGTTTGGCAAGGCATGTTTGCGTGAGAGACATTCTTTTAAGCAACAATGAAGTTTGGTTATAAAACAAACATTTAACCAGAGCCAGTGCTACAGTTCACAAAGGTTGAAATTAGCCAATTTTCTTTCCATCTTTGAGGGATCATTTCTATTGTTTTCAGCTACGTAATGGAACCTTTGTTTAATGATGGTTATTGTGAAATATCTTTTTCTCGCACCAATATGCAATTTAAATTTTTATTTTTTACATGATTTTTAGATTCCACACTCTAAAAATGCCTCGTATATTTGCTGTAGAGCCTCAGGGTGAGCATGTATGTATGTATATATGCTTCTTTTGTCCCTGTCCACAGACTGGTGGTCTATTTCACCTAGAGCTGGCCAGCTGTTTAGAGTAGCACTATACCAGCAGTACAGTTCTCCGAACACTGTAGCTTTGTCCTGATCTGGCATTGCCCAGCAGACATGAGAATAGGGAGGGATAAAGAAGGTGGGCAGCCAGAAATGTTAGTCCAGCCAAGAGCACATTTCACTCCTGTTAACACATATTTTAAAACACTACTAGCATCCAACCTCACTCCCATTACAAGGTTTAGCAAATATTTGATGACAATGTCAAAACTGAATGAATCAGACCAAGAATGAGTTCACCCTATTTTGTACTGAATAACGTAGAACAGTTGCTAGAATTAACATCTAGATTTTTTAATGTTCTGAGCAAAATGTGAGCGGTGGACAGTGTAAATATCACCTTCCATTAGGGCTTAAACAGTTAGTCGACATTATCGACAACGTCAGATATTTTTGTTGAGTAGTCGTTTGATCTCATATGACGTAATGTAAGAGCATGCAATAATGCGGTTTGACCTGTGTGGCGCTGTAGCGCAAGACTGTAATTCAGCCCTCCTGGATTCAATTCAAGAGAAGAAGACACAGCAATTCAGAGCAAACGCAGCAAAATCTGAGCGGCATTTGGATGAATATGTAAGTACGTATATGTATATATAGCGCTTTCCTCTCAGTAATGAAATAAACACAACAAAAACTGACAGCAGTGTGAAAGCAGCAGTTAAAAATGCATCTGAATATAATGATGTGGATGTTTGCATGAGCTCTGCAGTTCACTAATGTTAACTTACTCCAGTAATGTCCGCTCACGTTTATTTATATAGTCTCTTATGCAAAAGATAGCCTTAAACCACACGTCTTTGTGGTATTTAACATGAAAAACCTGTCGCTTTCGGTTAGAATTACAACTTGATTTCCTGTTACAAATCTGTGTGGAGCTAGCTAATGAGAAAATATTTTGATTAGTGAGGTAAAAAAAAAAAAAATCA
This sequence comes from Cirrhinus molitorella, assembly GCA_033026305.1. Taxonomy (NCBI): domain Eukaryota; kingdom Metazoa; phylum Chordata; class Actinopteri; order Cypriniformes; family Cyprinidae; genus Cirrhinus; species Cirrhinus molitorella. The sequence continues at coordinate 25,675,082 of CM065120.1, forward strand.
TTAAAGTGATAGTTTTGTTTACAGAGATCAAAACTTGCTCAGGACTGTTTTGGTTATCATAACCCTAAAAGGTATTTTAATACATTATGTTGTGAATAAAATAGTTTATCCAAAAAATCGCGCCTCTTATCACTTACCTAACTTGGCTTCTCTGTCTGTCATCTAATTTTGAGTGCCAAATACATCTATTTGTATAATGAACTGGTAACACTTTACAATATAGTATCATTTGTTAACATGAATGAACAATGAACAATACATTTATTGTATTAATGTATTCATCTTTGTTAATGTTGAAAACACGCGTTGTGATTTTTATAAATGCACCAGTAAATGTTGATATTAACATTAACTAAGATTAATAAATGCTGTAAAAGTTTTGTTCATTCTTAGTTTTTAAACCTTATTGTAAAGTATTACCAATGAATTGTATAATAATTGTATTTACATAATATGCTTTTCTAAAGCTGAAGTGACCTTTATTTATGTTAGAATATGCATAACATATTATTTTTACTAATTGCAAAAGCTGAATAATCAATCAAAGACTACTGATTAATCAGTGAAATAATCGACCATTAGTCGATTAATCATTCTAATAATCGTTAGATTAATCGATTATCAAAATAATCTTTTGTTGCAGCCCTACCTTCCATGGTGCTCAAATGAAGCGGGTGCAGTGTTGCCAGATTGGGTGGGTTTTTTGGGCTTTTGATAGTCTTGGACCGGAGAATAAGGCATTGTGCGCGTAGACAAAATTTGGGCAGCTTTTAAAACATTATAACCACCCAGTCGCTTTTGTTATTCAGGCCATGCTATTTTAATATGTCCGAGCTCAAATGTGTAGTGCAGTCATCAACTCTTTTTTTTTCCTTAACGCAACCCATGGTTCAGTTTAACAGAGACCTGTCAATCAATTTACCGTCTTTTATGTTGGTGAGATGTGATGATTCGTGAGTGATGGGGTTTTGGTGCTAGAAGGGGCACGATTTTTAATGTGCAGCTATGTATTCTTTCATTCATTTTATTTAAGTGACTGTGATGGCAAAGTGACCTAAATATAAGTTACACAATAAAAAGTCTAAGTGACTCAAAGGCTTCAAAGTATAATTGTAACTGAAATAAGGGAACAGCTGAATGAACAGTTAATTCTAATCTAAATCTAAACTGAATATGGGACTAGTGTACGATGCTGTGCTGCATCTGAACATCTTTTAAACCATCCAGGTATGCTTGGCATTGACAGCTGCTGAACTTGAACAGTTCTACATTATGTTCTAAAATGTGCACTTCATGAAATATATTGTTATTCCTGTCCGATAACGCAGAAGAAAAGGTAAGGACATTATTGTTAGTTGTTGTTCTTCTTATTATTTTATTTTTGCTGTTCGATTATAATAGTATGTATCAATAAATAGGCCTAACACATTTGCTTATTTTTACTTTGGGCATTTTACTGTTGGCTAAGTCATCGGTTAAATTCTTGATTGCCACTTTGAAAAGATTTCTGGACATTTTCAGCATATTTTCGGACTCCCTTTAATGTATTTGCCCTGTTTTAATCCATATCCCTGTGAAATTGATTATCTTTATTTTATTTTGTCATCATTATTATTTTTTTAAAGAGATAAAAATGGTCTTTATCAACCTTGATTGACATGGCAATACAATTCTATCACATCATTTTGGCAGTTAAAATTTTGGGCTGGTTTTTGTTGAAGTGGGCGGGTTTTAGTGAGCATTTGGGCTAGGAATCGTCAACCCGATCTGGCAACACTGAGCGGGTGGTTGCTATATGCTCTTCTTAGTCGTTACTTCTGTGGTCTGCATCAGTGGTTCTCAATCAAGGGGCCTCAGCAAACATACAAAGGAGCCTCAAGATGACCTAAAATAAAAATAGGTCAAAACACTTTGAAAAAAAAAAAAAAGAAGAAGTTGGACATATGAGTTAGCAATTGTAAAACTGTGAGTCATGTAAATTGATCAAATATAATGAATGTACATTTTTATAGTTATGCCGAGTTCTTAAATATTTTATCAAGTACAAATTATGAGGTTTTTTTTTTTTTTTTGTCCTTAAAGGGTTAGTTCACCCAAAAATGATAATTCTGTCATTAATTACTCGCTCTTATGTCGTTCCACATCCATAAGACTTTTGTTCATCTTAGGAACACAAATTAAGATATTTTTAATCAAATATGCAAGCTTTCTGACCCTACCTACACAAAAACACAACTACTACATTCAAGGCCCAGAAAAGTAGTAAGGACATTGGTAAAATAGTTAATGTGACATCAGTGGTTCAACTGTAATTTTCTGAAGCTATGAGAATGCTTTTTTGCGAAAGAAATAAAAATAACGATTTTATTAAACTTGTCAGTCTTCGACGCATGCGTGTGATGCTGCTGACGCAGGAGCTGGCAATCTGACGTAGAACCAGGATGCGCTTGTTTGACTTGCATTTTTTTGCCCAGCCTTACTTATCTGAATCAGAATATACAAACAATGAACTAAGATGGATGTTCTACATCAGAACGCATGCATCATGGTACTCTCGTGAACGCACGTCGAAGATTACCTTGGAAAAGATGAAATGGTTGAATAAAGTCTGAATAATGTCTGCAGGGTCTGAAAGCTTTTGGATTTCATCAAAAATATCTTCATTTGTGGTTCCGAAGATGAACGAAGGTCTTACTGGTTTGGAACAACAGGGTGAGTAAATAATGACAGAATTTTCTTTTTTGGGTTAACTATCCCTTTAATCCATTTCCATTTGATCACAAACGACTAGAAAATTCATTGGGCCTTTGAATATAGTTTTAGACAATCTTGGAGTCAAAAAGGTTGAGAACCTAGATGGTTTGGTTGACTGGCCTAAATCAAACCTCTCAGGTCCATATGATTCCAGCTAACAATTACTGAAATTTCTTGGAGGTTTGTTTTTGGTTTGAACAAAATAGCCTACAAAGAATATTCCGTTATTATTCATTAGTTCCCCAAAACATCTAACTGGGCACAATATGAAAACTTTCTGTGTTTTCTGGAATAAGACCACCCAAGATTATAAATAAATGTATATGCTATTTAATACTGCAAGGCATTGATAAAAAAAGGTCTATATGTTTAAAAAGATTTGTTATTTTACCCAGTATATTTGTATTTTTATGCTTATTAGACTTGGCATTAGCTTAGCAACACTTTTTTTTTTTAAGTCTGATGTCACACAACACTGTTTCTGGGTTCAAGTTCACTCTATCAGATGCCAAAAGCAAACAACATACAGTGTCAGTTTCCTGGGCCTTGAGAGTGTCAGTTGTGTTGCTGTCATTGCAGGGTCAGAAAGCTCTCGGATTTCATCAAAAATATCTTAATTTGTGTTCTGAAGATGAACAAAGGTCTTACGGGTTTGGAACGACAAAGCATTACAGATTAGTCACTTACGAAGTTCATTGATGTTAGGATGCTGTCTTCAAAAATTGTGAGTCAGCCAACTAGATTTTAGAACAAAGTTATAATGATTACCCAGAACAACTAATTAGAATGTCCTGGCCAAGAAATTCTCAATGTAATAACTTCAAATCTCTAATGAATAACATAGATGTGGTGAGGTAATTTTAAGTGTGTGTATGTGTGCGATCATGTCATGCGTTCTCAACAGGACCAAAGAAGGGTGACATAGTGAGAAGTTGCCATGGTGATGTCTTGTGGTATCACAAGACAAGGGTGAGAACAAACTGATGTGTCAGAGTTTGTCAGAGTGTTCACATGCACACCAACTGATCAACTTCCAATATCTGTAATAAGAGAGACACACTGGATAACATTTTATATCTCACTCTTGACTCAATATAACCAGTGAGGCACTCTGATGGGACAGTAGTAGTGAGGCGGTTTTAAATAGGTGAGGTAGAAGCTTTGCAGATTCTGGTGTGAGAGCAGAAGGCAGTCGGCAGTCTTTGCTGTGTTGTTATGAAGGCAGTGCCACAGAGAGAAACCATGTCAGTGGCTTGGTTGTACAACAATAAAGCATGGGTTGCATGTCAGAGTGCCTATGAGTCAGTGACAGTTTGCTGCTGTCATTTGCCGAATGGTCAATACATATAATAAGGCACTAATAGAACAATGACTCAGTATGCTAATAAGGCAGTACTGCAGTTCAAGCCTTCATTTACTCTCCCTCAAATTATTCCAAACCAGAATGGCTTATTTTCTTCTGTGGAACACAAAAGGAAAATGTTTTAAGACTGCACTGGTTGTTTTTTAGGCAGTTTATCCATTATAATAGGGACTGGAGGTTTCAAGCCTCACCATAAAAAGTACCATTAATAGTAGTCCACTCAACTTGTCTACTATATTCCAAGTCTTCTGAAGGCATAAAAGCGGTTTTGTGTGAGAAACAAAAAAATAAGTTATTAACTGATAATCTTTCACTATATGGCCTGCACAAGGCACACAAATCTGATTTGTGAATTAAGAAATTTGAATAGTTTTGTGGATTGGATCAAATGGTTCACTGAAATTAATGATAGGTGCATGACTGATATATAGCTACAAAAAGCCATCATAGCTTCAGAAGACTTAATATAACACAGATTCTTATGAATCATTGAAACATACTTTTTGTAACCTGAAAGCTCCAGTATCCACAGAGTGCTGCAGCTGAGTCCTAAATCCTAGAAACAAGTTAGCATTTTTGCACTTTCAGTGCCATTGTCTTGAAGCCAATGTTTTTTTTTTTGTTTTTTGTTTTTTTGAATGGGTTTTTGGTTAAATGCCTAAAATAATGTCTAACAGAAGCTCTCAAGTTTTATTCTACAATATAAAACACATCAGTAATGCTTCACTTTTATCCTGGGTTAAAAAACATTTCTGGGTTATTTGGCAACCCAGCACTGGATAAATATTGGACAGAACACATGCTGGATTGTTTTAGCCCATTGTTTTATACAGTAACCCTGGGTTGTATACTGGGTTGTTTTTTGACATAGTGCTGGGTCAGTAAACATATTGAAGGTTTTTCATTCTAAATAATAAAAATGCACTCTAGAATCAGTTTTATATACTGGACAAGAACAGTTATTCAATGTCAAGTCAGTCTTTTACAATCATTAAATCTTCAAAAACATTCTGTAAATGATTTAGGATGTGACAGGAGCAGCAAAAGCGGCCAATGGGAATCTGTGGGAAGAAAACTGGTATCATTAGGCTTTTCAAGTTCATTAAATGACTTCTTTTTATGACTGATGTCTGAAACGTACATCAAAAACAGCCTTACCTTGTCTGTCAGGCTTTTAATTGAAACCTGTAAATACATAGGGTGACCACAGCTACAACAATTGTGCATCAATAGCGGTTGGTCAGTGGAGCACATGGAAACTTTGTTACATACGACAGCATTTCACGTATTTCAGCCCTAGTCGCTCATTCGTCTGGCAGGAGGTGAAACTTCCATTGTGGTGGTGGCGCGTCGTTCGTATAGAGTGTTTCACGACGCCTTATCAATCGCCCACACTGGCGGCACTAAAAATGCCACTGAACTGAATTAAATTAGCATATTTTGCTGTTTATTGCTGCTGAAAATGGTAAATTATTGTCATGTTTTGGGCTGTGCTAATCGGTCAGACCGGGGAAAACATTTGGAGTCTTAAAGTCTTAACTTAAAGTTATAACAAATCAAGGAGAAGAGTATAAAAAAACTGTCTGAGGAGCAAAAGGTGTTTGTGGTTGGCCAAACAGAAACAGGATTTCCAGGGCAAGAATCTTGACAAAATTCGTGTTTGTTCTTATTTCCAGTGAGGTAGGTGAAATATGACTAATGTCTTAATTAATAGTGCTTGTATGTGTCTACTAACCATAGTTCACCAAAATATTGCACCCTTTCCTTCTCTATTAGTCAGCTGCAAATATGGCTTGACCCCCAAAAAAATCTAACAAAAGGTTTGTCAGTGGTTAAAAACATACTAAAAGTTTACCAAAGTTTGATTCCAAGAAAGGCCCCATTTTCAAAATCCTTAAAATGACCATTACGTCTTTGTATTCCTCCTAGATCTGGAATACTGGTGCCTGATACATGTTTTGGCCATGTAATATTCTAATTAGCATATCTGCATGGCAAGTGATTTGCATGATAAGTGATTACAAGTACAATTATATATTAAAGCAGTTGGTTACAAGCATATGTATGCGAAAAATTTCCATTCAATTTCCATTAAGTAATTGCATATTTCTTCTTTCTCATATTGTTTTGCCTAGTGTTGGTGGTTTCTGTGGTGGTTTTTAAGTAGTCAAAGATGAATTTTGTTTGAGCAAAGTGGTACACACTGTGCTGCCAACAACATTTCAATTAGGCAAGCAATAATGTCAGTATTCTCTTCTACCATCTTCTGAATTGCTGAAAGTTGTGAATTTAGTATTGTTGGGTTTAGTAGAATGCCATTTAAGCTACTTTTGGGTGAAATAACTTTCACATTGAATGTCAAGTCTCTGTTTTAGCAAAAAAACAGTATGTGTCCAAAAAAATGTACCAGGTAGGAGTTACATGACATAGGCTAAATCGTATACATCTCTGGAAATTAGCAGAAAAACATATTCAGTTATTTATTAACCATGCAATCTGAGTATCTGAGTACCAAATGACCACACATCCAGGTAACTGACCAAATTGTGACGTAAATGCAAACCCTCTATTGAGTGTGGATCTGGTGAATGCTGCATTTGCAGAAGACCAGCGTTCCAAGCAGACGTTAATAGCGACGTATACAGTAATAATTTGATAGGAATAAAATGGAATACAAGCCTTAATTTCTTTCAGGAAGTGTCTCGTTAGTCAAGTTTTCTCTACACAAAATGACCGCTGATCAATGTATCCAGTTGTACCTAACACTGGGTTACAATGATCCAGTGCTGGGTAGGTAGGTATGTGAGGGGGTTCATGATTTGTATTGACAGTAAAAACTAACCCAGCAGCTGAGTTACAGAAAAACTACCCAGCACCTGGGTAAAAGATAACCCAATAAAATGACCCAACAAGCTCAACCGAACATTTTTAGAGTGTACATGTCTGGAAAATGGTGGTTGCTAATAAGTGGCTAAATGGGATTGTTGGGGACATTAAAAGTCATCATACTGAACTCATCTGCTCAATAAATTTCACTTTTACTGTCTCATCTTGTTTGTTTATACTCTTGCAAACTATTCTAACTCAAAATGTCCAACCTGTAGATTTTACATAAAGATTAAAACAGTGGTAGGAAATGTAGTGGTCATTGCCTACATTTAGCTTTTTACTTCTGGCGATTGTATTTAGGCTTCAAAAAGTTGTGTTCATTTGCGAAGATTGCCTTGATGAACAAATTATGTAAGGATCAGAATCTTTTGCTGGTCATAGAACTTATCTGCAACAATCCAGAAGCCAGTGGAAAAATCCTATTGGGTTTTTGTCAAGGGCATTAGGGCGATGGTAACTTATGGTTTGGCCTACAAAAATACGCCATTGCTGCAACACTCTATTAATTGCAACTGCATGAAAAAACACACTTCAACATTTCTTCTTTTGTTTTCCATGGAAGAAAGAAAGTTATACTGCTTTAGAAGGATATGAGGGGTGAGTAAATGATGACAGAATTTCCATTTTGGGTGAACTAATTCTTTAAGGGTGAAGTGGGTTTGAGAGGGAAAGTGTGTTGGGTAAGGCTGAGGTTGGATTGAAAGGGAACGCGAGGATGAGAGTGTTTGTTGTAAGATGGGGAGAAGGGAAACGGAAAGAGAGCGAGAGATCGAGGTTGGTCTGAGAGAGTGTGTGTGTGTATGTTGGAATGCTGAGGTTGGAGTCTGCGCTCATGTTTCCCTCTGGCTTTGAAAATCAGGGAGCCCTGAGCCCATTAGGAGACAGACTCAGAGCTAAGCCAGGGCCTCCGAACCTTGCCAACCAGCCTTCTTTCTCTCGCCCCCTCTCTTTTGTCTTCCTGCTGAGGCACTCACTTCAAAATAACCTCTTATTTATGCTCTCTCTCTCACTCATCCTTTACTTCTTCGCAGGCACTCTATCATTTTCATTTCTTTGTCACATTGTTGGCTTCTCTCGTCCTTCTAGTCTTTTTCCCCCTTATGTCCTCCCCCTTTACTCTTCTTCTTTCTCTCCACTCCTCAACTGTAACCCCTACAACTTGTCCCTAAATCCAACTTTTTTAAAACATTCCTTTATAAAATTTTAACAGCGCAGGTTCTGTTTATCAAAAGACGCTTCCCGTAAGGATATTTCCTGTGATGCAATGTAATAGGCATCACGGCTCAGTGCCATATGGGTCTAGTTTGTGTGCGCCCCTAGTAAATGAGTCAGACAAATGTTTATAGTAGTACTCACATTCTGTACTGATGTTTAAAGGGATAGTTCGCTTAAAAATGACAAATCTGACAGCATTTACTCACCATGTTGTTCCAAACCCATATGACTTTTTTATTTTATCGAAACACAAAAAATATATTTTAAAAATAGTTTTGTTTCTTGTCCATACAATGAAATTGTACATTTACACCCCATTCAGTTTCACTGTGTGGACAAAAAGAGTTAAAACATCATTTACAATATTATCTTTTGCATTTCACTAAAGAAAGAAAGTGATACTGGTTTGGACTGACATCAGGGTGATTTTTGGATGAACTAAACTTATTTAAATGGTTATTTCACCCAAATATTTAAATTCTAACATCATTTGTTCACCTTCCTGTCATTCCAAACCCATTAGATCTTTTAAATACAACTGAAGATATTCTTCATTCTTAATAAAACATGAGAGATTTCTGTCCCTCCTTTGAAAGTCCATTCCACAAAAACTCGGACGCCTCAAAAAGCTTGAAGACATCATAAATGTAATTTATATTAATCAGTTTGTGTGATGAGCAGATTTTCCTACTGAAAAAAACCAGCATATTCTGTTTATGTATGTTTTGAAGCATGGCAGCTGGTTTGAGCTGGTCCTAGTTGGTCATGAGGTAGTTTAAGCTGGTCCTAAACTGATTATAAACTGGTTATGAGCTGGTTTAAGATGGTCATGTGCTGGTCCTAAGCAACTAGCTCCTACTTAGTACCAGCTAATAACCTGCTTATAACCAGCTTATGACCAACTAAGGACCAGTTAAAACTAGCAGCCATGCTTCAAAAAAAAGTTCACGGGGACTTTCTCGTAAGAGGTGAAATACATACCACCATGTACGTTTCCCCCCGAACAGACGAACGTACATATAGTACATTGGTTTTGTACGTGTCACAGCAGTTCTGACTTGAAATGTCCATTGAGTGGTGCAAAAACTCTAATGCTCCGTGAAGTTTTAAAGTAGCATACCATCTGTACTCCACCTAAACCTACATGATAAAAGCAAATGTGATGTAAAAACGCAATCACAAGCATGCCATTTTAGCTTGTTTTTCAATCTCAAATCTTTCAGCTCTTTTTTTTATCGTGAGTCATTTCTTTTTTCATACCCAAGAATTCCACATCCTAGTCCTAGATCCAATTCCATGCTAGCTGAGCTACCAAACAAGCTTGTTACGTCCGGAAAGCGAAACATATGGAGCTGTAATCATAACTGTGTACAAAAATGATTACAAGTGCTCGCTGTTTTATCGGCTCTAGTGTTAATTTCTGTTGGAAACTGCAGTGATATGTACTTATTGGTTATGGCAAGCCGTTTTGACTTTTATTCATTCGCAGGATATGAATTCTTGATATCAACAATTTAATTTTCACTAGTAACAGTGGTAATTTTGATTTCAGGAATTACATTTCCACTAGTAAAAGGGTTAATTATTGATATCAACAATTGAATTTCAACTATAATTCTTGATATCAAGAATTGTATTTTCACTAGTTAAATGTCACCATAGACTCCCATTCAAATTTAATTCTTGATATCAAGAATTGATTTCTTACTAGTTAAAATTCCAATTTCACATATCAGCTTTGTATTTCTTACTAGTAGAAATATAATTTTTGATATCAAAAATTACATTGTTACTAAAAATTCCAATTCCTGATATCAAGATTTCAATTGTCACTAGTTGCAATGTCAGTTGTTGATATCTGTAAATGTATTTCAACATGTTACATTTGTTATTTCTGATATCTGAATATATTTCTGTTATCAATAATTAGGAGAGTAATTTCAGATATCTAAAATGGCATTCTTACTATTAACATTCCCATTCATGATATCAGAAACATTTTCAATAGTAGCAATTGAATTGTTGATATCAAGAATGGACATTTGCACTAGTAACCACGTAATTATTGATAGCAAACGTAAAGGTTTTTACTAGTGAGAATTTTATTTCTGATATGTGAAATTGGAATTTTAACTAGTAAGAAATCAATTCTTGATATCAACAATTAAATTTGAATGGGAGTCTCTGGTGACATTTAACTAGTGAAAATACAATTCTTGATATCAAGAATTATAGATTTTACTAGTTGAAATTCAGTTGTTGATATCAATAATTAACCTTTTTACTAGTGGAAATGTAATTCCTGATATCATAAAGCGCCATTGTTAATAGTAAAAATCCAATTTCTGATATCAAGAATTAGCATTTTAACTAGTGAAAATTGATTTGCTGATATCAAGAATTCATATCCTGCGAATGAATAAAAGTCAAAACGGCTTGCCATATGTCACGTCTTGCGAAAAAATTCCAACAGGTACGTTTTTGCCATAAGATCAGGTCATGTTAGTATGGTTGATCTTCTGTTTACAGTTTTTAGTGTGCTTAATGTATGTTAATCAATGTTTATGTGTCAATTAAAGCCTAAATTTTCATAAAAACTTCAGGCAATCACATGTTTTCAGAACTGCTTGATTGATTTGGATGACTTTTGTGGATTTTGAAATGTCAAGGTTTTGGTTTGCGTGGCCTTTCAATGGAGACAGAAATCTCTCAGGTTTCATTAAAAATATATCCATTTTTGTTTTGAAGATGAACAAACGACTTATGGGTTTGGAACAAAATGAAGATGAGTAGATGATGTCAGAATTTTCATTTTTGGATGAACTAACCCTCAGACTGCCCGACAACTGAAGTCACTCATACCAACATACAGAGCGGGCGTGAAATTGATTCCTCGTCTAGTTGAACACAGACTGATCTATATGAAAGACCCTTGAAATGTGAACACGGTTGTAAAACAAACTATTTTTCCTCTGAATCATGACATGTTGCTCTCTCTCCTTTCCTTTCGCTCTCTTTTTCCACAGGCCAGTCAGCAGCTCCCCCTCCTTATTGACTTCTCTCCACTACATGTTCTCATCGTCCGAGCATTCCCTCCACCACGCCGAAAAGCTGTCTCTTATTTTCCCACTGCGCTCTGGTCTGCACTGGGGGCTGTAAGGGGGGCCGGGGGAGCGGACCCCAAACGACGTGGCAGAGAGTGTGTGTGTACCGACTAGCATAACCACACGCCCTTTGAGGACAGTCAAATGAATACGATGGGATTCGTTCAAACACATTTCCCATAAATGATTTCTGTCCACTATGGTCTCTGGAATGAATTACCAGTGCTGGCAGTAATTCATCAACAGCTACATCAGTTTAGAGAGGAATTTCACTGATACCAACCATGCAATTTCTATAACCAGCGGCGAGGTTACAGGGGGATAAACTAACAGACAGACATGGAAGGAATGGGAAGAAAAGCACACGGGAAAGAGTCAAACGAATATGATGCTGATTATGTTTGCTGGTGTATTTGTGTGTGTCGGACACATTGAGCACAACAGGAAAATGGAGGCTGTGGGAATACTGGCAAGGAGGAAGTACTTCCCTCAAACACACACACACATTCCGACGATCGCACACACACTCCCTCCACACACATAAACTCCCTGGCCCCCTGCAGACTGTGTGGGGGGTGGTCAGTAGGGCTGATTTTGGCAGCGAGAGTCTGAAGGAGTCGTACAGCACTGAGAAATACATTATCTAAGGCTTAAAAAAACGCATTAGACTTTGGGAAAATATTGGACAGAAAAGTATTGGACGGCAAAGCCACAATGAAACCCTAAACATAAGACTGAAAAGAAACAAAACGTCCAAGGCTGTGCTTGTCAGTTTTAAGGTAAAGGTACTGAATCAAGGCACTGAGCTCTATTGATATGAGACAGTTGTTGATTTATGAAGGTGAAAGATAATTGTTGGATTGAATGGAGAGATTTAAAAAAATTTAGTTAGATTCGAAATTGTCTCTTCTGTCACGATATGTTGCGTCATAATACGTACCCTGCCCAGTGCAATCAATTACCCATAATGCCTTACAGTGTGTCCATGCTGTTTGTATTTGTGAGCGTTGGTGGTAAAAAAGATAAGTATCAACCTGGGGGGTATTAAGTATCAGAAACAAACACAAACAGCCTCCTAGATTACAATAGCAACCCTTGCCGGGCATGTTGGGGAGCCTGAACTAAATTTCAACAAATCATAACACATCCTATTTCTTCATCTGTCTCTAATATAGCTTACTCACTAAAGACAATTTTATGACAATTTTATAAAAGTCATAATTTAAACCAGTGTTGTTAAAGTTAACTAAAACAAAAACAAATAAAGATGAAATAAAACAAAATTTTAGAAAAGCGTAGAAAACAATCTGACATTAATTACTCACCCTCATGCCATTCCAAACTCTTAAGACCTTCGTTCATCTTTGGAACACAAATTAAGATATTTCTAATGAAACCCAAGAGCTTTCTGACTCAAGCGCAACTACCACGTATAATTATAAGGGATTATAAGGACATTGTTGAAACAACTCACCCATGGATCATCAGTGCTTCAACTGTAATTTTACGAAGCTATGAGAATACTTTTTGTGCACAAAGAAAACAAAATGCTATTTTTTTTTTTTTTTTTTTGTAGCATCATAACATTTCAGTTGAACCACTGGACTATTTTAACAATGTCCTTACTACATTTCTGGGCCTTGAAAGTGTCAGTTGTGTTGCTGTCTATGCAGGGTCAGAAAGCTCTCGGATTTCATCAAAAATATCTTACCTTGTGTTCTGAAGATGAGCAAAGATCTTACGAGTTTAAAATGACATGAGAGTGACTAATTAATGACAGAATTTTCCTTTTTGGGTGAACTATCTCTTTTTTACACTCACTCGGCCCTGTATGTTTCAGTGACTGTAGTCTACCTCTCTTTCTTTCTCACAGTCTGGTCCAGTGTACTTGACCGAAGGTTCCGGGGCCCTTCAGCTGAAACAATATAAAAGTTTGTTTAGGTTAGTGTTGTGTGTGTGTGTGTGTGTGTGTGTGTGTGTGTGTGTGCGTATGTGTTGGCTGACAAGGTTCATTTCATGCCAGCTACTCAGTCATCCTTTATAGGTCTGACACAGTCAACTCCACACATAGTAAGTTTACACACACAGTTATGATCTAGTTTTTAGAACAGGGCTTTCATCTGTCTGTCCAAGTATACATAACACAATACGTAATCAAATATTTGTACGATTAAATACACATCGCATGTCACAATTGTAGTCTGATTAATTTGTATATATACTGAACAAAGCTACATCAAGTTATAGATCTGTTATCGACCCTGCAATAATCACAGATGAATCACATGAAAGATGAATCTTGATTTAAACTTTTAAAGTGCACGTAAAACAAAGGTTGCAAATGGGAGTTTTTTGCTGTGATGCCAGAGAAAAACCCATTTTTGGTTCCCCAAAGAACCTTTCAATGATCAGTTCTTGAAAAGAACCAATTTTCTTAGCATGAAGAATATTTCAATAATCTAAAGAACCTTTTCCACTGAAAGAACCTGTTAATGGCTCTTCGTGGAATTCAGTTAAGATTCCAATAACAAACTTTTATATTTTTAAGAGTTACCGTCAACCTGATCTCATGACGAAAACATACCTGTGGGAACTTTTCCGCAAGATGCAAAATCTCTAAAAAGAGATGCTCTAAAAGAGCGTTAATTTTTTCCCCTGAAACAGATGAACATACATATGGTACGTTTTATGTAACAGTGGTTTTGTATGTGTCATCGCAGTTCTGATTTGAAATGTCTGTTGAGTGGCGCTATAACTCTAATGCTCCGTGCCATTTTAAAATAACGTACCATCTGCACTACACCTAAACCTACACGATATTATAAACAAAAGCGAATGTGATGTAAAAACGCAATTGCAAACATGCCGTTTTAGCTTGTTTTTCAATCTCTCATCTTTCAGCTCTTTATCATGAGTCATGTTTTTCACAGATTCTTAGATTTTTAAAGATTCTGCAACCAATTCCAAGTCTAATTCTGTGCTGGCTGAGCTACCGACAAGCCTATTATGTCTGGAAAACAAAACATATGCAGTGTTGGGGTTACAAGTAATGCGAGTTACGTAATCAGATTACTTTTTTCAAGTAACTAGTAAAGAAATGCATTGCTTTTTAATTTACAAGAAAAAATCTGTTACTTTTCCAAATAAGTAATGGCAGTTACTTTTTCCCCAGTTATTGATTGAAAGGTCTCCTGTTCCCTTTGTTGAGAGAATCTAGGAGTAGGATGTCACTTTAGTTATAGAATAATTGTGAACATGCATTAATTCATCTCACTCACAAAAAAAAAAACACACACACACAAAACAGATTCAGTATTCCCCAAAAAGAATAACAGTGAAATCTAACACAGATATGCAAACCTGCAATAATTAATAATAATATTTTTTTATAAATATATTTTATATATTTAATCCCATTTTAATAACCAGTGTATTTGCTTCTGACCTTTAATGATCCAATGCAACCATACTAATTACTCAAAATAAAACTAACGTTTGTTTTTCTTTTTTTTTCTTTCTTTTTTTATTGCTAAAGAGTGTTGAACTTTCCTCTGTTGTCTACTTTACAGACGTGATTTTTTTTTTTTCCTTCAGCCTGAGGCTTTTGGTGTGAAAGGGCTTTTACATTTGCCAAAAATAGAACTTTTAATATTAAAAACAAGCAAGCAAACTTTGACCAGATGTAAAACAGTAACACATTACTTACCTTAAAAAGTAACTAAGTAACGTAATTAGTTACTTTTTGAGGGAGTAACTCAATATTGTAATACATTACTTTTAAAAGTAACTTTCCCCAACACTGAACATATGGAGCTGTAATCATAACTGTGTATGAAAATGATTACAAGTGCTTGCTGTTTTACCGCCTCTAGTGTTAATTTCTGTTGGAAACTGCTTATTGGTACATATTTCACATCTTGCAAAAAAAGGTACGTTTTCATCATGAGATCAGGTAGCAAGATTCATACATTGGCTTTAATAACTAGAAAACTAAATGCCTCTATTGCCAGTTTGATTAAACATGGCAAATTAGCATGAGAGTGTAATTCCAAAACAGTGCTGATGAGAGGGAAAATTTTTGCAGGTGATTTACTAACAAAGCGCAAATACACAGACGCAACATCCCATTTGTATACTGACCACCACAATGTATGAAAATGCACAGCGCAGTGTAAATTGGCGTAGTCACAGATAAAGAATAAAGAAGCCACATTAGGCCAAAAAGGTTTGTTGAAAGTTTTGATAGACCTGGTATTGCGTGACTCCTACTTAAGGGTTCCATGTTGTCTTTTATTTCCTGAAGCAAATTAAAAAATAACATGGCTTGGCAAATGATAAGTTTGAATAATGTGTTCTTCTGGCATTCCAAATAAATTAATACATGTGGAAAATATCTTCTCCCTTCTACCACGTGCTTTCTGTTCTCTGCGGTACCTCCTCGTAGCAACAATAGGCCTAATTGCAGCCATTTCAAGCGCAAAATAGTTTAAGACATGCTTTTTTGGCAGTTGAATAATGGCGTAAATGCCAGTAATTTGACGATCGCAAGCATTAGTAATTAGTAGTGATTTATTTGAATACTCTCCTCACATAAATTTTGCGTCTGAAGGGAAGAAGGTTTGCACTGGTGCAAGCTGTTAGTAAAACTGGCCCCTAGTGTTAATTTCTTTTGGAAACTGCAGTGATATGCACTTATTGGTACGTATTTCGCATCTTGCGAAAAAGTTCCCACAGGTACGTTTTCGTCATGAGATCAGGTTGTAATTAGTAAAAAGCATATATACGCAGATACTTATTAAAATAAATTAGACTCTCCTTTAAGGTCTAGCTTCTCCATTTTAATGATCTTTTCAGTAACACTTTATTTTGATGGTCCCTTTTGAACATTTTGTTGACAATAAGTAACACTGCACCTACATGTCAACTAAGGGTGTTTTCACACTTGGTCCTTTTCAGGGGTTTGAGCAGGGTTCATGTGATTTTTGGCCCATATGTGAACACTCCAAACGATCTCAGACCCCTCAGAAGCGAACCAAACCGAGACCCGAGCACGGTTCGCTTTCGGCTAAAGGTACGGTTCGATAAAATCATGCATTGTGAACAGCCCGGGCCCATTAGATTTTTTCACTCGCGAATTCCGATGTAGTTTGGTCATCAGATGTTTCCGTACAAATCAGCTGTTCATAATGACTTCTTCTTCTGGCAGATCTCTACAAACAATTTGCACACAGCGTACACTCATTTATTTTAATTCCAACCGCTTTCAAACTGTATTAAGAGTGATGTGGTTGTGTGTCTTGCCCATTTAAACATTTTGATGCACATCCCGGCAGGCAAACTACACTTTTTTTAGCATCTACTGTGTTTAAACTGTAAAAACACCCATGGTTCACATATACACAGTTGTTTTTGTCTCACTCGAACGCAGACATCTGGGAAAGAAATAGCATGTGCATCAACCTGATCTGATCAGTGCATTACTGTAGTTCTAGTACAGCAGCCTAATATGAGAATTAGTAGAATCTGACATTTATACGATTAATAATATGCATTTTATTTATTTATTTATTTTTTTGTTAGATATTTCTAACTTAAATACTGCTTTTAAGGATAGGCCTATACCTATAGTGTACCTGAAAAATTTTAAACGGTTTATTGTGTTTTATTGAATTTGTACAAAAAATTTTTTCAATGTCATCAATGTCTTTTCCGCAGGTCCTTAAAAAGTCTTACATTTTACTGTAAATTTAAGGCAATAAAAAGTACGATGGGGAAGGATAGACAAGTATTGCCATCTAGCGTAATGTGAATATTAAAATAAAAAGGCTATGAATTCATTGGATAAATATGAGCACTGCACGTTTCAAAGAACAGCAACAGTGTGAACATAAAGAAAATGTCCTTTTTCTCTTGGTCCACCTAAAGGAGTCTGAGTTTGGTTCTTTTAAAGAGGACTCAAGTGTGAAAACACTTGTGAAAACAGACTGTCTGCTTAATATCTGCTTAACTCTTTATTGATGGTCTCCCAACAGAAATTTTACTGACTATAAGTAACTAAGCAAGTAACTTAATCTAACCCTACCAGTCTACTATTACTCTACAAACACTAGAGTTAGCCGATATATAGGTGCAATGTTACTTATAGTGTATAGAATGCGTTAAAGGGGCCATTAAAATAAAGTGAAACTTAATCTTTTCTTAAAACATCTATGGTATCTTCAGGTATACACACCTTACCTAGGCTGTAAAGGCATTTTCTTTTTTATTAGAGTCATGTATAGGGGTTGAAAGCAGGTGTTGGAGCAGTCAGGCATACACTTGCCCTGGGCTTCACATTAGCGTCATGCTCCACTGGCTTTTTTAGCAACCTGGCTAGCAGTTCACATACACAGTGACTGCCAACCTGTCCAAAGCTCTTTTAGTTTATATCTCAATCTTGAAAAGTATGTAATAATGTATCAAATAACAGTTCCCTTGGTATGACTTGACTGACACCTCTTCAATGAATTAACACTAAGACAAGCAGGCAAATTTATTTTTATAAGCCATCACGCTAGCTTCTGCAAAGCTCAGTAATCCAAGACGATAATTAAATATATTCTCCACACTTTTTCATTTCTCATATCACCGAGCTTAGTAAACTCCAGCCCTTGGAAATCCATTTTAAGCGGCGAAAAAAGACCAAGCCAAAGTCAACAGTCCAATCATCTGTCTTGATGCAGTTTGACTCATGTAAAATTAACATTTCAACGCTTGCACTAGCAGCAGATAAAGTTTTGTCAGTTTAGCCACCTTTCTGAAATACAAGATTGTGTGATGGACAACCGTAAACCACTAAATGTCCATGTAAAACTTGTTTTCTTTTCAAATTGCAATGGCACCAACGCAGTTTTACAGCCAGAACACAATAATTCTTACCTGTAACCAACCAATTCCTAATTACACTCAACTTCCTGTTCACTTTAGTTAAGCCAGCCGAATAGTTAAAATGGAAGGGATGTTTTTAACAGCTTTGAGACACAGTAGCGCAGTGAGAGGGGGTGGAAAGAGAGAGAAAGCTAGAGAGAGTCCTCCACCTCCTCTCACACCTCCACAAAAGCACAGGACCGACACAAGGTGGGAGAGCAGGTCGCTATGGCAACTGACGACTGGCCTCCAAGGAGAGTCACACACATCCCCCAGACTTCCTCAATTAGCTGCACACACACACACACACACACACATATGTTAGGGAGGGCTAGTGCTTGCTCTGGATGGACATTTTGGTTGCTCATTAACACTGGGTGAAAACTGTTTATTTCTGGATTGTTTCAAACATGAATTCTCACATTTACTGTGTCTATTTTAAGATAATATCTACTTTATTTAGTGTGTATAGCTGTATGTTTGTAGTCTCCTTATATGTCAGAGGTCATACACTCCTGTATCCACTTGGGAATTGTGACCACTATTTCTATGGGCAGGTCATTGACATGCTGGTGCATTGTTACCTCTGGCCCAGTGGTGGTTTATTGTGGTGGATCATTTTTGCTATGTAAGCAGCAGAGATTGAGGACCAATATATAATGTATGGTGGGTTCATTACTATTCAGACATTTCTTCGTATTTAAGATGCTTTAAGGTCTGTGTTAAGTCTCCTGGGCTATGAATGAGCAAGCTCTAAGCAACACAAATCAATGAGAGTTTGTTTATTTACTTTTGTTCATTCCCTGAGGGACATTTTATTGCTCAGGAGACTTATTGGAGATCTTCTGTTCATGTCATTTATGTATCAACTTAGTCTCAGATGTTACTAAAATCACTCCTTAAAAATAAGGTTATAAATAGGGTGTTAGTCATAGTATTTATTTATTTATTTTTCCTGCCTAACTTATTTGTAGTGAAGCTTATTTTTGTTGAAAAAATGGCTAAAAGTTGAAATACAAAATAAGTTTAAAAGATATTTGAATACACATTTTTTAATACATTTTTAGTTTGATTTATTTTATTGTATTTATTCATTTAGTTGTATTACTTTTTTATTTGTATGTATTTTTTCTGGGCAAATTTTTTTTTAGTGTAGCTCATTTTTGATGGAAATATGACTGAAAGTTGAAATTTGAAATACAAAACAAGTTGAAAAGGTATTTTAAAAATATATATTTTTATATATATATATTATTTTTATTTATTTAGATTAATTTTTTTATTTATTATTATTCTTTTTTTGGAGAAAATTTTTTTGTGAAGATCATTTTTTGTTGAAAATATGACTAAAAGTTGAAATATGAAATACAAAACAAGTTGAAAAGACATTTGAAAATATAAATATATTTAGTAGTGTCAAAAAAATAACGAATTAATCGCACATTTTTCCTGAAATTAATCGTAATATATGTAGAAACAGCATAAAGAATGTATATTTTTATTATTTGTTTAATGCCATCTTTTTTATGACTGAAGGCAATTATCACTGATTTCAACTGATGTCTCTATTATTTTTTTCTTAATATTTCACCATTAAATAACCAACATTGCATTATAATTGAGAGCTATCACTTTAACATTTATTAGACTTTAAAAAATAACTTCTAATTTAAGTGAATTTGAAACAAAATTTTCACATAAATCCATTATAATAAATGTCATATAGGCTAGCTACCTGTGCCCTTCAGCAAGAAAATATAGCCTAAAGTTATCAAACACTAAATTAAATAAAATTCTAAATTATATGAAGATAATAAAAAAATATATTTTTATATTTTATATAAAAATATGACTGAAAGTTGAAATATGAAAAACAAAACAAATTGAAAAGATATTAAAAAAATATATTTTGATATATTTGATATTTTTATTTATTTAGATTTCATTTTTTATTTATTTATTTTTTTCTGGAGAATATAATTATTAATGAAGCTCATTTTTGTTGAAAATATGACTGAAAGTTGAAATATGAAATACAAAACAAATTGAAAAGATATTAAAAAAATATATTTTGATATATTTGATATTTTTATTTATTTAGATTTCATTTTTTATTTATTTATTTTTTTCTGGAGAATATAATTATTAATGAAGATCATTTTTTGTTGAAAATATGACTGAAAGTTGAAATATGAAATACAAAACAAGTTGAAAAGGTATTCATAAATACATATATTTTATTTATTTATTTTGGCCAAAATAATTTTTAGTGAAGCTCATTTTTGTTGAAAATATAACTGAAAGTTGAAACATGAAATACAAAATAAGTTATTTATTTTTTATTTTATGTATTTATTCATATTTATTTGTATTTTATTTATTTTTTGAGGGGAAGGAAGAATTTTAAATTATGTTCCATGTGTATTTTTTATTTAATTGTGCTATAGACATTATACATTTTTTTTTCTTTCAAATTTGACACATGAAAGTATTTTCTTGGATTAAAATACAGAGATGACAAAATATATATATTAAATGCTTTGTATAGTTTTATTATTATTATTATTTATTTATTTTCCCAAAATATCCCAAAACAATATATATTTACATAAATATATATTTGAAACATATTTTGGTAAATATTTTTTGCCCTTTTTTTTTATTTGAAAATATATTTTTGCCGTATGAGTGGAATTCTGCAGAACCTTTCAGTGAACTGTCCTTTTTTTAGTGTGAAGAACATTTTAATAATCAAGAGAATACTCTTTTCCACTATACAGAACCTTGTGTGTAAAAACCATTATGAAGAACCTTTATTTTTAAGGGGAGACATAAAAATAGACAAAAATGAGAAAACTGTTGACATACAATAAGAAAGCTATAAAACTAAAAACTGCTATGAAATGTTCAGGGTTTTTTTTTTTTTTTTTTGTGGACTTTTGAGAAAACCAACTGACACAAAAAGACAAAGTTAAACACCCACAACATTTTCATAGACTGGCACTTTCTCTCTCACTCATATGCTCATACAGTACCTACACAGACGCACACACACTCCTTGTCCTCCCGCCTGGCAGCCTGAGGGTCCACCCCCTCTCTTCATTCAGCCTGGTCATGTGACCCGAGCTCTGTGAGTAGAACAGCACCGTGTGAGCCATCCATTCATTTCCTCCTGAGAAACACACAGCAGCGGAGGAGGGAAGAGAGAGAGAGAGAGAGAGAGAGAGAGAGAGAGAAGGGGGTCACATCAGAAAGTGCGACAGAGGAAAACAAGACAGAAAAGAGGGAGACAGAAGGACGCTAAAGGATAGTGCTTCTCGCTGTCAATTACTGAGGTTAATAAACAAGGTCAGTAACGTTTTTTGTTCATTTTATCACTCTTTAGACTGTTAGTTTGTTAGACTAAAGACCTGACAGCTGTCATTTAAAGGCCAGCTACAATTGTCAATGTAAATAACAGCTCCTTAACGTCTTTATTTCATAAATTTAAAAAAAAAAATTATGAGTATTTAGAGTTTCAGTGTTAGCATAATTGTACATTACGAATGTAAATACAATTTAAGAGCTTTAGTAGCATAAGAGTTATAGTGTGGCTGAAGTTGTTTATAACTTTTATTGCTGTTGACATATTAATATTATTTGAGTGTATTACTGGTCATTTTATTTAATGTGTTTACAATATTGCGGTCTTTACTGCATGTTCTCTCTTCCTGTTTGTTTCATGTCATATAAGGGCTGAACTGAGGTGCATAAATGCTATATAATGGGTTTGATTTTCTTATGGTTACTTCTGAAAGAGGATTTCATTCAGTTCCTTTTTCTTGCTCTCTCTGTCTGTCTGCTTTATACTTTTGTAAGAACTGCTTCAAAAATGTTTTTGATACAACAATAAATGGCAGAGAGAACAGTAGCTTTGTTGTAGACCAGTAAGGAACTAGAGCTGTTGCATCTGTTGGTCTGATTTGGCATGGATGATTTTCTCTCTCTCCATCTGCCAGTGGTTTCCCTCTCAAGTATGTGAGATGGTATTCCTAGCCAAGTCAATCAGACCTTCAAAGCTCTGAAAAATAATTAGACATCATTCAAAGCGACCACAGTACTATTAGAGTTAAATAGAATTTAAGTAGCTATAAATATACAGCATCCTCTGCACCGCAGAACAGAAACCGCACCTGAGAGTTCCTCCAAAGTGTTGATCAGTGTCTGGTGTCTGTCGCGTCTGCACCGGATGAGCTTTGTGCTGCAGTTGCATGGTGAGGAAGTTCGGGGGTCATTGGGTCTCGTGTTTTTTTTTTTAAGCATTTCTTCACTTTAAACGTCAATAAAGTAAGCGAACTTTCCTCTCGCTGTGGTGTTTGATTGACCCTGTGAGGCAGCTGTAGCTGTAGCTGTGGCAGGTTCACCTCTGGGTGGTTGTTGTTTTTGTAGATGGGCTTTAGGAACACAAAGTGGGCGCGAGAGAGCTGCTAAAGGGTGAATGTGTGGGCTTCGTGCAAACAAGATCTGAATCAATACTTTGAGGGGGCGTGAATCAGGTGTGGATAGAGTTTTGTGTTGCAAGTTTAGAAACCATGTAATGGACTTGCAGTCCAACTGGGGTGTTTCCCTGCCTATGCTGGTACAGACTCCAGCAACCCATAACTGATGGAAGTTTTTAGAATCAATACTGAACTTAATAAGATATATTTTAATTGGTAGGTGCCATATATTTGTAGACACTTGTAATTTGATTTCAGATATGGTGTGATTAGTGTTAAGGTTGTTATGACTAAAACGTCAGACTTCAGTAGTCAATACTATAGTGATATTTCATGATCTTGATTGGTTTCGTTTTCCAAAACACAGCTAAACCTACTGTGATACTGAGCCTTTCTTTAAATAACAAATTCAATTAAATAAATAATAAACAAAGTGTAATGTAAACAATGTTTTGACGTTGTTGTAGCATTTCTCATTTATTTACTATATGTGACCCTGGAGCACAAAACCAGTCATAAGTCGCTGGGGTATATTTGTAGCAATAGCCACAAATACACTGTATGGGTCAAAATTATAGATTTTTCTTTTATGACAAAAATCATTGGGATATTAAGTAAAGATCATGTTCCATGAAGATATTTTGTAAATTTCCTACTGTAAATATGTCAAAACTTAATTTTTGAAAAGTAATATGCATTGCTAAGAACTTCATTAACAACATTAAAGGCGATTTTCTCAATATTTTTGATTTTTTGCACCCTCAGATACTAGATTTTCTCGACCATATATAGTCATATCATAACAAATCATACATCAATGGAAAGCTTATCTATTCAGCTTTTTTTTCATGTAGACATCTCAATTGTGAAAATTGGCCCTTATGACTGGTTTTGTGGTCCAGGGTCACATATAATTAGCAATAAAGAACAATGAAATAAATTCATTAACCTTTAAATAATAAACATAATAATATACGTATAAAAAAAATAAGTGCGATGTAAATAGTTTTGCAGTCCGGGAGTATTTATTATTTGTTTACTGTCATTAAAGACGAAAAGGAAATAAGTTGAACCAACCGTTCATTAAAAAACTAACAAACAATCAAATAAATATTAATGTAACGTAAACATAGTTTTTGAAGTATTTATTATTTAATATGGAAACAGTAATAACGAACAATGAAATAAACAACTGACCTATAAAACCTAAATACCTAAATAAACAAACAAATAAATATTAGTGTATTGTAAACATAGTTTAGAAGTTTTGGAAGTATTTATTTTTTACTACTATTTTATATAAAAAACAACGAGATAAACAACTGACCTTTGGAAATTAATGAATAAATAAATAATAGTGTAATGTAAAGTTTTGGAATTATTTATTATTTACTACAGTATGTAAACGGTAATAAAGAACAGTGAAATACCTTTTAAAATAAATTAATAAATAAGTAAATAATGTAAACAGTTTGACATTTTAGAAGTATTTATTATTTACTATTTAAATAATAATAAAGAACAATGAAATAAACAACTGACCTTTAAAAACAAACAAATGAATAAATAATGTAAACAGTTTTGATGTTTTGGAAGTATTTCTTATTTACTATGTAAAAAGTAATAAAAAAAACAATTAAAAGAACAACTGACCTTTGAAAACAAATAAAAAAATAATAGTGTAATGTAAACATAGTTTTGACGTTTTTGAAGTATTTATTATTTACTATGTAAATAATAATAGCAAACAATGAAATAAATAACTGACCTCTGAAAACAAATAAACAAACAAACACCTAAATAAATAGTGTAAACATAGTTTTGAAGTTAGGGTTGGAAGTATTTATTTTTTATGTAAATAGTAATAAAGAACAATTAAATAAACATCAATACAAACGAACAAATAAATAAATTATAATGCAATATAAACATAGTTTTGAAGTTTTTGACATTTACATTTACAATGTGAATAATAATAAAGAACAATGAAATAAACAACTGAATGAATAAATAATAGTGTTATGTAAAGATAGTTTTGAAGTATTAATTATTTACTATGAAACAACTGAACCTGTACAACTGTAACATTGTAATGTAAACATATTTTCAAAGTATTTATGATTTGTTGACTATGTAAATAGCAATAAATTATTATTGTCAATGTTGTGGTTAAGAAAAAACAATACATCAGCTGTCAAAAGATTGCATACTAGTACAATAAAGATACATATCATTACCTAAATGTAGTACCTCTTGAAAGGGTATCACCCCTTTGACAGCTGACTTTTTTTGGCATAGTGCATCAGTGGAAGGTCAGCTGAAGTACATTAAGACAGATCTGAAACATATCCCATTCTTGTATTAGCTTTTTACAGTCACTAACTGTAAGCCAAATAGGGCAAGCTTTTTGCCCAAGCTGTAAATTTGTTGGTTCACTTGTGTAGCTGCAATTACAGAGATAACACTCAAACTGGTTTTAAATTGAATACTCAGTGATACCAGTACTACGGAAACAGAAAGTAAATGTTTAATTTTAAGTGGCTCTACAGTGTATAAGATTACTCTAGTATTGGAAGCTAGAACTGTAAATGGAAATGTAACTAGAAGTACTCAAAGATAAGCGCAATTGTTTGCTTTCAAACTGATTCTCAGTGAACTGCATCTTGTCTTGGCATAGAAACCCAGATGCTTGCACGCAGCCATGCACTTACACTTACACTTACACACACCTACACACATGTGTACCAGAAATCAGAGGAACTAAATCTCCTTTGTGAGTCACCAACCTACAAAGAGCGAAGTGGCAGGGAGGTTCCTGTACAGTACGGGAAACAGCAGATCTCCCTAGTGACCGCCTGGCCCATTAAACGGAGCTCTGCAAAAGGGCTACAACCAGAGCCTGTAGCGGATGCACTTCCTGCGAACACTGTGACTGAACTTTGACCTCTGACTCTACAGCCACTCCTGCTGGGGCCTGACCTCTAAACGCAAGAGGAAGAGAGAGTTTCATGTGGGATCTGTTCCTGGTTAGAGATCTGTCAAAGCCAGACAGTTGTCTTCAGCTGCACTGCCGCTGTCAAGACGCATTACTTGGGGAAGAACTAAAAGCTGTACTTTTTCTCGACCTCTTTACTTTCTCTCTCTTACACTCCTTTTGGTTTCTTCTTTGGTTTTCACCTGCAGTTGTTCGCTCATGTTCACTCTCTCCACTTCCCTCAGTCTTTAGCTGCAGCTGTGAGTTTTCCAGCCTCACCGAGGGCAGAGAAGGAAAAACAATTCTTACCCAGCCCTGTGTGAGCATGCACTGCTGGAAAACAAACACAGCTGCTTTGCTCATTATGAGCTGGGGCATCATAACACTCGGGGTAGAGGGCTAATATCGTTCAAGGGGTGAAAACTTATGCCTTTTGAGTATGCGAAAAGAAAAATGTGTCATTATCTGTTTTGGACGGGCTCTGTAATCTCTACGATCACATCCTTTCCTGTCCTCCTTTCCTTCTGTTTCCCTTCTCTCTTCGCTGCTTTGCTGTAAGTTTACTCTTTGTATGATGTTCAGTCTCTGGGTGGTTAGCGGTCACGCTAGTTAGCATGCTTGGTTACTGGCATTCACGCGGTGCTTTAGGGGCTGAATCTTTTCTGGCACTGCTCTAGAAGAGGCTCAGGCTTTCCCACAATGCTCAGGACAGCTGGGGAGGGCTATCGCTGCCCCCTGAGTCTGCACAGCCTAATGGGAATGCGGGCAGATCTCTTCCAGCTGTGAAACAGGCAAGACTTTCAAACACCTTGGTGGGTGGTTATTTGGATTGAGTGACATACTGAATATTCATGATATATGTGCAATGCTTTTCTGGTGATGTAAAACGAATCAGTATTGTAAATATTGTGATTTTAATGTGTTTCGTTTGGATATAAGTTTACCAGAAGTGTGTCTTGATGGAAATTCCATGGCTTTTCGATGTCTCACATCTTAAATAGTGTGTTTAGTTGGTTCGGTCGTTTTGCATGAATCATTTAGTTGGTGTTTGATTCAACATTTTATGTCACTATTCAAAAATGTACACACATGGAATTTGTTTAGCAAAATATTTGATTAAAAATGTTTTTATGTCTTAAAAATATGACATTTATTTTAAAAACTGTGCCATTCACATTTTACTCCTCTGTTGATTATCTAACAAAGCCACTATACCTTAAACAAAACTATTTAATCAAAAAGAAATTTGAAAATAAATAAAATGTATGTATTAAAAACACATTGATGATTATCACTATACCTTTTTAAATATATAATATTCCAAAATATTAAAATATATGAAGAGTTCAGATGCAAAAGCCTCTAATCCATCTGACGCATTTCTTTAAAAATTGCTTTTTTTATCAGGCTCCGATGTATAGGTTTCTATGTAAGTACTGGTACTTCTGATTGGGGTGAAGGTCGGATTTTAGCAAATTTAAAGTAAAAGTATTTGATGGATGTATAGTATGTGTCAAGAGCGTTCATTCAGTATCATTATCTCATTTTTGACCAAGATGGCTTTTGCGTCTGAACTCTTCAATATATATCTATATTATATATATATATATATATATATATAGATCAGGGACGTTTTCTCCGAGGAGGCAAAGGAGGCAGTGCCGCCTCAAAATATTGGATGAGAAAAAAATTTGTAGTACAAAAATAAAACACTTTAAATCACAAATTTTTTTAAAGAAATATTGTCCAACAGCGACACCAGCAAGTAAAGTTACAGCTTGAGTCTGGCGTCTCTCTCCTCTCCCCTGAACCCACTGAGTTTTAACTAGAGCTGGGAAACGAGAAAATAATCAGTTTTGAGGCATTAGAAATGTTGAATCTCATCAAGTGGAATTAACTCCTCATTAAGAGCAGTTTTCAGCTTTACAAAGCTTTTTAAACGTCACTGAATGTCGATTCACAAAAATAAACTGAATAAAAATGGCAGCCTTCTGTTTAGGAAGCACCAATTAATTTCGCTCTTGCTGGCTAATAGTGATTAGAAGTCTAATTCGTTTCCACAAAAATGTTTCTTTCAGATAGATCGTTCTAATGAACCAGTTCAAAAAATGATTTAGAGGTTATTTTATGTGGAACTGGCTTATGTTGTCCACAATCTTGAGCACTGCATGACAGAATAGATCACAATGTGATTGAGTGTCTTGATCTTATTTTCATCTTAAATTAAATGCAGTTTTTTTTAACCTTTCTGTCAGCCAATGATAATTCTGAAAGAAAATGGCGAGAGCACAGATCAGTGGCCAAGAGATCAGTCAGAGCTACAGAAATGTATCGTAATTTTATGAGAAGGCTACTTTCTACAATGTTTATATCCTGCAGTCATGACAAAACTAGGTTCCTCCAATCTAAAAAACAAGCAGCGGAAAAGAATTCCAAAAACGAATTCCAAAGACTCGATTCGAAAAATTACAGAATCAAACAGCCATATTTATTAGATCTCACAGCATGCGGTGAGTTTGGTGCCCCCAACCCATTATGATTGGATATGACTGGATATCATCGGCTGTGATTGGTTAGTTTAATAAATCCCACCTCTTGTGTTCATGAATCAGTTTGAATTAACAATATAATGGTGTTAATGTAAAAACAAATTTTAATTAGTAAGCAAACAACTTACATGCTTAGAAAAAATATATATAAAAAAATAAGACTTAACAATAACATGGAAACAGTATCTGTGGGAGTTTTTAGTGAGTAATCAACTAAAAATCAAAGTAAATCTCTGTCTGTGAGCAGTACTTACCAAGCTTTGATGACTGATAATCTGAAAAATTTTAAAATAGTTAAAGGATTACTCCACTTTCAGAATAAAAATTTCCTGATAATTGACTCACCCCCAATGTCCCCCAAGATATTCACGTCTTTCTTTCTTCAGTCGAAACAGAAATTAATTTTTTTGGAGGAATACAATACCAGGATTTTTCTCCATATAGTGGACTTCAGTGTTTAAAAATGCAGTTTCAGTGCAGCTTCAAAAAGCTCTAAACGATGCAGAGGAATAAGGGTCTTATCTAGTGAAAAGATCAGTCAATTTCTTAAAAAAAAATTAACATTTATACACTGTTTAACCACAAATGCTTGTCTTGTCTAGCTCTGCAATGCGCATGCGTACTCTGTGCACTGCGGTTCAAGACAGTTCGGGTATGACGAAAAACTCCTTTCTCATTTTCTCTTCCAACTTCAAAATCATCCAACATTGATGTTTTACCTTTTTTGGCAAAGGGTATTTGACATTTGAGGTTAAAAAGTATATAAATTGTAATTATTATTATTATTTTTAGAAAATAACCGATCTTTCAATAGATAAGACACATATTCTTTGGCTGGGATCGTGTAGAGCCCTTCGAAGCTGCAGTGAAACTGCGTTTTTAACCTTCAGTCCATTCAGCACCACTGAAGGCCACTATATGGAGAAAAATCCTGGAATGTATTCCTCAAAAAACTTAATTTCTTTGCAAATGAAGAAAGAAAGACATGAACATCTTGGATGAAATGGGGATGAGTAAATTTTTATCTTGGAAGTGGAGTTATCCTTGAAAAGTTAACTATTATAGAAGAACAGCTGAACATAAGTTTATAAATAAATAAATATATTAATGTATTGTTCAGATTGTTATTGTCTGGAATTAAAGTAAAATGCTTAAAAACATTAACTTTCTAAGATTCATACTTTGCGTTAATAAACAAGACTGATTACATTGCTTATGTAAAAAAATATAAAAATTAACTATATAGTTAGCTTTACTGTTCAGATGTAATTCTTATAACCATGCAATACAATATTTGTCTTCTCAAAACAGTTGAGAATGTCATTAATTCCCTTTTGTACATACTGTGCACCAATTTGAGAGCAATCAGAGGTGTGAAGGCAGTGGCATACAAAGTGCAAAATGGACTGTTGAGCACAATAATCTCTAGGTTTAACTATAGTTGTGCTCATTAATTATGATTTAGATTAGACAAAATCCAAAAATGTCCCTCTTGGAGACTGTCCCTTAATGGAACCAGGAAGCAAGTCCACCCAGCCACTGTATGATAAGTTTGGCTTAAGTCACTGCAATCAACTGACCTGCATTTGAGAATATTAAAAATCATTTAATGGTTGCCCCATTTATTTTCATTTTGACATTTTTCCGAGTTCTCATTTTCAAGGAACACATTTTTCTTAAACACTTCACTGTCGACACATGCGTTGCGCAATATTGCCTAATAACATGGCCTTCGAATATTGCGCAACCTGGTGTGTGCCAGACCTCTGATAATAAACAGTTTGACGGCATGCGGTTCAACAGTTCAAGTCAAATTACACACATCTGTCTCACCCTGTCCAGCGGAACACTAGAGAGAGAGCTTCAGATGTTTCTGGCCCGCTGTCTTCATGGAAGAGAACACAGCAAACCAGTCCAAGC
Source organism: Cirrhinus molitorella (assembly GCA_033026305.1). Classification (NCBI taxonomy): domain Eukaryota; kingdom Metazoa; phylum Chordata; class Actinopteri; order Cypriniformes; family Cyprinidae; genus Cirrhinus; species Cirrhinus molitorella. The sequence continues at coordinate 25,705,234 of CM065120.1, forward strand.
TGTGACCGAGAGGCCATTTGTCATCTTTTTGGCCTGATCTAAGAGCAGGATCGCTTCGCAAGGTCTTGATCTTTACCATTGTAAAACTGATCTCGAACCAGCACTAGTACGTGTCTTACACCACGCTGTGCGGTGTCAGAAAGTAGCAGATGATGAAGAAATTACAGACAGGAAGACGGGAGAGAAAAAACCTAGACTGCATTTTGAGGTTTAGTGGAGTTGTTTGCAAAACAGGAAAAACAGTTTTTGATGCTTTCGGTCTTCAGAGCGCATTGGTACTTTCATCTTCTGTGAGACACTTGTTGTATTAAAACAGTTTTCTGCATGCGTGGTAGACGCCCGTAGATGTTTGACAGACTTTCCACTCACAGACACAAAGACTTGACCCGCTGTCACCTGTATGGCAAGAGGCAAGTAGGTCCCACATGAGGTCAGTAAATACTAACCTATGCGCTCCTCGCACTGACAGATTTAAACGGAGGGGTTCCAGGCTCCCCTCAAATCAATAACAGATGTGTAAGTAAGCGTGTTCACTCCTAGTTCTGTCTGAAGGCAAGTGGAAAATGCAGAAGCCTGATTTCTGAACTAAATCTGAAGAATCTGCAGGAGACGTTCTGTAGTGTTTATTTACTTTAAAGACTGTGAGGAGCAGATGAATCTCCACACAAAGCATTGATTGTGAAGCTGAGAGAGAAGGACATTTCATCCATGAAGAGCATTCAAGGATTTCATACATCAACATCTTGTCTGGAATGTTTATTATTGTAGCCATAATGCCAAAATCTCTTTACAACTATTGATGATAGATCACTAGGTGTGTGAAATGGGCCGCCAAGAGGTCAGTCAGTTTGATTAAGAGTCCCTGAATGCTCACTGACTCTCTGGATTTACTGAAGTGACATTTGATTAAACCAGACTTTTTTTTCTTAGAATTGTTAGCATTCAGCTTTTAACACACTGACACTAACTAACAAACAGATCTCTTATGCAACATTTATGGACTGTCCACTCTGTTTCCGCTATACAGACCATATATATATATATATATAAAAGGGGCATTTCCTTTGAGGAGGCAAGGGAGGCAGTATATCCTCAAACAATCTATGAGATATATGACAAGCATATGACAGCACTCGTTTTTCTACAATAAAACAGTCCATCAGCAACTTTCTCGCCTCCCTTGAGCCCATCGAGTTTTAACGGACCCCCTAAAGCATGCAGTGGGTTTGGTGGGGGGTAATTGAGAATGAATGGTAGAAAGTCACGTGAGAGGAGGCAAATTCAGATTGAATATGACTGGTTATGTTAAGCTGTGATTGGTTCATGTAATAAATCCCGCCTCCTGCCTCTTGTGAATGAACAATATAATGGCGTTAATGGGAAGACTAATAAAAAAAAGTATGTAAATAAATTACAAGCTTAGATATTACCACTTTTTCACGTCAAAATCAAACTGCAAATGGCCTGAAAACATGATCTGTGAGTTTTTTTAGTGAGCAATCAGCCTGTTGAAATTAAAGGTTCATCCCCATGTCTGTGACCAGTGTTTACCGAGCTCTGATGACTGATTATCCGAAATTAAGAACAGCTGAACATCAGTTCATAAATAAAATATAATTGTTTAAATAAAATATAGTTTAAATGGTTAACTTACTGAATAAATAAATGCTTAAAATGCTTAAAAACACTAACTTTTTTTAATAAATAGAAAAGCCTATTAATTGCATTGTTAATGTAAAAATACAATATAGATTTTTATTCTGTTAGTGTAAGTAATGTTTATTTAACCGAGAAAATGTGACTGGCACTATAATTTAGATGTAATAAAAAATAAAAAATTATAAAATATTAGGCCTCCTCATTTCAGAAACACCACTGCAGAGACTATTAAAATGAGAGACTATTAAAAGACTAGCAACACAGTAGTAATGTTACTGCATAAATCCATTTTTTTAATGAATTGGTTGAGTGAATAATTCAATAACTCACTCAAAAAGACTATTACCTTTTTCATTCCTGAGAGAATCGTTATTATTGAATCAATTTGTGAGTATCCCTTTCTCCCTCTCCTCTGGGGTCCACAGTTACCACAGTTTGAGAACCACTGATGATTAAGTAGATTTCCTCAATAATGAGACACTAATAGGAACAAAAAGAGAAGAATGAGGAAACATTATTTATGAACCTATTTAGTGAAATGACATGTTCAGATGAAATTGTTCAGAGATCTCCTGAACAAGCAGAGGCAGTTCAGAAGACTGGAATGTTTACATTAGTGGCCACAACTGTTCCTGGCATTGTTTTACTGCAATGGTCTGGCCAATCAATTCTTTAAACGATGCTGTGTATTCACAGTTGATTCAAACAGTGTAACAGCACACCTCTCCCCAGCAATTCCTCACACACACACACACACACACACACACACAGTCTTCTTCTCTCCCTCACTTTTTCTCTCTTGGAGGTTTGACAATGTCCTGGCTCTATCCGACAGAAGTTGTCCTGCCAAGGAAAATGAGCTCTGTTGAAATGGAAAGTCTGAAGTCACTCAGGGTTTTTTGGCAAAAGACAATTACGCAAAGCAGGAGAATCTAGAAGAAGTCTGCATCCTGGGGATGGATCCAGAGCAGTGTCTTTGGTTCTGCTCAATTTTTCAGCACTTAGTTACTAAGATCCATTTAAAAAGGAGAGGTCTGATCTTGGAGCTGTATCCCAAAGCTTTGTGAATAAAGACACAGATGGGTCTGTTATCTAACCAGGGGAGGAAGGAGAAAAGGGAAGAGTGGAGATGAGGGAGATGTTTATACAGGAGACATTTTGGGTGAGGTTTGAGCCTGGTTATCAGTAGCCTGGCAGTGGACAGGAAGCAGCTCTGACCTGAGGTCACATTCTGATGAAATTTGCCAACTTCCCAGAAAAAAATAAAAATAAAATGTTGAGTCACTTCTTTCTCTACAAGTGAAAAATGATTTGCTTTGTTACAGACCTCATCTGATGCCAGGAACAGTTGTGGCCACTAATGTAAACATTCCAGTTTTCTGAACTGACTCTCCTTGTTCAGCAGATCTTTGAACAATTTCATCTGAACATGTCATTCCACCAAATAGGCCCATAAATAATATTCTCTCAATCTTGGTTCCTGATAGAGTATTCTCTATGTGTTCCTATTAATGTGTCATTATAGAGGAAATCTACTACATCATCAATGTTTCTCGAACTGTGGTAACTGTGGACCCCAGCGGAGAGAGAGAGAGAGAGACTCAAGAATCGATTTGTTCAATAATACTGATACTTTCAGGAATGTAAAAGGTAATAGTCTTGAGAGAGTTCCTGAATCATTCACTCAACCAGTTCATTCAATAGAGATTACATCTAATCTTTGATGACTAAATATGGATTCCAAAAGATTCTGATATTAGCATGTTACTAATCTAATGATCCAAAACTTTAATATTAAATAACATTTAATAACATAATGTTACCAAGCACAAATGATTGGAATATAGGATAATATTTCAAACGACTCTGTTGTTAGCATGCTGCTAAGCTAACAACCCAAATACTTCAATAGCACACCCAAATATTGAAAAATATTCCAGTAGATACTGACATAAACTTGTTAACTAAGTTAATAACCTAATAGCACACACATATATTGGATAATATTGTAATTATGGATAATATTCCAATAGATTCTGATAGTCCAAATACTTCAATTGTACAGCCAAATATTGAAAATTATTTCAATAGATACTGACATAAACATGTTACTAAGTTAATAACCTAATACCACACACAAATATCAGATAATACTGAAATAATGTACAATATCGCAATGGATTTTGATGTTAGCATGTTTGCTAAGCTAATGACTCAATACTTTGATAGCACATCCACATATCAACTATTTCAATAGATATTGACATAAGCATGTTACTAAAGTTAATGATCTAATAGTACACGCAAATACTGGATAATATTGAAATAATGGTAATATTCCAGTAGATTTAGATGTTAGCATGTTGGTAAGCTAATAGCCCAAATACTTCAATAGTTCACACAAATATGAAAACAATATTTCAATAGATATTGACATAAGTATGTTACTAAGTTAATGATCTAATAGCACACGCAAATATTGGATAATACTGACATAATGGTTATATTCCAATAGATTTTGATGTTAGCATGTTGCTAAGCTAATAGCCCAAATACTTCAATACTTCACTCAAATATGGAAAAATATTTTTAAATAGATATTGACGTAAGCATGTTACTAGGTTAATTAATTAATAGCACACACAAATATTGGATAATATTATGGATTCTGATGTGAGCATGTTGCTAAGCTAATGACCCAGTACATAAATTGCACACAAAAATACTGCAACAGCCCTTCTATTTGACTCAGATTTGTTTTCAATAGCTTTGGAGGTTATCATGTTGCTAAGCTAAAGACCCAATACTTGAATGCCACCAAATATCTCATTAGATAGATTCTTTTTTTCAGTACTGATTGAAATATTTTATACATTGGTTGGTTGGTCTTAGCTGGTTTATTAAACTGGTTAAGCTAGTCTCCTAACCTGGCCAAGATGATTTTATCTAGTTTGTCAGCTGGTCTGGATAGTCTGACCAGTTAGAACCAGCTTGACTAGCTAAAACAGAGTGTTCCAAATCCTCTAAAACCAGCCTGCTAAACCAGCTGACAAAGCTGGAAGACCAGCTAAAAGCAGCCAGCCACCATTCAGGCAAACATTTCCACTGAGTTTGTCACAGAGCATCCTGGGTTTGCCTTCCCTGCTGAAAAAAAAACAAAACTTGGTTTTAGCTGATCAACCAGCCTGGTTTTAGCTGGTCAACAGCTGGTTTTAGTGGGGGTTTGGCCACCTCCTTAGCTGTGAGACCAGCTGGAATGACCAGCTAAAACCAGCTAAAACCAGCCTAAGATGGTTGGCTGGTTTTAGCTGATCAACCAGCCTGGTTTTAGCTGGTCAGCAGCTGGTTTTAGAGGGGTTTTGTCCACTTCCTTAGCTGTAAAACCAGCTGGAACGACCAGCTAAAACCAGCTACTTCCAACTTAAACCAGCTAAAACCAGCCAACCAGCCTATGATGGTTTTAGCTGTTTTTTCAGCAGGGTTTTCTGTGAGGGTTACAGTACATACCATATGCTGTATTGCATTTTTGGCCGAAATAAGTTATCTCAAAAGTTATCATACCTTTTAGAACAGGCTTTGTGTAGACATAGTCACACTAACTAGGAATGACAACAAAATCTTCTTTACCATTTATGTGTAAAGACATTCATTACAAATTTACCTCATAATTCAGACCAAGTCATCATAACAGGAAATATAAAATACCACAATGGCCAACCAACCCTAAGCAACAAAACATTTCTAATGGCTTTATCTGGAAACTCACTGATGCTTTAAAGATGTTATATGAGGTGTTACTGTATATACAGACATTTAAAGTGGGGTGGTGTCGATCATCACCTGGGTGTGGTGTGGACCAGTGCTTTAAAGTGGAGTTTTTTTGGTAAGAACACTCCTGGGGAAGCATTTGGTACCATTAAAGTGGGTTTGGGCGTTTTCTTTCTTGAAAAACCCAGGAACGCATGGACATAGACAGCATTTGGAAGCAGGGATTTTAAGTGGGCACAGCCCTTCAGACCCCACCCGTTTCCTCTGACATCCTGTCTGCCAGGGATTACAGTCATGCACACACACACAAAAAGAGAGAGAGAGGTAAACTAACCAGGTCAACAGAAGCCAAAACAGTCAGCAGTTTCCAGTCTCTCTAATGAATCTGCAAGCGCTGCAGTAACAGGAAGAAATAAGGTGATTTCCAGATATTATCCACCTCCTCCGTTTATCAGTACTGCAGAGCTATGCGACAGCACTAACCCCATGACCTCCAATAACCAAGAAAACATTCAAACTTATGCAATACTTCCGAATGCTCTTTATGCAAGTTTGCGAGCACATAGCTGTCTGTGCTTTATTCCTGTAGTGATAGTATTCCTGTAGTGATTTAGTGAAATTCATGAAGTTGGAACAATAACCAGTGGGATCAGGATTATTTTAAGAATTTGCTCAAATGTGAGTAAGGTCAATGACAAATAAGAGTGTTCACGATAAACAACAACAACAACAACAAAAAATCATGTGATGTGCCAATTTCCTAAAAATGTACACTTTGTGTTATTTTCATGTTAGCGCCATATTGTTTTAAACTGAAAGAGCAACCAGTAAATGGCATTATCAAAGCAGGGAAATAGTAGTAATTGCTAGCAGAGGGTGATTCTGTCATAGAGAATGTAACAGCTTGTCCATTTGAATTCTAGTAATCTGTGAAAGTGTAAATTTCACACCTCTCATTTCCTGCTGTCTGGAAATTGAAAGCTATTTGTTGACTTTCAGTACATTGCATTTTACATTTCTTTTACTATAGCAATGTTACAGTTGTCAGAAAGAGTTCAGAAAAAAATTCTGCTGCATTGAAGGTTCACAGAAGCACGTTTTCTTTATTACACTTAATGGAATAAGTTTTAAACAACTACGACTCTTCCTTGAGCTGGCCTCCTTGCCAAACTGAGCAATTGATGGAGACCAAAAGTAGTGACCAAAAAACCTGATGGTCACTCTAGTTGAGCTCCATAATCATATATGCAGATTAGAGAAAAATACAGAAGGACAAACATCACTGCAACACTCCACCAATCTGGTCTTTATGGCGGTGTGGCCAAACTCAGTCCTCTCCTCAGTGAAGACACATGAAAACACCCTTGGAATTCGCTAAAAAAAAAAAACATCTAAAGGACCCTCATTATGAGAAACAAGATTCTGTGGTCTGATGAACCTTGATTCCAAGCATCATGTTTGAAGGAAACCATCACCTTTAGAGTAAAAATTCCAAAATTAAAGTGTGCTGGTAGCTGGTGTTATGGGGCTGTTCTTCAGTTGCAGGGACTGAGGGACTTACCAGAGTAGAAGAAAAGCTTAATTCACCAAAATATTGAGATAGCCTTAATGAAAACCCAATCTGGAGCATTCAGAACCTCAGACTGGGCAGAAGGTTCATTTTCCAATAGGGCAATGACCCTAAGTAAGAGCAGCTTAAAGCCAATAAAACATTTCTGGAGAAACCTGTATATGTCTGCCAGACCTAATCTAAGCTGACATAGCTTGATAGGTGAAGAGATGAATGACAAAGAATAGCAGATAACTGCCAAATGTTGATGTACAAATCTTGTTGCATCATACATAAAAAGACTTGAGGCTGTAAAGGTGCTTTAGCTAAGTACTGAGTTATGAATACTTATGCAATGTACTTATTTATCTATTTTTTTATTTAAAAAAATGTAATAAGTTGTGACAATTCTGTTTTTGCTTTGTCATTATGGTGCATAGAGTGTAGATTGATGTGGGAAAAAAAGCTTGTAAAAAAAATGAATGGGAATGAATAATTTCACAGGGCACTGTATGTACCATAACATTCCTTATGGAGTAACTAATGTCTTGCCAGATGTCATAATTTGGGAATGATGCTTTAAAAGAATCTAAAACAAGATTACTTGGCAAAGTCTGAGTGAGTTGTTTTCAAGCTGCTTTGTTCGCAATTGGAGAAGTAAACAGAATATGATAAATAATGACTGATTTTTCACAAGTCAAGGCATCTGTTTCGATCTTGAAAAACATTATAAAATACCTCAAGTAGTACTAATAGTAAACACTCTCTCAGAATGATATATTAATGCTTATTAAACCGTCTGGCTTGCTCTCTCACATGTGTTTATTGTTATCTTCACACAGTCTATCTATTGAACTGTCGCTAAGCACAGCTCCTATATGATCTGTGAGACAAATCCAAAGCTGAGAGGTTTTTACTCTGTTGTGTCATCACAGTTATACCAAAACATATTTGATTTCTCTGTTCCTCAGAACAACATAGTGTGATTTAACACTTGAAGGTATTACAGCCTAACATTGTTTTTCTGCTATCCCTCACAGGAACAGTGCTATCAGGATGTTGATGCTGGATGGGATGCCAGCCCTGCCAGTCAAAATCGATCCTGAGTCACAGAGACGGGTAAGCAGTCAAAGCGATGGCACACAGGTGTAGCCAGAGGCTCTTTAAACTCAAGATGATATGTGATAAAAGTCACACTTCATTTTAAGGTCCAATTCTCACTATTAATTAAATATTAAAGGAGAAGTTCACTTGCAGAATTCACTAAATTTCCTAAGAAAAACTGCTATTTAACTTCAAATAAAAGTAATTATATTTTGCATAAACACCAACATATTATCAACATAATTCTACAAAAGATTCTTGTAGTACTTTACTAATTATTAATAAGCAGTAAATGGGAGTTTATTGAGGCAAATGTCAAAGTTAACGAAGAAGTTCACTTCCAATGAAAATTTCCTGATAATTTACTCACCCCCATGTCATCCAATATGTTCACGTCTTTCTTTCTTCAATCGCAAAGAAATGAAGGTTTTTGAGGAAAACATTCCATGATTTTTCTCCATATAGTTGACGTCAATGCTGGTCAATGGGTTGAAGGTCCAAATTGCAGGCTCTACACGATCCCAGCCAAGGAATAAGGGTATTATCAAGTGAAACAATCTGTCATTTTCTTAGAAAAATAACAATTTAATGAACGATCGTTTTACTAGATAAGACACTTATTCCTCGGCTGGGATCGTGTAGAGCCCTTTGAAGCTGCATTGAAATTGCAATTTGGACCTTCAACCCGCCCATCCCCAACTGAAGTCCACTATATGGAGAAAAATCCTGGAATGTTTTCCTTAAAAACCTTCATTTCCTTAATTTCTTTGCGACTGAAGAAAGAACACATGAACATCTTGGATGACATGGGGGTGAGTAAATTATCAGTAAATTTTCATTGGAAGTGAACATCTTCTTTAACTATGACTTTTGCCTCAATAAACTCCTAATTACTGCTTATTAATAATTATTAAAGTACTACAAGAATCTTTTGCAGAATTGAATTGATAATATGTTGGTGTTTATTCAAAATAAAATTACTTTTATTTTTATTTGAAGTGAAACAGCAGTTTTTCATAGGAAATTAGGACGTTTTTATGAGATTCACTATATTAGGTGACTGTGCTTTTCTGTGCAATCTTTAGTGTACTTTGAATTGCTTGACTAGGGGTTTAGTTTAAGGTGTCCCGTGCTCAGAGACTTCAGGATACTTGCCAGAATTTCAGGCTTGACCAAATAAACATATACACGTGCTTTGCGAGTCTTAAAGTCTCTCCATTTTCATGCACAGCAAAAACCCACACACATAATATTTTGCACCCGTTTTAACGGTTGCCGTTGTCGTGTCGTTGATCGGGTCGAGTGCAGGATGTGCGTGGGCCATGCAGATCAGCTTTGAAGTGTGTTAAATCAACAGGCAGCGCAGTCGCTGAAACGTGCTTCTTGTTTGAGTGGGCTAAACGCCAAGACCCTTTTCTTGGAAATGCATTGCTCCCCCTATTAAAGCCGTCCTCACCAGAAGCTCTTCGGATTCGGAAAATTAGCCATAATGACTGGTAGCCCCCCGTACGAGGGGTTGGACGTGGGCCGTGCAGGAGGGGAGGGATAGGAAGGTGGGAAAGGTGAAGCATGTGTCGGGAGAGAGAGAAACGGGGTAGAGATGAAGTTTCAAAACATGTTCCATTTCGGCTGAACAGCCTCCAAGTCAACCACAGTAAAAAACAGAAGGGAAATTTTTGGGCTTGAAATAATGCTGCCAGCAGACCACTTTTTGTCCATGGTTTCATTGAGTCTGAGTGAGTGCTTCTGACATCTTCGACTGGAATGTTTTGTCGATTTACTGATGTTAATTTAGGATAACTGCTGAGTCAGTAAAAGTCTGAAAGACTGCTTTTTCTTCACTTTTCCTCTACACCTTTTTGTGGTGTGTTTTCCTTCTATATAACAAACAAGCACTCTCAATACTGTATGTTTTGCAGTCTTTCAGCCCTCTGGCTTTTACTTCATTTATTTATTTATTTTTTTTCCATTCCCCTGCAGTAAGCAATCTCAGGTTATTTCACTTAGAATCTCCCCTTACTAATAATATTAAATATATAAATGTAGTATACTTCTCTATTCTGTAAACAGCTGTGCTGCTTGAACAAAAGAACAGCATGTCTTAACTGTCACTTTTGATTATTGATCTTGCTGGAGAGAGAGAAACAAAGAAGGATTATCACCCAAACTTTTGAACAGTACTTTTCAACAATTGGCAATGTTCAGTAAATGTGTTCTGTAAATTTTTTTACAGCTTGAACTAACCTTGCCTTGTAATAACAAGGTCAAACAGAATTTCAGAAAAAATAAAAATAAAAAAGCCCCTGTCTTAATGTAAGAGCCAGGGCAGTTTTTTTGTCACTTGAACGTGAAGCTTCCTTATTTTTTAACTGTACAAAAAAACAACCTGTCATGCGTTTTTATCATAAACACTGGTTTGTAGTGCAAATAGTTTTACATTTACTGCACATTGTTATTCTTCTAGTTTTTTAACTATTGCTGCTAATGAATCTGAAGTCTTGCACATTCACATAAAATGGCATACTTCATTGTTGCAAAAATAAGGTGAATAAAATGTCTAAAATATACAAACAACAGTCTCTTCTCTCGCACTTAAAGGATTAGTTCACCCAAAAATGAATTTTTCCTCTGTTGAACACAAAAGGAGATGTTTCTTTTAACCAAAGTTTCTGCTAGCCATTGACTTAGTCAATGTGGCTACCAGCAACTTAAAAATATCTTCTTTTTGCATTATATTTTGGGTGAACTATACCATTAAGTCCATATATATTCCACATTCCAAGTTCCTTTTCAACTGAGGACTCTAAAAGGGCTAATTTACCCCAAAAATGTATATTCTGTCATTAATTACTCACCCTCATGTCGTTCCAAACCCATAAGATCTTTGTTTATTTTCGGAACACAAATGAAGATATTTTTAATGAAATACGAGAGCCTTCTGACCCTGCATAGACAGCAAAGCAACTGACACTTTCAAGGCCCAGAAAGGCAATAAGGATATCATTAAAATAGCCCATGTGACATCAGTGGTTCAACCATAATGTTATGAAGCTATGAGAATAATTTATGTGCACAAAGAAAACAAAAATAATGACTTTACTCAACAAATTTTTGTTGCATGTCAGACTGATGTCACATGGACTATTTAACTGATATCCATACTACCTTTCTGGGCCTTGAATGTGGTTGTGTTGCTCAATATGCAGGGTCAGAAAGCTCTAGGACTTCATCAAAAATATCTTAATTTGTGTTCTGAAAATAAATGGTTTTGGAACGACATGAGGGTGAGAAATTAATGACAGAATTTTCATTTTTGGGCAAACTATCCCTTTAAGACTGAAATCCTAGAATGTTCTTGTTTCAGTGTAAAGTAATTAATAGTTTCAACTGATTTCATTTTGTCTCCTTCCTCTCAGTCTCCTGTGATCCATGACTACACAGAGATGGGCGTGCTGGTGTTGAACCGCAGATTTCGGACACCGTCAGATGATAGACGATTCCTGTCCGACCCCTTCCAGACGCAAACAGAGCCCGTGGACCTGTCCACTAACAGAGCCAGAACCTCCCCGTCACTTTCAACATCGTCATCCTTATCCTCATCTCCTTCGTCATCCTCATCATCAATACGATTCTGTCCACGGTCCCCTCCTTCCAGCAAGTCTGTGGCATCTTTATCACCATCATCATTATCTATGCCTTCATCCTCCTCCACTTCAGTCATAACCCCCGTTCCACGTTTAAAGATGTCTCCAGTGGTGGCCTCTCCTCCATCCAGGAGTCTCAGGGGGCAGACTTTTTTGCACATACCCCAGCTGATGCCTCCTTGCTCCAGCCCGGTCCACCTCCACCCACGCCGGGTGCCAGTAGTGGTGCAGCCCATGCCGCTGGTCTACCCTGGAGTAGGGTCACTGGGAAGCAGCAGACTCATGATGCCGCTGCTGGAGGAAAACAGGATGCACAGGAAAGGTGAGACAGAAGCTTGTGCACTCAGCTTGGTTGTCTTAGTGACCTTATGACAGATAAATGACTGACAGCGCAAATATCCATTGAAATTGCTGCACTGATGAGCCTTGTTTTTTGTCTGCCATTTTATCCATCAAACCTACTAAACTGTGTGTAACATACAAACCTCCTTTTTTTTGGCAAATTACCAGTATTATGGTTAAAAGGTAAATGTAATTTCAATTTTAAGTATACATAGAGGCTAAAAAAAAGTTTTACTCATTTCATTCCATGGATGGATGGATAGATTGGATGTTTAGATAGATAGATAGATAGATAGATAGATAGATAGATAGATCTATTCTGACCCTTTTCAAGAGCTATCAAAGTCATAGAGATGGTCCAAAACAGATTATTTACAGATGGTTTGATTGACAAAGGTAGTGCCTTGTTTGAAGCTGAGTCAGCGTGAGAAAAAAGTGAAATGAGGCCTAAAATAAGCATTCAGAACCTTTAATGATAGGAAATTATTTACATTAAACATGACTCACCTGTAAAGCAACACATACTATGAAAACGTGGGGCTAGGGCAAACCCTTGAGACCTTCGTTCATCTTTGTAACACAAATTAAGATATTTTTGATAAAATCCAAGAGCTTTCTGGCCCTGCATAGACAGCAATGCAACTCACACATTCAAGGTTCAGAAAGGAAGTAAGGACATTGTTAAAATAGTCCAGTGGTTTAACCAAAATTTTATTAAGTGACTAGAATACTTTTCATCAGTTGTGTTTCAGTTTATGGACGACATGAGGTTGAGTAATTACAGAATTTTCATTTTTGGCTGAACTATCCCTTTAAATGAGATACTTTTTATGCAAAGTTGTTGTTTTTTTTTTCATTTGAGTTAATATTTAAATAATTTCATTGTCTATATAGTTTTTATTTAAGTTTTAATTTTTGTATATTAAGCTAAATTTAATGAAAAGGAGAAATGTTTCTTTAGCAAGTAAGTAAAATAAAATAATTAGATAGATTTTTTGTTTAAATACTTTAGAAATAATTTCAGTCTGTTCCTCAAAACTGTTGTATAGCTTCAGAAGACTTTGGTTTATTTTGGTCCTTCTGTCATTTTTTGGAAGCTAACAGTAAAAAAAACAATGTGGTTGTTGCTGGTTATTGTATGATGACTGTATGCAATTGCGAAATGGCCTTAAACCATTAGTAAATTTTTTCTAATACACGCACAAATTGTATGTACTCTGACAGCACTGCATAACCTCGTTAGCCAAGGTCCAAAGCGCAAGGAAAATGTTTGCTGAAACAGCTTAATGAGAGAATCATTCATAAATCTGCTCCTGTCAACAAAAAGAAGTACCAACGTTCTGCCAAAAAGTCAAAATTCATAAATGCTAGTACTGTAATTTTACTGTTGTTCTGTAAAATAAAATAAAAGTAAGACAAAAATAATGATAACAATAATTACAACAGTTCTATTAATACTTATTTATTTTAAGTTAAATTGTGCTTTGTTGGTAGGCTATAATGTCTACTAGAATGTTAAAAATTTTCAGTGTTAAGTAAATATTTTTTAATTGACATACTAAAAATATTTAAAAACGTACTAAAATACTAAAAACTATATACTGTAGATATTTAAAAAAGAATAAAAATTACATACATACAAAAACAATTACTATTTACTACATGTACTAAAACATAATAAATATAAAAAAAAAATAAAAACATAAAAAACAAAAGCTCAGTGGTACTAAAATAACATTTTGAGTTGGATCAACTGAACAAATAAATTATGAATGATCGTCTTAAAGCAAACATATCTTTATTTGCACAAAAGTAGAATACAGTATTGTGAATGTTTTAAAAAATAGCTGAATTAAATACCGCTTCTTGCACTTTATGACAATGACTACCGTTCATTTTACACTTGTCCTGATTAGTTTTTTCCATTAAATACAAAAGACTGCATGCAGTCAATTGGACATTTGTATTAATGTCAATATTTAAGCCATTCACTATCCAACTCCTTAGATCCCTTGTAATTGTACTTTTCTCATCTTTTGCTGTCATATTTAGTGTTTCAGCATAACAGCCTTTGTTATGCTTTCTGCTTTTGAAGTAATTTATTCCAAAACCATCATGTACATCAGCAAGCAAGCTGACTTCTGACTTCATTTGTCTTAAAAAATGCTAATCATGGTTAAATAATCACTGTCGTAAGGTCAATTGACAGTATCCAGGCCACTATTGTTGCAAAAACCATCCTCCTGTAAAGTCTTTCACTCTCTTCCTTTCTCCTCTTTCCTCCCTCTTTGTCTGTAGGTGCAAAGCACTGTGTTTCAAAACCTCTCTTCGAGTTTCCGTGTTCTTGGCAGGGTCAGTGACAGAACCCAGAGCCCGGCTGTGCGTTAGACAAGCTCGGCTCTTATGAGTGCAGCTCCATTGTGCTCGTCTCTTTATATTCCTCAAAACAGGCAGCCGCTACATCAATGCAGGAAGTAGATGCTATTGCAAAAACTCCTCTCAGCTAAACGAGGGCACCTGGGTTTATTAAATGAGAAAGCGTATGGCGGAAGCACAATAGTAACCATGATAAGATGATGTTTAAAGATACTCAAACTCTTTTTTTCTATCTAGGAAAGCTTGCCTATGGGCAACAGAGCTGTTTTTAATGGCCTCTGTGGCTGGGAAGCCTTTCCATTTATTCTTTTTCCTCTTTTTTCATTTTGTTTTTTCCTCTGGGGGGAGGTGTAGATAGAGGCTGTAGATGTCCGATGTCATATAAGTCTCTCTTATGTCCTGTATTAGTGTCTCACAGCTCTTTCTGCTATGGATTGACCAATCAGAGAAGGGCGTTTATCTACATCAGGCGCACACAGTGTGTGCAAACAAGCAGGTTGACACATAATTAGGCCTGTGCAGTTCACACTTTGATGATCCAATTTTAGTTCATTAAAAAACATTCAAGATTCGCACACAGAGACCAGCCCCCTATCTTGAGGGTCCGTGCCCTTATGCTCTGCAGTCTCTCATGAAGTATCCATGGCAACAAGACAGGACATGGAATGACACGAATACAACGGAGACCTTTGAAATTGCTATTACAACCAAACAAAATGAAACAAACCAATACAAACATGCCCAGCTCTCTTATTGCAAGAATAGAGTGAACTGTATTCTGTCATTCAATCCAGCTAGGAATAGATGAGTTCACTCCAAAATTTCACTTCTGTCATTATTTACTCATGTGATTCCAAATGGCAAAGTGTGGACGTCAAGAACATAAAATGTCAGTAGTTCTTAAGATTCTAATAACAGTCAAAGCTGCAAAGGTTAGATTTAGCAGAAGTTTAGATTAGCAGTGTTTAATCAACTGTAAATCAGTGTTATTTTAGTATTATTATATAATGTTATAGTACTTATTGCTATTATTAATTAGCTTTAATATTTATTTTTAATTGAAGTAATTCTGCTTTTGACATTTTAGTTGTTTTTGTTTGTTAATGTTTAGCTTTCAGGTTTACTTTTAGTCATTTTAGTACTTAAACGTTTATTATTTCAGTTAGTTGGCAGGTCAAGATTTCTAATTTGTGACCCTGGACCACTCATAAGGGTAAATTGTTTTGAAATAGAGATTTATACATCAGCTGAATAAATAAGCTTTCCATTTATGTATGGTTTGTAAGGATAGGACACTATTTGGCCGAGATACAACTGTTTGAAAATCTAGAACCTGAGGGTCAAAAAATCAAAATACTGAGAAAATCACCTTTAAAGTTGTCAAAATTATGTTCTTTGCAATGCATGTGACTAATCAAAAATTTAATTTTGATATATGTACCGTAGGAAATTTACAAAATATCTTCATGGAACATGATCTTTGCTTAATATCCTGATTTTTGGCATAAAAGAAAAAATTATCATTTTGACCCATACAATGTCTTTTTGGCTATGGCTACAAGATTGGTTTTGTGGTCCAGTGTCACATTTTTTCATCTAAAATTTAGATTTTATTTCAATTAATTATTATTATTATTTGGAATTCTGACCTGTTTATCTCATAAAGGTATTGCATGACTACAGATAACACCATAATATGCTTTAGTGGTGCTTTAATTGCTCTCTATAAATTGTTGTATGAAAAGGAAAATGTCTTCTTTTAAAACACTGTTTTTGGTGTTACATGAAAAAAAAAAACATAAGTAATGAGTAAATGAATATGTCAACTATTTAGAGCTGCAGCTAATGATTATTTTTATTGTTGACTAATCTATCAATTTTTTTTTGGATTAGTCAACTAATCTATCAATTATTTTTCAATTTACCTATTTATTATTTTCTTATCAGATGATAAATTCTTTAGTTAAACTATCAATAAGAAAAATTTAAAAAACAGTAACTTCTACTATTAATCTTATTAGTTATTTAAAATGTTATTTAAAATTTTTTTTAATATTAGTACAATGTAAAAACATGTACACAAAAATACATTGTATCTACTGATTAATTTAAATTTAAGTACATAGTTAAAGACACTAAAGTGGGTCCAAATATGGTAACCATGCACAAGTCTGAATTACAGAAGTACAGAACATCAACAGCATTTTTTATTTTATTTTTATTGGTTGGTTGATTGATTGATCTGGTAGATTAAGGCATTATTTGATCATATGTGAGTATTGTAAATTCAACTGCACCAACCTTCTGTTTTTATCCAGTCACACACCGAATCCCAGATGGACTGTCACCTCGGCGATCTTTGAGTGACAGTGAGGATGATGACCTGCCCAACGTGACCTTGGAGAGTGTGAATGAAACAGGATCCACTGCCCTGACTATCGCCCGCGCCGTGCAAGAGTAAAGACACCTTCATCATTAATCTGCACTATTTATAATCCAATCCTGTCTACCACTATGATATATACGATGGTAATTTGGTAACACTTTACAATAAGGTATAATGTATTGACTAACATGAACAAACAATTATTAATCTTTGTTAATGTAAGTTAATAAAAAGACATTACTTCTTTGTTAGTTCACAGTGCATTAACTAATGTTAACAAACAACTTGTGATTTTAATAATGCATTAGTAAATGCTCAAATTAACATGAACTAAGATTAATAAATGCTTAGAACTAATGTTCATTCATAGTTTATGTTAACTAATAAACCTTATTGTAAAGTGTTACCAGTAATTTTAACTGAAAGTATAGAAATCAGATTTTAGGTTGTGATAGGGAGCCAAGAGGTCACAAAGAAAATCATACTAAGATGTGAACACAGAAGGGATGGTGGCAGTTTTTCAAAATTATTATTATAATATATTATCTAAATATTTACATCTTTACATACTCTAGGTAAATCTTTAATATAAATGTGACACTAAAGACTGGAGTAATGATGCTGAAAATTTTGTTTTGATCACAGGAATATATTACATTTAAAAAAAAAATATTTAAATAGAAAGCAGTTATTTTAAATAGTAAAAATAGTTCACAATATTACTGCTTTTGCTGTATTTTGGATCGAATAAATGCAGGCTTGGTGAACCTTTCAAAAAGGTAAAAATCTCAGTGACAGCTTTAGTACCTTTTTTTTAGCATGTACATTTTTATGTGTTTGGCAGGTGCCTATCCAACTGAAAGCATTTTCAGGGTAAACATTTTGCGTTCGCTCCCTTGAAATCATACGCATGTCCTTGTTTAACCAGTTAAGCTTTAAGAACTGATTTTAGTCTCAGAGGGAGTGTGTGCTTCAGGTTGAACGTGTTGTGGACACAGGTGCAGGAGTCGTTGCAGGTTTATGCATCCCCTGACCCGTGATCAGCCAGTGAATAATGAATGGACTTTCTTACCTTTATTATTATATTAAACTGCTAAACTAGTCTCCAGACACTGATGCTGCCCTGCACGTCACCACCACTGGAAAGCCCCTTTGGTGTTCTCCTGTGGGAAACATACAAACAAAAGACGGAACATAAATGACTGTGCTGAGTTTAGTCTGACGGCAGCTGCTGTTTCCCTCCCTGGTTCTCTCTTGTTGACAACAGTCTAACGTTGATTCTGACTGTAAAACTAGATGACCTCGGACTAAAAATTCCGAGCTGCATATGAGCACATAATGGAATGTGGAAAATAGTGACAGCATTTTAAAGAATGTAGGTGTAGTTTAAAGTTGGAGAAAAGATCTAGGATGTTTTCTTTCTTTCTTTTCCTCTTTGGGCCCCAAAAGTGATGGAGTGTGCCAAAAGCTACAGGTGCCCCTTGTTGACCCCCCTCCACACATGCATACACTCACACCCTCCACTCCTGCAACCCAAAAGAAACAGGAAGTGGCTCTGTGGGGGGTGAAAATGCCTCTTTTGCCACTCTTTTCAAGTGAAAAGTACACTTCCAGTCAAAAGTTTTTGAACAGTACGATTTTTTTTAAAGAATTCTCTTCTGCTCACCAAGCCTGCATTTATTTGATCCAAAATAGCAGTAATATTTTGAAACATTTTTACTATTTAAAATAACAGCTTTCAATTTTAAAATGTAATTTATTTCTTTGATCAAAGCTAAACTTTCAGCGTCTATTGCGTCTTCAGTCTCACATGATCACAGTCTCACATGAAATCATTCTAATATGCTGATTTGCTGCTCAAAAATCATTTTTATTAGTAGTATCAATATTTAACCCTCAAGCATTCTTCGGGACAAATTTGGGTAAAATCTTTTTTTTTTATATAGTTTCCTTAATCTGAGCAGTACAAAGACTTGGCTACTTTTCCTAAGTTTGGCACCTGAACACACACACACACAAAAATAACTCAGTTCAACAAAGTAAAGTGGTTGAAAAAAAAAACCTCTTAACTCTTAAACTTAATTTGTCCTTCATGGACAAAAATGGGTACACCCATAGGAAATGAATGGGAAATACTACTAATACTACTAAATACTACTAATTCAGATTTTTTTTTTTATTTGTCCAATAAAAATCAATAAATCCAACACAATGGAGATCATATATACACATAAATAAAGGGGTGAGACAATACAACATTCTCAGTGTGGCAAACACTCACATTTGCACTCACACACACACACACACACACACACACACAAACCCATATACAGAGGCTATAACACAGTGTGTTTTTTTTAATTTTTCGTTTTGTCACTAACACATACAAAACCAAAGAATTGAATGAGCCAATGAGCGAACATTTTTTTGTCACTCAGCCACTGTGCGCACACACACATGCACACAAAAATAAACACACATACACACTTCAAAGTCAAATTCCTACTGCAAGATTTGTTGATGATTCCAAACAAAAAAACATAAAATGTCTGGAACTTGCTTCTTGTTAGGTTTATTGTTTATTTTTACCTGTTTAGTACCATCTGGTTCCATTTTACTTTTTTTGAGTTATTGAAATTTGATTTTTCTTTTTTTTTAAGTCAGAAACAGTGGTTTATAGATTTGAGCCTATAGCCATTGAGTACTATAGCCATATAGTGGCTATTGATATTTTTGATTTTTTTTATAATTTTATACAATCATACGCCACCAGGTGTCACCAAAATAACCAAAACTTTAGGTGTTGGCTGTCTGGCTATCTGTTTTTTTATTTGACTGATTTATAAGACATAGTAAATGTAACATAAAAATAAGCATATTTGGCATGAAAAATATGGTACTTTTAGAGGTAAATAAAACAACAAAAATCACACAAAAAAGCATAAATTCATAGTTTTTATTTTATCAAAGACATAATAATAAGCTTTTGTAACATTATACACTATACCGTTCAAAAGCTTGGAGTCAGTATAATTATTATTTATTTATTTTTGGGAAAGAAATTAGAAAAATTTGTACTTTTATTTAGCAAGGGTGCTTTAAATTGATTAAAAGTGATAATAAAGACATTTATAATGTTACATAATATTTCTTTTAAACTTTCCATTCATCAAAGAAACTTGAAAAAATTCTACTCAGCTGTTTTCAACATTATAATAATAATAAATGTGTGTTTTTTTAGCAGCAAATCTTAGTATTAAAATGTTTTCTGTATGTAGTAATGATGCTTAAATTCAGCATTGAAATCACATGGAGCTCTTTTAGTCGACATGAGAAACAGGGCAAAAACAGTAAAATTTGTAAATATTTTTACTATTTAAAATAAATAGTTTTCTATTTTAATATATTTTAAAATGTAATTTATTCCTGTCATTTCCAAGCTGAATTTTTAGCATTACTGCATTCACATGATCCTTCAGAAATCATTCTGATATTCTGATTTGCTACTCACAAAACATTTATTATTATTATTATTACTACTACTATTATTATTATTATGTTGAAAACAGCTGAGTATATTTTTTTCACGTTTCTTTGATGAATCTTCTGAAGTAGAAATATTTTGTAACATCATAAAACTTCATAACGTCATAACTTTTGATCAATTTAAAGCATCCAAAATTAAAGTATTACGTTCAATAATTAATTTTTTCCTAAAATAAATAAGTAAATAAATAAATAAATAAATAAATTATATAGACTCCAAGCTTTTGAATCGTACAGTTTATATGTTACAAAAGCTTCAGGTAAATGTTTCTAGACATCAATGTTTTACACTATATTAGTAAACATCATATAGGCCTGAATGATCTTATTTGTATATGTCAACACCAGGTCATACGAAACGAGGGGGCCTTGATGTGTCACTGTCACCCCTAAAACAATGTCTGATGGTGTCCATTGATTCTTCTATTAGTATTAGCATAGCTCCCTCAAGTGGCCATTTAAAGTAAAGAAACGTTTCTTTTTTTCCCCGATTTGTTTTACATGTGAACTTTTCCCACCGTTTCTAGTTTGTGTGTCTGTATAAATATTAATTAATAGTAGTAAATATTATTGGTAATTAGTGATAATTTATACAATTAATAATAAATATAATATAATACTAAACATTATTTTTGCCTGTCATTCTAAATTTAAAAACTACATTTGACCTGACATTTTATATACAGAGTAGTATGTGTGGGGGTTGAGGTATACCCTTTATTATGGGGACTAAATGTCCCCACAAACATGACAATATTCAATATCGTTTGGTCCCCGTGAGGAAACAAGCTTATAAATTGCTAAAGGTTTATTGTGAGGGGTAGGTTTAGGTGTAGAAAAAACCCAACGTGTGTGTGTGTCTGTTTGTGACTACAATTATCATACTAAACAAAACTGTCTTCAAATGATATACTTAACTGTTTCTAATGTGCTGTCATTGCAGCTCCCTGTTGCCGTTCAGCATTGAGAGTCTGCGAAGGCCCAGGCCTTCAGAGTCACCTGACTCAAAGAGGAGACGCATTCACAGGTGTGAGTTTGAGGGCTGCAATAAGGTTTACACCAAGAGCTCCCATCTTAAAGCCCACAGACGCACACACACAGGTGAGTCAGCCTACATTACCATCTGGCCATTGCATGTTTTAAAAAAAACGTTCTGTTCCTGCCATTCATTCATTTAATCATGTATGTGTTTCTCTCTCTCAGGTGAAAAGCCATACAAGTGTACATGGGATAACTGCACGTGGAAGTTTGCTCGCTCGGACGAGCTGACACGACATTACCGCAAACACACGGGTGTCAAACCGTTCAAATGCAGCGACTGTGACCGCAGCTTTTCCCGCTCGGACCACCTTGCCCTCCACCGTCGCAGACACGCCCCACAAACATGCATAGTGTGAAAAAGACGTTTAATAAACAATAGCAGACAGAGCAGGTCTCTATCTGCCAGTGTCACATGCAGAAGAAGGTCTGGAATTACTCCTCTTCCAACAGTAATGAGGTGAAAGACGTGGGAGTTTGACAGGATTGAGAGACGGAAGATGAGGTCTTTGTATCTATGTATGAGATTCATCTGCATTTATCCACATTTCCCTCATATGGTTTATCTCCAGCACTTTTATGTGAGGTTTATTCATAAATGTGGGAGCCTCCGTTTGTACTAACTATTAAAAGCCGTGTGCTGTTAAAGATGCTGTATACGATTTTTATACATAGAGTCAGCTAACTATTTGCTGTGTAAAGATATAGTGTTGTAACAACATCCTTAGCTAAGAGTAAAGTCAGAACCCCTCTGTGTGCGTGTAATTCAAGCTTTTCTGTTTTTTTTTTTTTTTTTGGTAACTGTTTCTAGCATTTATAAAGAGAAAGCACAGAGCTTTCTACTTCCACGTCATGTTTCTATATTAGCATAATACTTACCTAGTCACTTGACATTGTTTACAAAAGCAAAAGGTATCTTTATATCCACCTTATTTATCAACACGTAAGCCTATGGGCGAGACTTCCGGTTCATTAGTTGCAATAGGGAAATGAGGAGAAGAACAACGTGCAGTAAACGGTAAAACACCATTGTGATCATAATTGAGATAATTCTTTAAAATAATACTATAAAACACACCAAACTGCAATATCAGGCAGCAAAACTTACTATTTTTGTTTTGTTTTGTTGCTGGACTCCGATGAGACCGTTATGTGTTGCCCGTAGAGACCTGGCCGATTGGAGGGGTGTGGCCGAAGCGCACGTTCCTTTCAGTGTTGCCAAGTTCACGGTTTTACCGCGGAATTGGGCTACTTTAACACTGTTGCCGCGGGTTGTTTTTGATGTCCGCGGGTAGAATCGACTCCGATAACATCATATTTAGCCCCTGAAATGATAATTTACCAGGGAAACCACGATAACGCCATTGGGCTAGTTTTGGGCTTGTTTTGAGTAGCAATTGGGCGGGTTTTGTTGTGCAAACCTGGCAACCCTAGTTCGTTTACTTCTGATATGCGTTTCTTGAATGCGACATCTAGTGGTTAAAAAAATCGTATATAGCACCTTTCGATGTATTTGATTCTCAAAACCTTCAGGTTTTCTTCAGGTTTATTCATGAAATAGAGTGGCAGATTTTCATATCACAATAGTCTCAAAGTATTTAGAATTCATTTTGTAATACTTATCTTTGTCTAAAAAAGCATTGCAGAGGAGCCAAAATCTGTTCAGTGCAAGCTTTGGTTATGCATTTAGCAAATAAATGTCACTTTGGAAAAAAAAAATATTAATTTACAGTTTGCTGGGTAATAATGGCATGGCTGTCGCTGTGTAAAACTAAGGCTACAAATTTGTCAGTTAAGAAGACGTACACACACACACATACACACACACACACACACACACACACACACACACACACACACACACACAAAACAAAGAAACTAAGACAAACACACATAAAACATGACATTATCACAATGCATTCACATTCTAGCTTCAAATTCTGCATGGGCTCCAGTTATCACTTTATTATGGAATTTGAAGTTGTTGTTTTTTTATATAACTGAATGTGAGGAGACGGACATATTATTGATGTAGTGTTCTGTCCTCCCAGGACTCAGTCTTATAAGAGAGACTTGCACCGATTCTCTCACACCGTTTTCAAGTTCCCTTGCATCATTTGTGCACAAAACTAGTGTAGCAGATGTCTGTATATTTTATAGTCTTTACCATGTGGTATATAATTTTGTTTGTTTGTATTGTATGTCATATATTTGTTCTGTATTCCAAGATTTGCACCCTTCTGTCCATAAATATGTGATGCCAAAATTTATAGTATTTTACAGGGAACCCAGTGACTCATAATCATGAGTGTAAATGATCGTCAAGTGGGCATTCCTTTTTATTTTTTTTGTTTCTCTTCTACAATGATGTATCTGTAAATGATGTTATGGTAAACATTTCTGTTTTATATGGATTTAACTGTGAATTTATACAGAAATACAGTATATGTTAGCAAAAGGCATGAATAAAAGCACAGATTTGTATGTACAGAAAAGACTTCTGTGACTTAATGAAAATTCCTTATGAGTTTAGAGATGATTATAAGTGATAATCTTTCTAGACGGAACAGAATATAAAAGAGCAATATAATAGAACAAATAGAACATGAATGCATATTATGTACAGTACACTACCAGTCAAAAGTTTTTTAATGTTTTTTTTTTTTATTTTTTTAAAGAAGTTTTTTTTTTAAAGAAGTTATATATAGTGTATAATTCTTTAATTAAAGAATTATACACTATTCCATTCAAAAGGGGATTAATTTACATTGCTTTAAAGTATACCAGAAGTGATGATAAAAACATTTATGAGGTTACAAAAGATTTGTATTTCAGATAAATATTGTTATTTTGAACTGTTTATTCATCAAAGAAAACTGAAAAAATCTACTCTGTTTTAAACATAATATTTAATAAATGTTTTTGGGCTGCAAATCAGAATAATAAAATAATTTCTGAAGGATCATGCTGGATTAATGAAGCTAAAAAATCAGCTTTGAAATAACAGGAATAAATTACATTTTAAAATATATTGAAATAGAAAACAGTTATTTAAAATAGTAAAATATTTTAAAAAAAATTGTACTTTAGATTAATGCTTGGTGAGTAAAGAGTCAAAAATATTAAAAATCTTACTGATCAAAAACTGGTAGTGTATTTACTTATTTATTTATTTATTTTGGTAGATACTAGTCTATGGCAAAACACATATTTCTATATTTACAGACATTCAAAAGAAATTGTATACTTCAAAAAATACAGTATATAAATTGCAAATATTTCAATAGTTGTTTTGTAAATAACACATTTTTGGAGGGTGTTAAAAGCATGAAATTGGCCCTTTTGCCTTACCGTATACTGCCTGCTGTTCTGAGATAGCTTTTTTAAAGCTTTTGAACGTTTATGAGCGTCTAGTTCGCATAGTTTACGCGTCAGCTAAGCAGCTGCCAAAAAGAATGCTAACGGATGGCTTTCCTCAGACCCCAGAACCTTTCCTTAGACACCACTATAGCCAATGTATGTTTAATTTTACAATAAAATAAAAAAAAGATTTATATTATAAAATACAATTTCTACTTTTTTATAAATAATGTACTTCTTCACAAATAATCTAGGCTAATTCACCACAAGGGTGCAGCAGTAGCCTATGCCATTGTTACCAGACTCCTTGTCATCCGTTGAAACAGCTGTCCTAAACTAGACTTCCTCACGCAGGTCAGTTCATGACACTCGATTTAACCTTTAACCCACCTTTACCCTTTACCCTGACTATGACGAACATTTTAACGAAATGCCATCCGTTTTCCTTGAGTGCTGTCAGTCTGCGTTAAGTGATCATAAAATACCTTTTCGTTTCCTTTGTTGTTAGTGCAGATGCTAAGGCTAGTCATCCGGGTTTCATATTAGCACAAAATAATAACATGTTCCAATTTATGTTTGTGAGTGCCCCTCAGTAAAATTTAAAGTCAAATATAAATATATCAATGAAACCTCCTTTTGAGATAGCTTAAGTTATTCAAATTATTTTGAGGTTTGTTTGTGTTTATTAATAAAATATAAAATGGGTCAAAAAATGGTTTAAGTAACAAAAATAAAATACTAAATAAAAAACTGAATTGCTTAATGGCACAGTGCACTTTATTAACATTAGAACATTAATTGGACATGAACCTAATAGAATGTTTAACATCTAATTTACTTATAAAAAAACAACCTTTAACAAAATGGATTTCTGTTTCTTTAGTAATATGTATTAGTAATACTAGTAATAGTACATAGTAATATTTATGTAATATGTTTGGTAACCTTTAAAGGGTGCCTTTGTGTTTGTTTTCCTTTGGTATGTTAGAGATGACCTTTAAATGTTGATTTAAAACCGGTTTCACAGAATTTCTTCTCTCGATTTGAATGGAATTCCAGCTTGCTGATGACTTTCCTGCTGTGTATCATTACATTTACTTTATGTTATTAATTTAGCACTTTTTGGAGAGAAAGCGAGTACTAATATTAATACGTAACAACACCTAATAAAAGCAAAGCCTACTTCATAACTGCAGCTTTATAAAGCTGTTTTCCATCAAGCTGAAGGCAAGTGTCACACTTCCACAGCCGTCAGTAGGACAGGCGGACACACTGAGTGTGTTTGTGTTGGTTGGAAATAGATCCTGCATGTCTCAATCAGCCATCTCCCTCTGATCTGAGAGGATGAGAAACACCTTATGAAAATATTGTTTATCTGACAGTAAAAACAGCAGTAAGGCTTGTTGTTCCCCTTCCCTCTGCCTCATAATCCAAACAAAAGAATCTCTGTCATAACACAACCGCTGAGCACTGTTCAAAACAGAAAGAGAGAGAGAGATTGAGCGTGGATGTGTACGGAAAAAGAAGACATAGGCAGGATGTTCGTATTTTAGTTGGCACACGCTTTGCTAACTTGCTTTTGCTCTCTTTTTTTCCTGCTCTATCTCTTCAGGAATTTCGTTTCATATAGCTGTATAATTTTGGCTTGACGAATGACTCTGACTTTTGTCTGTGCCACCGAAAAATTGCGCACCAGTGATCAAAAGGTGCTCTTACGTAAGTCACTCTTACGATGCCAATGCCATATGACGTGCAGAGCAAACGCACAAGGTTCTGCGAAGCGTTTGCAGGTTTGAGCAAGAATCAGGTGTCCGTGCAAATCTCTGGTGCAACGCTACAGG
The DNA here is from genome assembly GCA_033026305.1 of Cirrhinus molitorella. Lineage (NCBI taxonomy): Eukaryota > Metazoa > Chordata > Actinopteri > Cypriniformes > Cyprinidae > Cirrhinus > Cirrhinus molitorella. Next base: position 25,731,847 of record CM065120.1, read on the forward strand.
TTTCACAACAGACCCCAGGGCATTAGAAGAGTGCCAAGCACACAAAACGTGATTGCAGTACTTGCACTGCAGGCTGCCAGACTCCACAAAGTCTCTGTCATGTTTTAGTCACAATTATACTGGTGCCATTGCAGCCAAATTACACCCAGAGGTTCAAAGGCTAAACTGATAATTGTAAAGGTGTGCTTTTTATAACCACCCTATGAGTCATTCTTTGTTATGCACAATGCTGGTGCATGAACAAACTTGAAGGTTTTATCGAGAGAGAGTAAATGTTTGCATGGTGCCTCAAAGAATGTTTTTGAAGTCAAAGTTATATTCTGAAGTTTTCTGCCCTTTAGATCCCTATTACACACAATAGTCTAATGTGCTGAGCGCTGAAAGCCTGCACGCTAATTCGCAGTGAGCCTAAACAGTGGCGAAATGACACATAAGGACACAATGCAATTTTGAAGAGCAGCGTCACAAGCTTTTCTTGTCTCTCGGCAAACCAGCCCTGTAACTGACGCCTGTAACCACGCTGTAAAATTTGGGGTGAAACCATTTATAACCAGTAACAGAATTCTTTTAGAGATTGTGACATAATGTTCCAAAGCCACTGTTATCTGGGTAACCGCTGAGCAGCTAAACAAATGCAGTAATTGTTTACTTCCCATTTGCTCCCATTACAGGCAGTTCTGAAACTGCATTTATAATACAGCTAATTGACTTTGGGGGATGGGAGTTCTGGTAAATATTTGGCAATTCCTCTTTGTGTCAGGAACATAAAGTCATATTTGTCAGGGGAAGCTGCTGTTTCTTCTGGCTTTTTATTCATAAAGGGATCATTTGCCATGGGGAGATTTTGGAGCAGCTCACAGGAAAGCTGTCAGTGTAATGATCCATAGCAAATGGTATAGTGACAAGGTGAGGAAATGAGAAGGGTGGTTGTGTCTGGAGACTATGGCTGATTGACAGCAGGTTTATTCCTTACTTTCCATATGAATGTTCCCACGGAAGTGAGGGAATCCCTGTCCAGGACAGAAGGTTTCTGTCTACAGACAGATGCCACACATCCCTGACTTTTTCCTTGTGTGTTCATGCATCATCCTTGTTGACTCATCCACCTCCACCAAATACGCTGCCTTTTCCAGATTAGCAGGTTATTCCATGAAGCTATTCAGATACAGGCTTACGCCAGAATACTAAAAACTTGCGCCATACTGGAAAAAGGTGAGTGAAATTACCAGCTAAAAGTCTTTCATACTGGCAGTGAAATGTTTTTAAAATAATAAATTGATAATAAATATTTCGGTATGTGTTCATTACATTAGCTAACATTATATATATATATATATATATGTGTGTGTGTGTGTGTGTGTGTGTTAATAATGGTAATTTTAGATGACCTTTCGGATGTATTTAATTACAAAACCCTTTATAATCTATATTACCATTTATTAACTTATTTCATTTTTTTTAAAACGTTCTTGTTTATTAAGACAGGCACCTGCAATTCTGGCCAAATTAAAGATAAGTTGTGTGTGAATTTGCATGTGAGCATCATAAATAACCCCCTGTGTTTAATAAATAAAAAAAGGTCTCTAAAATTGTCTCTAATTGGCCTGTTTAGCTAAGCACTCAAAAAAAGCCCTTATTTACTGGTACAGTATTGCATGATTTGTAGATTATATTTAATAGGTTACACTTTTGCACTTAGTTTTTAAAAGGTAACATTATATTCTTAAGGACTCTATGCTTACATTTATTTTCAGGAGCACTAGTGCTCCTACTTAAAAAAAAATCCCATTATAAGGTGATATTTGACACCGTAAAGATTATTTTTATTTTTTTTACCTTTATAATGGCATTTTTCTAATTTAATTAAATGTATGTCATCTTTTGTGCCAAAAAATAGATTCATAAACTTTTATCAATTTTTTAATTAAACAATAAATTCAATTAAAATAATGAGATAGAATCAGGCTGAATAAGTTATCAATCAAATGAAATCAGTATCAACATTTCAACTTTTCATGGCACAGAAGAGTTCAAATGTGACATTATGGAATATTTACAGAATTTTTGACATTTCATAAAAATAATGTTATGGATTTGTTTTAAATATAAAGTTTGGAATATAGACATTTTAATATTCAAAATCTTTATGACTGAATAATTCATTAAATCAGTTCGTTCAAAAGCGCAATTTCATTCACTCAGCTGTGGCTTTGTTTGGAACTATTTTTGTTGACGATACAGAGCACAATCGAACAACAGTGTTCCTAAAATGTAAGTCACTTAATATTAACTTTTGTATAAAATCAAAAATGTATAAAACTTCAATTTCACATTTGCAATCTTCCTTTATAATCATTAAAAAGCTGTCTAAAAACCATAGACACAAATATCCCATTTTTAGCCTGTATTTCACTGGGACCGCTTTCATAGTCTTTTGAATGGGTAAATATAAAAATCACTTTAATTTTTTAAAAAAGCCTAACCAGTTGGAAGTGAAACGCCATTCCCCCTCGAAATTCACTCCCCAAACTGCGTACCCTGCATCCACCCCCATTTCCAGCCCTATATATATATATATATATATATATTACAGTACAGTACACATTACAGTATTTATTATTCTTTGTTAATGTGTTAATGTCGTAGGGCCGCGCTGCGTAAAACGCAGACGGAATTGCAGAATCCAGTCATAAAAACGGAATTTACTATTTAATGCAGAATGTCACAGAATTTGTCAAAGTTGGGAATGATTAATCAAAAGTATCTCATCAAATTAAATCAAATTGCAATATAAACTAGTATGTGTAAATATTAGACTATTTAAATATGAATCCTGGATGTTCCGCAAATTTCTGTGTTTATAAACACATATTTTGCTTACTACACATACTGAAGCATGCGTGACATTCACCGTGATTTCAACATCTGCCATCTCAATAAATGAGGACATAAATACATGAACAACATCTCCAGAACTTCCCTGAGAGTCCTTTCATTCGTATTTGAGTGGTCCATTTGAGTAAAATTTATTGTTTGCTGCCGGCCACAGCTGTATCCAGTCTCGCCACAACCAGCGTCAGTTACAGGTATTCACCGTAACCCATCAAAATTAAAGTATGTTTAACTTGAAGATGACAGAAATATATTTTTAATATTTAGAATGTACGTAATACTACTACTACTGTTGAAAAATTAATAAAACAAAAAAAAAAAGATGCCTTCAGTTGATAACCAGAAAAATATATGTAGACTACACAATAAAAATTCACAAGGCTATTGTAAGAATAAATAAAAGTTGTTATGCATTCAAATAATTAGACATGCAAAAAACTGAATTTGGTAACAATAAAATACACTATTTCATAGGGCCTTGAACATGTCATCTTTGTTAAAGAAATTGATTGTATTAAATTAAATTGTGATGATTAAAGTTAATTAATTAATTAGACATTTTGTGATTAATAAGATTTTATTTAACCATTAAAAAGTAGTCCAGAAAAATTACAAAGGAATTTGGAAAAAAAATAAAACAGAACTTGGGAAAAAATAAAATGGATTTATAGGGCCCTACAGTCATTCATTATTAGTTCATGTTAATTCACAGTGCATTAACTAATGTTAACAAACCCAACTTTTGATTTTAATAATGCATTAATAAATGTTAAAAATAACTAAGATTAATAAATGCTGTAGAAGTATTGTTCATTCTTAGTTCATATTAACTAAAGTAGTTAACTAATGTTAACTTATGAACCTTATTGTAAAGTGAAAAATTATCAATAAAAAATTAAAAATTGTATTTGTATATTTATATTGTGGGGATTTTTTTGCTACTTTTTTATTTTTATATATTTTTTAAAAGTTCAGGTAATTGTGATACCTTGCAAAATCATATAGGATATTTTTTCAGTAAAATTGCAAAATCACAAAAAAATGAAAAATTGCTTTTATTAGAATTCCTTATATTTGTTTCTTTGGTGGCTTAATGTTATAAATATTATGTGCACATATGTGTCAAAAAATATTTCATTGGTGAAAAGTGACAGTAGACAAATTAATACAAATAAAAGATTTCCAGTTTGAATAAACACTATTTAATTTTCTGTTTCTTTCTAAGAATTCTGAAAAAAAAAGTATCACAAAAATATGAAACATTACAAGGTACAACAGTTTTTGAAATTGATAAAAATAAGAAATGTTTTTTTGAGCAGCAAATCAGCATATTATTATGAGCATCATGTGACACTGAATACTGGAGTAATGATGCTGAAAATTCATTTTATTTCAACATAGATATTTACATAGAAAACTGTTATTTTAAATCGTAATAATATTTCACAAAATTATAGTTTTTACTGTTGTTTTGTTCAAATAAATGCTGCCTTGAAAGAAAAAAAAACAAAAACAATAAAACAATTTTACCGACCCAAAACTTTTAAATTATATATTATATTCCAGTTCCTTGTAAGGTGTTGCTGACTAATAACTTGCCACAAAAAAAAAAAAGAGTAAAATAATTTTCTGTTCATCAAAGTGCCCTTTAACATTGATAATAATCAGAAATATTTGTTAAGCATCAAACCAGCATATTATTATGATTTTTGAAGCATCGTGTGACACTGAAGACTGGTGTAATGGTGCTTAAATTCAGCTTTGCATCACAGGAATACATTTTAACATATATATTTACATAGAAAACAGTTGTTGTAATAATTCAGTTGTAATAATATTTGACAATATTACAGTTTTTACTGTATTTTTGTTCAAATAAATGCCACCTTGAAAAAAAGCAACTTCTTCCAAAAACATTAAAACATTTTAACAACCCAAAACTTTTAAATGATAGTACAAATTAGGGGTGGGCGATATGGCAAAAATATCATATCATATTTTATTTATTTATTTATTTATTTTTTTTAAATATCACGATCCACGATTTTATCGCGATTCTTTGTCATGTTGGTTTTACCATTTTGCAAGTTGTCTGAGCAGTACAGACAAACTAATTTCTCTGTTTTAAAACCAAAGCCTTACAAGGTGACAAAATATGAAATAAAAAGAATGGCAGATGTTTAGGCCAAAGTGGGCAAAGATAAAAATCTTTGTCATTCTTTTATCTTTGTTATTAAAAAATAAGAACAAAGATAGGCTACATGTTACAAATACACATAATATACAATTATAAAACAAACAGTGCTTTAATTTTCAGGTGAATTAAAACTGAATTAACAAAAATATAAAAATAAAACACTATATACATGAATTACACATTGACTCAGTCATGAGTGATTTTTCTTTGTGTTTTGTTTTATTAGCCTACCATCACCAAAAAAATGACAATTCTGTCATCGTTTACTCACTCTTGATTTTTTTTTTTAATAGATGAGCCAATGGCAGTTGAGTATCAGCTGCACAGAGATGGAACTCGGACATGTGTAGGTTGCAGAGGTGGTCCTTCTGTGTTCAAAATTTATCTTCGGACAAGGTTTTCATACTGACAGCTTTTATTGTAAGACAGTGGAAAACTCCGTTTGTTTGTCCGAGGCAGTAACAGTAACTAAGGGGGGCGGGGCTTACCGACAGGTCAACTGGCAATTCAGCAGCATGTTTAGTTCTGTCGCTTTAAGAGCTGCACGCATCTATAGTATACAGGCGTGCATCCGTTTTTCTCTCAACTGTTTACTTTCGCTTTAGACATAACCAACTGTGTTTATATGTAATCCTTGTCTGTTTTCGACAGACGCGAAAGATAGCTTAGTCCAGTAATCAGGCGCTGCTTGACAGACTTTTAGCGCGCGCGTGCTTCAGGTGCACGTGCTCATGCAGCGCATGCTAGAACAGCGCGCAGACGAAATAACGTTATTTAACCTGCAAGGCTAAAGCACTTGCAAATACTGTACTTTTGTGATTGCAAATAAGTGCAGTCTGACGTGAGTGAATGTATGTCGTTTTGTACAGTATACTAAAACGGAGGCACGCTGTAACAGGATATTACGGTATTTCAAAAGCAGGAGACATTTGAATCGTCCGCAATCAAAAATTGTCATACCTAGTACAAATAATATATGATGTTCCAGTTCCTTGTAAAAAATATTCAAATGATTTGATTTGTATATTTACATTTTGCGGTATTTTTTGCCACTGTTTTATTTTTTATTTCTTAAAAAAAAGGGTGATTTCTGAAGCATCATGTGACACTGAAGACTTTAATGGCTGCTGAAAATTCAGCTTTGCATCACAGCTATAAATTTCATTTTAAAATAGAAAAAAGAAAGTTATTTTAAACTGTAATAATATTTCACACTATTACAGTTTTTATATTGTTAAACTAAATGCTGCCTTGTAAGAAGCAACATCCCATCAAGAAGAGATTTGTGACATTTAGTTAAATTTCGATTGCGAAATTGGGTGACCAGAATTCAATGTAAATTTGATGTCTAGTGTCAACACTAAATTGATACCCAATACTGATGTCAGCTGAAATTTATATTTAGTTGTTTTTAGGTGACCAAAATCCAATGTTAAGTTAACGTCAAATACTGATGTCAACTCGATTTTCAATCTCAGTCTCTCCGACGCTGGGGGGACGTTATATTGACGTCTAGTGCCTGTTGGGTTCTTTCAAAAGCAATAAACAAACTTAACGACACAAAACTTTTTATTTATAGTGTAAATTATATATTAAGTTCCAGTTCTTTGTAAAGTATAGCTGATTAAGAAACTTGCCACAAAAAAAAAAAAAAATTACTATTCACATCTGCCACATAGTTGAGTGTTCATTTTGAACCCCGCTTTAGACCGTCCAAGTCAATCTCAAAATACATGCTGAACAACATGTAGCTATCATTTACCATGAGGCATAATGCCCATGCAAGAGGACAGATATGGATTTAGATATGTCAGATATGCCTGTTCAGCTGTGATAGACCATAAGGACATTCTAAAATGTCTGGGAATAGTGACGTTAAGCCTGATCTGGCCAGCGTTCCTGATGGAAGTGCTTGAGGAACATCTGCAGTCTCTCTTCTTTGGTATGAGCTAAGGAGCTTCATCCCACTCAGGTCAGTAAGTCAGTGGATGTGTGTGCATGTGTGAGGGCGGGAGGCAAGGGTTCAGGGGTCGCTAGCACAATTCAGTTTAGTGTTTTTATGCTATTGTGTCTAAGGTCTCTAATGTACCATTGGAAAAGGGAGTTCAGAATGCTGTTTTCCATCAACACTGGAGAGAATGCGAAGAGTGAAAACGCGACAGCTGTGTGCGAAAGGGAGCGAAAGAGATTTGGGGAAATTTGCAGGCATCTGATCCATCATATAGACAAGCAGACTACATTTGCGTGTGCGTTTGTGTGAGCGAGAGAGTGCGCGTCCACGTGTGCATCGTGTGTGTGCGTGTGCATTAAACATGAGAGCTTCCAAGAGCATGGGAAAATGCGAACGGCCAGTTCATATTAGTGAGCCCCCAGGAAAAGAGTGAGGGGGAAGAGCAATCCGCTCTGAAAGTTTTGGAATGGCTGTCCGCCCGCGCACAAATTGCCTTGCCACCTTTGAGACATATATGCATACCATAAACTAACAGAAAAGAAATGTCTTGAGACTTTCAAAGTCAAACAGAAACTTCTTACATCCCTACCACCCACACAAGCACAGCTCCACAGATTGCTGGAGTTCCGGTTGGGTTGCGTGAACTTCTAACTTGGGTTAAGTGATTTTTTTGTATTCATTTTTTTGTGTAGCTACGAACAGGGTTTAAAAGGCTTTAAGCACATCATTTATCGCTCTTGAATTTCTGTCAGCTTGATTGATTTATTATTACAATATTGAACCTTCCTATTAATACATTCATGTACACATGCAGCGTTGGAGATTAACCAGACACTTAAAATGGAATTGTATATAACATTTGATATATATCATAATGTTTGATTCTTTGCCATGTTATCTTGATTTAGTGCAGCTTTGAGTTTTGTGAACTACATGCAGTATTTATTTGTTATTTTGTGATTTTAAGAGTAGTGTCAATAATTAAATATATAAATTAAATAATTTCTAATATTTTTGAATGTACAATGATATTTAAATAATAAATTATATCAAATAATATAGTCTATACATAATATGAATATTTATTTTATTCTAACAAAATTGCATTCCTAAATTTTAAAAAAGAGCACTGGTCAGGATATATTATATAATTCCAAATATTATTTATAATATAATATAAATACAATTATAATATATTTGTAATAATACATTTAAAAATGTATAATTCATAATAATTATATATACACACACACACAAACAGTAATTAAGAATTATATATATATATATATATATATATATATATATATATATATATAATTATTATTATTAGTAGTAGTAGTATTGTTAGATACATATATATTTTATTATAATTATTATTTATGTACATGTTTTTTTAATATCTACTATTATTCAGTATTTAATAATATTTAATGCCGATTATATAATCCATAATAATTAATAATTATACTATAATAATATATAATATATTATTAGTATTCTTATATATAATTATATAGTATTTCTTATATATTACATATTATATTGTTATATACATTTATATATTTTATTATTATTTTTATGTACATATTATTTAGTATCCAAAAAGATATAATGGCAATAATAATAATAATATATAATCCATAACAATTAATGAATATACTATAATAATATATATTAGTATAATTAGAATATATTAATATTCGTATATAATTATATAGGATTTATTATATTGCATACTATATTATTTAATACATTTATATATATATATAAATATATATATATATATATATATATGTATGATTGTATAGTATTTCTTATATATCCTCCTGACTACCAGGGAAATTTGTTTTGTTATTTTTAGTTTTTTTTTTTTTTTTTTTTTTACATGTCATTACATTGTTTAGACTAGAGCATACAAAAAAATAATATATAATTATTATTTTTTATTATTATATTTAGTTCATATGTTATGCTACGTCCTCTGTAGAGGACACCAGGACTTAAAAAAATCCTTTTTTAATAAAATTTAAAGACTTGAACAGACATAAAAAGGCATAAACAGGTTTTTTTTTTTTTTTTTTTTTTTTTTTTATCACAAATAAAAAAAATTTATACCAAACTTTATATAAAGATGATTCTCAACTATGTTATGAAACACATGATGATGATTTGTTATAGCATTTTTCTTTATGCAAAATTCGTGTAAAATGGACAGGTTTTCACATTATAAACAATGTATCTATAAATCTATTTTGCATATTAATGTGTTTTTGGTGGCAACATATAATAAAAAAAAAAAATGTAATAATAGGAATAATAATTGGGAAGACTCATAATAATTTCTTATATTTCATAGCAATATTGGAATATAATTTCATTCCCTATTCACTTGTTGTGTCTCCCAAAATATGTAATAAACATGCTTTAAGTCCTGATGTCCTCTACAGTGCACATGTGTGAAACTGATGTCCTGTTTCATAACAGAAAGTCATATTTTGATTTGAAACCCCATTACATTATCCTAAGATGTTATTTTATGTTTACGTTTGGTCACTAAATTAATGTCAGCTATTTTTAAAGACCAAGGAGAGGAAGTGGTCATGGTGAAATGTCCAAACATTTGGTATCTTTGAAAAGCCCTAAACATTAAAACTGTGACATGTAAGGTCTCTGAGAAATCTCTAAAAACTAATGTCCTCTACAGAGGACAAAACTCCATAGCTGGTAGTCAGGAGGATATTACTTATATTATTGTATACAACTCCAAAAAATACATATTTTTGGCATTAAACTAATTATGAAAGTATCTAATAATATTTAATATCTGATGTGATTATTGAATTACATTCAATACAGAATCTAATGGTTCACAATTGCTTAACTCAGCTTAGTTTAAGTTATATTATACTGCACTTACCCCCACACAGAAAAATTCCAGATTCTTTCAAATACGAGCTACATCTGGTCTGTTTCAGTCAACACTGAGTAGCTGCAGGGAAGATTCTGAGGGAGCTTCTCTCCTGCCCTGTGGCAGGGTCACTGACCAGTAACATCCAATTCACTTAAATATGCATATATATGCTCACAATACACATTTAACCTGTTTTTTGACAGAGACACCTGCCACATCTGTTTTCTATCAACAAAAAGAGGGGGGAAACAGAACTTGTTTGTGGCATTACACAAATGTCAACACCTTTCACCTTTGCTGTGTGTGTGTGTGTGTGTGCATGGTTTATGGCAGGTGTGTGGTTACCAGCCGAGAGTGGTGGTGCGCCTTACATAGAGCAAATGAAAACATTATGAAAACCCATTAGCTTCAATTATCTGTTGACATGGAAGCTTGGGCTGCTGCCAGTCATCATAAGGATTACCCATTAATAGAACTCAGCTATTCAATAAACGTTTTGTTTGTTTTTTTAACAAAAAGCATGGACTGCTTGAACTTACGCTTGACTTTTATGAGTCTGGTCAAGTATGACACATCTTGAGAAGTTACTCCTATTTGCGTGACATTTGCTTGCCATTTGCTTGTCTATTGTGCATGATTGTGCACTTTAAACTGTCATTTGCTCGCTGCTCTTTTGTCAAAAACACCTTATTACTTAATACCTAATAATGAGTTGACAGATTGCCTTTTACAGTGCCTATATCCACAATAGTGCCTTGTAATTGATGGATAAATGCTTTAATTATAACAAATGAGAATGAAGATATGTAATTCTTACTGCATGTGTGTTGCGTGCAAACCTGGCCGTCATACAGGCAAGTAAGCAGTTGCATGTGAACCAGAAAGTTTCTTTTGACATAATGAAACATTAGTTAAGCTGTTTAAAAGGGAAAATATGTTTTTGAAAGCCCTCAGTTATGAAATATAATGGGGATTTGGCATAAATGGCCTTTCACCTCAAACTAATCTAATATCTGAATCACTAGCATTAATCATTTATGTGTGCTGCAGGTAAGAATGGGATAGCGAGTGGGCTGTTTACAGAAGGAGGAGGTCTCCTGTTCTCGGCGACTCCCTGTTTTACATTTGATATGTGGTCATTGAGAAAATCTGTCAGGTTTATGGCATAAGTGTGTGAGACACTGGATAGTAAATCAATAAATGCTCTTATTCATGTTTTGATTTTCTGTAGCTGCATGCGCAGAGTGTGTGCAGGCAATGTTTCTTCTTAAGAACACTCAAGAGGGTCTTCACCTTAGTTTTATATTTGCATAAACATTAAGAGATAAAATGGTGACTTATTGCAGTGTACTTCAAGCAAAAATGTATAGAAATCAATGCAGAGTGATGGCTGACTAATTATTAATGGAGTTTTGTATGAAAAATTATGTCATCCACTAACCTCCAAAACACATTGAGTGTACTGACATAGGCCACATTCACACAGAAGCAGAATACGGTTGTCAGCCCTGTTTTTGAGTCCTTAATACACTTACGTTCACACAGAGTAGACTACAGTTATTTACGGGCGTGCCAACCGCATTTTATAACCAAACTAAATTTTCAGGACTCACAACCGCCTTCTCGGAAACACACTTTGTGAACAGACTGGACAACTAGAGCCTCTTTCACAGAGAGATTCTATTTCTGTAAAATGGTGCTTAAAGGAATAGTTCACCCAAAAATGCTTACCCTCAAGCCATCCTAGGTGTATATGACTTTCTCCTTCCAGATGAACACAGTCGGAGTTGTTTTAAAATTTATCCTGGCTCTTCCAAACTTTATAATGGTGGTGGATAGTGGCTAATATTTTGAAGCTCCAAAAATGTTGAAGCTCTGACTCGATGTATGACGTAAGCCGCATTCGTAGTGTAAGCTTTGGTGAGAATAAACAAATGAAGATAGAGCAATACTAAACGCTGGTAATTAAAAGTCGAAAATGAGAAGTTAAAAAAATGTCAGCGGATTTCACTATAAGATTAGAAGAGCTTGAGTTTTTTTGCACAGCCTTATTTGTTTGAACCAGAGTAACATGATGTATTCTATTAAAAATTATGAGCGTAAGATAAGAACGACCAATATTTTAAACTTTAACTTTAACATTATTCTTTAAACACTATTTCTGTAAAATGGAGCTTTAGAACAATTATGGCAGAAATTATTATTTTGTAATTATTAAATCATTATTTACATTGATTAGCCCCATAAAACCTACTATGTTTTTTTATTTTGGAGACCATTTGTTTTGTGACGATACATTTATACATTGATTATATTCATTCAAATCAAAAATTTTACCGAGGTGAATATGCCGAGGTAAGGGTTGCTGCACGACCAGTTTGAAGTTCTTTGCGACTGTCGTGTCTGAATGTCGTGTGCAGTGGAAAACGGCTTTACACTAAACTGGTGAACGATCTTCGCTTCAGTGCGGATAGTAAGAAGATCTGCCTTAGAAACATCCGGTAAAAAAGTCGTACACTAAAATGTGTGTCGTAACTTCTACACATTGCCATTGGTTCTGGCTTTTGTTCACACAGTGCTCGTTCCGGGACTAATCCCTAGTTGAAGGCTAGTTGTCTGTCACATCATGCGGGGCGAGAAAAGGCCGCTCTGCTGCACAAATGCTTGTTTACCGTGTGTTGCCTGTTTTCATGTGTGGTTTCGGTAACTGAAGCCCCGGTCACACTAGACTTTGAGCATGCGAAATTCCCTCAGAGGCTGCAACGGTCATGATATGACGTCATGCTCTGCAGCGTCTTTTTAAAAAGTTAAATTCAATAAATATCAAATAACAATACATCTAAAATGTAAAAACATACAATCTATAACACTTTTCCGCAGCACTGTAGTTTTAAATTTATGTTCTTTTCATTCAGCTACAAGGTCATGCTGTGACATACCGATCTGCCGTTGGTCCAACGTTGTCATGTGATGCGAATTCGCAGCTCAGATTTCACCAAGCTTGAACTTTGGAACGCAGCGAAATGCGAACAAATTTCACACAGGCTTGCGTTTCCTGTCTGACGCATTCGTATGCGTATGAATGGAAGTCAATGGAACGAAAAGTGCAGTGTGACCGCCCCTTTACAGTGATGGAGAAATGAGCTGTGTGTCATCTGGAAGTTTTAGATCCCGTTTTCTCCACCAGAGCCACTTCCGTCAGTTTTGTTTTTTGTGCGTGACTCTAATGCTTCACTCTCTACCCCAATATAGTAAAAGCTGATGTTGGTTAATTAATATTTGACGGATGAACCCGCAGCTCGATTGGACTCTTGTCGTGTCAAAAAGTGATAAGGTCACTATCGATACGGTTACTTGTTTGGAAAAAGGGTTAGGCTTTACACGTTCATACAATAGTATTAAAGAAGCTACTGCAAGTTGCTGTGTGAACGAGACATTTCGAGACTCACACCTGCAATTAAAGGGATAGTTCCCCCAGAAATTTTAATTTTGTCATTACTCACCTTCACGTTGTTCCAAACCGTAAGACCTTTGTTCATCTTCAGAACACAAATTAAGATATTTTTAATGAAATCCAAGAGCTTTCTAACCCTAGACAGCAAGTTCAACCATGTTCAAGGCCCAGAAAGGTAGTAAAAACATTGTTAAAATAGTCCATGTGACGTTAGTGGTTCAATTGTAAATGTATAAAGCTGCGAGAATACTTTTGTGCACAAAGAAAACATAAATAACAACTTTATTCAATGATTCTTTTCCTCTGCATCACCCTAGCATTTTTTTTCGAGTATCACAATGTATTTAGTATTTCCTCTAAACGTAAACAAAGCGCAGCGCATGTGTGTTCTACATCAGAAGCATGTGTTGTTTACATGGTAGGAAAGTGCGCACATTCATCGTGATATACTTCAAAATGCTGCTAGGCTGACGCAAAGGAGAAGAATTGTTGAATAAAGTTATTTTATCTTTATTTATTATGTTGTGCACAAAAAGTATTCCTAGCTTCATAAAATTACCAATGATGTCACATGGACTATTTTGTCAATGTTTTTGGTACCTTTCTGGGCCTTGAACGTGGTAGTACCCTTGCTGTATATAGGGTCAGAGAGCTTTTTGTATGGGCCAGAACTATATAGACATATTTAAAATAAATAAAATAAATAAATACTAAAAATGACCAAAAAAGCGATGAAAATACTTAAATTTTAACTAAAATAAAAATGTAAAAAAACTTTAAACTTTAAGTAAAAAGTATAACAGAATCTCAAAAATGAAAATGACTTAACTTCATGTCGTGCATAGACAACTGACGAAAAGTATTCTAGTCACTTCATAAAATTTTGGTTAAACCACTGGACTATTTTAATAATGTCCTTAATTCCTTTCTGAGCCTTGAATGTGTGTGTTGCGTTGCTTTCTGTGCAGTGTCAGAAAGCTCTCAGATTTCATTAAAAATATCTTAACTTGTGTTCCAAAGATGAACAAAGGTTTCAAGGGTTTGTAACAACATGAGGGTAAGTAATGACAGAATTTTAGCCTCTAAACCCTAAAGCCTAGCCCCACATTTCCTCATAGTATGCGTTGCTTTACAGGTGAGTCACATTTAATGTGAATAATTCCTTATCATTAGTGGTTCTGAATGTTGATTTTAAGCCTCATTTCACTTTAGTGTTTTCCCACGCTGACTCAGCTTCAAACAAGGCACTACCTTTGTCAATCAAACCATCTATAAATAATCTGTTTTGGACCGTCTCTATGACTTTGATAGCTGTTGAATACGATCCTGCCCAGTCCTACACAGACCACTCATTTAAGTGTATTTAATAAACAAAGGGTCAGAATTAACAAAGCAGTCACTGCATGTGAATGTGTTTCCGCAATGACACAATCAAACAACTGAGGCTCTGAAGCGTTCCCATGCTAACGGCTTTAGCCACAGCTGTTTTAGTACATCAGCTCATGAGATTGCCTCTCAGTGTCGTGGAGAAACTCGCAATACTTCATGGTTCGCCGTCTGCCATTTTGTTTTCCTCACGCTGAGGTGTGAGAGTACCGAGAGACTGAATCATGGACGCAGACCCTGCAGGCCACTGAATCACCCTCTGTTTAACACATAGATGTGTATCAGCGTCCAAGCTGTCTTCTGGAAGCTTAGGTTTGTCTTCAGCTATGGCAAACAAATGTCAAGAGCAGCCATGAGCAACATGCACCCCCTCAGGAGCAGCACTGTTGATGTTTAAAAGGGGAAAGTACCCATTTGAAACCACTGTCCATTAAGGTATTAAGAACATGATTAGAACCATAAGCTCAAGCTCCCATGTGTTCATTCAATGCTTATTATGTTTCCACAGTGTGTTGGGAACAGGTCCTCCTTTCTGTGTGGGTGGTCTGTAAAGCTACACTGGAAAAATTGCAGCAAAAGCAGCATGTTGTATCGGCCTGCAGCCAGAAGCCCAGATGTGACATTAATTGTTTTTAATCTGCTCATTGAGCCAGTAGTCCCTTTTCACACTCAGTAAATAGAGGGTACACTTGTAAGTTAAACAATAAAACTTCATATTTAGGTTCAATAAAGAGGAACAGGAAATTTAATGTTTTTGAAGTAATTCAACCAGACGGTTACATGATCAGGCTGGATTTGTAAAAAGACAGACTGTGCTGCAGATCCAAAATTCACTTTTGTTTCTGCACCTGTCAAGGGCGATTGAATTGAGGAAATGTAAATAAAAATATCTCATCAGCCATGAAACTGAATTTTGTGTTTATTTCAAATATATTTTGTCTGATCGATCTATTAGTTTATTAATTTACACTTTCAACTAAAGCTACTTACAAATGAGAAATATTGTCAAAAGTAAATTGTCATAAGAGCCAGAGGAAAAGAAAAAAATGTGAGCCTGGACTACAAAACCAGTCGTAAGTAGCACGGCTATATTTGTAGCAATAGCCAACTATACATTGTATGGGTCAAAATTATGGATTTTTCTTTTATGCCAAAAATAAGCTTATGATTAAATTTCAGTTTATGAATACTTCAGCTATGGATTCATAGTTAACCTCATTTTCAACAGTGTGAAATGTGAATCAAAATAATCTGGATTTGTTTAATGCAACCCAGTCTCATTGGAAATGGGGTTTAGAATAACCCAGGGTTAACTATTTCAAGTGTGAAAAGCCCACCCAGCTAACAGGGAAAGTTCCCACAACTTTCATTAACATTTTTTCAAAGGTATTATTCTTAAAATCATGTTTATAGGATGTTCTAATAATGTTATTAATGGTTGATTTACATTCTCCTAATGTTAAGATAAAAATATTCTTATAACAACATTCCGAAATGTTATTTGTACATGATTGAGGTTCTCGTAATGTTAACAGATAATGGTCTTAGGGCAACATTCTCCGAACGTTCTTTTGATGTTATTTGTACATGATTGAGGTTCTCATAATCGTAAGAGAAAATGTTCTTAGAACAACATTCTTGGAACAGTTTTGATGTTATTTGTACACAATTGAGGTTCTTGTAATGTTGAGAAAACATTCTTAGGACAACAGTCTCAACTTTTTTTATTTGTACACAATTGAGGTTCTCCTAATGGAAAGAGAAAACATTCTTAGGACAACATTCTCAGGTTTTTTTTTTTTTTTTTTTTTTTTTGATGTTATTTGTACACAATTGAGGTTCTTGTAATGTTTAGAGAAAACGGTGTTAGAACAACTTTCTTGAAACTTTTTTTGTTTTTTGTAAACATGATTCAGGTTCTTGTAATGTCAAGAAAAATGCTCTTAGAACAACATTCTCAGAACATTCTTTTGAAATTATTTGTACACGATTGAGGCTCTCGTAATGTTAAGAGAAAACGTTCTTAAGGACAACAGTCTCTGAACTTTTTTGTTATTTGTACACAATTGAGGTTCTCGTAATGTTCAGGGAAAACATTCTTAGGACAACAGCCTCAGAACTTTTTTTTGTTATTTGTACACAATTAAGGTTTTCGTAATGCTAAGAGAAAACGTTCTTAGGACAACAGTCTCAGAACGTTTTTGTTATTTGTACACAATTGACTCATAATGGTAAGAGAAAACATTCTCAAAACATCCTTTTGATAAAATTCATATCTCTGATTTTCCTTTTGTTTGTTTATTTCTTCTTAACCCCATTTCAGCATCTATGTTTTGTCCAAAGTTTGTATAATTAGTAAAAAACGTTCTCATAACATAAAATATGGGTGTTTCAAACAGAGTGAACATTCAAATATAAGATTCTCATAACGTTATAACAATGGTAGATTAGAATGTCCCTCAAACATAAAAAAAAATAATAATTACATTTACAAAACAGAAA
The DNA here is from genome assembly GCA_033026305.1 of Cirrhinus molitorella. Lineage (NCBI taxonomy): Eukaryota > Metazoa > Chordata > Actinopteri > Cypriniformes > Cyprinidae > Cirrhinus > Cirrhinus molitorella. Next base: position 25,749,140 of record CM065120.1, read on the forward strand.
TAACATTTTCATAACTTAGTGGGAATGTTAGCAAAATGTTCTTGAAACACATTTTTGATAGCTGGGCTTGGAGTTCTAAAGAAGACTTTAGAGAACTTCAGGTGACCTAGCTAACTTCTGATGGTATTATCGTGGTATTATTGTATTTGCTTCATTTGAATGTATTGTGTTCCTGTACATAATAAAGTTACCAGTCAAATGGGGAGTTTTATACTTGCCAAAGCCAGTTTTTAGTATTTGGCAAACGTTAACTGTGAACCCTGACTATAGTTCTTTTATTACAGAGTGCTGCAGAGATGACAAATTTTGTGTAGGTCAAAACACAGAAACGAGTTTGTATTTCCGGTTCTCATTGTCCTGAATCAGTGGGGTTTTGTGAAAGGGATTAATGCCAAAATAAGTCTGTGGTTAAGACAAGTTCAAAATATTGTGTTCCTAGTCCTGAAAAAGGCAGTTGCTAACAAGTGTCTAAATGGGACTACAGTGGTTGTCGAGACATCAACATGCTGAACAGTTAAACTCATCTGCTCTCTAGTCCTCCTTCACACCCTCATTGAGATTGATGCCATCCTCATTCATTCTTAATTGAGCTTTTGCAAACTATTCTAACTCAGTCTTTCAAGGAAAATTTTTAAAATAAAACCTGAGAGAGTTGTTGGAAGTTTTTTTGGAAGTTTTGAAGGTCTCAGAGAATATTTTCTGCAATAATCAGTGGTCGAGTGAAAAAATACATCCATTTTTGTCAAGGGATCAAGGGTGATGCTAATTTATGGGTTGGCCAATATGAATAAAATATGTAATCACTGGGGAACTCTATTAATTTGACCAACAAAACTGAATTTAGTTTAGTAATTTCATTTTATTGTAGATGTAGTGATAAAAAGAATCACCTTTAACTGTGTGTCCTCCGAAAATTCAAGAGGCTGTCTTGTTTTTGAACATTTAACCCGGCTATCCAGCTGCATGATTAGTGCTTGAGGGAAGAGTTAAAAGTTGGGTGATATGTGGAGTGCTGTAAATCAGACGTTTCTGCCCAAAAACTGACACTTTGACTGCTTGAACTTTGCTGGCTTACATAAAGGCACATATAATCGTTACTTTGCTTCGTTGGTCTGAATGTCTTTGACAAATCTTTGACTTTTCCCAATTCAAATAGCTACAATCCTATTAAATCTTAGAGCTGGAAGGGATTATGCTAACTTGATTATAAACGGGCCTCCTTTCTGACACTTTCCATATCATAACATGTACAAATATGTGAGAAATAAAGCTGTTTCCTTTGTTTTTTGGCACTTTTGTTTGTTTACAGCAAAGGGAGACTCATTTATATTGATCTGGCTGGGACAGGTTATGAGAAAGTGCAGCTTATGATGTTTTGAGGGCTGAAAGTGAAGAAAAGAACTAGGGGCCCTATGCATTAGAGAAATAATGTTCACCCTGGGGGTTTAAAACCTCCATGTAGGCTACGGAAAGTGGGAGGTAGGAGAGGAAGAAAGAGTGGAGGAGAGAAGGGGACTTGTAGGAGTAAGAATTCTCAGGAGGAACCTTGAAGAACCTCCTGATTGGGTCCAATGGAGCTTCCATTGTTTGCATGTCTTTGACATCTGAAGTTCATTATGTCCAGGGGCTGAGGTTTGTCCGAGGAATCAAACTAAGAACATATGTAGAGGAGAGGGAGAAATTCCCCTTCTCTTTAAAAGCAATGAAAGCATTTATTTTCCTTTGCGGTGTTTCCTGATCTCATATCAAAAGCTGTATTGTTTCTTTGCTCACAGGGGTCCCCAACGTTTTGGCAGCTTGTAATTCGGTTGCACCCCAAGAAACCAGTGATGCCTCTTAAAGCAAACAGTGCGTTCACCAAGTGTCCATCCGTGCTGATCCTTTCAGGGCCTGTGATTCTGAACATAAGAGATTGTTTTTTGTCCACATACTGGTTGAGAATCAGATAAAAAGTATGAAGGGGCATCATACTAATTCCAGAATTATTGTGAAGAGATCCAGTATGGTTGATAAGACGTTTTCAGTAGTAACAGTGAGTCTGCGAACAGAAATATAATCCTTTCCGGAAGTGATACCATTAGGATTCCAGCAATAAGAGTGATTTTAAAAGGCTGCAAACTGGAGTTTGTGATGTTTGTGGGATCTGTCTTGTATATGCTGCACACCAGCTATTAAAATGTCTATATTAAAAATAGAAATCTTCTTGAATTACAAAACCAAATTCTACTATTTAGAGTCCAAGCCTTTGAGGAGACAAAAAAGCAGTGGATTTATTGATCTATTTATTGTATATTACACAGCTGCCACACAGATCTAATATAAACCTGGCTGTTTACATTCACAGACATAACCAACTGTTTTTATAACTTGTGTGTTTTTAACAAACATCTGTATTTGACAGTTTAAGCGCAATAAGACATGAAAGAGAACTTAATTTAGTACTCACATGCCGTGTGACAGCCGCTTTCGGTGCATGTGCTTCAGAGGTGTGCACGGTAACACTTTAGAATACTGTTCTGTCATTAATGAATAACTACAAAGAAACAAATGACTAATGCATACATTACAGTAACTATTACCTAACAAGAAATTCTAATTAACAAATCAGTAAGTCATCCACAGTGTGCTGCGTCATGGCCTTTACCACTGTTAGCTAAGCGTGCCATCCTCCTTAAATGGAAACATGCCTCTCCCCATCACATCAGGATTGGATACGAGAGGTATTGCAATGCATCTACCTTGAACAAATCAGATACTCTTACAAGGGATCATTGAGATCCTTTTACAAAATATGGAGCCCTATACCATGTAGTATTGGAAAAGTAAATGTAACATCTGATCAACTAATCAAGATCATTTGACCAGACCTTAATTTTATTGTAATTCATTTATTTATTTATATATTTGTTTATTTTATGTGTGGACTTTGGGAAGGATTGCGGGTGGGGGGCTTGTTGTTAATTTGTTTTGTTTCTTGTTTCTCCTCTTATCAGACATATTGTTTGATTTTGTAACTGAGGTAATACACTCTATATGTCTGCAAAATTTAATAAAAAAAAGTTGGAATAACAAATCAGTAAGTAATAGTGCTCAGCTGAAAGTGGTAGTTCACTATTAGCTATCTCCTGGAGAACTACTAAGAATTACTATATATACAGGTTCAAAATAAATGAGAATGATGCTAAATGTATAATTAATTCTGAAGTACAGGTCATGGTAACCCACTAGTAATGACCCAAGTCCTTCAGAAGGGATTACTAATTATTTGGATCAGTATTTTAAAGTGAAGATCATGGTAACCCACTAGTAATAACTCAAACGTTACCAAAGCCGTCAGAAGTATTACTATCCATAACCTTACAAAAACCTCAAAAGTTTTTAATAACTGAAGTCTAGGGAGTTATCATGATCTTCACTTACTGATGAATACGGATCCAAATCATTAGTAATTCCTTCTGACAAATTTGGTAATACCCGAGTCATTACTAGTGAGTTACCACTTTAGAATGAATTAATTTAGCATTATTCACATTAATTATGAACATGTATATAGTAGTTCTTAGTAGTTCTCTGGGAGAAAAAAAAATAGTTACTGATTAGCTAATAGTGAACTACCACTTTCAACTGAGCACTATGACTTACTGTTTTGTTAATCAGAGTTTCTTGTTAGATAATAGTAGTTACTGTAATGTAATTAGTGCATTAGTCATTGACTATGAACAGTATTCAAAAGTGTTTCCGTGTGCGCTCATAAAACCCTATATTAGAAGTTTAAACTAATATGGTTCAAAACACAATGATTTCAGCACAAACGACATCAATACCTAACAGATGTTTTTTAGCACAAGTTTTAGAACCTAATATGTACAAAAGTGTACCTTTTGAAAAAAACACTGCCCCAGTGAAAACTGTGTTACCTTTTTTCTGAGAGTGTATTGTAAAAATGGGCATAAGAGGTCTCCTTTAAAGTGCTAAATGAACACTATGGGTAATATCATTTGTGAATATCACCGATATGCTGTTTTTTTCTGAGAGTGTATTGTAAAAATGGGCATAAGAGGTCTCCTTTAAAGTGCTAAATGAACACTATGGGTAATATCATTTGTGAATATCACCAATATGCTGGTATAAGAATGTTAGTAACCAAACTTCCGTTCTATTCCATCCCGTTCTCAAAATAGACTTTCTTAAAGCAGGCTTTTTTGGGTCATACTGGTTTGGAACAACATGAGGGTGAGTAAATAATTACAAAATTGTCATTTTTGGGGTGAACTATTACTTCATTGCTTAAAGCTTTTGTAGGCAAGATGTAAAATTCTAAATGGGCTGCACGGGACAATAAAAAATAGCATTAAGGCATTGTGCTAACGTCACTCATTCTTGACGTATGTTGACATAAAAAGGAATTCCCATTAATTTTCTTTTTCAGAGCTTTAGGGTTTGTTTGAGTTGTGGAAATTGTTTCTTTACGATGTCAACCATCAGATAAGAGACATTCAAACTTTGTGGCAAAGGTCCAAGTGATCTTTGAAACTAAACTTTCTGCTTTGATGATAGTTTTATCTTTACTCCTTTGTAGTATTTCTTTTCTTGGAGCTTAGAAACATCAACAAATAGATTGGTCAACGATTTTATAGCGAGCGAACAGGAACCCCTAGTAATACGCCAATGTAAACCATAGAAATGCAGTTTATTCTGAACACACATTATCATTAATTCTGCAAACTGAACACAGAAAAAAAAAATGTGTGAGAGAAGTTTGTAAAAAGCATTAAAAATTATAAAGTTGATTTTATTAGGTTCATTTCAATCAGTAGGCAAAAAACATTTTGTCAAGAGGACAACCAATTTAGAAATATAATCTGAGAATCTACAAAATAAGTGAAATATAAAAAAAAAAAAAAATCCAAAAACAACAAAAATAGTCACACAGCCAAAATCCAGAACAATATGACCTTTTCCGAAAAAAAGGAAAAAAGAACAGAGCAACAAAATAAATCAAAATAATATGTACAATAAAATGTTATAGTATTTACATTAAGGCATTTCAATTACACAAAACTTGTCAAATTTCACTTCACAAAGCCAATGCAATAAATACATCGATTTTACAAGAAAGAACCAGTTGATGCTTTAACCCTCTCTTGAAGGTACGAAAGGCAGGCCGAATTGCAGTAATAGTGAAATAATGGTAACGGTCTGAATTTTTATGAACAAGAGGTTAAGCCTGTGCTGCTGATAAAAACAGAAGATGAAAAAGGCACTTTAAGATGAAATGTGTTCAAAAGAACAGTCACCGTGGTCTCGTACATTCATATGAGCTTATGCATCAATGACAGTAGGAAAACAAACGCTCGGCATGCTTCTGTGTGTAGAAAGAAGACTGTACAAATCACACAGCTGTCTAAAGCCCTTCTCCACTTCTCATTGCTTTTCTACACCATTGTTTAATAATTCATGAAATAATTGCTGTTCAGTAGCAGCACATTATCATCCAAAGCTATAAATACTTCAGCAACTAAAAAGAGGGAATCGCAGTGTAGCTTGTGTACCTGAAACCCCGCTATGAGCAGTAACTATTCCAGTGATATATATTAAAAGCATTTATCGTACATAGATAGTCATCTTTTCCAGTCGAATTCAAGTGCAAAGTAAAATGGAAGTTGTGTCTTAGTGCTTTGTATTTTACAGTTCACTCCTTATGTTTAAAAACATTTCATCTTCCAATTAAAGAATGAGAGTGAGTCTCATCTACAACACAGCTTATCTGTATTAAAGAGAATGTCAAAATGAGACCGAAATTTGATCTATACATCTGAAAGAGAGAGGAAAAAGGTACAATAAGAAACCAGATTTTGTGGTAATATCAAAAGTTTTTCAGTTTACAGCCGACAGCTCAACGCTCTCGACAGGTCAGACAAAGATTACCCTAAATATTATAAGGTTCGTCGCGGTGTAGAGCAAGAAAAAAAGTCGTACTGTTATCACTTCAAGTGCATAATAAGAAGTATCCGTGTCTTTTTTTAGTTAGCGTGTCTAATTCTGGTGCCTCTTCATATGCAGGGCGAGATGATCGGAGCGTGAGAAGCTGCGGCTGCACACAGCGCACTGGAAGGGTTTGGCTCCTGTGTGCTTCCTGAAGTGACGTGTCAGCTCATCGGAACGAGCAAACCGCCAGTCGCAGCCCTCCCACGTGCATCTATACGGCTTCTCACCTGAACACAGAGCACAAAGGACACCAAGTTTGGTTAGGTACACCAAGTCACGAACACAATACGGAAGAAACTATCATTCACGGTTAAAAACAGGTTTCTTTTCACTAATACATTAGTAATACTAAATGAGTAACATGGGTGGGTAGGGTTCCTCTGTCATCACTATAGTAACCATAACAAACATATGCTGAGAGGTGTGGAGCGCATAAACTTCACTTAACTCAATCTCTAAGATTAAAGTATTTCAGTATTTTGGTATGTTTCATGGAGGCTGCTGACAAGACTAAACTCATAGTTGGCCATAAATAGCAGCACAATGTTTGCCTTTCTAGAACATGGGGTTTAGAACTTGTTTTTTAAAAGATGATGAGTTTTTTTTTTCGGTTTGATAATCCTTGTGGAAAAGCTCAACACATGCATTGAAACATAAATTCAGATCTTTTATTTAAACTACTCGAGTAGAAATCTAGAGTAGTCTTTATTTTGTATCTTTAACAGGACAGCTTGCCCAGTGGAAATTCTGTCATCATTTGTGACCACAAAACCAGCCATTTGTAGCAATAGCTAAAAATACATTGTATGGGTCAAAATGAGCAATTAGTCTTTTATGCCAAAAATCATTAGGATAAAGATCATGTTCCATGAAGACATTTTGTAAATATTCCTTCCGTAAATATATCAAAACGTAATTTTTGATTAGTAATATGCATTGCTAAGAACTTCATTTGTACAACATTGGATTTTTTTTGCACCCTCAGATTCCAGAAATCTCAATTTAATTTTTTATGGCTGGTTTTGTGGTCCAGGGTCACATTTATCCACCCTCAAATTCTTTTCAACCTGTATGACTTTCTGTCTTCTTTTGAACACGAAAGAAGATATTTTGAAGAATGTCGACAACCAAACAGTTGCTGGTAGACACTGACTTCCATAGTATGGAAAAAAATACACATATAATGGAATTATGTAATTTGTATTACAAAATAAATGTAATTGTAATCTGTTATTTGGTTTCAAAAACAATATCATAGTTATTAAACTATATCTTATGATTTTAATTTTTAGGATTTCAGTATTTAACCTCAGAGATCTAAAAAGAGTAAGTGAAGTCTGATTATTATAAGATTATTATAATCTTACTTTTTTAGGATTTTGAAAGTCTGAAAATAATCAGTGTTGAGGACTACTGTTTTGTAAACCAGGTACATTAATAAAGTAACTGAAATAGTTATACTACTTCTTATATTTTAAATAGGGTAATTTGTAATCTGTAATCTATTACATTTCCAAAGTAACCTTCCCAACAATGACAGAATTTTTCACTTTAAATTGCACAAAATTGAATTAACTCACTCTTGTGTCATTCCAAACCTGTGAAACACAGAAGATAATTTGGAGAAATACTATATTTTTATTTTATTTTATTTATTTTTTTTTACTATTTTTGTCTATGTTATAATTCAATGGGGTCCAAAATAACATTTGACCACAAAACAAAAAAAAAAGAAAAAAAAAAAACTAAAACTTATGTGTTACACAAGAGAAGGAAACTCATACATATTTGGGACAACTTAAAGGGTGAGTAAATGATGACAGAATTTTCATTTAATGGATAAATGTGCGCAACAATGAAAATGTTGTGATCACTTCCTCACCCTCATGTTATTCCATGACTTGACTGGAACCCAAAAGATATTTTGGAGAATGTTTTACTATTTTTGTCTACAATAAAATCAATGGGGTCCAAAACAACATTTGACCACAGTTGTGTTACACAGAAGAAAGAAACTCACAGGCTTGGAACAATGTGATGCTGAGTAAATGATGACAGAATGTTCATTTTTGAGGGAAGTTCCATATTACACATATTAAGTTCTGTGAGTAATTAAAATACTATTCGATTATTTGAAATATTAGTAAAAAAATAACCTGAAAACAGTATCCTAATTTTATCAATTATCTTGGCTATTGCCTTTATAGGTAGTAGAAAATGGGAGCCGAAGGACTACAAAGAGTGATACTGCAAGTTAAGCGGTTTCAACCTTATGCAGTAGGTGCGGCGCTCAAAAACAATTAACTAGCTAAACTGTCCTAAGCTTTAACGTTTGCGAGGAGAGCCCTGAACAGGAATCCTGTAATGACTTGTTTGGATAGCTCATCTTGTGCGTTGTCTGCCTGAGGCCCCTCTCTTCTATCTAAGGACTGGTTGGATTATGTTTTATCTTCACTATCTGGACATGACGTGGTTTCTCTTATAGAGGCGATGTTTATCTATTTATTAACCATACCTGTTCAAGCTAACAGGATAGTGACTGGTGATGGTTTTATAATACTACCTTAAAGGGATAGTTTACCCAAAAAATTTTAATTCTGTCATTAATTACACACCCTCATGCTGTTCCAAACCTGTAAGACCTTTGTTCATCTTCGGAACACAAATGAAGATTTTTTTTATGAAAGACAAGAGCTTTCTGACCACCAGTTATTAACAGAATCACAGCCTACGTTTCTGTCTACGCTCTTAAAGATACAGGTTCTTTATTGGCATCAATGGTTCTATGAAGAACCTTGAACATCCATCCTTTCAAATGCAGAAAAGGTTCTTTAGATTTTTAAAATGTTCTTTAAAATGGTTCTTTTAGGAACTGTTCACTGATTTGGTTCTTTGGGGAACCAAAAATAGTTCTTCTATGGCATCACTGCAAAAACAAAGTGCATGCAGGGTCAGAAAGCTCTCAGATTTCATTAAAAATCTTAAATTGTGTTCCAAAGTTATGGGTTTGGAACGACATGAGGGTTTAGGGCTTTTTTATATTATTATAATGAGCATAATGTTAAATCTGCACTAGCAATTTTTTTTTTAAAGAAATTAAAACTTTTATTTCTGCTTTGCATTAAATGCTTAAACCAGACTTAAGTATGTGGCATAAAACCTTCCAAATATACATTAATTTAAGGGCTATGCTCAAAAAGTGACAGTTAACAGGTTAAAAAAATCTTACAGTATGTTAGTCTCTTTTGTTTAGTGAATTATTCTAAGATTTAGATTTATTTTTAAAATTTTTGTGGTACCAAAAATGTTGGCATCAATGAATTTAAGTAAAGAAAAATAAATAATAAAACCTCTTACTGAAATATTACAAACTAAAGGTGATTATGTATTTGAAACAAGCACCTGCACTGTGTAAATCTCACCTGTTTATTCAAATATAGCAACACTGTCAACTGACTAAATCATGTCATGTCAAGTCTTCCAGAAAAGAGTGGGTGTTGGTATCTTATCGTAATTGTGCTTTACAACCAGTATGAGCTTGCAATTATGCTTAGGAAATATAAATCTATACCTTGAAAAATGAAAAAGGCCTGATAAGTACAGTAGTTCATCAGTTGATTAAGTTTACATACCAAAGGCCACATTCCAGAATGTATTCACTCCTATAGGTCAAATGAGGTCTGCTCTTCTGTTTACCTTTATCTAGATACTAAATGTATATATCCCCAAATATATGTATTTTTTATATATAGAGACACTGAACAATGAAAATGTTTTTCTACTGATCATTTCAAATGTTGCCTAGAGGTCACTCGAATACTGGACGTTATAAATTGTTATGGAAAAAGGAAGTAAATTAGGCTGTTCCTGCTGATGTATTTGGGCCTGGTTTTGGTGCAATCTCATATTAGGAAGCGACGCAGGATAGCTTTCAGGCAGCGTGCAAGAATGAACGCATGTGCATGCCAACAACGCACTTCTGCCCAGCAACATGACAGTAAAGTGCCAAAATAGGAGGCCAGCTTTATCGAGCATAAATAAAACCATTTTTAATTGGGGAACTCTTACCAGTGTGTGTCCTCAAGTGAGCTTTCAGGTGGGACGACTTGGTGTAAACTTTCTTACAACCTAAAAAAAGAGAGCAGCTTTTGTTACTCACAGCTGTAAGCATTTGGGTGTTCAAAAATGCTAGGAAGCTGTTGAAATTGTATAATTATAAATTATTAAATATTCAAATGATAAATTGAAAGTATATTTGATGTGTGAACAGTATGACAAAAGCACGCTTTAACATTTTTTGAAGACCGATTTTTTTCTTTTCAAGGCTATTGTTACAAATATTAATTATTATTAAATATTATAACTTATCAGTATTTAAAAAATGGAGTAACTATGCTTGATACATAAACGGCAAGACACAAGTGTTTTATTTTTTTAAGAGATAAAAATTGTTGGAAGGCTGTTGATAAAATATATAAATTATTTAAAAAAAATAATAATTAAATGAAAATATTATTAAGATAAAAAAATAAATAGGGGGGTTCCGGATAAAAAAAAAAAAATTAAAATAATGATATCATAATCATAAGTTGTTAAGTATTATAAATTATCAGTATTAAAAAAAAGCTGTTGTTATGCTTGATATACATAAACAGCACGAAAACAGTGTTTTAATATTTTGAGAGCTAAAAATATTGGGAGGCTATTGCTAAAATAATAAAATTATAAAAAGAATTAAAATATTAAATATTGCAAATATAAATTGTAGATATTAAAAAACAAAGCAACTATTATTCTTGACACATAAACAGTTTTTAAGAGGTTAAAAAAAATCTTGGCAGGCTACTGATAAAAAATATATTAAAATAATGATATAATTATAAACTATAAGTATTATAAATTATCAGTATTAAAACAATGCAGTTGTTATGCTTGATATACATAAACAGCATAACATTAATGTTTTAATTTTTTGAGAGCTTAAAATGTTAAGAGGCTATTCATAAAAAAATAAATTATGAAATATTTAAATTATAAATTGTAGGTGCTAAAAACAATGTGATTATTATGCTTGACACATAAACATTATGACAAACACTTTATGTGTCAAGCATATTAACTGCAAGTGTTTATAAAAGAAAAAATCTTGGTAGGCTACTGATAAAAAAAATTATAAAATATAAAAAAAAAAGATTCAGTTATTCTTGATGCATAAACAGCAAGACAAGAGTGTTTTCATTTTTAGAAGATAAAAATGTTCAGAGGCCTTTGATAAACTATAAATTATAAACAGTTATAAATTAATAAACATTTAAACTATAAATATTATGCTTGACACAAACAGTATGACAAGTGTTTTTAAGAATAATGATTAATACATAATGATTAAAATAATTATAAATGATTAAATATTTAAATGCATAAAGAGCAATTTAAATTTCATTTTTAGAACTGGTACTATATACTATAAAACTGTGAAAACAGTTAAATAAATTATTAAATATTTCAATGATAAATTATAAGTATTAAAAACAATGCATTATTATGTTTGATCTAATCTAATCTTTTGAGAGATAAAAATGCTGGAAGGCTACTGATAAAAAAAGATTAAAATAATCATAAATGATTAAACAATATAAATAATATTTAATATTGATAAAATGCAATTAATGTCCTTGATGCAAAAACAGTATAAGATTTGTTTTGACAGATAACAAAATTTTACAAAAAGTGATTATAAATTATAAATCAAAACAATGCCTGATGCATTAAAGAGAGCGTTTTATTCTTTTTAGTCACCAACACGAAATCAGTTGGTTCACTCATTGCCACAGTCACATATAAGAGCATCCTGTTCTTTGGTTTCAGTGTGCTTTCTTTTCCAATTAGGAATCCAAAGCCCATCTCATGTCGTTAGCTGTAAAACCCCACTCAGTGAAGTAAAGCAGTGATGGGTTCTTAATTGCGAGGCTCGTCGCTACAGACATGCAGCTTCTTAGCGTAAATGCACTATTAATGGCACTGTGAGGCTTGTCTGTTTTACAATTTGCCCAGTCAATTTGATGCAACAGGATTCAATAACAATCAGCCTGACGTCAACTCTTTGGCATTCATTTTGAGCGCTGGTTAAAAGGCTTTGGCCGTCTCTGAATTATTTAACAGTGGATTGGAGTGTGTGAGTAAGAAAGTGCAGTAGAAAGCAACGTAGTGCTTCAGAAAACACAACAGCATCTTGTGAATTTTGAAATGCATCAGTTCGTACCTGGAAAATCACAGTGGTGTATCCGTCTTTTCTCCAGGTCTGGGTTTGTTCTTCGGTTGTAACGGACAGGCATTGACCCAGGGGTGGCGGGAGCTCGTGTCGAGGTGGGTGTTGGGTGACTGGGCGCGTGGACAGCCATTTTGGATGCGATAGTGGCGGCGTAAGATGGCGGTGGTGTCAGATTGTGAAGCAGTTCCTTCTGTCTGTCAGGACTGCCAGGTTCCGAAGTGGGAGGCGAGGGGGGAAGATAGGGCATTTTGAGCTGCGAGTGGGCCTGACCCTGAGGATGCACGAAGTGACCAGGGCCGAGAGGGTAGCCAGTGGCGGGCATGCCACAGTACGGCTTGGCAGCAGTCTGTTGGGTCGCTAAGTGCAGGTCGTGGAAAGTATGCATCTGTGAGGGCACAGCGTGAGTGTGGGAGTGCGAATTGGCTTGATGTGGGACGTCCAGCTCGGAGCTGAGAAGCTGAAAGAGCGGGCCATCCTGCGGGATGTCAAAGCCTTGCATCTCCTGCTTGACAAACACCCCGGAGTTATCGTCCATGGCATTGATTTCAGAACCCGAAGTGGAATTCGAGTTAAAGATGCTGGTGAAATCGGGGAGCGCGGATGAAACAGGGCCTGTTGAGCTCACCGGACACTCTGGATGAGAGAAAGGTGCTGTTACAGGTTCAGTTTTGACCTGGCTGGGGACCGAAGGCCGTGCCGGGCGGCACATCCCCGTTCTTAGATACGCAATGTCGGGGAGGAAGACATTCATGTTGATGCTGTAAGGGGAACCGTGGTCGTCCCCGAAAAACTGGTCCATTACAGAGACGCTCTCTCGTCTAAACTTCTTTGGGTCGGGGAGAGCCACAGGTTGTGGAGACAGATATTTATCCATCTCTAGTTTAGCCTAAAGAGCAGAAGAGAGAGGCATAAAATTGTAAATGCAGTTGTAAAGGCCATTAAAGGCAAACAAGATAAACAGATTTCGGAATAATAACTGCTGGAATATTGCACACGTTGCTTCTGTCAGCAAAGCTGGCAGGATCTCCAGGGACGGCTTGTGTTGGCCGAGCACAAACACCAGTATACATAAAAATTTAGAAAAGCTTGCAAGAATGCAAATATTCACTTACTGTTACAACAATGGCCGACGTGCCTGCTTACTCAGCTAACTTGGCTCGGAGTAAAAATATACGGACCACTGAACACAGCAGACACTTAATTCATCTTACAGTATAAATATTTAGATGAAAAACTTACATTTTATTTTCCAGTACACTTGTAATACATGGTTATTTGCTAATCTGTGTTTTGAAATATACAAGAAATTAAAAAAATAAACAAATCTTGAAAAATGACAACTCCTCACACTTTTTTTTTTTTTTGAGAAAGAAAATGGGATGAGCACTGGTCTTGTTAACAACAGTTTAGATATAAGTCAATTAACCTTGAATGTAAAATAATAATAATAATAATAAAGAAAATTAAAGTTTAAAGCAAGCTTTTTGGAGAAGGTAAAACTAAATATATACATCTAGTGATAAACCAATTTATTGGCTACTTGTGAGTAAATTATATTTATACCGCTGATACTTGGCTGTTTTGAAGTAACCGATAATCAGTGTTGGGGAAAGTTACTTTTAAAAGTAATGCATTACAATATTGTGTTGCTCCCTAAAAATGACGTTACTTAGTTATTTTTATGGAAAGTAATGTGTTACGCTGCTTTTGTGTTATTTTTTATTTCTGGGCAGGGCTTGCTTGTTTGTTTTTAATATAAAAAGTTCATTTTTTGTCAAACGTAAATGCCCTTTCACACCAAAAGCCTCAGGCTGAAGGCAAAATAAATTCACATCTGTACAGTAAGAATAACAACAATAAATGTTAGTTTATCTTGAGTATTTTTTTCTTATTAGTATGGTTAAATTGGACATCAAAGGTCATAAAATGGGATTAAATGCATAAAGGATATTTGTATTATTTTACCAAATTTAACTATTGCAGGTTTGCGTAATATTGAATTGCATGTCTTTTTTTTTTTTTTTTACAGAATCAGTTTTTTGTGAGTGAGATGAATTAATACATGTTCACATTTATTTAGAAAAGCAAAGTAACTGCTTACTCTCGATTTCTCTCAACATGGGGACAGGAGAGCTTTCAATCACGAAATGGGGGAAAAAGTAACTGGCATTACTTATTTGAAAAAATAACTTGTAAATACTAGCTACTTGAAAAAGTAATCTAAATACGTAACTCGCGTTACTTGAAATGCGTTACCTCAACACTGCCGATAATCACGTCTGTTGGATGTAATAAATCATTTTTATTTTATTTTGTGGTAATTTTCAGTAAAAATCGTGTGAAATATATATTCATCACATCTGCTGTCATTAAATGTATCATGTTTACAGTATATCAGCGTTATGAATGTTTGAATGAAAGTGTGCTTTTTACTAAAACTTGATTTAACAGCTGATCTGCGATGGTGTGTAGGCCTATATCGAGAGCATGAATCGGTTGTGTTGCCGTATGGAGCAGTCAGAGGTAAAGCATTTATCAAGTCTTCTTCGATATGTCTCTGCTACATTCCGCCTTAGACTGTAAAACAGCGCTCATACCACAAGCTCAAAACAGACTTGCTGACAGGTGGAAAGCATGCTGGAGAGATTGCTCAGCCTTTCCAAATTGCCACCCAATTATCATAAAACCGTAATCAGCAGAAAATAGTGAATCAAGACTCATTCATTGCCTCCTGAGAGTCACATCTATAGAGGAATAAACGTGAGGGAAAATGAAAACACTCACACACACACACGTAGATGCATACATAGACACTCGGAATGCCAGAGCTCTTTAAGTGCTCTTTACGCGGCTGCTACACATAGCTATTTCTGGATTTAGATCTTCCAGCTGTTCGTCGGACATGTATCTCTTTCACAAGTTTTCAGATTGAGGCTCGGCGTTGCTGGGAAGTTTCAGTTCGGAGCGCAAGAGCAGCGTGCGTGGGTGAGGAGGGGAGTCAGTTGTTGACGGTCGGGTAGCCAAGAAACCAACTGCAAGCAACTGACAGGAGTCTGTGTGCGCTACGCGACCCAGCCCAGACTCTCTCCCCTGCGCTACAGCCACGGGGAAATCCCAAAAACATCACCAAATGCTTTTGAAACACACGAGTGATTCTTCAATTGAGGACGCTTTGGAATACTTAAAATTTGAGCAGTGATTTCTCTTTATATTATGCTGTGCGTAAAGGTAACGACGTTATGGCAATGACATTTATTTATTTGTTTGTTTGTATTTGGAGAACACGGGATAAGCACTGAAGCAGAGAACACAAGTTGCCTAGTTAAACTTTGAATTCCTAATAATAAACTTCAAAACTTAAATTCTCAAATAACCTTCTGTTGTAAAAACTTAATGCAGATCTCAAATTAAAATTCATTTCTCATATTTAATTATTTAAACTCTGCCTGATATGGTGTAAATGATTAAGCATTTTAGAAAGAAAGAAAAAAAAACGATTAGTTTATGATTTGTTATTAAAATACAAGCAGAGATTATATATATATATATATATATATATATATATATATATACACACACACACACACACACACACACACTGAAATACGTTCCTTTGACAGTTAAGAATTATCCTAGATTTAACAATTTTAGGAAGGTAAAAATTCTGGAAGGGATACAATTCTTAAATTATAAAAATCTGAAAATGTAACATTTTAGCGAGTTTTAAAAAACGACGAACCGTATTTAAGGAAACAATAAAAAGTATATGGAAAATAGAAAAGTTCCTCAAATGAAAGAATCGCACATGGCTTGAAGCATTTGATGGGGCATGATGCTGATGGGACTGCAGGCGTGCAGCTTGCCGCATCATCTACAACGGCCCACCTTTCATACGACTGGATGTATTTGATCTTTAATTCATCCAGTGATACACACAGTCATATTTTGAGCAAAATGAAAAAGCAGAGCTGCATTCAAAGAACTGGTAAAAAACAATTACCTGAGAATAGTCGTTTGGTAAGCTCCTTTCCGTGTCGGGATTCTTGGTTTCAAAGGAAAACAGTGAGGAGTCCTCCTGAAAGCCGTCGGACAGTGAGGGTTTGAGAAGCGAGAGAAAGTCATCTTGTCCCGGTGCGAGCGCAGCGCTCATCGTAAGAAGCGTGGCGGCCATAAAGCCGTGGATGCGACGGAGAAAGGGTCCGCAAGATGCGTTTTGATATACGTTGAGGAAGGGGAGGTGAGTGTATGGTGCATGGAATGACACCCGTGCGTGCGCTTTCGGTAGTAATGTCCCGTTTCGCTTCGCTCTGTTCCTGGAGCTCCGGGATATATGTATAATCGCTGAAAGGGCGGAGCCTGATTCTGACAGGGACCGAGAAAGTGAGAAGGCTACACCTTTACTATTGCTCTGCTACTGTAACAGCGTAACAAACCCGTCAAAACAGAGTGTTAAATTCGTCCAGCCCTTTACGTCTTTTATTAACATTTGAATAATGACGCCAGTGCAACTTAATACAACAGAACAGAAACAATGTGTTTGAGTTGTTTTCATTGTTTTTTCATCGGTTAGCCTAATTCAAAGTTAATTTCACTTTGAAAACATTATTATCTTATTTAATACAGAAAAAAACGGTTTTGTGTTGGTCAGAATAACTAGCTACAAGTAAACAGCCAACAGTTAACAAGTAGTAAAACCGGATCTTTTTCAGTGAAGTCAGATTCCCGAACGAATGACTCGCGTGAGTCGATTCGTTTAAGAGAACCAACAACGTATAGCGTGGTTGTCCGATTCCCGACTCTTATGAGCCGGTGCTTTTGAATCACACTTATGAATCTCTTACTGGATTAGTGTATCTGTTAGTCACTTACAGAAAGCAAATATGTTATGCACTTAATAAACATGACATGCTACACATTATGACATTTGCTGTAATCAGTGGTATTAATAAAAAAAAAAAAAGTATTTTCCATATTAGGCCTACACTTGCTATTATGAATACATTGAGCCTTCTAACACTATGTCGACTCTAAAATGTTAAACATTTGTGACCCTGGAC
Organism: Cirrhinus molitorella; assembly: GCA_033026305.1. Classification (NCBI taxonomy): domain Eukaryota; kingdom Metazoa; phylum Chordata; class Actinopteri; order Cypriniformes; family Cyprinidae; genus Cirrhinus; species Cirrhinus molitorella. The sequence goes on from CM065120.1 coordinate 25,766,456, forward strand.
CACAAAACCAGTCTTGAGTAGTGGGGGTATATTTGTAGCAATAGCCAAAAAAAATACATTGCATGGGTCAAAATTATTTGTTTTTCTTTTATGCCAAAATCATTAGGATATTAAGTAAAGATCATGTTTCATGAAGATAATTAGTAAATTTCCTACTGTAAATATATCATAACTTAATTTGTGATTAGTAATATGCATTGCTAAGAACTTCATTTGGACAACTTTAAAAGCGATTTTCTCAATATTTTCATGTTTTGCACCCTCAGATTCCAGATTTTCAAATAGCTGTATCTCGGCCAAATACTGTCCTATCCTAACAAACTAACTATTGTCCTATCCTTGCATCAATGAAAGCTTATTTATTAAGCTTTCAGATGGTGTAATTTTCTCAATGAAAAAAAAGAACCCTTGTGACTGGTTTTGTGGTTCAGGGTCACATTTAGCAGTATTTTCCTAATGATTATGAGTCAATTCGTTTAAGAGAACCAACTATGTATAGCATGGTTATCTGATTCCATGGTTGCCCGATTCTTTTAATGAATCACACTTACAAATCTCTTACTAGATGAATGTATCTGTTAGTCACGTAAAGAATGCAAATATTATGTTATGCTGTACTTAATATGATAGGCTACTCATTATGACATTTGCTGTAATCAGTGGCATATATATATATATAATTTTTTTTTTATAATTATTGAATATTTCCCACATTTAGGCCTGCACTTGTTTGGCAGGCTATTTTTATGAATACATAGGGCCAACTTGCAGGAACTTTATTCATTTTAATTTATTGATAATACACATTATTATTATTAATATGTGACCCTGGACCACAAAACCAGTCATAAGGGTTACTTTTTTGAACGTTAGGATAGGACAATATTTGGCCGAGATACAACTATTTGAAAATCTAGATTCTAAGGTGCACAAAAATCTAAATATTGAGAAAACTCACCTTTAAAGTTGTCCAAATGAAGTAGTTAGCAATGCATATTACTAATCACAAATTAAGTTTTAATATATTTACAGTAGCAAAATCACAAAATATCGTCATGGAACATGATCTTTATTTAATATCCTAATGATTTTTGGCATTAAAGAAAAATCAATCATTTTGGCTATTGCTACAAATATAGCAGTGCTACCTAAGATTGGTTTTGTGGTCCAGGGTCACATTTGTTATCTGCTGTGTTTATCTGGAATCTCATCTGAGTCCATGCAAATATTTCAAATAAAAAAACCACTAAAAAAAACAATTCTCATCCCTAATAACAAGATACAGCTGTTACCAAGGTTTTAAAGACATGCCTGTCAGCACGTCTGCGTTTACAGTTTACAAAGATGAAATCTAAGGCTTATTTACAAATGGTAAATGACACCCAACTAGAAAATAAATGTTTACCATAATTTCACATTTAAAAGTAACACAACACGGCAAATAAAAATATCCATCTCAAGCAGACTCAATCAATGAAATGAATCAATAAAATGCAGCTCACCGCTACCGCTGTTCTTGCTGGACATTCGAGCCTGTCGCGCGTAACATTAAGATGACACAAATAAGCGGACGATGCGGCTGCGATTAAGGTATGCACACGCTGCTCTATTTTTGTCAGCAGCGTGTCTCGCATCTTGCGAATCAAAACAGAAGGATCCAGATCTTATTACTATCAAATGATACGTTCAGATATTAAAATATCTTTACAGGGTAAAGAGTAAAAATGCTTATATTCAGAGACTGTCCAGCTATGTGTTGCTTATACAGTCTGAAACTTGCTTAGTAAACCTACTTTAACAACAAATTCACACGCTTGTTTGGTTGATTTATTACCATTAAAAAGAAAATTCATAGTTTGAGGTTCACATTCTTCATGGCTACACATCAAACCTGTGTAACTTGTTATGTAATAGGGCTTTGAAAACAGACTTTCATCCGTGATTGCATGACATAGAGCATCCTTAAGTCTTAAACAAGTCGGACGAGTCTCTATTTAGTTTTCCGTTTGAGTTTTCTGTACCATTCTGGAACGTCTTTATTGGTCTGTTAAAAGAAAAAAAACATCACTGTTAAATATCTTTGACCATTTCTTTGGACTTTGCGCTTTGAGTAAAAAAAAACCTGTTAAAGTTAATGCGAGTCCAACCACAAGAAATTTATCAGCGGTTCCAAAAAAATCTTTAAAATGTGTTCCTTTTTGTTTATAGAGAAGATAAAATACTGTTTGAAAGGGTCTATGCATGGATAGTTAAGTAAAACTTACAAACACTGTGGGTTTGGGACCATAGTTGTATTGCTCCTCATCTGTGGTTTTAAAAGCTTTAGGTCTGTGAACTGCTGTACCGGTGCCGTCAGTTTCAAGCTCAGGTAGGGACGCAGACAGAGGCGCGCTGTGTTGCTGTGAACGCATGCTAATCAAAACTTGCTTCATCACAGAAAGTTCCTGTAACAGAGTAAGAACAAATCAGTGGCAGTCTGAAGTTTAAAGAGTTTCATCCTAGAATACTGTTCATTACTTTCACGACAGGTAAGAAACTGCCCGCAGCTTTGTTGGTGCTTTGATTGCAGTCTTGTTTTGCCAGCAGTGCTATGCCCTTAGGTAGGGCAATTAAGATTGCAACTACAAACACAAACATCCCATGTGTCCTGATGCAGGATGTCAACATTCCATTACATCCATTCAAATTTGTGCCATTTAAAACACTGTTATTTGCATGTATCTTTTGCCATGAAACAAAAGAATATCTGTCAAGTTTGGAAAAGGACAAATAAAACAGCATAAAAGAAGCCCAAGCAACTTGTGTAATATATTCCAAAGCCATATAAAATCTACTTCTAAAGCCACAGAACAAATTAAAAATGTAGTATGAATACATTTAAATTTGAGTCGCCATTGACTGAAAATCTTCCCCTTCGCTGAGCTGAAGTTCTGAAATCCTACTTACAACTATTTTCAGATAAAAATAAAAATTACAGCCACATGCCTTGCAACCGAGGACTGTTAAAAATAAAGCTAATATATTTAAGTACTTTTGATGACTTTTTAGTTCCTTGGGCTACTTTATGGTTTTTATTTTATTTTTGAGCTGTCAAACTATTAAAATTAAATTTAAGTTTTTGCTTACATTATAATTTGCGTTAATGCTGTGTATACTATGTATTTATTATGTATATATAAATACACACACAGTATATATATAGTTTTATATTTGCATGTATATATTTATATTTATATAATCAATATTATATATATTTTTAATATATAAACATAACATTTTTCTTTTTCTTTTTTTTTTTTTTAAGATTTATTTTTGGCTTTTTATTATTATAGGACAGATCAGGAAGGACAGGAAGCGAAGTGGAGAGAGAGAAGGGGATAGGGTCGGGAAAGGTCCTCGAGCCGGGAATCGAACTCGGGACGCCCGTTGCGCAACGGCGCTATATGTCGGCGCACTGCCCACAAGGCTATCGGCGCCGACCATAACATTTTTCTTAAATGTATACATGCATGTGTGTGTATTTATATATATACACAGTTGAAGACAAAATTATTAGCCCCTTATAAAATGTCATTATTTTTCAAATAACTCCCAACTGTTGTTTAACAGAAAGACGATTTTATCAACACAGCATTTTTAAACTTAATACTTTATTCAGGAAGCTTTTAGGGTTTGTAATACAAATAGAAATAAATGTATAACCAAGAATTTAAAAAAGTCTACTGGTCAAAATTATTAGCCCTCTGATGTTAATAGTCAATAGTGTATCCCTTTTGCTTGATAACAGCCTTTAGTCATTTGCTGTAGTTCTCAACAAGTTTCAAGCATGTCTCCTGAGGAATGACAGCCCATTCTTCCTTAACAAATCTCTCAAGCTCCTCCAGATTTGTTGGTCTTCTGGCACAAACTCTGGACTTTAGTGTGCCCCACAAATTTTCTATTGGATTCACCAGAAGTGAGGTATGCTTTGGGTCGTTATCACACTGGAAGACAAAATGTCAACCCAAACCAAGTTTTCTTGCAGATTGTCTGAGGTTGTCTTTCAAAATCTTCTCATAGTCTTCCTTTTTCATGTTTCCTTCAACCCTGATGAGATTCCAAGTTCCAAACGCACTGAAACATCCCCACAGCATTATACTCCCACCACCATGTTTCACTGTGGGAACGGTGTTCTTGGGGTTGAATGCCTCTCCCTTCTTTCTCTAAACATAGGCAACATCTCTATGGCCAAAAAGCTCTAGTTTTGTCTCATCTGACCAAAGGATATGTTTCCAGTATGCATCACATTCCCCCAGGTTGTCCTTAACAAACATCATTCTAGCTTGGAGGTGTCTCTTCTTCAGAAGTGGAGTCTTTCTTGGTCGGCAACCTCACAGCAGAGTCCTGCACGCGGGCGGGTACCCGACGGTTATATATCAGCGTGACGGAAAAGTTCATATTTGGCTATATTTTTAATCTAATCCTTTTAGTTTAAAATAGATTGTTCACATGTAAGCACGTAGCCTATATTGTTGTTGGATGTTGCGCGCGCGCGCGCGCGCGCTCTCTCTCTCGACTCCGCTGCCAGTTCTACATATTTTTATGCAGCCTAGTAAAGTTGATTGTTTTTTGTTTTTTTTATTTATTTATTTATGAAGGAAAAGCTCATATTTGGCTTCTTAAGCCATTTAGACCTGTTTACAATAGATCGTTCACATGTATGCAATAGTTTTATATTGTTTACACGTTGGATGTTGCTTTCTCTCTCTCTTGTTGGGTTGCGTGTGTTCATTTTAAACGCATAAACGCATCAACTCAGAATGACTTGTGCTTGTTACATTAAAAAATAAAGGTGTTTTGTCTGCCTCATGTCACTCGGAGATTTAATGCGGGTGCGGTTCGGGTCGCGGTTTTAAGGTCAAGGTGAAAACATTCTCTTGCTCTGTTAAACATCACTTGGGAAATATTCTAAAAAAATGTAAAATTTCACAGGGGGGCTAATAATTTTCTCTTATTTTGTGTATATATACACACACATATATATATATATATATATATATATATATATATATACACACATATATATATATATATATATATACATACACATATATATATATACATACACATATATATATATATATATATATATATATATATATATATAGTCTTTTTTGGAGCTAGACAGATAAGAAGAATAATACGAATTACTTATAATATACAGTGTTGGGGGTTACGCATTACAAGTAAGTTTGGTTATGTAATCAGATTACTTTTTTCAAGTAATTAGTAAAGTTCAGAAAAGGACAAATAAAACGGCATAAAAGTAGCCCAAGCAACAATGCACTATACTCCCAAAGTCATAAAATCTACTTCTAAAGCCATTTAACAAATTAAAAATTTATTATAAATACATTTAAATTTGAATCTCCATTGACTGAAAATCTTCCACTTTGCTGAAATGAAGTTCTGAAATCCTACCTACAACCGTGTTCAGATTAAAAATAAAAAAATATATAAAAATAAAAATTACAGCCACCAAATGCCATTTGCATGCCATGTAACCAAACATTTGCAGGACAAATTAAATATCATATTTTCAGTACTTAAATTTCATATGTTAGTACTTTAAGATATTTTAAACATAGTTTGGCTGCTTATATATGCCCCTTTTTAAGCTAGACAGATATTAATAATAATATGGATCACTTATAAACAGTGTTGGGGTAATGCATTACAAGTAACTTGAGTTATGTGATTACTTAGTAATTAGAAAAGTAATGCATTACTTTTAAATGTACAAGAAAATATCTGAGTTACTTTTTCAAACAAGTAATGCAAGTTACTTTGTTTTCCCATTTACTGACTGAGACCTCTCTTGTTTCCATGTTGAGAGAAATCAGAAGTAAGTTCAGAGGCGTTGTGTGCGCTGTGTAAACATGATGCTCTTTGTAGTTCCAGACTAAATGTCAACATGTATTTACTCATTGCACTTGCACAATTACACTTGCACATTACACATTTAATCTTAATGCTGACTTTTGAATTCAAACATACAAATAAGAAAAAATGACATCACATTTGTATTTCATTTTTCTTTTCTTTTTTTGATTTATTGCTCAAATAAGAATGTTATTAATAATAACTTATTATTAATAGACTTTTTGTTGGCAAGCCCAACCCAGGAGAAAAAAAAAGTAACACAAAATAATACAACATATTATTTTCCATAAAAAGTAACTAACTAATGCAATTAGTTACTTTTAAAGAATAATACAATATTGTAAAACATTACTTTTAATAAGTAGTATAAGTAATATGGTGTTTTTTTATTCCTACTGGAGCTTGACAGATATGATCAGTGACACTGAAATGTCATGAATGCAAATAAATGACAGGATTGTTTTTATTTTTGGATGAACTATTTCTTTATGTGTGCTTGTTTTTTGCAGATGCTTTCTTTTCATGCTCTTTCTTTCGTTCTCATACTCGCTCTCTTTCATTTTTAATTGGAAGTGGCTCACAATACACCACACATATACAAAAAAACATTACAGAAACCTGCCGGAGCAGCCTGGGGGTTCATGTAAACACTTCATTCATACAGTAAGTTCAATGGTAAGTGGAGGAGTATCTTCATAACCTCTCCAGTACAAGGGGTGCCCTTATAGTACCTCTACAAAACACACACAACCCTGCTTTAGTGTAAATACTTCTGAATCAATTGAAGGAAACGCCCTCAAACACAACAGTGTTCTTTCAATACTCTGAAGTCATCAGTGTAATATAGTTCTGAGAACGGATACAGGTTTGCTGAAAAATGTTTCTGTATACATGTCACTAAAGAAAATAAGTACCAAGTATCTCAGTTTTTAAACAATGTGGCAAAGAGGATGTAAGAGTGCTTGAAAACAGTGAAACTGCAATGTTGCTTCAACGGTTTTCTTCATACATACACATAATATTAAGTAGATCATGTTCCATGAAGATATTTAGTAAATTTCCTACTGTAAGTGTATCAATACTTTTTTATAAGCAATTAAATAAGCAATGCGTATATATACACACTACCAGTCCAAAGTTTGGACACACCCTTTCATTTAATGTCTTTTAAAGAAGTTTTCACTTGATCAAAAATACAGAAAAAATGTAATATTGTGAAATATTATTACGATGTAAATCAATGTTTTTCTATATTAATATACATTAAAATTTAATTTATATATGTAATTAAAGATGAATTTCCAGAATCATTACTCCAGTCTTCAGTGTCACATGATCCTCCAAAAATCATTCTAATATGCTGATTTATTATCAGTGCTGGACACAGTTGCACCGCTTAATATTTTTTTGGAACCTGTGACACATTTTTCAGGATTTTTCTGATCAATAAAAGGTTAAAAAAGAACAGCATTCATTTAAAATAGACATGTTCTCTAACAATATACACTACTGTTCAAAAGTTTGGTCAGTAAATTTTTATTCTTTCTTTTTTTGAAAGACATTAATACTTTTATTCACCAAGGATGTGTTAAATAAATAAAAAGTGATAGCATAAATTAACATTGTTAGAAAAGATTTATATTTTGAATAAATGCTGTTCTTTTGAACTTGTTATTCATCAAAGAATCCTGAAAAAAAGAATCACAGGTTGCAAAAAAAAAAAAAAAAAAAAAAAATACTTGGCAGCATAACTCTTTCCAACATTGATAATTCTAATAATAATTCAGAATATTAGAATGATTTTTGAAGGATCACATGGACACTTAAGACTGGAGTAACAGCTGATGAAAACTCACAAGAATAAATTATATTGTAAAGTATATTAAAATAAAAACAATATCTTATATTGTAATAACATTTTGCAATATTACTGTTTTTTCTGTATTTTTGATCAAATAAATGCAGCCTTAATGAGCATAAGGGACTTTAAAAAACATTAAATGAGAGGGTGTGTCCAAACTTTTGACTGGTAGTATATATATATATATATATATATATATATATATATAAACCTAAAACACAACAAAAACAAAACACAATTTTTCTATTTTTATTATTATTATTATTATTTTATCATTTTACAAGAAGGTTCAATTAGTTAATGCTATCTAACATGAACAAACAATTAACAATACATTTATTAATAAAAATGCAGTCATTTATTGTTAGTTCATGTTAATTAACTAATGCATAAATAGCAGTGCACTAACTAATGTTAACAAACACAACTTTTAAACTAACATTAAGATTAATAAATGCTGTAGAAGCATTGTTCATTCTTAGTTCATGTTAACTAATGTAGTTATTTTATTGTAAAGTGATACTTTACAATAAAAAATAGTTAAAAAAAAATAAAAATAAAAATAATAATAATAAAATAAAAAAAATCTGGTAGGTACAGAGAAATACAGACTATTTACTGCAAGGTAATACTTGCTGACAACTGCATATTAATAAGGGAGTAATTTATGTTTATCATTTCTGTGTTAAACCACAGTCTTGTCTCAGCTACAACCTATCAGCAATTTGTGGCTGGATTTGGAATTAAAAAGAAAGAAAGAAAAAAACATTATGTTTTTACCTGACTTGTGTGAATAAATTACAAATGTTTACAGAAAAAGACTGTGTGATGTCAGATCACGCTGTGAGTTGCTCTTCATACTCATGTTTCAGCATGCTGATAAAAATCACAGATGCCAAAAAGCTTTTCCAAAAAAAAAAAAAAAGCACTGGTGACAGATATAGAAAATACTTTTAAGACTACAGAATATTGCACAAAAAAACTATACATACTTGGCTCTGAGTAAAACCCTTTAGGCCTTAAAATAATTCTGGGGAAAGGGGGACATACATTCCATTTTATGCAACAGGAATGCTGCTACAGAAAAAAATGTTCAGAAAAAAGCTTGTTTAGAGGAACGCAAGTCGAACAGCATTATATGCAAACGGTTATTATTATTCACACGTATGACGGCAATGTAAAATATCCCCTGCTAGCACATGACCGCCTGGTTCAGCGGCGAATGTAGATCAGCTCGATGCGTAAGAGTCATTCAATATTTCTATTTATCACTGCGCGACCATATGCGCTGGCATGCCAAAAAGCGCCAGTGAGGAGCAGCTGTCTGTGAGGATTGCATGCTTTCTGCCAACATGCCACTGGAAGTTGTGAAGTCGGCACAGTGTGTGCCAACAGTATTTGGTTGAAAATAGCTCTAGATTGCACTGGCGCTTAATCTGTTACGCCCTGCCCTTAACATCCCAAGAGTTCAACATGTCAGATGAGGTGTAGTGTACCTTCATTAGCCTTTAAGACACAGGATAACTCTATTCGCTTAATAGTAATGCAATCAAAACTAGTACATGAAAACAAAGGAAATTCGTGCTGTGTACAGACTGCTCGTTCTTTGTTTCATACTGCATCATTCAAAACACTAAATCCACAACCCATGGGTCAAGTAGATTCTGGTGTTATACATGGGTTCCCCTCAATGAGGCAATGTATTAGCCGTCTGTCAAAAACAACCACAAGCAGCAAGGTTATTACTAATCTGATGACTTGAGCATGGGAAACCGTTGACCTGAGAGACTGGATTTTCTAGTTACTCAGTGCATCTCACAAACTTCTAGGAAAGCTGTTGTTGCAACTGAGCTGTAATGAAAGCTTCCTAAACATACAAAGCTGAGGCATCCATTGATCAATTTACTACAGCTGCAGATTCCTAATTTGCATGAGAGTTTTTCAAGGAAGGTATAACTTGTTTAGAGAGTAAACTTCAGGTACACCGTGTAACTACTAATTGGAAAGGCAGGCTGGGTGACTGAGTGACAATGAAACAGGACACACCTAAACTAGTGTTTGTGTTTGTTGTGGGAACTACTCTCTTATATTTTCATGTATGGACAAATTTAATGGACAGTGCATCATGACATACCTCAAAAAAGCAGTTTTTATGTGAGTAATAACTCATTTAGTTACGGAATAGTGTTATTTTATTGGTTAATAATTTAGAATTTTCTAAAAACGCTATAAATATGCATGAAATTGCTTTAAAATGCAACTAAGTGGACCCACTTCCACTGTAAAAAATAATGTGTACAAAAAGGTACACTGCCCTCCAAAGTTTGGAAACACCCCTGTGAAAAAAGACAGGCAAAGTGTGGTTTTGGACAATATCTGCAAAAATCCTTATCATTTTTTGGTACAAATGCATTAAAGTAACTTGACATTATCATTAAAGACCATCATGTGTGTCATGGAATGGCCTCCCCAATCACCCAACCTCAACCCAATTGAGCTACTATGGGAGGAACTGGACTGTGATGTCCGTAAGAAGTGTCCAACCAGTGTGAATCATCTTTGGGCAATCCTTCAGGAGGCTTGGAGTAATATATCAAGTCAATGTTTGAATAAACTGACAGCTCGGATGCCCAGATTATGCAGAGCTGTAATAGCTGCTAACGGTGGATATTTTAATGAATAATTGAAAATTGCATTGTTTTCTATGTAATAAAATATGTTTTTGTAGTTTGTTGTCCCTTATCAGTGCAAAATTATCACAAATTAAAAAGGATTCATATCAATATTGTCCAAAACCCCACTTTTCTAGGGCGTTTCAAAACTTTTGGAGGGCAGTGTAATTGTAAAATACAGTAAATTTGACAAGGTAAAATAATAAAATGTAAAATAAAAAAATAAATAAATCAACATCGGTCATGTTACCACATTGCCAAAATGACTCATGGAAAATAGTTAAGAAATTACTCAGACTGAAGGACAAGCTGGGGACTGACTATCAGGGATTGACTATTATATACAATCTGTAATGTATTATACTGTATTTACAACATGTTACAGTATGAGGATCATTGTGTGTCATCCTATTATGCCCGTTATAATACTGTTCTTATATTATTAATAATATAATATTGTTCATTAAAATACTCAAATAGTCCTGATGTATCTGATATGGAGATCAATAACAGCATTTTGATTTTTTTACAGTTTTATATTATACATTCCTTCACATTTATTTTGGAGTTTGTCAGTGGTTAGCGGTTTCTATGATCTTTAGTTGTAACAACACTGACACAATAGACAGTCAACCAAACATAATAAAACTTCCTCCTGTTATTTAGATCTAGTGGAAAATAGGAAAGTAACATATTACTGTTTTTTTTTTTTTTTTTTTGCCACTGGAATTGTAAAATGACAGATTAGTGTACAGTACTTAATGTATGAACATTCCGGCTTAATCATGTGTATGACTCTGTCTACCCAAGACTTTTTTTTTTTTTTTTTTTTTGGCAGTTCATTGTGGGATACTGATCTTACCAAACTAAACACAGCACACATCCAAATCTAAATTTTGAGTTTGGTAAGATTTACACAAACTTGCAAAGAAATGTTAAAATAAACACAATATTAAAGGGATAGTTCACCCAAAACTAAAATTCTGTGAATAATTACTGACCCTCATGTCAATCCAAACCTGTCAGACCTTTGTTCATCTTCAATAGAAATTATTATTTTTTTTTTTATAAAATCCAAGAGCTTTCTGACCCTGCATTGACAGCAATGTAACTGACAAGTTCAAGGCCCAGAAAGGTAGTAAGGACATGGTTAAAATAGTCCATGTGACATCAGTGGTTCAACTTTAATTTTACAAAATTACGAGAATACATTTTGTGCATACAGAAAACCAAAATAACGACTTTATTCAACAATTCTTCTCTTTGTAAAATTACGGTTGAACCACTGATGTTACAAACACTATTTTAACTACCTTTCTGGTCCTTCAACATGGTAGCTGCGCTACTGTCTACACAGGGTCAGAAAGCTTTTGGATTTCATCAAAAATGTCTTAATTTGTGTTCCAAAGATAAACGAAGGTATTACTGTATGGAAAGGCATGAGGGTGAGTAATTAATCACAGTATTTTTAGTTTTAGATTAACTATCCCTTTAAGGATCTTCCACGTTCTATTCTTTTTTTCTTTCAAAGTATGAAAGAAAACCAAATTGTATTTTGGTTTGAGTACAAGAAAAGAAAAAGAAGAGTGAAAGCGAAGAGAGAAAAGAGAGAATTGAAGAACTGTACTATTCCTTTTAAATCAACCGACACAATAGTTACCTCTCTGTGGTTCAGCAGTCTCTCCAAATCTGCAGCCATGTTGTTTTTCACCTGCAGTAGTGTTATCTTCTCTTTCCGTAGTGCACTGTGAAAATTCACACAAAAGTTGTCTAAGAGAACTTCTTGAACTCTTGAATCTGTTAATTCATTTGTAAAATACATTTACAAAATTCATTTAATTTGTAGGACTCCCATTTAAGTGTCTACCAGGCAAGTATTTGTGATAATATTGATAATTATTTATAATTACTTGTATGCGTTACTTATTATGCCACTTTTTACAAGCTGTAATATCCACTGTCCACTGCTTTGAAAATCAAATCCACATAACCAGGGCCTAAAACTAACTTTTTGGCAACTTTTCTGCCAATAGCTGGTAACATGATAAAATGTAAAATGTAATTATTATTATTATTTTTTTTTACTGAATATGAATAAACATATTTGCAATGTTTGTCCACTATCGGTCTCTATTAAATGCATTTTCCTTTAATTTTACCTATTAATTATAGCCATTCAACATTACAGTATAATTGAAAGCTATTATTTCTTATTTTTAGGCACCGAAATATCAAACTGTTCTTTGATTTCCATCAATGACAGACTTCAGTAGGTTTCACTTTAAAAAACAATGCAGACTCTTTAAAACCTGATGCACATGACGCAGATCTGACACATCAGATTTTCTCCTAACTCTTTACAGTCATTTAAGACTAAGTTTATGAGGTAACTCGAGAAAAAACACGCATTTTAACATAATTGTGTGTGTTTTTGTCCATGGAAGCGCTACTGTGCACTCTCTGAAGCGGCTCAGCGTAAGCGTACACTGCACCATTTAAGTGGCATAACACCAGGTATGTGTCGCCACATCCTGCTCTGACCTTATCAGCTCGTTTGTATCCTATTATTTAATTCGCTCTTGTCGCTTATAACAGAACAGCTAATCACGATGATCTTGTCTTCGGAAAAGATTATTTTATTCGCTTACCTCAGAAACATTTGATGTTCTCACTACACACATTTTTATATTTCGGAAAAGTTGGGCCTAACCCTAACCCTGTTAGGGTTAGGGTTAGGCCCAATGAGACTGGTTTGATTTAATGGAGAGTAAAAAATAAGGAGTCGGTGGATTTTTATTATTGTAGGGTGCCAACTGCCAACACACATTTATGTCCAAACCATGTAAAAGTGGATTTTGCATAATAGGTGGCATTTAAAACCAATGGCATACATGTAGGCAACTTTAGGATAATGTGTGTACACTGTGTGTCTTTCCACTTCAAAATGTCATATTTAATTCAGCGTTGCTTATTTGTCAAATTTCTACCAATTTGAGTGAGAATTGTTTTTCCACCCAGTTTTCTTCACTTGTACATGAGTTTAAAAGTCACCTGCACCTCTTGTGAAATACAGAACTGAAGGTCATACATGACAATAACTGCATTTCAACAGAGCAAATCTTCGTCAAGCATATGGCATGAATAATGAGCAGTGACAAACAGTGAGCAGAAAGTACTCGTCTGTTAGTGTACTACCAATTCCACAGAATAAACACAGAGATGTGAACAAACTCTCAACCTGGAGGGCTTGACAGAAGCAGTTAAGAAAAAACACTTCAAATAAAACTAATGTGAAATCAATGAGCAATAAATGAATTGCATACACCTCACTGACTGCACATCAACCTTGAATAAAAAGGTAAAGTTCTGAAATGATCCTTTTTCAGGCCTCCCCACGGCTTCAAGTAGCCTTCTAAAAAAATCACATAGATGCTGATATATAGGAGAGTCATTTACATATTTTTCCCCAGGATTAGCCCCAGGAGGATGTCTAAAGACACTAATACAGGAGAAAACCTGCTTGTACAGTATGCATATACAGGTAAGGGATTATAGCTGTCATTGACATGTGACAGAGCCAAGAAAAAACCATCCAGCCGTAGATGCATGCAAGCACATGTACTCCCACTAAGAAGCTTTCAGATGAAGCCTGACCTTTTTAGGCAGGTGCATTGCCTTTGCTCCTCAATGAGTTGGAATGTATTTAAGTTATTTCAGATATTGCCTACTACTTTTCTTCAGCCAACACAAACGCATACCTCGGAACACGCACATTAGTAGTCAGAAACCGTTGCGACTATTGTTACAAAACAATGCCAACGATTCTATGCTGACTCCACCTATATCCTTTCAAAATAAAAGCTTTATAAAGATTTCAAGTGTACTCTTGTATCAAAAACAGGATGTATCCATAAATCTGTGATAATCATTTACTTCCTCTTTACCTTACTTCCTCTTCTAATTGCGTGAGACGTTCTTTCAGTGTTTGGATCTGAGTGTCTCTCTGTCGCACGGTCTCAATCAGGTAGCTGTGCGGTTGCTGGGCCTGCTGAAGAAGCTGGTTGGCTGCCTCCAACTGAAAGTTAAAAAAAATATATTCACATAATTTCTTATAGGAATACATGATGTAACAGTATCTTAATGTTTATTGACTGATATTACATACAGTTGAGGTCAAAAGTTTACATACACCTTGCAGAATGTGCTAAATGTTAATTATTTTACCAAAATATGAGGGATCATACAAAAAGTTATTTTTTTATTGAGTACTGACCTGAATGAGATATTTCACATAAAAGGTATTTACATACATATAGTCCACAAGAGAAAATAATAGCTGAATTTATAAAAATGACCCCATTCAAAAGTTTACATACATTTGAGTCTTAATACTGTGTTGTTGCCTGAATGATCCACAGCTTTGTTGTTTTTTTGTTTAGTGATAGCTGTTCATGAGCCCCTTGTTTGTCCTGAACAGTTAATCTGCCTGCTGTTCTTCAGAAAAATTCTTCAGGTACAACAAATTCTTTGGTTCCTCAGCCTTTTTGTGTACTTGAACCCTTTCCAACAATGACTGTATGATTTTGAGATCCATATTTGCACACTGAGGACAACTGAGTGACTCATATGCAACTATTACAAATGTTTCAAACAATCACTGATCATCCAGTAGGAAAAAAACAATGGATTAGAGCCTGGAGGTGAAAACTTTTGAATAGAATGAAGATGTGTACAAAAGCTACAGAAGATCCTAACATGTTTCCCAGAAGACAAAATAAGTTAAATTTACCCTGATCTTCAAATTTAAAAAGCTGTGTTTCCTTCTGAAGCATCAGCATTTGAACCTTCTCTTCAATTTAATTGTAACATGTCTAAAGAAGACAATAAAACGTAAGATCATGGAAAATAAAAATAAATATTCATATTACAAGCTTAAATTTACAAAAAAAAAATATAATTGTTAGTTACATAGTTTCATTAAGTGTTTATTAATTACCATTTACCTAAACAATTTTTTTAATAAAATACAATTTTTACATCTCACAATTCTGACTTTCTCAGAGTAAAAAACTCTTTTACTAGCAAATACAAGTTTGTATCTTGCAATTCTGACATTTTATCCTCACAACTGTAAGTTTATATCTCGAAATTCAGACTTTTTTCTCAGAATTGTGAGATATAAACTTCAAATTCTGACTTTTTTTTTCCAGAATTGTGATATAAACTCAAATTACAATTGCAAGATATATTGCAAAAGAGAAAGGAAGTCATAATTGCGAGTTTATATATTTTTTTTCTGGCAATATATTTTGCAATTGTAATTTGAGTTTATATCACAATTAAATTTATATCACAATTCTGGAAAAAAAGTCAGTTCATATCTTGGAATTCTGACTTTATAACTCACAAATACAAAAAAAAAAAAAAATTCAGAATTGCTAGTTTGTATCAATTTTTTATTTTTTTTTTTGATTCAGTGGCAAAAAAGGGGTTCCAAACATAAGGGACTTTTTTAAATGCAGATTCCAAACATTTGAATGGTAGTGTGTATATATAGGGGACGTCTTTGTAGTAAACAATACTGCAAGCAGGATATACCAAAATATCTTCAGTTTTCGTTTTCAGAAAATAACTGGTTATAATTATCAAAAGTACACATCTAAAGCACAGTCTCTTTAACTGATCAATTATAGTCCTCTCTGCCATTATTATTATTATTTCAAGCAATCAGTCAGTGGCTCTCAAGGGTGATAAGATATAGAGCATGAAACAGAAGATGACTTGTGTACCAGTTCACAGGTAAGATTTTGCTATCTTTGGGCTGCTGTGGCAGGGTGGGGCTCTTAAAGTCTGCATGCAACCAGAGGCTTCCACGGTGTGGGTGGCTAAGTGAGCAATCTAAAGGAATTTTGTTAAGAAAACTTGGTTTTCATCCTCAGTGAATACAAAGTGCCAATCAGTCATGTCTGACATAGTAAAAGTCTGTTTGCTAACAGCGGAGGCCAGGTTCACCGTAACCTCATTAACACTGCCCGACGGCTTTTCCAATTGGCTGAGGATAAGCCGGAGTGTGCGTCTGATAGGGCAAAGGAAAAGGGCGATCACTTCGTTCCTACAAGGGATGAAACACGCGACTGAGGAACGTGATACATGTAAACATGGCATAAGCACACGGGCCAAATACAGTACATCAACACTGATGTTTCAGGTGCTTTGTGAGAACTTCAAGCATGACAGTTACGGTCTGCTATGATCTTGTTATGACAGCTTTTAAATGTGAATGAAAGGAAAAGCTCTGATGTTATGTCTGTGAAACAAGTCATATATATCCAGTGATTTCTCTTATGGGTAGTTTTAAACGATGCAATTAAGTTTTCCTCCCTCTGGACATTTTCTATTAGCCTGGTGTTTCAGACTAAACGATCATGCAACAAAAACGTTTGCCGCTTTTTGTCTCAGTGATAATTACCTTGGTGACAATATATTATTACCCCTTTTTAAAAGATTGGATCTGTTCATTTATTCATGAATCATATAACATTAGGCAGAGAACAGAGTGTACCAGGGTTAAACTGTGGTGTAGGAGGCCAAAGAGGAACAAGCATAGACTTGTGATGCCTCTTTATTTAAAAGCTGATCCAAATTATTTCATGCAACTGACTTTCTCATCTACAGGATTTACTGCATATATTATATACATTTAGTAAGTATTTATATAGCTCTCTCGATACAGTACAATTAAATGTCACCAAAATAAATTCTTATGTTTCTAAGTATCAATGTTTTTAGAAATGAAAATTAAAAGGACTAAGATTTCCTAATTTAAATATGCATAATTGGACAGCCCAATCCATATATATTTCCCAGATGTACACCACCTTTCAAATAGTTGGCATTGGTAATATTTTTTTAAATACATTTTTTAAACAGTAATATTTTAAATAACTTTCTATTTTAATACATTTTAAAATGTCATTTATTCCTGTGATCAAAGCTAAATGTTCAACATAATTCAACTTCCTCTAGCCTTCAGTGTTTTGATTTTGACTCAGTGATTTGTTGCTCAAGAAATATTTCTTATTATCAATGTTGAAAATGTTGAACAGAAATGTTGTAACCTTATAAATGTTTTTACTGTCACTTCTGATTAATTTCAAGCATCCTTGTTTAATAAAAGTATTAATTTCTGAAGAAAACAATCTAAATATTGCAAAATCTGAGAAAAAGGATATGTACAAAGCATTGTGTAAATAGGGGTTGAAAATGAATGATGACTAAAAAAAAGTGTAGCAGACTGCAGCTGATGTTTGTTCAGAAGTTTCTTTCAACCACAACACCGTTAAGGGAAAGCACACTGCCAATTTTTTTTTTTCCTTTAGAAAAGGAATTTCAAAATATGGGTTGATCAAGGAATTAGTTGTTTTGAACATTGCAATAAGAATGGGGGTTTGATGTCATTCGGGCTGAGTCAACAGAATTATATATATTTTTTTTTTTTGGCAAATACATCTAAAAAGACCTTCTGAAAGTCAAAAACTAGTGGATATTAGGCTTTATTCCAATCAATGACTGAAATCTGGCTTCTTAATATGTATCTCAATGCATTGCAAACTTCTTATTAAGAACAAGCTATGTCTGTGTGTGTATGTATGTGTGTGTGTGTGTGTGTGTGTGTGTGTGTGTAACTATAAATGTGTATTGTTAACTATTGTACCCACTTTCACACAAACTGGCAGCAATTGGGTCATTTGACCCCTGCTGATTTTGTACGTTTGCCCACTGACAAAGAAATGATCAGTCTATAATTTTTATAATAATTATTATTTATGGTTTATTTGAAGTGTGAGAGACAGAATAACAACAACAAAAAAATCCAGAAAAACGCATTTCAAAAAAGTTATAAATTGATTTGCATTTTAATGAGTGAATGTATTTGATCCCCTATCAATCAGCAAGATTTCTGGCTTCCAGGTGTCTTTTATACAGTTTAACGATCTGAGATTAGGAGCACTCTTTTAATGTGAGTGCTCTTAATCTCAGTTTGTTACCCATATAAAAGACACCTGCCACAAGAAAAGAAAAAAATAAAAATAAAAATCAATCAATCAGATTCCAAACTCTCCACCATGGCCAAAACCAAAGAGCTACAATACCATCACCAAGCAGCTTGGTGAGAAGGTGACAACAGTTGGTACAATTATTGGAAAATGGAAGAAACACAACAACTGTCAATCTCCCTCAGTCTGGTGCTCCATGCAAGATCTCACCTCATGGAGATTCAACGATCTTGAGAATGGTGAGGAATCACAGGAGGATCTTATCAATGATCTCAAGGCAGCTGGGATCATAGTCACTAAGAAAACAATTAGTAACACACTACACAGTGAAGGACTAAAATCCTGCAGCACCCGCATGGTCCCCCTGCTCAAGAAAGCACATGTACAGGCCCGTCTGAAATTTGCCAGTGAACATCTGAATGATTCAGAGAAGAACTGGGTGAAACTGTTGTGGTCAGATGAGACCAAAATCAAGCTCTTTGGTATCAACTCAACTCGCCGTGTTTGGAGGCGGAGGAATGCTGCCTATACCCTAAGAACACCATCCCCACAGTCAAACATGGAGGTGGAAACATTGTGCTTTGGGGGTGTTTTTTTGCTAAGCAGACAGGACAACTGCACCGCTTCAAAGGGAAGATGAATGGGGCCAACCTTCTTCCCTTTGCCAGGGCATTGAACATGGGTTGTGAATGGGTAATGCCAAACGTCAGCCGCAAAACCTTAATGACTTGGACAGCATCTGCAAAAAGGAGTGGGACAAAATCCCTCCTTAGATGTGTGCAAATCTGGTGTCTAAATACAAGAAATGTCTGACCTCTGAGATTGCCAACAAAGGTTTTGCCATGAAGTACTAAGTCGTGTTTTGCAAAGGGGTCAAATTCTTATTTCACTCTTTAAAATGCAAATCAATGTATAACTTTTTCAAAATGCGTTTTTCTGGATTTTTCTTTTTTTTTTTTTCTGTCTCTCACTTTTCAAATAAACCTACCATTAAAATTATAGACTGGTCATTTCTTTGTCAGTGGGAAAATGTACAAAATCAGCAGGGGATCAAATAATATTTGTTTCTCACTGTACATACCTTAACTTTGAGAAAGTTACCTGAAAGTAATGACTCACAACACAGATCAGTAAGTGAGTCAGATGAGGGTTCAATAACCACTCCAAATGATTCAGCTGACACAATCATCTGACAGATTCAAACCAGCAAGTTGTCTTTTTTTGAATGATTCACTGAGAGAGTCATGTGCTCATGTATCATACACTACAGACTACACAAGTTGTTTTCTTGCCATTATTTTGTGGCAAACAGTCTTTAAAAGATAAAAATAAATAACAGTTTAAATCACCATCACATTCAATTCAGAATGCAAACACAACATAGTCAGAGTCTACATTTGCAGTGTAAGCAGAGCAAAAAACACAGAAGTGCTCAGTGAAGTAGGGGTGTGTCAGAATGATGATTAAAATTAAGATTAATTCAATTAATTTAATTTACTGCACCATCTTAATTTCACACAGTTCTGATTAACACTAATAATTCATCCTGCTGCTTTTGAAATGTCCTTTACATTCTACTTAGTCCTGCCTTCAAATACATAGATTTTGGCAAGAGATATGCAACATCCAAAATTCAAGGAATTGTCTTTCCAAGAACCAGAGACCTGTCATCAGGGTAACTCAAACCCAGAGTCACGCGATAAAACTTACAATAGTTGTATTACTTACTGCCAAAACAAATATTGGGATAACGTATAATCTGTTGTATCATGTATAAAGTATAATAATAATCTTTCATAGTATATAATCCAATAATCCAATAATTCTCCATCTAAATAAATATATTATTTACTTTAGAGTATATTAACATAGTAGCTAAGCTGTATAATTCTCTATGGCCCCTGTTTGGTGTGAATATGTCAGTTCTTGTGATCTGATTTATGTACTTGTATAAATGTAAAAATCAACAAATCCCATTATGGATCATTTCATCTCATCTCTAAAAATAGGTGCGGATGACTTAAAAGACTTCAAGTAAAGAGAGTTTTCCATTGCAATGTTAAGTTCTTATGGTCATCTAGATTGTATTTTTAAACATGCTGCTATGTTTTGATTGTAGACTTGGACTCTACTACAATTAGGAAAGAGAATTCTTGTTGACAATACAATCTAATCTGTGGGCTGGGTTAGTCTGAATACAAGACAAGACAAATGAATCTGCTATCACAGTGAGCATGTTATTAACTTATGCTCCAGTGAATATTATGCATGTTATCACAAGTAATATACATTAATGACTACTCACTAAGCACTTTCTTTATCACAGGCTATATTCTATCTATTAGCAGCTGATATGTTTAAATCACCTACTGAAACCAATTACATGTTCCAACTGATGACTAATAGCTTGACTAACAGCTTCTGTACATTAAAAAAAAGAAAAAACATTTCACAGAGTGTTATTTGATACAGGGCCAAAACCACCAGAAACAAGTCCCCCCAAAAATCTAGAAATGGCCAAACTGTCCCTCCCAATATTTGAAATTCTTGCACTGATTTGCAGCACACCATTACGCAGTGCTCTTGTTGTTAGAATGATAAAAATCTTAAAAAATGACATTTTCAGCCTGGTCTACCTCAGCAGTCTAAAACTGCCACTTCACACTGGAATTCGCGCCATTGCATCCTTTATTTTGACACTGACAAGCATTGTTATGAAAGAGAGCGAGGTAAGATGGAAGTTTCGAATCATTTAATATTAGTACTGTTTGTACGATAGAAATGTTAAATGACCTACAGCTACATCTAGTGATGCAAACTACTCATCTTTTTTCCTCAAATATGGCTATTTCGAGAGAGAGAGAGAGGGCTAAAAGTTGTGTGAATTACACAGTTGTTCAAAAGTGGCTGCAATTATTTGCATTTACATGGTTGCAATCATCTGATCAAAAATACAGACAAAACTATAATATTGCAAAAAAAATTACTGCAATTTAAAATAATGGTTTTCTATTTGAATATACTTAAAATATAATTTATTTCTGTGATGCAAAGCTGCATTACTTTAGTCTTCAGTGTCACATGATCCTTCATAAATCACTCTAATATGCTGATTTATTATCAGTGTTGGAAACAGATGTGCTGCTTAATATAATTTTGGAACCTGTAACACCGTGTCCTAACTACACGATGTGTTGCGATAAAAGGTATATTTTCCATGTTAATCAGAGTTTTTGTCTTAACTAGCCACGATGGTGACACGCAAAATTGCTATTTTAGAAACTGTTTCTATTTCCTCGACATCGCAGCTGGAATAATGGCATTCAAACTAATGACAGCAATAATCTCAGGTACTGATTATGTGCTTTATTCAAAGTTAAATGTGTCTTTTGAATATCATTTTGTGTGACCTTTATAGCCATACTGAAAGCAACAACAGAGTTTACCTCAGATCTGGAAAATAAATAAAAGCAAAGATGTACGTTCAAACTGTGAACTCAATGCGAACCAACAACTGTATTCCATAACAAAGACAGTATTAGTCACTCAGTATGTACATTTAATAATGTTAAAAGTTTTAATATTTATGAATTAGATTATAAACGTATCCATTTCGTTACAAGTGCATTGCGCTTCCAGGGAGAGCCCGCCCACACGCGCTTCTGATTGACAGAATTTGTTACAGATATTGTTAGAAAAGATTATTAATTTAACCCATCCTTGTGGAATAAAAATATTAATTTCTATCAAAAAAATTATGAAAAACTATTTACTGACCCCAAATGTATATATCGTTTAAAAATTTCTATTTGAAATAAATTCTTCTTTTTAACGTTTTATTAATAGAATCCGGAAAAAGTTTCACAGGTTCCAAAAAAAAATATTATATTATTAGATTATTATTAAAATTAAAAAACATTATTTTAAATTGCAATAGTATCTCACAATATTTCAGTTTTTACTTTAATAAATGCAGCCTTGATGGGCATAAAAATCTTCTTTAAAAACATTAAAAATCTTACTGATCCAAAACTTTTAAACAGCAATGTAGCTGTGTCTGTGTGTGTTTGTCAACAAACAATGAAGCTGTGAGTTTAGTTACTTCAAAAACAGTGATTTTATCTCCTCGTTGCTGAGAAATATAACACAGCGATTTGGTATCTATAAGTTATTTTATTAATAAAAGGGCAGCGTTGACAACAAGTTTCTGTGCTCCTGATTTTTTTTTTTTGTGTTTTCGCAGCACAATCGCTGTGGTTTTAATGCACATCTGCATATATAAGTTGAGGACAAAAAAAAAAACTTTACATAAGCATTCAAGTCTTTAGCAGAGGCGGCAGTAATTCGGTGCCGATCGGGTCTTTATATAAGACCTGATTTTTCTGTATTTCTGTTTGTTCCTTAAGCGTAGATAAGTTGAATGAAAACAGTATTTTCCAAATATTGCTAATTTTGATTTAACTGTTCTCCAATGGATATGCAATGACATTCTTTTATCCATTTCCTGCTGTGTGGTTTTTATTTACCTTTTGCTGCTTGGAGTGTTCTTTTTTCTTCAACGTGCAAGTTCTGACACAATACTGACTCACAAGTGATGACTCGTGTCAATTTACTTACATTTGATATTTTACTTAAGAAATCTCTTTATATTATGCTTTATTCGTAATTCTATATTTCATAAATCTATTAATTCTAAGGCTTTCTTCATCTACAATGTCATGTTTTTTATTTGCTCTTACAAACTGTCTACAGCTCTAAGAGTAGAGAATAAATGCTTGTAAAGCATGAAGTTGGACTTTCCAAAGCACTATTTTAGATGAAAGCTGATCCTTGAATGTTTCTGTTACAGTCTGTAGTACGTTCTGCTATTTTTGAAACCACACAACTGACCTTCTGAACTAACAAAAATGCTGCTGAAGTTACTGAATATCTGTAAAAGCAAATATAATACAATGATGATTTAAAGAGGAAACTCAAAAGCAGAAAACAAACATTGAGCCAAGTTAAATGTAAACGTGGTTCTCTGTCTTACTTCTGTTTCAATATTTCAAAATGCTTTCCAAACTCCGGGAGATTTTTCTCGCCATTTTAAAATGGTTGATTGTGGTTTTGTTTGAGCTCTGACCCTGAACTCGCCATACAGACACATGCAAATAGAACAAATTTTGAATAAAACAGAAGGCAGTTAAGCAGTTTAAAAACATGTTTTTTTTCAGTGGGAATTACTAGCTTTAGAAATTCATCATCATTTAACTCATGTTGTTTCATTTGTATTTTTTTTTTGCAAAGGAGAAATTTGGAAAAATTGTACATAGTATTGTATCAGATGTTTTGTGTGTGTGAGAGAAATAGAAATTCAAGATCATGTCATTCACTGATAATCTTCCCCTCCAGTGAGCTATTAACTGTCATGAATGCATCACTGAGTAACCAGATTAGTCATTTTCATTACCGATCATTCATGAACAAATCAGTTTTGTGAACTAAATGAGCATAATGACTTAAAAGATCCTGTTTAAAATAAATGATTGATTCACAAATCACTAAATCTCCTCTCTAATTCTACTACAGGCTGCTTCTCTCATGAACATGCCAAAGAAAACTAGGCGTATACACAACATTTCTGATACTTTTAATGTTTTTTTTTATGTTAATGTTTTTTTTTTTTTTTTGTAAGCTTAAAAGCTATGGAAGCCAGTTTCCACCACTAAATATTTTTTTTTATTTTTTTTAACTGCGAGTTATAAAGTCAGAATGGCAAGAAATAAACTCACAATTCTGACTTTTTTCTCAGAATAGCATGATATAAACTTGCAATTGCAAGTTATAAAGTTAGAATTGTGAAAGATAAACTCAGACTTTTTTTCTTAGAATTGGAAGAAATAAAATCACAATTCCAACTTTTTTTTTCCGAGAATTGTGATATAAACTTGCAATTACGAGATTTAAAGTCAGAATTGCGAGAAATAAAAGTACATTTCTGACTTTTTCTCAGAATTGCGTGACATAAACTTGCAATTGCGAGATTTAACGTCAGAATTGCGAGAAATAAACTCACAATTCCGACTTTTTCTGAGAACTGCCAGAAATAAACGTACAATTCTGACTTTTTTTCTTAGAATTGCGAAACTCAGAATTCAGACTTTTTTCTCCGAATTGTCGGACATAAACTTGCAATTGCGAGATTTAAAGTCAGAATTGCGAGAAATAAACTCACAATTCCGACTTTTCTGAGAACTGCCAGAAATAAACGTACAATTCTGACTTTTTTCCTCAAAATTGTATAATACAAACTCAAAATTCTGATTTTTTTTCTCAGAATTGCATGATATAAACTCGCAATTGCAGGCTATAAAGTCAGAATTGCGAGAAATAAACTCACAATTCCGACTTTTCTGAGAACTGCCAGAAATAAACGTACAATTCTGACTTTTTTCCTCAAAATTGCATAATACAAACTCAAAATTCTGATTTTTTTTCTCAGAATTGCATGATATAAACTCGCAATTGCAGGCTATAAAGTCAGAATTGCGAGAAATAAACTCACAATTCCGACTTTTTCTGAGAACTGGTGATGCAAACTCAAAATTCAGATTTTTTTTTTCTGAATTGCATGATATAAACTCGCGACTGCAAGTTATAAAGTCAGAATTGCAAGAAATAAATTCACAATTCCGACTTTTTCTGAGAACTGCCAGAAATAAACGTACAATTCTGACTTTTTTCCCTCAAAATTGCATGATGCAAACTCAAAATTCAGATTTTTTTCTCAGAATTGCATGATATAATCTCGCAATTGCAGGCTATAAAGTCAGAATTGCGAGAAATAAACTCACAATTCCGACTTTTTCTGAGAACTGATGATGCAAACTCAAAATTCAGATTTTTTTCTCAGAATTGCATGATATAATCTCGCAATTGCAGGCTATAAAGTCAGAATTGCAAGAAATAAAGTCACAATTCCAACTTTTTCTGAGAACTGATGATGCAAACTCAAAATTCAGATTTTTTTCTCAGAATTGCATGATATAATCTCGCAATTGCAGGCTATAAAGTCAGAATTGCGAGAAATAAACTCACAATTCCGACTTTTTCTGAGAACTGATGATGCAAACTCAAAATTCAGATTTTTTTTTTCTGAATTGCATGATATAAACTCGCGATTGCAAGTTATAAAGTCAGAATTGCGAGAAATAAACTCACAATTCCGACATTTTCTGAGAACTGCCAGAAATAAACACCTTTTCCAAAGCAAAATTCAAGCACTTTTAAGGTGCATTTTCAAGATTTTCCAGCACTTTTCAACTGTGGTAAATTACATGTTTACATACATGAGTCTTCACTTTAAATCAGATGTTACTGTGCTATTAAAAACCAACTGTCTGAATTGCATATAACATTGCCTAATATAAATAGCCAACATACAGTATACAAAATATAAAATTTAAAACATTAAAGAATTTACAGGGTGTCTGCAGTTTTTTTTTTTATTTTTATAAAATTTAAAGGCTTTTTAAGACCAGCACAAATAAAATTAATACTGTATGAGTGGGGTAGGGCAATGTCTATGGTAACATATTAATCACTGTTACAAAAAAAAAGAAAAAAAACAAAACAAAACAAAACAACTGACTTCCTTTTGTTTGTTTATGCAATGAAATCATACACTTATGAAAGTTTAATCATCACATTAAGCCATATCATGATTCTTGTATTTCCATCCTCAATTTTTGACCTTGTAAAATTATAATAAAGTATGTTCTTGTACCGTTTAAGGCATTTAAGTGTTTTTATGTCCTTATATTTGATGTAACAATTACGATTAATATCGATTACGTGTGAGGAAAACGACACGTCATATTCATGGCATTCTTCGCATTGCTTATTTTAGTAGCGTGAAAAACAAAATGTTTTTTTAATTTAAGATCAAAACATATACAGAAAAGGAACAACGAGTTTCCTCATCAGTGAAACGGATGATTTCAGTCTAGCACGAGCTCACTGAATTGCTGTCTTAACCGCAAAATGAATTTCTTGTTTACATTGTATCTGTGCTGTTGATTATGATGACAGTATTTTTTAGAGAGTGCAAGAACTGAACACAACTGAAGCGTTTTGTGGATTTTTCCTTACTGGTAACTAAGCTAAACGCCTCTGAATGGCTATTGCATGTATGCGCTAAACACAAACGTGTGTGATTTGTTATAATGCTCAACACATAATCTGATGAATTGTGAGCAGATCTAAAAGGATCTAAAAGTATGCGGAAATAAACACTTTTCATTCGCATTTCACTTTAAACGTGACAGTCTTAAAAGATTAATCAGTTTAACTGAGCAGGGGCTTTTTGTTTACCTTTTATATGGCTTGAAAGTACAGACTCTTCCATGAAAACGCTGACTTTACGGGAGGCTACTCAAGTATTTAGTTCTTGTTTGAACCATAATTTGTATTTGCTGTTTTCAGGCCATCGTGGACTAAAGCGGCAACCTCCCGGCATGTTTTATCTCTTGCGCTTTTCCATCAGAGGGCGGGTCAATAAAGACCGGTGGATCACATTGACTTTTTTTCCTCAGAATTGCATGATGCAAACTCATGATTGCAAGTTATAAAGTCAGAATTGCGAGAAATAAACTCACAAGTCTGACTTTTTCTCTCAGAATTACGTGATACAATCTTGACTTTTTTTTCTCAGATTTGCAAGAAATAAACTCACAATTCAGATTTTTATAAACTCACGGTAACACTTTATTTTATGGTTTCTTAACTAGTTGCTTATTACCATGCATATTACTAGAATATTAGACATTTATTAGTACTAATTAAGCACATATTAATGGCTTATTCTACATGACCTTAATCTACATCCCTAATCCTACCCAATACCTAAACTTAATAACTACCTTACTAACTATTAATAAGCAGAAAATTAGGAATTTACTGAGGGAAAAGTCATTGTTAATAGTCAATAAGTGTTCCCTATTCTAAAGTGTTACCAAACTCACAATTGTAAGTTATAAAACTTGCAATAACCTTTTTTATTTTTTATTTAGTGGTGGAAACGGGCTTCCATAGAAAGCTTTAGTTCCTATTCAGTCTCATATAAACTCATGTTTTGTGTTTATAAAAAAAAAATGTTGTATCAGATTGGAACAACATAAGCATGGGGGATACATGTATAGATGGATGAAATGCAAAATATATGTAACTGACTGCTGCTTCTGAATTAGGTTTGCCCTTACTTTTGTAGCACTTGATTTGAGAGGAAAGAAAGAAAGAAAGAAAGAAAGAAAGCCAGGTACTACATGTATGCATTTTTGCATTCTTGTCAAAACAGTAAAATGCAGCACCTCTTCAGAGATCTGACTGCTGTGCGCCGTCTGTCTTTCCAGGTCTCTCCTAAGCAGTGTGTTCTGTTTCTCCAGCTGCAGAACCCTGCGTGCCAAGTGAACACTACACACACACACACATTCAGAAACCTATGATTAGAGTCACGCAGACATGAAAACAGCCAGTAAACACAAAGATGAGCTTCTGGTTTTCAAAAACAAAGTGACCTCCACAGACTTCACCTTTGCTTCAGTCTTCTCTTGGCAGTTGTTGGAATGTTTGCACCATAACCATATGAAAACAGCACCCTCTCTGCCTCATCTTCATTTTCCACTACAAAAAAAGGAGAAAGAGTATGTTTAAGAGCAAGCATGTCTAGACCACCCAGGCAGCATCATGGCCAGAGGGGAGAGCACTAATAGGACTATAAACAGTTTCTATCTTCTTACAATACATACTGTGTAGGAAAGTTTACGTATGAGTGAAAAATGGTTAAGTAGGGTTTAAACAGATAAAAGTAAGAATGAGGTTTAGAAACTCAAAATCAAGCTTCACAACTAACTGGACAAGAACATAAGGGTCAATAACAAATAAGAATGTCTAAAATAAAGAAAAGGACAAATCGCGTCCCAAGTTCCTAGAAATTCATGTTGCTTTCATATGTTTTTTTTTTTAAAAAACGTTTACTTTTTTTTGTCATGAA